>JAMPIV010008747.1:145000-797500 GCA_024509875.1 Oreohelix idahoensis
ATTTTTGGGAAAAGAATTATAATTTTTTTTTCTATTTTTATTTTAGTTAAAAATTTAAAAGAATTATATTAAAGTTTTATTTTATTAATTATTTTTTGTTTTTTTATTTTAATTTTTAAATTTACCAATTGTTTAATTTTATAAAAATATATATATTGTTTTCCTAATGCTCATTTCTCCTGTTCGTTTACTTGGTTTCTTGCGTGATGTTGGGCAGTTCCTAGGCTGAGCAACTCTTTCAGTTGTTCTTTTGATTGTTAGCAGGTAGTGATCACTTCCAATCTCTGGCCCCCTCCAGACTCTAGCATCTCGGACAAATTTGAATGAGCTTCTCCGAACAATGGCATAGTCGATCACTGACTTCTCATTCTTTGTTGGTTCACATCTAGTGTATGCATGTATGCGCTTATGGGGGAACTTTGTGTTTGTAATGATCAGATTCTGCTCACTGCAGAATCTAAGGAGTCGCTTTTCATTGTCATTGAGAGTATCTTCTCCATATCTTCCGATAACTCCACCCCATCTAGCATGGTCATTTCCAACTCTGGCATTGAAATCTCCGAGCATGATAACTTCATCTAGGCAGTCATCCACTGTCCTTTGAAGCAGCTCGAAGAATTCCTCCTTGACCTCTGCTCTATCATCCTCATTTGGCCCATACACTATGACCAGGTTGACTATGGTTTCTCCTTCTTTTAGTTTAACAACCATAATGCGCTCCGAGACAAAGTTCCATCCCTTGATACTATCTTTTTGATTGTGGGCCACAATGCAACCCACGCCCCCTTTAGCTCTTTCAGATATGGGTACACCACTGTAGAGCAGCGTGTTACCATCGAGATCCATGACTCCGTGTCCTTTTTTCTTTGTTTCCGTTATAACCAGGATTTCTAGTTTTGCTTTCCTCATCTCTTCCACCAGCTCCTCTTCCTTCCCATTTATACTTCTTGTGTTCCAAGTTCCATAAGTCGTAGTCCGTAGTCCGTTCCAGTTCGTCGCCTTTAGAATCAGTCCAGTTTTCTCTCTTGTATTGCTCGTAATCGTAATTTAAAGCAAACAGGAGATTGGCCTGTTGTGCCTTTGCATGGTGGAGGGGCTGCCTCCTTACGGCCTCCATACAGGCCGCCCTCCTATTTTTTCATCCGGGCTTGGGACCGACATAGGCGGAGTTACGGAAACAACAATAAATGGAAAAACGTTGCTGCGGGACGGACATTCGGAGTCTCAGGCTCGTATGACTGACAGTGGTGAAAGCCGAAAGGAAGCCACTGGCATGAAAACGGATGCCCCGACGGCAAAACACGGAACCAGAACCAGAGTTGGGGCACTGTACGAAGGATGGCCGCCGACCGAGCAAAGTGGAATCAATTTGTTGTTGCCCTACAAGACGCCACCAGGCGTAATGGCCACTGACTGCTTTGACGGTCGGCGGTTAAGGATCAAAGAAGAAGAAGATATATATATATATATATAAAAGACCACACAAAAAATTGATATATATATATATATATATATATACTGCAGTTGCGAAGAACTCGCTTAAGTCTAAGCAATTCAGCAGTTCCCGGCCAATTGTTATCTTTGGCTTTGTTACGAAACTCCGGTTTAGTAGAATTCTGATAAATAGGATTTTCGGATAAATCGAGGTAATTTGTCAGTACCAACTCAAATTTTGTCTCGCTTTAGCAGAAATTCTGTCTTTACCCCTCTCAGAAGACCAAGATATATTTGTGTGCGAAAGTGCGCAATTTTTTGAAAAAAAGATGACGATACATTGCTAATAATTGTTTGATGTCTAGTGGCAGATTTTAGACGTTTGTGAACGACTTGACTCGGGTAATGTTAAGGGGTTGTAACCGAAAACGTTATCACGATCAGAGATTTTTGTGTTTACATGTGAGCAACGATGTAGAAGTAGAAGCAGAGGAAGACAACGACTGAGACGAAGGGCTACAGAAATCCTCTAGCTTGTGGGAAGTAACTAACTATTTCTCTGCGTTCACAGTTTTTATCTCCTCTTGAGCTATAAATAAAGTCCGTGTTGAAACCGCAAAGCTAATAATAAAAAAAGGAAAACTGAACACCGTAGTCCAGTAGCAGATACGGCTGCACAAAAAAAAAGGGGGGGGGGTAATTATTAGAGATTATACTTATGCTAAATTTCAATGATCAAAACCAGAACATAAGTCGATTTCTGAAAATTTCTGTTTGCTGAATGTGGTGGTTTAAAAATTCTTCACTTCGTATCTCATGCACCTATTTTATATAAGGAACAGAATGTCTACTGTCTTTTGTGATTAAAAGTTTCTGTTATTCTTCTTGATCCGTGTTTTTCCTTATTGAGCATGCAGCCACCACCACAGTCGGTGCCCTGGCAGGAATCATTCATCAAAACATTATTGTGTTCTTGTAACAGTTATTTCTTTAGCAATTTGTTTGACATATTAAAGCTGTCTGCCATTTGTACACAAGCACATATTAGTTGCCTCATATGCCATGTCTGAGGTAGAGGTAGTCATATTCTGTCTGTGTCTCCCCAGAGACCCCGAGAACTGCATGGGACGTTAGCATGTTACACTCTGACAATACAGTACAGTGAGACTGTATTGTTTCCCCTGCTGTGCAGTAATGGTCTAACAATGGCCAAACTTGTATATAACACTGAGGGTTTTCAAAGGTCATCAACCTTCGCTCAAGATTACTCTTGGCTGAGATTTAAATAGAAGAATGATACTTCTAACATAGGGAGCCTCACATGATTTTAGAAGAAAAGCAAGCATGACAACTTAGATCATCTAAGCTGTAATGAACTTAGTATTAAACCGCCTTTTCTGTGAGGAAATATTGGCTATTATTTTCTGAGCGCCCATCTGAAGTGATTCAGTAACTTTTACTTCAATATCTCTATCTGGTTATGTTTTTAATACAGCATGAGTCCCACGTGTGCAGACAAACAATTAACTCTATAATGATCAATTCAACTAAAGATTTATAGTTATAGATAAACAGGTTTAATAAGCACTTGTGGGTTAACAATGTAAAATAAATATAAATATACAAAAAGCATGATGTTAAGTTGTGTTCGATGGTAGGAAAAACTTCGAAATGTCGATTGGCTATGCTTGCATGCTGCTTAACTGCCGGTGTGGGGTTACGTTAGTGTCTGCTTCAGTCGCTTTTAGTTCCCACGTGTGCTTTTGGACTGGTCCTTCTCTTCAATAGTCAAAAATGGTGGCAGTAGCACGTGCTTAGCAGAAAGGCGGGGGTTACTACTGCGATTGCCAAGCGTCTTAAAGACTGTCTGGTGAAGGTGGTGAAGGTGTCTAGCTTTGACTGCTAGCAACTTGTACCATAAACCCGATATCGGGTGAACACAGACTTTTTTGCACAGGAAACTTCCAAATATTATCGAGCATCTGATGCCGTCTCACCGGGTGGATTAGGGGTCTAACTGGGTGCACGTGAAGTAGGATCCTAGAATTTAAGGCGCAAGGTGATGACTCTGGAGTTACTCCCTTTAAATCTTAGAATTCACTTCGAGTCATATGACCTGTCCTATATTGGGTCCTAATATTCGTGTTCCTAGCTGTCCATGATTTCTCCTTGACGAAAATGGCAGTAAAGTAGTCCTACGAAGGTGTATGTTATAAGCGAAATTTTCGCCCACTCACTCATGTTGCCTTGTTAAGGAGAGGTCCAATTAGAAGCAATCTAAGCATCTCAAATGCCAAACCAAACTGCCAATAGGTGTCTGATTTTGGTAGGAGTCCCCCACTACCACCATGTAGAACACTACTACGTGAAAACATAACATGTTACATGAGATTTTACAACTCCGTGATCATATACGGTTATACCACTTCAATTGTTCTGTGTCATGTTTACCAACTAACTACTTTCCACATATATCGCTGATAATATCCTCCAAGACGTTACTTTCTCGTAATTGATAATTACGACAAAGTCAATCTGCCGGAAGAGTTACATCTCTTTCCGTGTCTTAATCTTTAACAAGATTGATATTTTACGACATCTCAGTGAATAGGTTGTGTATTTGGGCACGTCATGTTTGCTAACTGACACCTAATTCCAAATACCATCTGTTATCCATATTGCACAACTGAGACAACATGGGTAGTGGCAGTTATCTGCAACCCATGTCCCTGTATTATAAGTTGTTGTCTATTTTCGCTGACAATGTCTGGGTTTTTGTCCTATGCCATTTTGTGCAAAGGCAGTAAATTAATATGAGACAAACAGAAAAGTATGTTATCAGGCACTCGTAGGAAATAAAGAAGTAGAACACTAAACAACAGACATGAGTGGCTTACCCAGGATTCGAACCCTGGACCTTCCGTTCGACAACCCCGCCTTGCTATGCAAGCGAATCACACTATCCTCCCTGCCATCTACGCATCACCAAAAAAATGATGCTTCGATGACAGGTCATTAGTGCGAACCGCAAGACATAACACCGGAAGTTTACCATGGGCAGTTCAACCTATTAATGACGCAATCACTTCTGTTGTTCCCCTATTATATAGGATAGGCCAGTCCACACAAGACAGAGACCTTAAAATACCGTGTCCAGTAAATGATAGTAGACTTAGAACAGTAAGAATAGGACAGAGGGTAGGTTTGGTATTGTATAAACATTTATTACACATAAGGAAGGGAAACCCGAGGCCTGTAAACAGTAAATTAATATGAGACAAACATAAAAGTATGTTATCAGGCACTCGTAGGAAATAAAGAAGTAGAACACTAGACAACAGAAAAACAACAGACATGAGTGGCTTACCCAGGATTTGAACCCTGGACCTTCCGTGCAACAACCCCGCATAGCTGTGCAAGCGAATCACACTATCCTCCGTGCCATCTACGCATCACCAAAAAATGATGCTTCGATGACAGGTCATTAGTGTGAACCGCAAGACATAACACCGGATTCATTGAAGCACTGCCGTAGAGGAGTGAAGACCAGAAAAAAGAGATCGAATCTATTTTGTCACATACAGGATCCGAGGTTAGTAAATTAGGACATTTCGACTTTTAAATGTTTTGGTACTTGTCACCGTGTTACTAAAAATAATATGATAATAATACCTAATGGTTTTGTTATTTTGCATTTTAAAAGTGGAAAAGATGCCCCCCCCCCCCATTTTCCCCCTCCTCCCCCCTTAGCAATGACAAAATTTCGATGAACCGTTGCAACAATAACTTTAAAATTTATTTCTTTTTCCGACCATAAAGTTCCATCTTTGAGCAAACTTCTGATTAGTAGAAACATGAGCCATTTTTGGAGGCTAGAAATGGGATTTTATGAAAATAAACACTTTACTCAAAAGTAGAAGAGAAGCAACAACAATCCTCATTCTAAATTGTAATCAAACATTCTGGAATGTTGTAAATTATTCATAGTGTTCAGCATGATTTTACACTGCTCCGAACACTTCTTATGTGTAGGCGCGCTTGCCTCGGTGTCTGGATGGTGGTTAAAAAAAAAATTCAAAGGCCGCACTTTTGGATATTTGCTCGAGGGTTGCGGGCGCTGTGTTTATAACCTGTGTGTGCATGCAGCTATATTGCTGTAATATTTGAGTATGTTTCTAATGGAGACTGATGGTAGTAAATAACATGAGCATAGTTTAGTTTAAGTAAAAATAGGACATAGATTGTCTTGTAAGAATGTCATAAAATATAAAACTAGCCATAAAAACTGTGTATAGGAAATCATAGAACAAACATTAAAAATAGACTTGGCACTGATCGGGTTCAGTTACGAGTGTACAAACGCAAAATTAAAGAAGGTTCAATCCTGGTCCATCTAGAAGACAATGTCGTCGTGCTATGTCTTTACACCAGGTAGTTCCGATTGAGCCCAAAGAAAGGGAAAAACACTGGAAGGAAACGGTAAGTGAATGAAATTTTGAGAACTTTTCACAAAACTCTGTCGCTAAAGGAATTTTATCGGAAACATACAGATCTCAATAAATGAAAGTGTGATATGGCGACATCCCTGGTGGTCCAAAGCATACAACGAAAAACGTGGTAAAATATTGGCGTCCAAGGAGATAGGAGATAGTACACGCGGAAGAAGGCAACATGGGGAGGGGCACTGCAGAGATCCTTGACATGGAACCACATATATGTGACGAGATTAAATTCATCCATTTGTATTTTTCTATCCCATTCACAGAGAAAGCAACAGTACTTGGTGTATCCACCCTGTAGTCCAAGCAAAAGAGCGACAACTTTTAAGTCACCGCAAAGTGACCAATGATGATGATCGTAGTTTATACATTTCAAAAGCTGCTTAATGTTTTCATAAGTTTCTTTCATATGAACTGCGTGACCAACTGGAATTGACGGTAGCACATTACCATTATTCAACAAAACAGCTTTAAGACTCGTCTTGGATGAATCAATGAAAAGCCTCCACTCTTCCGGTACGTAATTGATTTTGAGGGCTGCCATTAAACCAGAAATGTTGTGGCACGCAGAAAGGTCACCCTCTTTGAAAAAGAATGTAATAAGCGGCTTCTGGCAGTTCATATACAGAGAAATTGTACATCTTCTGCCAGGAGATTCCACTGTTGCAATCTGGAACCCAAAAGCTCCGCCTTGTTCTTCGGTAAACTCAGATCTCTTACAAGATCATTCAGTTCACCCTGGGTTATTAAGTGTGGTTTAGTGGATGTAGTTTGCTCAAAATCTGGGTCGCTTGAGGTTGATGGTTCAAGACCACCAATGTCCTCAGTGGAAGCAGCTGAAAATGATTCTGACACTTTGGGAACTGGTAGGTTATCGCCATGTGGTACCGGACGTATTCAAAAAGGGGATGTTTGGATATTCCAGAGTCCATTTTTTCTTCTTTGATATGCCTTTCCCAATTGGAGGGTCCATGCAAAAGTAACAGTTGTTGAGATGATCAGTGGGCTCTCTCCAAATCATTGGGACTGCAAAAGGCATAGCTTGCCTTTTGCCAGTCAACCACAGTTTAAGATGTGCTGCACATGTATTGCAGCATATGTGTGGCGCCCAGCTCTTATCTTGATCTCCTATTCTGCAGCCAAAATACAAACTGTACGCCTTCTTAATCACTTTAGTTATATTTCGTTTTTGTGATAGAAATGTCACCTCACCACTGTAGTGAAATTGACAGAGATACAACGGTAAAATCCCTCCAAAGATAACATTTAAGGATAAAAACATAATGCGTAGGCTGCTGATGTACATGATCGCCTAGACCGCGGGTCATCATCCTCCATAATAATTGACTTGCTAGACAGGAGGGGAACGGCGGATCAAAAAGAAAAAAATATGACTGGAAAGGCTAAGGAGACGCAATTGGGGGGGAAACGGAGAAAAGTCACGTTTCCCAAGTTGACATAAAAAGTAAGCAACTCCACAGAAGGGACCCTAGATATGTTACGCCACAGTCATTTATTGGACGCTTTTGCGATACCAAGCTTTTGATTTGAATGGAGCGGTAAAACGCAGATGTTAGGAATATTACAAAAATTAAAAAGTAATTTTTTCTTAATATTAATGTTAGGAATATAAAAATTAGCTGGCCGGATGGCCTATTCTGAGCAGTGAACTAAGATGGTCTTAATTTTACAAACGGATAGATAATATTGAAGATAATGACAAAAGACAGTGTAGTTCACATCATCGACAGACTGTGTTGAATAAAAAAGTGTCGCAATTTGCACACAAAAACACGACCTTGGACGCAGGTGTTCAAATTTACTTAGTATGGAGGAGAGGGTTTTTGAGCGGTAGCTGTGTCTAAATATAACTTTTAACGACAAAATTTTGGAGGGGAGAGAAAGGTTGGTTCAAAAACCAAGCACATTTTTTTAGAAACACAAGTAGAGACGGACAGACTAACAGATAAACATCCATACTTGACTGAAGCATGACTGAAATGACTTTAGTGTAGAAATTTTGAAATTCAAATAACCTAGGCAGTGATTGGCCACAGACAATCATATCATTAGCGCTCAGACGCGAAAGTGGGGCCATTCTTCAATAGTTGTTCAGTGATAGACACAGATTTTAAAGTGTGGTGATTCCATATGAAAGCAAGTGAAATAAATTTAGGGACGCCATACTATAGCCAGCAGCTCAGCTGAGTTTTGCTAGCAATTCTGTGTTATTTATTCATAATCTGAGCTGCGAGTTTCTGTCGTCAACAAAGCAGGGTCTATTCAGTTGGTGACTTTACTCGAGTGTATCTGTGCAGTATTTGTGACAGAGACCACCATTATTGCCCGCCAGCACGGAGAGGTGGGACCACCTGATTTCAGCACCAGAGCGACAACTACCAGATGAGTGAGCCTCTGGTCTGCTGGACTTTCACCAACGCCCTTTAGTTACTAAGAACCCCATAAAGATTCCCACCATTTTCTGGACACTGTGTAGTCAATATAGACAGGTGTGATGAGGCCACCCCAACAGCACAAACAGTACTATCCTCCCAAGTAGATGAATACTAGAACATTTTAATAAAACTAACTAGTATAATACATATATATGTACACTATTGCATTTATGATATAATATTCTATGCATTTCTTTTCATAATCTCTAAATCTTTTTAAGTTCTGGTCAACCTAAAAAATTGACACAGAACAAAATAAATGTAATATACTTATATCAAAAAATTTTACACACGTGAGTTAGTTCAGTGTATTTTAACATTTATTAATATTATTAGTCTTGTTAATATCTGTGGGTATATTTATAATCCATTACACCACACTACATATCATAACCCTAGACACTTTACGTAGCCACATTCATTAAAAAAAATTAAGTGTGAGGTCGTAGTGGTAGCAAGAAAGGCCTTCTGACAATTCACCACTACATTTTATCTCAGGAGCCTTCACAGCTGGCCTCATACAATTTACATTTAGTAATAACACCATCATACAATACCATCAAACACCACAACAATATTGGGGTCTTGTCCAGGGATAATTAGCCCAACAGTAATATTAGGATCTCCTGGTGGGAGAAATAAGAGTAGGGAAATAAATTGTAAAATTCCCTTTAAAATTAAAAGTGTCCCTGCAGATAAAAGTTGGTGAATCTTCACAGCCAGTAATAATTAATTAGTTAACTGGTTAGTTAGAATTAGTTAGAATATAGTCATAAGAAGTACTTAGTGTATTTACTGGTTAGAGATTTAGCTTGTATATTATTATATTGTCTAAAAAGTATGGCGGAGCTGGCAAAATTTAGATCAGCTGCTGTGCTCACCGCGAAGGAGATGGGAATGGATGGTCAAATTTTAATTCAATACGTAACGACTGAATGTGATAAATATATTGAAAGGGAAGATAGAAAGGTAGCTGAAGAGAAGAGGTTACAAATTGAGGCTGATAGAGAAATTAAGAGGCTGCAGATTGAGGCAGAAGAAAAACGACAGCAAAGGGAGGCAGAAGAAAAACGACAGCAAAGGGAGGCAGAAGATAAAAAGGCCGAAAGGGAGGCAGAAGAAAAAAGGTTGACTGCCGAAAGGGAGGCAGAAGATAGAAGGTTGCAGAGGGAGCACGAATTACGACTAAGGGAGCTGGAATTACAAGGCCCGGCTCCTGAAAATGGTGCCAGCCCTTTTGCCTCAGATGCTACGCCTAGTCTGGGAGCCTCAAACTCAGCTATGGGGTTTCATTTAGACCATTTTGTTGAGAAAGACGATGACATAGAGGGGTACCTAGGACGTTTTGAGTTATTAGCTACTACATATGGGTTAGAGAGAGAGAGGTGGAGTGTAAAGCTATCACAGGGATTGAGAGGTACTTCTTATGAAGTATTTGCCAAAATGAACAGGGAAGACCAAGACAATTATGACATGTTAAAGCAGGCTTTGTTATTAAGGTACGAGAAGAATGGTGAATTTTATCGTAAGAAATTTAGAAATGCCAAACTGTTGTCTGGGGAGACATACCACCAATTCTCTGCTAGACTAGAAACCTATTTGGAGAAATGGACGGCTCTGGGGAAGACCCAAGATCTTAAAGAAATGATCATGATTGAGCAATTGAGAGAGTCCATGGCTCCAGACATGAGAAAATTTCTCATGGAACAAGGTGCAGAGAAGTTGGGGGAAATTTTAAATGTTGCTGAGAGGTATCAGGCAGCCCAGGCAGAGGTAAGTGGTGCTAAGAAGAAGCACATAGACAATTTTAAAGCTCCACAGCAATTTTAATAAATTTGATAATAGAGAGCAGGGAAATAAAGGTAGGACAAACTTTGAGCGGCCAAGAAATGACTATCGCGACAGAAACTCACAGTTCAATGACCAAAAATCCAATGAAAGAAAACCGTTTAACCAAGGAAAAAGATGGTGTAAATGGTGCAAGAAGGATAACCATAACACCGAATTTTGTAGAAGGAAACCTTCAAACATTGCTGCAATGAAGTCGGGGACGCAAAGATTAAAGGTTAATCCTAAGGGACAACAGGAACCTTATCACCCCCCAGTTTGTGAGGATGTTATTTGTAATGGGGTCACCATAAGGTGCCTTTATGATACAGGTTTGGATTATGATTCAGTTGTGAAGTCTAGCCTAGTGGACCCAAGTCAGTATACCACAGAAACAGTGGAAATACAAGGGGCGACTAAGGACATACCACTCATGACACTTCCCATCGCAAGGATAACGGTGAAAACTCGCTATGTGGAAGGAGAAATCAGAGCAGCAGTGATAGATGAACCAATCTACCCTCTGATATTGGGGTGTAGATACGTCTTCTTGGGGAATCCCGAGAAACCTGTGATAATGGCGACAGTGCAGACCAGGTCACAGAAGAAGGAGGAAGAAGGTGAACCTATAAATGCTCATCCAGAGGAGATGAGGAAGGCGCAGGCTGAGGATAGGACACTCAAGCCCTGTTTTAAAAAATTGCCCAAATGCCACACACCTCCGAGCAAGGGGGAATATTTCATGAAGAACAAACTCTTATACAGGAAGGCCGGAACTGGAACAAATGGTCACAACCAGCTGGTTCTTCCCACTTCATATAGAGATAAAGTGATGGAACTCGGGCATGCGATTCCCTTCAGTGGTCACATGGGGATCAGCGCCACAGGACAGCGTATAGCTTGTCATTACTTCTGGCCAGGGATAACGGAGGATATAAAAAGATATGTCAAATCCTGCCCAGAATGTCAAAGGGTAGCTCCAAAGCACTGGACTGCTCCTGCAACTCTAGGGGAAATGCCCATAGTGGGAACACCTTTTGAGAGGGTTGCAGTGGATATTGTAGGACCTCTCACTCGGACCAAGAGGAGGAACAGTTACATCCTTACTCTGGTGGACACTTGTTCTATGTGGGGAGAGGCGGTAGCCCTGCCATCAATTGATTCAAAACATGTAGCAGAGGCACTACTTACAATATTTACCCGATTAGGATTCCCGCATCAAATCTTGACGGATAATGGTTCTCAGTTCAAGGGGAAACTAACGGAAGAAGTTTTTAAGCTATTTCAAGCCAGACACTTTCATTGTAGTCCGTACCATCCACAAGGGAACGGCCAGGTAGAGAGGTTCAATGGGACTCTCATTTCTATCCTGAGAAAGCTGGCACACGAAAAAACCGGATCTGTGGGATCAATTCCTGCCCGCCGCATTGTTTGCGTACCGGAGGTACCACATAGTTCAACCGGGATGGCTCCCGCAACTCTGCTATTTGGGAGGCCAATAAAAGGTCCTTTAGAAGCTTTATTAAGGACCTGGACAGATGAGAAGGCGGAAGAGACTGTTACCTCATCGTATCAATATGTGAACGAACTGACCACTCGTTTGAAAGCTGGATGGAAACTGGCAAATGATAATTTGAAACAAGCCAGGAAGAAACATGCAGCATATTTTAATAGGAAGGCAAAGGACAGGGAACTGGCAGGCGGAGAGAAGGTGCTGCTTCTACTACCCGGAAGCCAGAATAAATTACAAATTGGTTGGCAAGGTCCATATACGGTTCTAGAGAAGGTGTCTAGAACAAACTATAAAATTGACAAAAAGGGGAAGGAAAAAGTTTATCATGTAAACCTGTTAAAGAAGTATCTGGACAGATCACTCCAGGAAAGCACCCCTTTATTGACCTTGGCTATTGCAACCCAGATGCAAAAGGAACCACTCACCTCACATGAATACCCATTACATCCTTGTGAAACAGCAGCACAGGTAAAAGTCAGTAAGCACCTGACTAAAAACCAGAGGGAGAGAGTTCAACAGGTTCTGGAGGAACATACAGATGTATTAACAGATAAACCAGGCCATACAAATTTGCTACAGTATGACATGAAACTGGTAGACTCAAACCCAATCTGTATGAGAGCCTATTCTATTCCGTTCGCGAAGGAGAAGGCATTGAAGGAAGAAATAGAGTATTTGTTGAAGGAGGGGATTATTTCGCACAGTGAATCATCTTTTAGTTCTAGTGTCGTTTTGTTGAGAAAACCGTCTGGGGAACACAGACTGTGCATAGATTACAGGAAACTGAATGCTGTCACAGAAGGACAAGTGGATCCATTACCAGACACAAAACAGTTATTTGCCAGACTGAACAAGGCAAAATATTTTTCAAAAGTGGATCTTAGTAAAGGCTATTACCAGATCCCAGTGAAGCCTGAAGTGAGACCTTATTTGGCTTTTAGCACTTCGGATGGACATTATGAATTCAATATGCTACCATTCGGACTGAAAAATGCTCCGAGTGTGTTTTCAAGGATGATGCGAAAATTGTTGGATCCCCTGAATAACCCATGTATCACAAATTTCATGGATGATATTCTCGTCGCCACCGAGACATTTGCAGAACACATTGAAGCTCTGGAGATGTTGTTTGATAGACTTCGGGAGGCGAACTTAACTGCTAGGCCAACAAAATGTTGTATTGGATGCAAAGAGTTGGAATTCTTGGGACACACGGTATATCAGGGTAATATGACCCCTGATCCTAAGAATTTGGAAAAACTGCAGAGAGCACCTAGGCCGCAAACAAAAAAGGACGTGCGATCATTCGTGTCGTTATGCGGATTTTATCAGAAATACATCAAGAATTTTAACGCTATTTGTGCTCCTCTGACTGATCTGACTCGCAAGGGACTTCCAGATAAAATTATTTGGACTGCACAATGTGAACTAGCGTTCCAAGAGTTAAAGGAAAAACTCACTAGCAAGCCTATTCTCAAACTGCCTGATTTGACACAGGACTTTGTCTTAAGAACCGATGCAAGTAATGTAGGACTCGGAGGGGCTTTGTTGCAAAGATCATCTTCACCTGATGGGGAACTGAAACCAGTCGCTTATGCAAGCCGCAAATTGAATAAGGCGGAACAAGGATACTCCACAAGCGAAAAAGAATGTTTAGCATTAATCTGGGCAATAAAGAAGTTTCAAATCTATCTGTATGGTAGGACATTTGTGGTGGAGACGGACCATCAGCCTCTCGTGTTCTTGTCTCAGGCTAAGCATGAAAACGCAAGATTGCTGAGGTGGTCTTTATTGCTTCAACCTTATCAGTTTAGTATCCAATATATCCCAGGCAAATTGAATGTCGGTGCAGATTTCCTCAGTCGGCACCCCTGTGATCAAAATTAGAGTAGTGGCAGACGTGAGGAGTAATTTTACCTATGTGTATCGCTGGTTTTGGAACTTGCCATAGGCATGTTTTCAAGTGGGGAGATGTGTAGTGAAATTGACAGAGATACAACGGTAAAATCCCTCCAAAGATAACATTTAAGGATAAAAACATAATGCGTAGGCTGCTGATGTACATGATCGCCTAGACCGCGGGTCATCATCCTCCATAATAATTGACTTGCTAGACAGGAGGGGAACGGCGGATCAAAAAGAAAAAAAAAATATGACTGGAAAGGCTAAGGAGACGCAATTGGGGGGGAAACGGAGAAAAGTCACGTTTCCCAAGTTGACATAAAAAGTAAGCAACTCCACAGAAGGGACCCTAGATATGTTACGCCACAGTCATTTATTGGACGCTTTTGCGATACCAAGCTTTTGATTTGAATGGAGCGGTAAAACGCAGATGTTAGGAATATTACAAAAATTAAAAAGTAATTTTTTTCTTAATATTAATGTTAGGAATATAAAAATTAGCTGGCCGGATGGCCTATTCTGAGCAGTGAACTAAGATGGTCTTAATTTTACAAACGGATAGATAATATTGAAGATAATGACAAAAGACAGTGTAGTTCACATCATCGACAGACTGTGTTGAATAAAAAAGTGTCGCAATTTGCACACAAAAAACACGACCTTGGACGCAGGTGTTCAAATTTACTTAGTATGGAGGAGAGGGTTTTTGAGCGGTAGCTGTGTCTAAATATAACTTTTAACGACAAAATTTTGGAGGGGAGAGAAAGGTTGGTTCAAAAACCAAGCACATTTTTTTAGAAACACAAGTAGAGACGGACAGACTAACAGATAAACATCCATACTTGACTGAAGCATGACTGAAATGACTTTAGTGTAGAAATTTTGAAATTCAAATAACCTAGGCAGTGATTGGCCACAGACAATCATATCATTAGCGCTCAGACGCGAAAGTGGGGCCATTCTTCAATAGTTGTTCAGTGATAGACACAGATTTTAAAGTGTGGTGATTCCATATGAAAGCAAGTGAAATAAATTTAGGGACGCCATACTATAGCCAGCAGCTCAGCTGAGTTTTGCTAGCAATTCTGTGTTATTTATTCATAATCTGAGCTGCGAGTTTCTGTCGTCAACAAAGCAGGGTCTATTCAGTTGGTGACTTTACTCGAGTGTATCTGTGCAGTATTTGTGACAGAGACCACCATTATTGCCCGCCAGCACGGAGAGGTGGGACCACCTGATTTCAGCACCAGAGCGACAACTACCAGATGAGTGAGCCTCTGGTCTGCTGGACTTTCACCAACGCCCTTTAGTTACTAAGAACCCCATAAAGATTCCCACCATTTTCTGGACACTGTGTAGTCAATATAGACAGGTGTGATGAGGCCACCCCAACAGCACAAACAGTACTATCCTCCCAAGTAGATGAATACTAGAACATTTTAATAAAACTAACTAGTATAATACATATATATGTACACTATTGCAGTTCTGATATAATATTCTATGCATTTCTTTTCATAATCTCTAAATCCTTTTAAGTTCTGGTCAACCTAAAAAATTGACACAGAACAAAATAAATGTAATATACTTATATCAAAAAATTTTACACACGTGAGTTAGTTCAGTGTATTTTAACATTTATTAATATTATTAGTCTTGTTAATATCTGTGGGTATATTTATAATCCATTACACCACACTACATATCATAACCCTAGACACTTTACGTAGCCACATTCATTAAAAAAAATTAAGTGTGAGGTCGTAGTGGTAGCAAGAAAGGCCTTCTGACAATTCACCACTACATTTTATCTCAGGAGCCTTCACAGCTGGCCTCATACAATTTACATTTAGTAATAACACCATCATACAATACCATCAAACACCACAACAACCACATATATAACAGAAATTATTAGCACTGTTCACACATGTCCTAGGCATTTCTAACTACGATACTTTTGATAAGGACAAATGCACTAACTAATGGCAAAATTTTATCAGAGATAAGATATTTATACACAAAGGTGACGTAATCATAGGTAGGATTGCATCATCAACTTATAGTTACATTTTTATTGGTCATTAGAAAAAAATTATGCAATCGCCCACAACAGTTGCGTCATATATATAAATTGACCGTAATTAAATAAACTAGTAGCATATATCTTGAAAACTAGAGCCAATCAACATTTTTTAATGTCATTTTCGTTTTCAGCACACCAAAATTAGTTAAGATCAGCTATTTTCATTTCTGGTACATTTTGGTTGTTGACTAGTGTTATCTATCTATCTATCTATCTATCTATCTATCTATCTATCTATCTATCTATCTATCTATCTATCTATCTATCTATCTATCTATCTATCTATCTATCTATCTATCTATCTATCTATCTATCTATCTATCTATCTATCTCTCTTTCTCTTTCTCTCTCTCTCTCTCTCTCTCTCTCTCTCTCTATATATATATATATATATATATATATATATATATATATATATATATAGCAGTGGATGTTTGTGGGTACTTTATACTTACTTACTTAGTCGTTCCCCTTCTACCGCGAGGTGTAGAGGTTTGGAAGAGAGAGCGCCAGACCATCCTATCGGCTGTCTTCCTCCTGGCCTGGTTCCATTCTAGTCCTCAGTCCTTCAAAGATTGTCTAATGTTGTCCTCCCAGCGGACTCTGGGTCGTCCTGGGGGTCTGGATCCTTGGCTCTTTGTTTCCCATGCTTGTCGTGGTAGCCGGTCTTCTCCCATTCTGCAGACATGGCCAAACCATCTTAGTTGGTACTAAGGGTACTTTATACAAATCATTATTTCTTTAAATTTCTTCTTGAAATTAGGCAGAGTTACTCTTTAGGTTCTCCTAGGTAATGCTGTGAAGTTGTTTCTTAACCGGTCATTATGTTTTTCACAGAAAATATTTAAACAAATTATCATTACTATGTATATCAAACGTAAGGTAGTTTTAGGGTTAGGGTTTAAAAACTGCCTCTTAGATTTAGGATTTAAGAACTGCCTCATAGATTTATAAGACATTGAATAACATAATTATTAGGCAATCAGACCACACTGTTCTTTACAGAATATGCCAGGTACTCAACGCGGTGTCTACAATTGTGCCCACCAAGGGCATATTTATGTGCCAGCGGATGGTTTGTGAATAAAAGAATAAATAAATAATTGTTATTACAAAGTCTACTAAACTTTTATTAGGTATTTGCGGTTAGTGGTCTCAAAAAAATTTCAAAACCTTTTCCATTAGACACTCCTAACAATATACAGTTGGCCAGTGTCACGCAGTGCCTAAGATGTGTTCTTGTTGGACATTAACATAACCGACGACCCTGTGTTTAGGTTTAACAGTGTGCCTCTCCAAACGAGTACACTTTATTTAAAAAATATAGATAAATAAAAGTAAACATCACAGTTATAAAATAGCTCTTTAAACTGTAGCATTTTACAGACAGTATATTCAGAGTGTGCACTTCTAACCAGATCGAAGCCAGTCTGGAGAGACAAAATCTAACTCATAAAACCAAAATAAAACAAATGCAGACACAGATCTTGTACGTACTTTTGTAGACGAATGAAACTTGGACATTAAAAGTTAAAGACGAACAATACATACAGTGGAAATAAAAGAAAAAAATACAGTTTAAATTATCAACTGTACACTTTTATTTTGAAATCTATTTAGATTTTCGTTCAAATCAAATGTGTACAGTTGATAATTTAAGTTTTATTTTTCAAAATGTTAATATATATATTATATTATTAAAATATATATATATATATATATATATATATATATATATATATATATATATATATATATATATATATATATATATATATATATATATATATATATATATATATATATATATATGTGTGTGTGTGTGTGTGTGTGTGTTTTTTTTTTTTGGGGTGGGGGGGGGGGGGGGTGAAGGGTACAGTTAATTACGTTAAAATATATTAAATTTTGTTGTGTTACAAATAACTTACGCATTAAAAAAACTCAGAACAATAAAGTAATAAAATATGTTATTACAATATGTGATTATTACGGAATTATTACAGAGTCGAAACATATTTTGCCGTAATTTGTTGCGACAAGGGTAAAAAATGCATGTGAGTTTACTTTCATTAATTGTAGCACGATACCTTAAAATTATTTAATTGCGCCCTTATATAATTAACGGACCCTAGGTCTAGGTTGAACGTGGCGAGCCTCTCCAAAACAATGCAAGTAGTTATTTTAAAAATATATAGATCCCAGTGACAGCGCGTGTCTCTGATGTATGGGGGTGCTGCTTCTTAAAATTACATTAAATTACCTTGGTTATAAGACAAGTGGACACAGATAGTAATAATAATAATAAGCAAGTTAAAAATACTACTAAACGTTAACTGGACACTTACCATTTACAGACTTGGGTAATCTTGAAATTTTACATGAAAATAAAATCTGTTCTTCATATTTTTTATTCTTTTTAATGTCGAATGGCAGCGTTTAGGCTCTAAGAAAACTCATCGGAATGATCAAAAGAACTTTTGAGTTTTATTTCACCAAGAATTTCAGCAAGCTTATGTTCTGGGATAAATTTCAGGAAGTCAATTAATTTGCAATAATTGTGTAGATCATGTCTGCTATAACAAACTTGTAATTCTATAGGAAATTTTTCTCTTTCAATCATGGGATATACTTCATTTGTTTCTTTTATTTTATTATTTTATTTTTTTTTTTAAATAAAGTTTTGCCTCGTTTTGGCGAGGCGCGGCTATCCAGACGTAAGGGTCTTTTATATTTGGACATGCGCCCTAATATAACCGACTAGGTTGAACGGGACGCGCCTTGCCAAAACGAGGCAAAAGTTTTACATAAAAGAAAAAAAAACATTCATTCCGCGCACTCCCCTCTCATCCCCCCACTAAAATGTATGCATTTTGATTTAAGCGACTGCTATATCCTGTGCGCCTTGCATTTACAATGACAATAAACAAAGCCCAGGGTCTGTCAGTTAAGATAGCAGACATTAATTTAGAAAATCCGTGCTTTGCACACGGACAGCTATACGTTGTTTGCTCCACAGTGGGCAGACCAAGAAATTAATTCATTTTTGCCCCATACGGCAACACCAAAACTATTGTTTAAAGCACTGGAATAATGCTGCAAAAATAAATTTAGAAAATAACGATACGCAAATTTGACACGGTGTAGTAAATATCTTGTACATATTAGTTGTAACATTTGCGATTTAAAAATGAAAAGAATATAAATTTATCAAAATATCAGCTCAACTGTTATATTTTCAAAAGTTTCATAAATGTTACTAGAAATATCCGGCCGTCTACTTACCGTTATTTTCAAATATCTCTTGAAGGCCAAGGTCGTAACAGTAAGCTAGCTAATCGTAGCAACACCGTATTTCGATATTACCTTACGCAGATGCCAACACCAGAAGGTCGACGACCATGGACGATAACAATGGCTATTCTCTGCTAGCTGACGACATGTTATCTAAGGAAGCACAGAAAGCACTCATTGAATGGGAAGCTGTTCGACCCAGAATAATAACAGCTACTTTTAAAACAGCTAAACAGAAAATACACGTAAATGTCATCCAATGTTATGCACCAACTAATGACAAAGAAGAGTCTGTGAAAGAAGCATTTTATACTGGACTACAGGAAATTATGGATAAAGTAAAAAGCAGAGACATCACAATTTTGATGGGTGACATGAATGCAAAGATAGGTACAGTCAACACCGGATTTAAAGAAGTCATGGGAAAACATGGGCTAGGAATAATGAATGAAAATAGGGAACTATTCTCAAACTTCTGTGCTTCACATCAAATGGCTATAGGAGGAAGCATGTTTCCACATAAGAGAATACACAAGGCAAGATGGATATCACCAGACCATAGAACAGAAAATCAGATTGATCGTATATGCATAAACAAGAAGTTTAGATCATCATTGCAGGATGTAAAGGTATATAGAGGAGCAGATGTGGCATCAGATTGCCACCTTCTGATAGCCAAAGTAAAAATGAAAATCAAGAGATGTGCAACAATGCAAAATTATAGACAACAGTTTAATGTAGGACATCTAAGAAATCAAGAAACAAGAGACAAATTTGCGGTCACAGTATCCAACTAATTCCAAGTGCTCCAACAGCTGGAAGATGTAGAGAATACAGAAGACTATTGGCAGCATGTCAAAACTGTATGGAATGAGACATATGAAGAAATACTGGGGAAAAGGGAACGACAACATAAAGCAGGGATAACAACAGAAACAAATCAATAAGATAAAAGACAGGAAAAACAAGAAAGCAGATTTAAACACAAGCAAAACCAGAAGTTCCAAAGCGAAGGCTCAAGAAGTGTACACAGAAGCAAACAAAGAAGTAAAAAGAAGTATCAAAAGAGACAAGAGGAAGTATATTGAGGAGTTGGCAAGAGAGGCAGAAGATGCTGCAGCCAAGGGAAATATAAGAGAACTGTATTGCAGCACAAAGAAGCTAACGGGGAAATACAAGCAAACAAGTTGCCTCATAAAAGACAAGAATGGAAAACTGCTCAGCAATATACAAGAGCAAATGAAGAGGTGGACAGAATATTTTAAGGACTTTCTCAGTAGACCAGCTACACAATCCCCCCCCCCCCCCCCCCCCCCCCCCCCCCCCCGGACATCCAGCCAGCAGAAGAAGAGCTACAAATTAACGGTGAAAGACCAAGGAAGGAAGAAATAAAGAAAGCCATAAAGCTTCTAAGAGATGGAAAAGCGTCTGGACCTGATGGCGTTCCAGCAGAGGCCATCAAAACAGATATCGACACTGCTACAGAGATGTTATATAAATTACTTGGTAAAGTTTGGGAAAAGGAAGAGATACCAGCAGAATGGAAGGAACGTTATCTGGTTAAGTTGCCTAAGAAGGGAAATTTACAAGAGTGCACAAATTATAGAGGAATGTTACTATCAGTGCCAGGAAAAGTATTAAACAGGATTATCCTTGAGAGATTAAAAGAGTCCATAGACAAGAAACTGAGAGATGAACAAGCAGGTTTCCGACAAAGCAGATCATGTACAGACCAGATAGCCACTTTGAGAATAATAGTTGAACAAAGTCTGAAATGGAATTCACCGCTATACATCGGATTCGTGGACTATGAAAAGGCATTTGACAGTGTAGACAGATAATCACTTTGGAAACTGATGAGGCATTATGGAGTTCCCCTGAAGATGATTAATTTAATAAAGAAAACCTATGAAGACATGACATGCAGAGTTCTTCACGAAGGGCAGCTTACAGAACCGTTTGGGATAAGAACAGGAGTGCGACAGGGATGCCTCTTGTCTTCATTTCTTTTCTTACTAGCAATAGACTGGGTTATGAGATCATCGACAACACACAACAGAAATGGAATCCAGTGGACTCTGACTAAGCAGTTGGATGATTTGGATTTTGCTGATGGCTCTTCTGTCTCATAACCGTAATCAGATGCAGGACAAATTGAAAACACTCGATGAGAGGTCACGGCAATTGGGTCTGAAAATACACAGGGAAAAGACAAAAATAATGAGAATAAATGCAGGTAATGATAACAGGGTTGAACTTGAAGAAACACCAATACAAGATGTAGAATCGTACACATGTCTTGGCAGCAATATATACAAAGTTGGAGGGACAGACAGTGATATCAAAATAAGAATACAAAAGGCAAGAGGAGCTTTCATTGCATTGGGAAATATATGGAGATCAAGAGAAATCGGATCCAACACGAAAATAAGAATCTTCAACTCAAATGTGAAGTCAGTCCTATTGTATGGCTCTGAGACGTGGAGAACAACAAAGACAACAACCAAAAAGCTACAGACTTTCATAAATGGGTGCTTGCGTAGAATAGAATGGTATGACAAGGTTACCAACTTGGAACTGAGGACAAGAACTAGACAAGTGCCAGTGGAACAGGAGATGGGAAGAAGACGATGGCGATGAATTGGACACACACTGAGAAAACGTGTTGATAGCATTACAATGCAGTCCTTGTTCTGGAACCCCCAGGGCAAGAGTGGCAGAGGTAGACCAAGAAGCACATGGAAACAGAGCTGGAAACAGAGGTGAAAATGATGAGGAGAACGTGGAAAGAACTTGAGATGATGCACGTGACAGGAGGACGGCATGTGTTTGTTGAAGGCCTATGCTCCTTTAGGAGTAGAGGGCTATGAATGAATGAATTAATGACGACAGGAAGGCAAGGAGAAGCAGATCCGTTTAAAGTCTTTATACAGATACAAATAACAGATGCCACATTGCTGGTATTTTTTCCAATCTTCTGGTGGTCAGCTTAGTAATAGTAATCCTGTTTTTGGGGGACATCTTGTAATTTGACTCGTGCCGGGCAAATTCTACTTATGTCAGAAGGCAGCTAGATGAATCTTTAAGAAACGCCACACACAGAAAACCCCATATCTGATGCTGAGAGGAGCAGTCACCAATTACTTCCTAAAGGACAAACACACCCAACACCGTTGATAAGTTTAAAGATAAAATTTCAACTTCATTATTATTGTGTGTATTCAATTTATGACAATTCATTGTTAAAGAATGAGCCTTCTCCCAAAAATGAGCACATTGTCAAAAACTATGGAAGGCATTAATATTATCTTTGGTTTAAACATATGATTAATTGTCTTTATAGTGTAAGTAAATAAATAACTTGGCTGCTGTAAAACTAGCAATGAAATTAATATATAAAATAGGAAATGGTATGGCATAAGTTTTACTATTTAAACGGTACACAGGAAACACGGGACGTTTCGGAGTTCACCCTTCGTCATTTTTCATCCACAGTTACAAACAGACAAAGGATAAACAATATTGACAGGTAAAATGAAAAATACTATAGACACTGCAAATACAGAAAATGATGTCAAACAGAGATGAAATGAGCGATACAGATGAAAAAATAAACAACACGTGATGCGAGGAAAAATACAAAAGCAGAAAGAAAAAAATATCAGTGCAGAAAATTAAACAATCAAAGAAAATCAAAACAAGAAGATGAAATAACATACAAGTTAACTGTCACTGTACAGATATTCGCCGAAATATATTTAGTTGGTTACGCTGTAGAGTGGCAACAGCGTAGAATAGAAAAACCCGTTTGGCGAGTTGGGCCAAAACGGAAGACGATATCAAACTTTTGGCACAAAACATTCTACGAGATGTCCGCCGTCCTGTTCGGACGTTTGTTCCCTTTGTCAGCTGTTTTGCTGGGATTACATGAATACCATTCTTGTTCATTGCTTGCCAATTGTTTCAGGTGTTCAGGATTATTGGTATATTACTAGAATGTGGATGTGATTTCTAGTGGTTTTTTCCTGGATAGTATTTACGTAGAATCTTGCAAGTATGTATTGCTTTGCGTCAGTTTTCGACTTAGCCTGTGAGCGATAGTCGTTGTGTGGTCGCTGGGTAGAGTATGTCGGTGACTATTTTTGCTTTTATGTTGAGCTGTTATTATGGCAAGTAATTTGGCATTTTTCATTACATTGTGTATTGCATTTCGTGTGTATTGCTAGCCGTGTATGGCTATGGTGCTTGCACATTATTTATTAAAGGAATCATACCTGATTTAGGCGTTATTGTATTACTCATGTCAGCTACTGTGTACTGTGGTCGTACCTTTGAGACAGCGAGCTAAGAGTTTAGTGTGAGTGTGCCTTAAACCCATATTACCAGTAGAGAGAGTTTGTTCACACAGCACAAGTAGCCTGGTGTGCTCTGTGTGTGTGCTGTGTAGCATTAGATACTTATAACTATTATGACATTAACAAAATCCTGCTATGAGCTCAGCAGTAGCACAGACGGCTGTCGTAGATATGCAGCTATGGAAGTGACGTAAAAGACAAACAAAGGACACGAAAAGAAACAGAAACCTCAGAAAAAGAAAGATAAAAAAAAAAGCGGCGGATGAAATTAAAAAAAAGGTCTGAAATGGTGGAAAGCCGCCGAATAGCAGAAATTAAGCAAAAAGATGTTGGGCGTTTAGATCACCTATTAAAAAAAAAAAAAAAAACTCATTTCGAAAATTAGACTATTCTCTAAGTAAAAGCGAGTTCTGTCATCTCCAAAGCAAGAATGGAATGCGATTACCTGAATATCGCAGTAACCTGAGTTCTGAAGAGCCACAGGTTTAGGATGATCATCATACATGTCATTTAAGTGCTCACGGAATCTAACTGACTAACGTCTGCCAGTTTCACCAATATAGGTAATGTTACACCTTTTACAGATAATAGCATAAATTAAATTTCTCGATTCGTATGTAAATGACTCTGTAATAACAAAGTGAACCTTCGGAACTGAAACAGTTTGAGTTTGGAGCAAAAACAGTCAGGCGCAGCATCTGGGGCGTTGACAGGACTTTCTATCAAAATGTGAAGGGCTACTATTCACCAAGGAGCCGGTATATAAGAATGTCCTGATTTCTTGAGTGGGATATGTCAAGGTGACGATAATTTCTGTGAATGAGCTCAAGAGACGCTTGTGTTTTTCCACCGACGAACTTATCCTGAACGTGTTTTATCTGATGCTCTTAATCGCATTACACAGGTCACTCGTCTGATGGCACTCACTGCGAAACCTACTGCTACATCTGATAGACTCAAACTTGTTCTAACATTATATCCTGACTGATTGACTGTGGGGAAAACAATCCTGTTTCATCATCTGCCTATTCTCAGCTCTAATCCAGTCACCCGAGAGTCACCTTTGGTGGCTCATCGTACGGATAAGAGAATGAACGTGTAACTACAAACGATTAACTAAGCCCCCAAAAAGCTCGCGTGATAGAACTCGCAACACTGGAATTCAGATATGTAAGATTCCAACATGATTATAGATGCATATATATATATATATATATATATATCACACTGTTTACAATAGACACAATCACTCCATGGGATGTGCAATGTATCACCGAGACGCAATAAAGAAACACTAAAAACAGCCAGCGGCAAAAAAGAACATCCTTTGCTATAAATTCTTGTCTTTGGACGCTGGGAAAATACTTCGAATGTAAGACAGGGACAATAACTGACAACAGGGATATGGTTGATAAGAGAAATCTTAACAAACCATGGACAGCTAACTTAACTGACACAAACAAACAAACAAACGCGTGAGAAAAACTAACGAATAGCGATGTAATATAATAAATATAAGGAAAAGACAATTCAATCTTATATAACAATTACAAGGAGAAGACCATTCAATCTTACATAACAATAATAAGGAAAAGACAATTCAATTTTCATAAGTAATGAGAAGAGGGGTAAACAAAAACATAGTGAGCTAAGGAAAGTAGGAAAAAAAAACCACAGAGAAAAAGCATTGTGAGCATGGGAATATAAAGCGAAAGAAAAGTATAAAAAGATAAAGGACAGTTTGACAATGTGTCATAGCTAGAGATCAACAACAGAATTGATAAGGAGCATCAAAAATCGAGACTGTGGAGAGACATGATCGCCTAGGCTTCGAGACTTGTAAGAAAGAGCAGCTGGCAGGAACGCATGAACAAGTAAAAATGAATTGTTATTGTTATTGTTATTATTAATGAGAATCGACCTCACTACACTCCGGTCAAATCCGTAGGGGCTCAGTCTCCGTCAGCAAATGTGGAAAAGTATAATTGCTACTTGTACCTGTAGCACGCGCTGGTTGTAAAGTAATTTGTATAAATAAATAAATGTTTAATGTCTTCCCAAACCTTCGATACAAGGAAGTTTGGGGAAAACTGAGGTCAGAAAATATAACGACTGACATTCATTTCACAGTAAATTAAACCAAAACAACTTCGTTAACAATGGTTGTTTATAGCATGCTACAGTAGAATGATACAGTAAAACGATACAGTAGAACGATACAGTAGATGGATACAGAAGAAGGATACAGTAGAACGATACAGTAGATGAATACAGTAGAAGGATACAGTAGAAGGATACAGTAGAAGGATACAGTAGAACGATACAGTAGAAGGAAACAGTAGATGGATACAGTAGATGAATACAGTACAAGGATACAGTAGATGGATACAGTAGATGAATACAGTACAAGGATACAGTAGAAGGATACAGTAGAAGTATACAGTAGAACGATACAGTAGAACGATACAGTAGATGGATAAAGTAGAAGGATACAGTAGATGGATACAGTAGATGGATACAGTAGAAGGATACAGTAGATGGATACAGTAGATGAATACAGTACAAGGATACAGTAGAAGCATACAGTAGAAGTATACAGTAGAACGATACAGTAGAACGATACAGTAGATGGATAAAGTAGAAGGATACAGTAGAAGGATACAGTAGATGGATACAGTAGAAGGATACAGTAGAAGGATACAGTAGATGGATACAGTAGATGAATACAGTACAAGGATACAGTAGAAGGATACAGTAGAAGTATACAGTAGAACGATACAGTAGAACGATACAGTAGATGGATAAAGTAGAAGGATACAGTAGAAGGATACAGTAGATGGATACAATAGAAGGATACAGTAGAAGGAAACAGTAGAACGATACAGTAGAACGATACAGTAGATGGATACAGTAGAAGGATACAGTAGAAGGATACAGTAGAACGATACAGTAGAACGATACAGTAGATGGATACAGAAGAAGGATACAGTAGAACGATACAGTAGATGAATACAGTAGAAGGATACAGTAGAAGGATACAGTAGAAGGATACAGTAGAACGATACAGTAGAAGGAAACAGTAGATGGATACAGTAGAAGGATACAGTAGATGGATACAGTAGAAGGATACAGTAGAAGGATACAGTAGATGGATACAGTAGATGAATACAGTAGAAGGATACAGTAGAAGGTTACAGTAGAAGGATACAGTAGATGGATGCAGTAGATGGATACAGTAGAAGGATACAGTAGATGAATACAGTAGAAGGATACAGTAGAAGGATACAGTAGAAGGATACAGTAGAAGGATGCAGTAGATGGATACAGTAGAAGGATACAGTAGATGGATGCAGTAGAACGATACAGTAGAATAATACAGCAAGCGGATACAGTAGAAGGATACAGTAGAAGGATACAGTAGATGGATACAGTAGAAGGATACAGTAGAAGGATACAGTAGAAGGAAACAGTAGAACGATACAGTAGAACAATACAACTAGAAGGATACAGTGGAAGGATACAGTAAAAATACAGCGAGAAGGATAAAGTAGATTGTGTGACAAAACGTATGTACGTGTTCTTTTGGTGGCTCTCCCACACCTTCAGCCTTACGGCAGTATCATTTCTTCTACTTCATTTCTCTCTCCGATCGCTTATTATTTGGCAATTGTTTGCCCTTTCATTCATTATTTTGTTCTATGCTGAATCTAGTAGGGTGAAGTTTCTAACATTCTACTCCCTTACGGAAGTATCTGCTATGGGACTATCTTTATCTCTTACATTTTTGCTTCACCACTCCTCAGACTTATTTACGTTCTGCTAGGTGAGCAGTGGTATTAGCGTAACAATATCCGATCATTATCACCGGTCAGCGGTAATACGTTTGTCGCTTTGAGTCGCTTAAACAATCTTTGATAATAGACGATTCTCGTTGGGCAACCATATTGTTTGTCTGTGCGGCCGGCGACCCTTTTGTTTGACTGTCTGAAGAAGGCACTAACACAGCCGCGAAAATAATATAAAAGTTTCACTGTGTGTGATTAGCGCAGATAATCTGTCTGGGTAGACATCTTGGTGGAAAACATTACGCCAGGCAAACATGGTCACACGTTGTTTTGTGAGAGTGCACAAGATGTCACCTGAAATATTACCGCATTATTATAAAGAGGTCACGCGTGGAATTATTAATTTTAATATTTTAAACTCGCGGAGGAAATTATGAATTGAAACATCCCAACCCACGTGGTGCAAAAAAGAGCTTATTGGATTGAAGTGAGAGCCAGAATGTACAATGAATCTTATTGGCAAGTTTGCCGGTAAGTACAGTCTGTGATTTGAACTGGAAACTGAAAATAAAATCTAGCGAACTCAGAGACACAGAACAGACAGCTTTGCAACTTCTAACGAGCAACTCCCAAAAAGCCAGAAAGAGAAGGATCGGACCTAGAATTTCATTTTTATAAGTGACAGATCGAAGTATTTGGGAAACTTAAAACCTTAAAAAGTAAGCCCGCCTTTATAAATACAAGACAGTAAACTAAAGGAGCCAGGACTTTAAATACAGAGTCTGGACACCTACAGGAATTGGATCAACCGTCAAAGAGGAATTACTATACTTTCCCAGACGAAATTGATTCGAGAACATATGCACCGAAATTGCTCGTGTCCATCCGAAACTTGTGCAAGGAGATTGTGAATAACCCAATTTGGGGTAAGTTGTGAACATTTCTTTTACAAAAGTGAATTAACATGTTTTCTTGCTAAGTGGTTATATATATGAGGCTGGCAACCTCAACCTACGAAAATAGTATATTCATAAACCACTACAACAAGCGCTGGTGATTGTTTCTGGCTAGTCGTGCGGAAACCCCGACATCAGAGGTGACCCAAGACTCCGAATGGAGCAGTGATGATTGATGATTACATCACATGTGCCTCAAGTGTAGCATATCATTTTGTGAGAATTATGTAACTTATTCAGGCACAAATCATTATTCGCGCTGTCCAGACACATTTTCTCAGTTAATACCCAGAGGAATAGTGGTGATTTATATTCATCGTTCCTGAGTTACACTGTTTATACTCAAGAATTTAATTTTTCTAACATTGGTGGGTGGACAGCGAGAGTTTGCTTCTGTTAAGCTTCCAACTCAGTGTACTTATCAGAGGCATTTGTCTTTCTATTCTTTCTAAAAATACGTGGTTACAAGTTATCAGACGGTTCGAAGTACTGAAGTTACTACGCCACTCGTGTGAGAGAAGTACACTCATCACCAAGAAGTGACGAAAACCACAGCTGCAGGACTCCCTTATAAAAGTTAAGTGCTTATAAAAAGGCACCAGCAAAACATACTTTGATAAATCCTCACCTACGTCTCAGTGACGAAAACTTGTATTTACAGCAAAATTTCACCAATCTTTCCATATTTATTTTAACTGTTAAAGACTAGATCATGATTAAAATTGTTACATGTTGTTTTAAAACTAAACAATCATAGTCGCTTCAGATTTTTATATGTATGAAAGCAAACGTATGAGCCAGAATATTTAATATATAAATCTATACCTAGACACATATTTACCTCTAAACAGAGCTATACCATTATAAGAGGAATTCGCTGAATTAACTCAGCTGGGGCTTGAACGGGCTAAAAACCATTGCTTAAATCCTTCACAAAAGGCGACGGACAGATATAAGTTAACCATTGCTCAGCGCTATGTCGCATGGTTCTTGATTTCTGAATTATCTTGTGAAGGGTCCCTTTGGATAGAAGCGTCTACACTTCTATCTACATCTCTGCCAAGAGTAATCTTGTGCGAAGGTAAACACCTTCGACGACCCAGTTTAGATACTCTTGAGTTTTAGCCACTGTTGGACCACTTCTGCAAAGCAGGGGAGGCAATCCGTGACAGACTGATACAGTGAAAAATGCAGCAAGAAGAAAACATGTAGAAGAATACAGTAGAAGGATACAGTATAAAGATACAGCGAGAATGGTACAGTAGAAGGATACAGTAAAAGAATACAGTATACAGCGAGAAGGATACAGTAGAACTATACAACAAAAGGATATAGCGAAAGAGTACACTAGAAGGATCCAGTAGAAGGAAATAGTAAAACATACAGCAAGAAAAAAATGGACGCGGCCATTGTGGAAACAGTTGACCGTCTGTGCGTGTGATCGATATACACACGAACACTTTCAGACAAAATACCTGCATCTGACTCGGTTCTGACAATCTTTGTTTTAATAGCTCCAACTTCCAGTTACCATTCTCGTCACTTCTGCTGGTTCCCAATTTTCTATCACTTGGAGCCTAGCCCTCTAGGGAGAGCTCGCTTCTCGCTCACGCATTCTCTCTCGCACGCGCCGGCATTGGCAATCAGAGATGTCGGTGCGGTGTTGAGGGGAACTGCCTATTTCATTTGAGAGATCCATTCATACTTGTCTGGAGAGAAAGGAACATTGGACATGCTAGTCGTGTCGCGGGCGCCATAGCTGTAGAGTTTAGATGTGTGAATGGCCACGCAGACTTGAATGTTCGGCATTTATTACCATATTATCACAAGCGTTCAATCACGTAGACCTGATTGGGAAATAAATGGATTATTCCAATCTTCATGCTTGTGTGGCCATTGACCAGGTAAATATGTCGTTTGTCTAACTATATATTTTGTAGGTGTCAAATTCAAATTGTGCAAAAGAGTGAATACGTTTTTGTGATTTAGCTGGTGTATGCATATATATGTGATGTAGTTATTTGCCTATGTATGTGATGTAACTGTTATATGCGTATATATGTGATGTTGTTGTTATATGTGTATGTGATGCAATTGCAATTCATATATGTATGGGATGTGGCTTTTATATGTGTTTGTGATTTAAATGTGATGTTGTTGTTATATATGTGAGTGTTTATGGGGTAACTGTTATATGTGTATGTATGTGATGTAACTGTAGTATGTGTACATATATGTTTATGCACTAATATTTATTTTTGTACGTACACATTTCAGTATGTCACGTTTTGCATCAAAGCGAGCAGGTTTGTGTTCGTATCTTGTTTACACGCTCATGTAAAAGCGTAACGCTCTACTCTAGACAGCTGTAAAAGGGTACCTGACTCTGCTCTTGATTTAGAGAAGGCAATGGCAGCAAGGACGGGACCTGGCTACTCCACCTCATAAGTATCTGCTATGGGAAAACCTTGACCTTTATTTACGTCTGTAAAGTAAGCACGCTTGTATGAGTGTGAACACGCACATATATATATATATATATATATATATATATATATATATATATATATATATATATATATATCTATATAGATATATACATATCTATATATATATATATATATATATAAGTTAGTTGCCTATCCTTTACAGGACGTGGCAATCAACCCCAGCTTTTATTGGCTGTTTTTGTGATTTTTCTAGGCAATTTTTACGTTCAGTAGTTTGCCATTGCTTTCTGAACGGTACGGCGCTTATACCATTGTTAAAAATCCACACAAAGCGATTTGCTACCAAACAGCCCGCAGCAGGTTTCGAACCTGGTATATCTGGATTATGAAACTGCGTTCATATCCATTAGGCCACAGACGCCGATATATATATATATATATATATATATATATATATATATATATATATATATATATATATATATATATATATATATATATATATATATATATATGTTAACATCTATATATTTATCGTTTACATTGATACAGGTATGCATTTTAATGTTCATCTGTACGTATGTAAGCAATCATGACATCATCACGTGATCGTCTATGTAAGTGTATGCGTGTATATAACAGATATCCTCGTATAGATAGATGTTTGACCCAATGTCTGGATTATGTCACACAAGCTTAGCTTCACATGATGACTGACATCAGTGAGTGATTAGTGACATCTGTGAGTGATGACTGATGTCTGTGAGGGATGATTGACATCTATAAGTAATGGCTTATATCAGTGAGTGATGAGTGACATATGTCAGTGATGAGTTACATTTTTGAGTGATGACTAACATCTATGAGTGAGTACTGACATTTGTGAGGAATACCATTTGTGAGAGAGGGGTGATATATGCGAGTGATGAGTAACATCTGCGAGTGATGAGTTATATGTACGAGAGATTGCTGACATCTGTGAGAAATGAGTGAACTCTGTATGTGATGTACGCCTTCTGTGAGAAATGACTGACAGTTGTGAGCGATGAGTGACATCTGTGAGTGATGAGTAACATCTGTGAGTGAGGACTGACATCTGTTAATAATAAGTGGCACCTGTGAGTGATGTGTAACCTATGTGAGTGATACTTGACATGTGTGAGTGAATAGTGACATTTGTGAGTGATGGCTGACGTGTGTGAGTGATGTTTAACATATGTGAGTGATGATTAATATCTGGAGTGATTAGTGACATCAATGAGTGATGACTGGCATACATGAGTGTTGAGTGACATCTGTGAGTGGGGGTAACATCTGTGAGGGATGAGTGACATATATAAGTGATGAGTAGCAATTATAAATGGAAACCTTTCGTTACCGACAAATTGTAACAAATGATAAATGGGACATTATTTACTACTATCCTCTTCCAGCACCGCTATCTTTGTTGTCAGAACTTACAGTTTACTCCACTCTTCATCTGTGTTGTCAGAACTTACAGTTTACTCCGCTCCTTGTCTGTGTTGTCAGAACTTACAGTTTACTCCGCTCCTTGTCTGTGTTGTCAGAATTTACAGTTTACTCCGCTCCTTGTCTGTGTTGTCAGAACTTACAGTTTACTCCGCTCCTTGTCTGTGTTGTCAGAACTTACAGTTTACTCCGCTCCTTGTCTGTGTTGTCAGAACTTACAGTTTACTCCGCTCCTTGTCTGTGTTGTCAGAACTTACAGTTTACTCCACTCTTTATCTTTGTTGTCAGAATTTACAGTTTACTCAGCTTCTCTATTTACACCTCAAATTCACACCAATCATTTCCAGCTCTCTCTATCAAAATAGCATCTGTTTCTTTGTATACCTTTTTATTTCAGCATCAACTTAACATTTCTACTTAACTCTCAGACTATCCTTAAATATTTATTTCATTCTATCGCATTATCAATTCTGTATTTTCAACACCTTCTTTCAAAATATCATCTTTCTGACGTAATAATCAGCTATAACTCTCTATGACTCACGTCACTTAATCGACCTATATAGAGAGCTTATTGTCGTCAACTTTGTCTGTCTCATCATTATATTATTAAACTGACATCTAAGGCTCTCTGTCATATCAGTCTATCAACTCATCAGGGTTATCGTTTGATCAAACATCTCTTTTATTGTGACATCTGTACATTATCATTAATATCATCACTAACTTATTTACGTTTCTATCAAACTAACATATCTATCTCTTTCATCTCGAATACTTCATTAAACTATCGTGTATATCGCTCTGACACATCAATTTCTTCATCAACATATCATATCTATCTCTCTGTCACTGTCATAGGTAGGTATAAATAGAGAGTAGGTTATGTCTGATTTCAGACAGAGGATGAATGTGTAGAGTGAGAATAGAGAGAAATGGTGTCACCGTTGGAAAAATTGGGAAAAGATGAGCCGTCTGAAGGGTAGTGGTACTACTATCTTCAGTCTACCTTGACTGTCTTTTGTATGGCAATCTTTTTCCCGCCCTCCTATGTTAATAAATGACAATGATCTTATAACCAGTAAGGTCATACGATACCAAAGTGACAGGTAAGATAAGAGGGTCTGACCACCACAGAGTGTATATATATATATATATATATATATTATTGAAGAAAATAATCCACGACATCAAGAAATTCAACATAAGTCTGCCTTTAAAATTTCGGCAGTCCACAGATCACAAATCATAGACCAACGTACAACACCCAACACCACTCTCTTTCACTACTAGACAACCACGCACAATTCCTCATTAATTCGAGTCGCACTATTACTCATTAAAGTCTGTCCAAGTCCTGCTTCTAACGGACAGTGGGCTCGCAGTTCTGAGTGAACAGCCACCTCTGCCTTAATGTTAAATTACTCCAGGAAATGGCAGCACTTCTCACGACTAAGTGCCTAACACTGATCCAATGGATAAGGAAATTAACATCCGAAGAGAACGTGCACAATTTATCCTAGCGCGCACCAGCTTCCAAAGGGCACTAATGAAGACCACTCTGGTAGTGCGTTTATCCTTGCATTATTCAGAATCCGACTATCAAGTCGCCTCTAGGGCACTGCTGATAAACAAACAACGACCAAGTGAGGGCTCTCAAGCTAAGCGCCTCTATGTGCTGAACTTGACGATGACGGGGCTTCATGTATGTGACAAATGGAAAACGATGGCTTCTTCTCTTTGGTTGTATGATAGTAATATCCACGGTGACCGGACGTTAATGGGTCCGACAGTGTTGCTCTGAGAAGTGGAAGGCAAAGGCACCAGTGATGTGCCGTAGGCTTTGGTTAACAATTCCGAATGAACGCCAGGTAAGCTAGGTAACTAACAGGCCGTTTGCCCGTCAGTGCGATCTGGGAATATTGGTGGCTGGTAAATGCAGGCTAGCAGAACTCCACGGGCCACTTTATGATCAATGCCCGATCTATTTCTTGAGAATCTTTCTTTGTGCTTTGTAGCAGAAACACAGACAGCGTCCAAATGACCAGCGCTGAAAATACACAATAAGTCAAGAAAATATACATATCTAGCCACAATAGAACATCAAAAAAGGCTACAATTGACATTATTATCTTTTCTCTTCCTCGCTCGACAATACGCGTTCGTCAAAACAATCTCCTTTCTCCCCCCTGACACGAATTCACACCCGTACCAGGATTCAGTCAAGCGTGACGGCTTTTGACAGCGCGCGGTGGTAATTCGCACACAGGCAATTAAAGAGCGCAAAGTGTTGGTCCTCCAAAGACCGAAACAACTTAATAGCAAACACTCAATACAGAATTAAATTATACACACATAAAATACGCACACCCTCAATACCGAATTAAATTATACACATACTTGTATAAAATAACACTCAGTCACATACAAATAATATACAGTTCTCTTCTGTCATTTACAATCTATTTCTCCCTTCTCTGTCTGAAAAACAAATCACTGTTAATTCAAATAAGTCTGGTCAGTGCATCTAAAGCAGAGTTACAGTTGCTGGCGCGCTTTACATTATGTGTCTCCTCCGGTCCCACAAAAGTTACATTTCGTTAAGAATTAACTATACTGAAGCACATTAAAAACGCACCACTATTATATATAATGATGCCGAGAAGCTGGCAAAAAAAAGTGTGGGAATGGATTTTCCCCGTGTTTGCCATGAGGTAGAGAGCGAATGGCTGCTGAAATGGAAAGTGCAAGATTCAACCCACGGGTGTGTGTACAGACTACATGAAAACGATGAAAGTTACACGTGCAACACGATTCCCAACAGCTATGACCCTGAAAATGTGTACGCGTTGTGGCAGTATACTCGGTATAAAAAGGCCGTTGAGACAAAACACCCAGTACATGTGATTGAAATGCCACGACTATCTGAAAACGACCGCCAACGAGCCATTGGTATGTTGGAGACCGGAATGAGCTCGCGGGCCATTGCCAGAAGGATGAATTGCCACCACAGCACTATTGTACGTCTCAATGAACGTTACGGAACCACTGGCAGTGCCCGGGATAGACTTCGGAGTGGCCAACCACGAGTTACTACCCCTGCGCAAGATCGTCATATTGTGCTGAGTCACCTAAGGAATCGTACTCTCCCGGCAAGTCAAACAGCAAGAGCAATAGTGGGTAGACATGGGCAAGTCTCTCGAATGACAGTCATACGACGACTCAGAGATACAGGCCTTACTGCAAGACGACCTTATGTTGGGCCAAACTTGACTCACAGACATCGTTAGCAGCGCCTGCAATGGGCAGAGCAACATATCAGATGGACTAGACTACAGTGAAATGCTGTCCTATTCACAGACGAGTACAGATTCAACATATCCTTTGCAGATGGACGTATGCGGATTTAGCGACGGTGTGAAGAGCGCTTTGCAGATTGCTGTGTCAACCGATTTCTAGGTGGCAGTATTCACATTTGGGGAGGATTCAGTTTTCACCATCGCTTGCCTCTTCACGTCTTCCGTGGAAATGTTAATGCTGTGACATATCGAGATGAGGTTCTGGATGCACTGGTTGCTCCTGCGTTCACAATTTATCCAGACTTGCAGCTTCTCCAGCAGGATAACGCACGTGCATTTTTTTGTATTTTTGGTTTTCTCCCTTGCCTGCACAGAATGCAATGAATTTCATAACAATCAAATGTACAAATTAATGACCAGCATGGATTCATAGGAAAATGAATAAAGATTCCAAATATGTAAACTTGTACACACTTATATTTACATTTCACACTCTGTTCCTGGATTATACAGGTGGTGCGTTTTTAATGTGCTTCAGTATATATGAGATGGAATTAATAACCCGAGATGAGACTATCTCATATAATATAATACTAAGCTAACACCCTAATTTAACTCTAAGAGAATTTTATCGGTCTTACCCTCTCCGTGCAGTATTAAATGACAACAGCTTTCAACTTGAGGTACTTAGTTACTAGTAGCGAGAATACGAGAAGCATAACTGATCCAGAAACATAGAGACGGGGTCATTAATAGTAAGACAGAATACCAGGTGGCCCGCACGTGCATACAAGGGACTACTGCTTGAGACGTAAGACCTACGGTCAGAAGGTCCGATCGTCTCCCGATGAAATGTGCTGGCGGTACGGCATCAAAGTAGTTAAGTTCCCTCTGCTATCGGGTAAAAAGGGCACTCTTAGCTGGCCGCTCGCAAGACCGTACAGGGACGGCAAAAATACATACGGGGACCTGAGTGTCAGCGAAAGAAAAAGAAACGGGAGATGGTTCCCGTATTGTCCCCAGAATCTCTGAATCAAAGACTTTATTAAGAGGCCGTTCACTAGATCTAAGGTTATGACAACTTTAGCCGCTTCCACGTGCAAAAGGTGTGTCTTATCTTGACGTTACCACGATTGACAGAATCTAAGAGAGAAAAAGAGCTGTAAAGATTCAGAAATTTCAGAAAAGTGGGCGGTAACATGAAATAGGAAAATAAACAGACAGGTCAAGCCAGACAGAGGCAGACAATTCTAACCATCTGTGACAGTCACATCGATTTCTCCATCGACATATATCTATCTCTCTGTCACATCGATATCTCCATCAAACTATCATATCTATCTTTTTGTCACATCAATTTCTTCATCAAACGATCATATCTATCTGTATATATATATATATATATATATATATATATATATATATATATATATATATATATATATATATATATATATGTGTGTGTGTGTGTGTGTGTGTATGTGTGTACATTGTTACGTGTCTTTTTGATGTTAATGTTAATATGCAATAACAGGATGGTTCCTGTGGCCAAGATGACGTCTAGGGTAGCAAATCTCTTAGACACCGCAACCAGCCAACACCACTCATAATTATTTGATTCACAACTGAAGAAGTGGACAATATACAATTTATTTAAGACTGCACGCAGCTCCACATACAATAGTTCAGGCCAACATATAATGGCAGATAATATGCAGTAGTCGAAATACCGTAGGTAGTCAGTTCATGTCAGGAACGCTGTCCTTTAGTTCTCAATATGATTTTATATCTCTTCACACTCGACACTGAGCAATTATACTTCTTGTCAATACAGATAACTAGATGACTAGATACATCTCACCAAAGATCTTGATGAGTTAGTGATAACAGAACTCCATTTTAAACATTTTAACAATAAGGAGCTCAAACACATACGTCCACTCGCTATGACACACAATCGTATATGGCCCGCACTTCTGCTCCTCTAGTTTCACGTGAGCCAGCCAAGCATATCGGCTTAACGTCACTCACCTGTCTTTATCAGTGACCCGTAGAAAATAAACAAACAAAGAGGCCTGTTGAGCTAACCATATAATAGGCACAATCGTTATGAATTTTAATCATTATATATATATATATATATATATATATATATATATATATATATATATATATATATATATATATATATAAGTCCAAATCACACGAAAGTGTATAGCCTGAACCATGTTCAGTTACTCAGTGCGTCGGTGCATGAAGTGAATTCATCTACTCTAACTGTGTATTGCACGACATAAATTCATTTAAGCTAGCTTCATTGCACGAAACACACTTGTTACCAGAGGATCATTTCGTGAAGAGCTCCAGTCTAGTTTGTGCCTTTTCATGACCGGACAGCAGACATTTTCCTGCGACAAATGTCAACGGTTTGTAGACGCTAGAGAGAATTCCAAGCATTGAGGGAATTACATCTTATACGTTCTCACTACTACATGTGCAAGAGTGTCATTAATAAGCAGCCATCTTGGAGATAACCCACACGAGAACAGACATCTACATTGGAAAGTCGTGCATACCTGTGTTGGAAATTTGAAAGACCCATGGACGGTGTAGATAACATTGTAACACTTAATATACCACATCATCATTTCACCATTTACTTAAGTTCACTCATATTTAATTAACAACATTTTTTATTTCAGATGTGTGTGTGTGTGTGTGTGTGTGTGTGACTGTGTGTGTGTGTGTGAATTGTTTTTCACCATCATCCTTATTACTTTCTACTAACCATATATGTGTATATATTTAACTAATAAATTGTATAGCTGCGTTTATAATTACATAGTTATTTAATGAATCACTAGTACTGTCAGTGTTAAGTACTTACATGTATATAATGTCCTTCATGTAGGATGTTGGGGGCTGTTTCTTTATGGAGATCAGGAAAAGAACATGTATATCGATAGTTTGTGAACATGTACATTAACTGAAAGTCCCTACTGGACCAACTTCTCATAAAATAAGTGTCTCCTTCAATCTCTGCTTTAAGTCAATATATGTGTCTGGTAGACCAGTTTATCACATTTACGAGGGGCGTTCAGAAAGTAATGCACCACATCGTTTTTCTCAGCAATAATGAAGATAGAAGCATGAAATTTTGCACACTTCAAATATGGTATGTGCCAATTGTGTGCACCAAATTGCACCGCAACCGGCAAAATAATACGGCTGCCCTAAACAGTTGAAATGGAGCGTGTTAGCAACTTGCGTTATAAGCAGCGAATTGTGATAGAATTTCTCGTTGCAGAGAAGGAAACTGTTGTGAACATTCACAAGCGTCTTTGTGATGTGTATGGAAGTTTTGCAGTCGACAGTAGTACAGTCAGTCGCTGGGTTCAGAGAATCAAAGAATCAGGAAGTGGAGATACGGAGCTGCTTGATCGGCCGCGCTGTGGACGTCCTGCCACAGCCACCAACGCAGAAATGTTGAAATGCGCTGAGGGCATTATTCTTACTGATAGGCGAATCACTACTCAACAATTGGCCTCACAGCTGTCAGTCAGCATTGGTAGTGCAAATGCAGTTATAAAAACTCTCGGATTTTCTAAGGTTTGCGCAAGATGGGTTCCTCGAAGTCTCACAAATCACCACCGATTGCAAAGGAAAGCAATTTCTTCTGAATTGTTGGAGCGTTTCAATGCTGATGGAGAGAACTTTTTGGCTAAGATCGTTACAGGTGACGAAACCTGGGCACATCATTTTGAACCTGAGACAAAAAGACAGTCAATGGAGTGGCATCATCCGCAATCACCAAGAAGAAAGAAATTCAAGACAATTCCTTCAGCTAGAAAGGTCATGATCAATGTCTTTTGGGACATTGAAGGTGTGATTCTTGTGGACATTATGCCAAGAGGAGAGACAATCAATTCGCAAGTTTACATTAAGACATTGAAAAAACTCAACCAACGTTTTCGCAGAGTTCTGCCGCACAAGAATCCAGCAGACATGCTTCTCCTTCATGACAATGCGCGCCCTCACACAATCAATGATCACGTGACTTTCCTTTAAGTCAGTTTCCCTATCAAGTGGAGAGCTTCCTTTTAGTTTATGTCACAAGAAGGCCGTTAGTATGTGTCTATATGAAGTGGAGGTCTTTCCTTTTTTGTCTGTATGACAAGAAGGGCATTATAAGGTGTCTATATCAAGTGAAGATTCTCTCTTTTTATGTGCTTGACATAAAGATCGCTTACAGATGTCTATATCAAGTCTAAATCAAGTGGAAATCTTCGTATAATGTCTTTGTCATTGTCTTTGTCAATTGAATTTCTGTGTCGATAGAAGATATTTGGTCAAAATGTCAGGAATGAATATCTCTGTCAGGCTAAGATTGCCACTGAATGTACTTTGTCAAGAGAACATTGTCCATCAGTGTCTCTGTCAAGAGAATGTTGTCACTCAATGTCTGTGTCAAGTGAAGATTGTCACTGAATGTCACTGTCAAGTAAAGATTGACATTTTGTGTCTCTGTCACGTGAAATGAGTCATTTAATGTCTCTGTGAAGTGAAGACTGTCATTTAGTGCCTCTGTCAAGCGAAAACTATCATAGCGTGTCTCTGTCAAGCTAAAATTGTCATTAAATATCGCAGTCAAGTGAAGATTATCAGTGTTTCTGTCACGTGGAGATTATCGCTGAGTGCCGCTGTCAAGTGAAGGTTGTCACTGAGTGTCTCTGTCAAATTAAGATTGCCATTGAGTGTCACTGTCAAGTAAAGATTGTCATTGAATGTCGATGTCAAGTGAAGATTGTCATTACGTGTCGGTGGGAAGTGAAGATTATCAGTGTAGCTGTCAAGAGAAAAAATTGTCATTGAGTGTCGCTGTCAGATGAAGATTGTTACTGAGTGTCACTATCAAGAGAAGATTGTCACTTAATGTTTCTGTCAAGTTATGATTATCACTGAGTGTCTCTGTTAAGGAAAGATTGTCATTGAATATCTCTGTCAAGTGAAAACTGTCATTGAGTGTCCCTGTCAAGTGTAGATTATCAGCGCGTCTGTCAGGTGAAGATTGTCATAGAGTATCTCTGTCGCGTCAAGATTGGCACTGAGTGTCTCTGTCAAGCTATAATTATCATTGAGTTTCTCTGTCAAGGGAGGATTATCAGTGTCTCTGTCAAAGTAAGATTTTCAGTGAGTGTCTATGTCAAGTGAAGATTATAACTGGGTGTCGCTGTCAAGTGAAGATTGTCATTGAGTGTCCCTGTCAGGTGAAGCTTATCAGTGTCTCTGTCAAATGAAAATTGAGTATCTCTAAGATTGTCACTAAGTGTCTATGTCACGTGAAGAATATCACTAAGTATCGCTGCTTAGTGAAGATCGTCATTGAATGTCTCTGTCAAATGAAGATTGTCAATGAATGTCTCTGTCAAGTAATGATGATTGATGCCTCTGTCAGATGAAGATTATGAGTTTTCTCTGTCATGGGAAGATTGTCCCTGCATGTCTCTGTGAGGTTAAGAATGGCACTTAGCGTCTATGTCTATATGAAGATTGTCATTGAGTAATGTCTTTCAAGCTAAGATTGTCATTGAGTGTCTTTGTCAAGGGAAGATTATCAGTATCTCTGTCAAGTTAAGATTGTCACTGAGTGTCTATGTTATGAGAAGATTATCAGTTTCTCTGTCAAGTCAAGATTGTCACTGAGTGTCTATGTCAAGTGAAGGTTATCAGTGTCTCTGTCAAGGGAAGACGATCAATGAACTTCTCTGTCAATGAAAGAGAAGATTTTCGGTGTCACTGTCAAGTTAAGATTGTCACTGAGTGTTTATTTCACGAGTAGATTATTAATGTATGTGTCAAGTGAAGATTGTTACTGAGTGTCTTTGTCATGGGAGGATTATTATTAAGTGTCTCTGTCAAGTGAAGATTATCACCGAATCTCTATGTCAAGTGATTACTGTCACTGAGTGTCTCTGTCAAGCATGTGACCTCGCCGACATGCATTCCTAATGATATCTGTGACCGTATCATCTCCCCTGCAATAGTAGTCTAACAATGGCCAAATGTATAGTATAGAAAAGACGGTCTTCAAAGGTCATTAACCTTGGCTCAAGATTATTCTTGGCAAAGATATACAGTAACTAGAAGAATGATGCTTCTACTTGAGGGAGCTTCACAGGAGTTTAAAGAAAAGCAAGCATAACAACTAGGATCATCTAAGCTGTAATTAACTATTTATTCTCCCTCCCCTTCTCTGAGGAAATATTGAATCGTATTTTCTGAACTCTCCGCTGAATAAGATTCAGCATCTATAAGTGTACTTCCTTATGGTTTTGTATTTTCAACAAATATGAGTCATACGGGTGCATACATACAATTCACTCCATAGTGATTACTCCAACTATAGATTTATAGTTATAGATAAACAGGTTTAACATCATTTAGGGGTTAACAATGTAAAATAAATAAAGTTGCTTATAAAAAATGAAGCCCTGATATTTTCCTCATTGGGCAAGTCTAAATTGTAGGTGGATATTGTTAGAAAACAAAATTGTAAGTGTCCGTTGGCTGTGCTGTTATGGTGCATATCTGCCGGTGTGGGTTCGGGTAGCGTCTACTTCCGCCGGTGTTGGTTCCCACAGGCGCTTTGGACTGGTCCTTCTCTTCAATAGTCCAGTCTGATGGCTGTAGAACGTACTATGCAGTATGGCTGGGTAACTACAAACGTTGTTAAGCGTCTTCAAGACGCGTCTGATATTGGTGTCTTGAACCGACTGCTGGAAACCACAAACTAAACGTGACACAAATGCCTCTGTTGAATATTGGGTTTCCTGATATAAGCATCAGGCGACCTCCGCTTCCCTCCACTACTTTACCTTCCTCAGAATTTTTAAATAAATATTAGACAAACATAAAGGTAAGTTTTCAGGCACTCGTAAGAAATAAATAAGTAGAAAACTAGACAACAGAAAAACAACAGACGTGAGTGGCTTACCCAAGACTCGAAATCAGGACCTTCCGTGCGACAACCCCGCCTAGCTATGCAAACGATAGTGTGTACTCACGTTCTTTACAGAATCATCTTCATTTCTTTCATACAAGAAACTAGTCTTACCACACGGAGGTATATGGGTAAGCTAGTGATGGAACAACATAATGAAGATCTAGTGAAACCACATAATTCTCAGGAGCTGATAACACACACGTCCGCCTGCCTTGAAGAACACACAGAAAAGACCCAGAAAGATCCTTCACTTCTGCTAACTCCGACCGTAGACTTTTGCTACTCGGCCCAAAAGACAATGACGTACTTCCTGTTACCAATAGTCACCGGTCATAAACAAATTTGACCTCTTGTCGAACAGATTTGATAGCGACAGACATGTTAGGAATTTTACTCATAACAGGGAGATTGACTGTTTGAAATTTTACAAACATCTACTCTCTTCCCCCCCCCCCCCCTCCCAATCAAATAACGGAAACGAAGTTTTCATTATTTAAGTGGTGTGAGCTCAGACATCATAGGAGTGAAAAGATTGTACCATCAAGTTTCACTGTAAGTCGAACTAGTATAGCACCCAGGTTTGTGCCACAGAGTAGGCAAATAAACACTCGAGGTGTGGAAATTAGTAAGAAAATTACCAAACCATTGACTACAGAGGACATAAATCATTTTGACAACAATGTGAGGTAACCATAGCAAGATCAGCCAACATGTAAGAAAAAAAATTATGATATCAGTCCAGGCATTCCCACACTGCACACCGACCAAAGTACCTATCTGTCACGTCAAGTAACAGTAATCACTAAATGTCATCTCAATTAATCATCATAATGCAAAGCATTAAAATAGATACACTTATGTAATAGAAACAATAGATGACACGAGGCAGACAACCAACTAATAAAGTGTATGAATACGACATTTTTGTCAAATGATTAACATTAAGTGTACTTCAGAATTATATGTCATCACTATAATATATTAATGGTAAGAGAAGCAAGGCAATCTTGTCTATGACACATTTGTGTAGGCAATAAATAAGACCACGCCTAAGTGTTGTATCAATAGATAATAGTATGGCGTATTAGCCAATTAATGTAGCAAAGTTCAGTGTGAGTGTGACATAAATTTGTGTCAAAGACTCAACAATATCAGGTGAATTCACATTAATTACCTCTTAATATTACACATAATAGTTAAAGTCTATAAGGAAATGTCCTTCTGCTAATAAATGTTTGTACACTGTCTTTAGACGTATGTTGAAATCCATCGTTGATCATGTCCATGATTGATTGTTCTCCATGCGATATTACGTGAGTACGAATCCAAATGTCCATACACACAGTAAGCAGCAATCGATAATTAGAATGGATAACATTCACGTGATTGGAAGATTTGTGAAAACGCCATGCAGGAAGCGTGGGCCGAAAGCTACGATATAACGTAGAACAACTAGCATTCGACACTGTATTATAGAAATCGTCACAAGTAGACAGCTTGGACCTTGCCACAGGACAAAATAGAGTCAGGATTCTGAATTTTCGGGAACTGAAAAACGTATTAGAGCATCTTTTATCCACTGGAAAAAAAACTCGCAAATATGAATACGGAACCGGACTCCTACAGAAACTACTCACAAGTTACAGAGGAATTCTTGAATAAGAAATAATATCCTAGACGTGTGTTCGAGGCATCTGTGTTAAGTTGCCAAGACTATTTACCTGAGCAAGACGTCTAAGATTTGCCTAGTTACTAGGTTGGTGGTACGGATTGGAGAGACCACTTGACGTTCTACTCACGTTACCAGCTGTACTAGTATGTGGTTCGAAGCTTTAGATCGACACGTGAAACCTACATCCCCCGGGTGGTGTAGATCTTTGCCTTGAACAGAAGCGGTTACCTAGAGAATCCTTTGGAGACGTGCCCTTGCAACAGAGACGAAGTGACGGACCCAGCAGCACCAACATTTCAGCAATTTGGAAACTGAGTTATATTTTTTAGCAGGCCAAATCAAAAGACTATATTTTCTTCTCCCAAACCGAGATCTATGAGGAACCCTAATTTCTCATAAATACTATTTCCTATCTATTTACATTTGTTCCAAAATAATTGATCATTAAATGTGTTATATGTTGTTTTAATAAATTCATAGTTGAATTAATTATTACAGAGCGAAAAGGACAAGTGTGAATCATGATTTTAATATTTGTAGTTATATCTACATCTGAGGAGCCAATAATAATAATAATAATAAGAGGAATTTCGCTCAATTTAAATCAGCTGGGAGCTTGAACGAGCTTATCGTAAGATAATTCATCTACACAAAAGATGGCGGGTCAGATATAAAGTTAGTGTGCCCAGATTCGTTCAGCATTGTTCTTGACTTCTGAAATATCGTGTAGAAACTGCCTCGAGGTAGAAGCATCATTATCTTTCTATCTACAACTCTACCAAGAGTAATCTTGTGCGAAGGTAGACACCTTTGGAGATCCACATTAGATACTATAGGGTTTGGCCACTATTGGACCACTACTGCAGAGCAAGGGGAGACAATTCGTGACAATCTTGAAACTTAATGCGCAAAAAGGTGACTATGGTGAAACACCTTTCTAATCTTAGAATTCACTTCCAGTCCTATGACATTTTCTATACTGGGGTCCTAATATTCCGTGTTTCTGGCTGTCCATGATTTCTATTTGGCGAAATTAGAAGTCAGTGAAATAGTCGTTCACCGCTGTATTCTTTTTGCAAAAGTTTCACCCACACACATACGTTGCTTCACTGAAGAGAGATCCAATCAGGCGCAGTCTATCTTAGCATTTTTATGCTAACCAACCATCATCCTGTCTCATAATGCTCCAGCATATCTGTGACCAATGTTCAAATACAACGAAAGACGCAGTCAACGCTTAAACAAATTGCACGTACCCAAGCCTAGGCTTGATTTATTCTAGAAAAGCTTAGCGTATGTGACCGCTTGGCCTTTCACGCTAGCATTATCCCTCCTACTTCCACGCTAAGCATTTATATGTGCTATAATATGCTACATGTAAGAATGACAGACCTTAAAAGCAAATAAGACGTTTTTACACAAAACGCAGTATTCATTCAAAGTTCAGTTGGCAGTTACTGCTCTGACAGGGCAAACGTAGGTCACTCCCAGATAATAATGAATGGGTTTTATAAGCGCGAAAGTGGGAAATGAATGTTTGTGTGATCTGGTTTTTTTTAATCCAATTGTTAAGTTGGAAAAGATCACACATGTGAAAAAAAGTCGAAATAACAGAATGTCGTGTGCTAAAAGGTCGAAAAGCTGAGGAAAAGAGTGCAAATGTAGATTATTGTACCGTGTGAAAAAAGGACGGGTTGTGTGAAAAAAGGCGGGAAAAAAGAAGAAATAGTATAAATAGAAGAGTTGTGGGCGATAGGCAGAGATTTCAGGATTTATGATTCTAATGAAACCATAACTTTAGACTAGAGGATTTTTACAGATAGTGTTAGGTGAACTTCGTCTTTGAGGATACCAAGACAAGTTTTTGAGTAGACAAATCAGTATATTATTCTTTTTGGATATACATATATTATTCTATTTGGTTATACATATATTATTCAGTTGGATTACATATTTTTTCATCTTGGTTAACCAATCATTATTGTGAAATTTACAGTGTTTGTGTAATGACATCAATAAACTCTAATTGAATTTTTCTACATTGCTGTTTGTGGAACTTTACAGTAATTTCTTTTGGATATACGTTGTTATGCTGAAACTGTTTTGCGTATCACCAAACTTAAAGGGAAGAACATTCCTGGGTTGAAAAAAATAACAAAAGGTCAAGTATCACCATCTCTGGCAGAAGGCCAGTTAGCACGTGAACCACCACAACATATGAAGGATTAACTCTGACTAAATAAAATCAATATAACTACTAGTGCCGTATAAACATACACGGCCACATATTACACAAATTGGCGCCGTGACCTGCCCTGTTTTCTTGGTGAAAGCAGAGAGGCATAATCACTACAATGGATCAAAGTCAAGAACAGCTGCAGCAACAACAGGCGTTGTATACACTACAGCAACAACACACGTTATATGCACAGCAGCTACAACAGCAACAGGAAATGCAACAAGCAAACGTCCATCCTGCTAACATACCCTTACCTGTAGAGGCCGAACCCACAATGACCCCGTTGCAACGGATAACAGACACGCTATCCAATGTAGATCACTATAATAAATATAACCAAATTCGCTCGGTTATAACCCCCTTCACGGGCGATTCTAACACATTTCGGAGATGGCTAATGAACAGACACAGATATGAGAGCAACAATACATATTGCCGGAGAGAACCAGAGATCAACAATACATATTGCTGGAGAGAACCAGAGATCAACAATACATATTGCTGGAGAGAACCAGAGATCAACAATACATATTGCCGGAGAGAACCAGAGAGCAACAACACATATTGCCGGAGAGAACCAGAGAGCAACAACACATATTGCCAGAGAGAACCAGAGATCAACAGTACATATTGCCGGAGAGAACCAGAGATCAACAGTACATATTGCCAAAGAGAATCAGAGAGCAACAATACATATTGCAGGAGAGAATCAGAGAGCACACCACGTAACTACAACAGAAAATCCCAGATCAAGTATCGAGACAACAGCAACAAAACGGGTCGCATAGCCACTGTCGACAGCCACTGGAACAGTCTCAATAAAAGAAATTGTCGCATAGCTGTTAGAAATTGTATCAACGGAATCAAACAATGAAAGATATGGGAAGTAAATAATATTACGACTGACCAACAAACTTGTATAATAACAACAGAAGATGGACTAAGGGCACATATCAGACCACTTAACAGACATCACCAGGTCGGTTTTGTGAAATCAAATGAGACGCAATTGGCCCCAATGATCAATAGTCAACCTAGAGAAATGCACAAACTGCAAGTGAATAAAATAAAGATGATTTCTGTCGCAACACAAACATACGTTGACAGGTCAAGTCAGGTGCATGACCCACTGAACATCCACACATCGTCTTGACGCATTCGAACAGCAATAAGACAGTTGGCCAGGCAGACAAATTCCCAAGATAGCACAGTCACTGAACCAAGCTCATCCGACAGAGAAGACGATATTCCCCTCGCTGAGTCACGCGAAAGACTGGAATATCGAAATACCAGGTTACAGGCCGAGCAAGTTAATCCAGAACACCCTGACACCATAATAGATTCCTGCCAGCCTATTGTACAGCAACATTACTATAGACCAGACAACACTGAATTTCACACAGCAACGAAGCGCCCACATTATGGAACAACAGATGACTCCCGACTGTTAACAAAATTTGTCCGGTTACCTCAAGAGCAAGTACGTATGAAATGGCGTGGAAACCGCAGACAGCCCCACAACACGCAGCATGAGGTGCACCATTTCAACACTACTTCACCCTTACCCTCGACAACTGCAGCCACCACCCACTCGACAGTGCGAAATACGCCATCCTCTTGTGATCAACGATTGACGATGAAAAAAAGTTATCTTGATGGAAATCGTCAACTTCCTCATGTCAAATTCGTAAACGTCCAGTTCAACGATTATTGGTTTATTGGAGAATCAATCTTCTCTAATAACAAAAAGGTACTCACCCAGCTATAGTACCCAACGAGTACTCTCTCTACAATAGTACTCTCCCTCGTTCCCCATCATCTAAAGTCACTAGTATCCACTTTTGTTTGGTAGGAAATTTTATTTTTTCAGAAAGATGTCAGCCTCAGTCAAGATCCTGCTGATAATACTGACGATATTGACAGTTATGACGTTTGCAACACCCATATATACTAACAAGTTATTATGGCGTGACGCCACTGTGTTTTAATGTTATATAATTATTTAAGACATTTAGACGACATGGACTGTCATTAGGACTACATCTTTTACACCGCTATGTCAAGAAATTGAAGAACTTTCGCAAACATTCGCAGATCTACAACACTATGTTATCCAGGTTAAACAGAACTTTAAATTATCTCAGTTCTCTAGTTATACAAAAATGTTTTTTTTTTTCGGTGCAAGTGTAAGGTACGAAATCTTTATGATTAGAAGAGTACCCACTGTACAAATTACACCACTTTTGCCTTTGAAAATCTTTATAACAGGACTTATGCTTTACAACAGTTTTTATTTTTTTTTTTGTTTTTTTCCCTTCTTGATGAATTTAGTGACAAAAGCAAACATACTATACGCACACACATATTTTTCCTTTGTGACACATGAGAGTTTCTTTTTTGAATGTGTTAACTCACCGCTTTCCTTTTGTGTTATGGAAAGACCGTTTTATAATGTTCAATCGGATCGAGAATGTATTTTGGCGATTTTTCTTAATGATGCTATTACGACAAAAACCATTTGTACTAGAACTACGACCCTTTCTCACAGATATGACGAATCAGACGTCAAATTTATTCTTCCCTACACATCTAAACGCCTGTCCATCTCCTGTCACCTTCTCCGACATGCTCCATCACAGACGGAGCGTTTCTAAATCGACGCCACGTTCCGAGCATTCCCCACTATTTAACAGGAATTTACCTATGTTAACGTGTCTATCAAATTCTATAAATACTTCTTCGCATTCCTGAGTCCAGTGAGACACACCAGAGGTCACGACCCGACACACTAGAGTGTCAGGACTATTGATTTTGCCTAGCATAATTGGTGTTATGAATTTTAAGCGGTTTAGTGTATAAATACCATGTGTACAAGAAGATGAGATGTCCACAGCGGACATCGGTAAAAGATAATGAGGACATTGTTACCCCCGCTGACACAGCTAACGCCCCTAAGACCCCCGAGTACATTCCCATGACTGACATTCGTTCCCCTCCCACGGTGATAAACCCTACTTCGTCATTTATCCCAATATACACACCACTCTACTAAATAACTGAGACACATATATTTTCACCTAAAATTTGACTTGGTGATATACAAGTATTTTGCAAGTTGGGTAAAACTTATATGCTAATCAACACAGTTTGCGGATTGGCAAAATACTACATTGTTACAAGCACACCATGACGATTCCATGCGAAATCGCTAACATGGTAACGGATATGTTCACATGTTGATAAGCCTTGAATTCAGAAATAGACATCACATATTGATGTACCTGTATTTTTCTGACCATTTGTCACGTTGTAAGCGGAACGCTACAGTTATATTTTCTTGACAAATTGTTGTCCATTATACCTTGTATTGAGAAATAAACATCACATATTGATGTACATGTATTTTCCTGACCATTTGTCACGTTGTCAGCGGAACGCTACAGTATATTTTTTTGACAAATTGTTGTTTATTATTATGAACTTGCATTTGTATGCAGATTTTATATTTGATGACGAACCTATAAACAGTTTGGTACTTAGTTCAGAGTAACTGAGATAGTTCATACTCCAACACCCGATAGTTATTTGTATCGGTATAGTTGTCCTCCCTCATAGTAACGACCGTTACATAAGTTGGAGATTAAAGACATTTTTAAATAAATACTTTGTAACTCCATGTAACCAGATTAATAATGCTATATTTATATTGTGCGACGAACACATAGACAGTTCACCAAACTTGTCCAGATTTTTGGTGTTTAAGACCCATATACATCCTGGTAAATCACTGACCGCAGTGGCTGGATAGGGGTCGCCTTTATCATATGATTGTATTATATTTACAACGTTCTATATTGACATGAGATGGCCTCAGCTGCCATGACAAGGTTGAATGTGATCTGGAAAAGTAACATCAGTTTTCCTGTGAAGATCAAATTATACAAATCACTTGTATTATCTATTCTCTTGTATGGGTGTGAGGGCTGGACACTCACTGCAGATACGGAGCGAAGGATTCAGGCTTTCGAGCATAAATGTTATAGAAGAATTTTGCGCATTTGCTATAAAGAGCACAAAACAAATGTCTATGTTAGAGAGAAGATAAACACCTATGCAGGCCATCTAGAACCACTTTTGTCAATAGTGAAACGTCGAAAGCTTGCCTGGTTTGGGCATGTAACTCGTCATGACTCCCTTTCGAAAACGATCCTCCAGGGAACAGTCGAAGGTAAACGGAGAAGAGGAAGGCAAAGAAAATCCTGGGCTGATAACATCAAAGAATGGGCAGGACACGGTTTCTCCACACTTGTACGCATTGCTGAGAATAGAGAGCAGTGGAGGACCCTGTCTGCTGATGCTTCCACCATGGCACCCCTACGACCCATGACGGGTTATGGGTTGAGATGAGAGAGATGAGATATTGACAGTTACGAGAACGTACAGCTCCAGTTCATATTTTTTTAATAATAAATTTATAGATTAAAATTGCCATGTATGTATATTCCCATGTCATTATATATATATATATATATATATATATATATATATATATATATATATATATATATATATATATATATATATATATATATATATATATATATATATATATATATATATATATATATATATAGATATATATATATATATATATATATATTATATATATATATATATATATATATATATATATATATATATATATATATATATATATATATATATATATATATATGCGAGCTCGTATATTACATTTTTTTTGCGTCCCACGGTCTGATGTTTGACCATTAGTTCTATGCTGTTAGGCTGATGTTCGTCGCAGCTACTACATTTAAGATTGTTAAATACTTAATGAATATTAGTCAATTCTGTTAAATATTGCCAAAGTATTTTTTTTGTTTTGTTTTTATTTGTGTTGTTTGCACAACCCATGAAAATCGTATGCGATTATTTTTTTTAAATGTTATCATTAAGTATGTTATCATTATGGTGATGACTAACGCACAGCGTTGTTCATATTGATATTGTAAAGAAGTAGTGTACATCAATACTGTTCAATGGCGAAGTGTATTAAAATTTTTTATGTATCCCCCGTTTTACGCATTATAAATATACTGGGATCCCTCGTTTTACGAACACATTTTAAAAAAAAAATTTTTTTTCTCTCTAAGAGACTCTGCCAATAGGTTAGTCCTTTATAACAGTCACTAGCATGAGGTGCTTAGTTGATAGTACGCAAATGTCTCCCTCTGGGATACATTTGTGTGGCCAGGGAGTATGTGACCGCTTGGCCTTTCACGCTAGCATTATCCCTCCTACTTCCACGCTAAGCATTTATATGTGCTATAATATGAAACATGTAAGAATGACATACCTTAAAAGCAAAAAAGACGTTTTTACACAAAACGCAGTATTCATTCAAAGTTCAGTTGGCAGTTACTGCTCTGACAGGGCAAACGTAGGTCAGTCCCAGTTAATAATGAAATGGGTTTTATAAGCGCGAAAGTGGGAAATGAATGTTTGTGTCATCTGGGTTTTTTTTATCCAATTGTTAAGTTGGAAAAGATCACACACGTGAAAAAAAGTCGAAATAACAGAATGTCGTGTGCGAAAAGGTCGAAAAGCTGAGGAAAGGAGTGCAAATGTAGATTATTGTTACGTGTGAAAAAAGGACGGGTTGTGTGAAAAAAGAAGAAATAGTATAAATAGAAGAGTTGTGTGCGATAGGCAGAGATTTCAGGATTTATGATTCTAATGAAACCATAACTTTAGACTAGAGGATTTTTACAATAGCGTTAGGTGAACTTCGTCTTTGAGGATACCAAGACAAGTTTTTGAGTAGACAAATCAGTATATTATTCTATTTGGATATATATATATATATATATATATATATATATATATATATATATATATATATATATATATATATATATATATATATATATAAAATTCTATTTGGATTAACATATATTATTCAGTTGGATTACATATTTTTTCATCTTAGATAACCAATCATCATTGTGAAATTTACAGTGTGTGTCTAATGACATCAATAAACTCTAATTGAATTTTTCTACATTGCTGTTTGTGGAACTTTACAGTAATTTCTTTTGGATATACGTTGTTATGCTGAAACTGTTTTGCGTATCACCAAACTTAAAGGGAAGAACATTCCTGGGTTGAAAAAAAATAACAAAAGGTCAAGTATCACCATCTCTGGCAGAAGGCCAGTTAGCACTTGAACCACCACAACATATGAAGGATTAACTATGACTAAATAAAATCAATATAACTACTAGTGCCGTATAAACATACACAGCCACACGTACTCTGCTGCTCATCTTTGGAATTGTCTTCCACATAACCTAAGAAACAACCTCAGTCCCTATTCATACAATCGTAGACTTTTCGAATACTTTATGAGTTCTGATTACATGCCTCCCTAATCGGATTATCCTTTCTTATCATGTCAACTGGATGTTCGAATGACGATGTTTGTACTTTTCAACATATTTTATGTCATGCTTATAAGTAGTTAATGTTAATGTGAGTGTGCTATTTTATTTTACTTTACAACGTTAAATTCCCTAAAATTGATATGTAAAATGCATGTGAGAATAAATGAATTCAGTATGAAAGGTTAGAGAAAAGAAGGGCAGAATGTCAGACAGGCCTGCGTGCCCAATTCTCAACCCTTTGAAAATAAAGTTCGTTCGTTCGTTCGTTCATCAAGACGTCTGGTATTGGTAGGGGTTTATCATCCACCCTCTCATGTAGAACATTACTAAATTACAACATAATATATTGCCATTTATGTGGTATTTTCAAACTCCGTGACCATATAAGGTCTTGCCACTTCCTTTGTTACCAACTAAGGGTTATCAACTCACTACATCACAGATCTATCACTGATAATCTCCTCCATAATGCTACTTTCTCATAGTTGATTACCACTACAAAGTCAAAATGTCTGAAATGTTATTGTGGTAAAGTACAGTGATACAGCGATAAAATCATAAAATATATATACTGTATATTAAAATCAAAATAATAGCAGTAGAAATAAAATTAATAAAGTTGTAACGCGTCTTCTTCCCTGCGCCAGAAAACGCATTGATTTAAGCAGAACAGAACATGGTGAGAAACCTTATCGCCACGTTGGTAGTATTGGCCTTTAAAACGCGCCCTTCAAGGGTTAACGATAAAAATTTGAGAATTCTACTAGCGTAGGGTTCTAGGAAAGATAGAAAGAATAAAACACACGAACGCATAAGATTGAGAGAGCGGACACCTGCTGCCGGCTTGTCAAGTGTTAGAAGCTTGAATTAGCTACTCGGGCCAACAGTGCGAGACGATGCCGCTAGCTTGTGTCGAAAACGATGTCGCAAGTTTAAAAATTTAAAAATACCCCGCTAGCCCAATACATTTCTAACCACAGACACTGTGGAAAAATATATATATATACACACACGCATGATTACTTCCTATCGGGAAAAAGGAAGATCTGAGGCGATTTTTATAACATTCAAGTAGTGGAAACTTAGAAAAACCAAACCGGAAAATATATTGAATTCTTTATTACTAGGTTTATGATCATAAAAGTTGGCTAGTCTAAGAGCTGGTCTTGTCCTGATAAATAATATGCTTTTGAATCACAAATCCGACAGACAGAAATAAAGTTATGGACAAAAGACTGTATTTGTTCGTACAGACAGATCAACACATGATCGGTTTTACTTTCACTAACGGTGAATTTTTTGACGCGTCCTTGAAAAAGGCAGGAAAAGGTTACATGCAGTCTGTTGTAGAAAGGGGCAGAAAAGGGGGAGAAAAATTATATGATGGCTTAACACAAAATATATTTAGCAGTAGAAATCTAAGAAGGAGAGAGGACAAAAACTTGGTAGTGTCCAAATATCAAGTCTGTTTTTGCTTTTAATTTCAAATTTCAGAATTGTCGTTCGTTTATAGGCCAAAGCCTTTCATATTATTAAGAAAATTCAACGGCTTGACGCCATTTGTAGAAGATAGTCCCGAGACCAGGACGTTGTGAATTTTGTGAAAAGTGATTAGCCTTAATAAAGCAAATATATATGAAAGTATAGGCATCACAGTCCAGCCAGCAGTACATCTGGAATCTGCTATTCAACGTACCTATTTTTTTTCCATTGAATTCTGGTAAGACCGACATTATTCATATATATTTTGTTTAAAAATGTGAGTGAGAGATGCTGCCATCACGACTGTAATTAATCAGGTCCCAAGCTGATTTGTGCAGGGCCTGAAGGAGAATTAAGATAAAACACATGGCCAGTTTTGTAAATGCACATGTTTTGTGAAATAAAAGGTTTTCTTAGGTGACCAGAGGGACACAGCTCGCCTATCCCATTGTATGGTAGAAAAGAAAGATTAATAATATTATTGCAGATGCAGTGCCGCCTTTGTAGGAGAGACATGTGAACAACACTGGTACACTGTGGAATGGATGTGCTGGATTGGTCCATTGGATATGACCCAGCTCTTTATTTCTTATGTATGCTCTTTTGTATATAAAACACAGTCTAAATAAGATATCACCCAGGAGACATTGTTTCATTATTACAGGGTCTTATCTGGCACTAGTCCGGGGCCAGAGTTCTATGTGAAAGCTGTTGAGGAGTTTTGGAGTCCAGTAGTGATAGGGGTCGCCAGTTTCCCCCCTATTACTTTTGGAGCAGTGGTCATTCGGTAAAAAAGAATTCAGACAGTTCCAGTGGGCCAGAAAAGTGAAATATCTGGTACCCTAACAGTACATCAGCTATAAGAGCAGCATACCCCTGTATTCAAGAAATAAAACATTTCCCTAGTGAAATTAACAGAGACAGTGTATTTTAAAGAGACTGGGAGTGATTATAAGAATCCCAAACAGCCATCCAGTGTTAGCAACCAGTAATAAACAGATTTTAGTAACACTATTAGTTTAATGTAACAGTATTTGTTTGGACACTTGTCCCTGTGGGTCTAAAATTTACACTTTGTATATATATCTTGAATTCTTTTCATTTTTAAAAGTCCTGACCAGAAGAATACTAGGTTCAGGACCAAATAAATCATACAGAAAATTATTAATTGTACAAATTTATCTGAGGTGTTATTTCCTTAATCATAGACCTTAATACTTGTTTGTGTAGAGGTGTATTATTGTTAAAGTACCATCACACCACTCTTGCATATCCCTAGACATTAGACGTAGCTATCATTCATACTAGTCAAGAATAAGTCTGTTCGAGGCCATAAGGTGGTAGCAGAAAGGTATCCTGATAACTCAACCCTAAATTTGTTAGAATCAGGGACCTTCACAGCTGGCCTCATTCAGTACATTAAGGAAAAATATCAACATCATTTCATAACATCAAAACCCACAACGATAGTTATATCATTTCCCGTGCCTTAATCTTTAATACAATGGTTATCTTCCGAAGTCCCAGTGTAATCGTCAGTGTATTTGGCAACGTCATATTTGTGACTAACACCTTGTCTCGAAATACTATCAGTTATCCATAATGCAAAACGAGAACAATATGGTTTTTATAGCAATTTCTTCCATACACGTTGACGAGTCAAAAGGTTGTTGTTTATCTTCCCCGTCAAAAAGTCTGGGTTAACAAACAGAATGTCGCTAAATGTAGACACTTAACCCGTCTGATCAGCGATTAACAAACAACCACGTCGACTTGGCTGCAAGACAGGTCAAATGGTCATGTATCCGTAGGCGGAGGACGAAGTAGAACAAGATATCTAGAGCGATGAAAGCGTAAACAACAAATAACAAAAGAATGGGCATGTAGAAGGAATGGTTGAGTAACCTGCCGGAGAGGAGAAGGAAAAAGAAAAAGAGGACGAATAATTTCGTCACAATATCTCTTGTTTTCTTCGACTCCTCATGTCGCTCTGTCACTGTCTCTCAATAATTTACATCGTCAGAAGCTCCAGTTTAGAACTCTTGTGTTAGAGTTATCACCATCCGCTATGTTAGGACTCTAGATCAGTCACTATGCTGGATTTCTTAAGTCTACACCGAATTCAAGCACCGAGTGGCAGCTTGGTTAGGACGCTTGGTCCTCCAGGTTAAGTTACCGGACCAGAAACCATACAGCATCACGTTTAAGCTTACTTGGCTATGAATGAGTTTCCGATTCTGCTCATTAGTCAGGGAGGGCTATGGCTTCGAGGAAGGGAACCAGTCACCCCAATCCGAAGTCTCTAACATTTTACTGCCGTAGTGCAGTATCTGCTTTGGAACAACGTTGGCATCACATCTCGACTTTTACTTTAAATTTTCCCGGGAAAAGCTGCTACTTACTTCAAAATGTTTCTATAACTTATTTTGTGTCTGATAAACCTCCTTTTTCGTTAATGATGTCCACCAGTGTTGAATGGCTGTGTTAGGACATCAGTGTTCGTGGTTTGAATATGGAATGTCAACTCGACCTACGCAGGGGTGTGTAAGCATGAAGTGAGAGTGTAATACGCGAATGATAAGAAGAGTTCGTGGTGTTGACAATTGGTCTTTTTCTTTCACTCATGTATGGCTGGAAGTCATCGACACCAACGACTGTGTACCTTTGCTACAGTTTAATTGGACGTACACACTCGACAGCACGGATACATTGACAAATCACAGGTTGGCATAATACATCATGGTACAGTGGATAAATGGTCTTGCAATGATACATGGGCACTCATGTAGAATAATAGCATAATGGACTGTCAGTAGACAAGCACTCAGTATTGCCCATATATATATATATATATATATATATATATATATATATATATATATATATATATATATATATATATATATATATCATCTGAGTTTACTGACAAAAGCACGTCAGTTTATAAACAATATTCAAGATGGCTTCTAGACCTAACCTCGTCTAGCGAAGATTCCTTTAAATAATGATCAGCACATATTTTTTTATATAATCATATTGAACCGCTAGTAATGGGTTCTCATGTGTAGCAGTGATCTCTGGACTCATCAAGCGATAATACGGGGCATCCCTTTCTCTTCTTGAAAGTCACAAAATATTTGGATACAAGATGGCTTCTCTCGTGAGCTGTCACTCACGTTTGGATACAGATAATGAATCTGTATTAAAGTTAGTCATTCATTAAATGTTCTCATTGCTCCGTAGATTCTATCATGATACAATTGACTTCATCATACAAGATATAGTGCTGCTAGAAATGAATGCCATCTTCATCTGGTTAAATATTCCCTCAGACGTACAAATCGTGTCTATCGAGAAACGGTGGCTTAGCAAGAGTTCATAAGAAGTGCTTTTGTTACCTTGGTATCAGAAATATGATTCTGCCATCCCTTGGCAATAAGAATAAACACTGGGGTAAAGCATACACGATAGGTCTAAAACTACTATCACTTTCCCCTACACATATATCGATCACTTTTTCCGGCGACAAGCCGATTCAAAAAACCACAGCCCCATCATCAGGGCGAAGCCAAATCAAACCTCTCTAGCGACACATCCGCCGAACAGCCCTTTGACCTTTCAAGCGACAAAAGACCATATAGTTCGACTTAGACATGCAAAGATATTCAGATATAAGACAGACTCGTCCTACCCAGACAAACAATACACATAAATTCAGGCCATAGATACACTGAAGCAAGAACAATCTATTTCTACCCAAACAAAGAATAAATCGCAGTAAAACTGGATTCATCCGCGGAGTTCGATCGAAAGTGACGACACTCCTTTCAAGGGAAGTAACTCAATAATGACTTTTCCTTAAGCACTAAAAAGTATCTATTTTGTTTACAAAATATTTGCGAACATAACAAGCATACAAATGTATTATATTGTAAGATATCAAAGACTGCACGTAACAGTCTTACCACACCTCCCGGGGAAAAAAAAATGGAACTTTTTTTTTTGGAAATACATCTAGGAGCAACGTACAATAGGCTCACAACGCATGAATAATGCGCAGATGAAAATATCAGGAATAAATATAACGCCTAATATGAGGCTAAGTCGACTTATGGAGCGACTGGTGAGAATGTATCTCATAAACTGAGAGAAATTATTTCTCTACAAGTAAATTTTTCCAGGAAGGTGTCATCAAAGTACAGCGGTGAATAAACATCAATGAACCGCTAAGTAGTGATACAATCATTATATTATTAAATTACAAATGTGTATCTATCTTTATATAGAAAGGAACTATTATAAACTAGACATATCAAGAAGTCTAAGACCTAATAGTTATGTGGAATCATGTGGGCATCTTGACAGAATGTCTGCCATCACATTATCTGATCCACGAATAGCTCGCACAGAGAAATGAAAAGGTTGAAGAGCAATTGCATATCGAGTAGACCTCGAGCTCTTCAAATTCTTACTCTGTATAGCAGTAAGAGCTTTTTGGTCGGTTTCTACTATGAAATGTGCGCCTAGAAGGAATCTCTGTAGTTTGAGGATCGACCAAACCATCGCTAATAGCTCACGGTCTAAAACCGAATAATTCCTTTCTGCCGCATTAAGTTTTCTGGAAATATACATTACAGGATGCAGAGTTCCAGAGTACTCTTGCATTAGTGCCGCTCCAATCCCAGTGGATGAAGCATCACTACGAAGAACAAATGTCTTATCTTTAGTAGGTAACACTAAAATAGGTGGTGTTGAAAACAATGTTTTAATTTTATCCAAAGAGCATTGGCATTCCTGAGACCAGTGGACCATATTAGGCGAACCTTTCTTTAGAAGTGTAGAAAGAGGTGCCATGATAGAGGATAGATTCTGAATGAATCTGCCATAAAATTGAATAAGACCTAACAGACTTCTCACCTGTTTTTTAGTCTTAGGGATTGAGATGTTAAGTATCTTACTAATATTATGGTCCTCTGTCTTTAGGAAACCATGACCAACTCGGTGGCCTAGGAAAGAAATTTCGCTAAAACCAATATAGGCTTTAGAGGGTTTCGCTGTCAGGTTGTGCTCACGCAAAGTAGACAGCAATTCATCTAACCCTGAATAGTGATCTTCCCAAGTATCGCTGAAAAGACAGATGTCGTCTAGATATGCAATGACATCTGACCGATAAGATAGGATTCGGCGCATCATGTGTACGAATGTAGCTGGTGCGTTCATAAGACCGAAAGGCATAAAATTCCATTGGAACAAACCTCTAGGTGTTGAAAAAGCCGTGAGAGGTTTGGCGCGTTCAGATAAAGGAACTTGCCAATATCCTTTAGACAAATCAAGTTTAGTGAAAAAATGAGATTTGGAGAGTCGAGTAAGTAGCTCTTCCAGTAAAGGCATAGGTTCGGCATCGAACTTCGTTACTTGATTCAATTTGCGATAGTTAACGCAAAGACGTATGTTATTTTTTTTTCCCGAACAATAACCATCGGCGAAGAATATGCAGAGGTGGATGGTTCGATTATTTCCAAATCTATCATCTCATCCAACTCTTTCTCGACCTGTGCTTGAAAATGTATAGGGATAGGATAAGGTCTAACCCTAATAGGAGTATGGTCAGTTAGAACAATGTCATGTTCAATGACATGAGTTTGTCCAGGGATGTCAGTGAGTACATCCTGAAATGTTTGCAACATAGTTGAAACTTGTCGCTGTTCTCCTAGAGACAAATCAGGAGAGACAGTAACGTTCTTCCATGATTCACTAGAATGAAGTGGGATCATTGGAAGAGGAAGATTTACATCTGAAAAACTTGTTTCCTCATCCTGTATCACGGACAGTGATGAGTAATGACCATGTTGTACTGGAGAATTGTCCGTTGCTTGGAAAATGGGTTGTAAATAATCCGGACGTTCATGGAATTCAGTAAGCATATTGATGTGGAAGGTTTTATGCTTCCCATCAATATCGACAATATAGTCGACATCGGAAATTTTCGATATTATATCGTACGGACCTTTCCAAGAAATAAGTAGTCTGTTTTCCCTACAAGGTAGTAATACAAATGCTTTGTCACCAGGACAAAGTTGTCGTAAGCATCTCTTCTTATTGGCAAATTGCCTTGCCTTCTGTTTCGCAAATTCAGAAGAAGTTGCTAATTTGCATGCTTCGATAATCTTTTGTCTCAACGCGATGACATATTCGTAGGATGACTTTGTGTCATCGTCAATATTGTCAGCTGTTATGAGATCATGAAGCAACGACATAGGGCCACGCGGACGCGCGCCAAAGACGAGTTCAAAGGGAGAAAATCCTGTATGTTCATTGGGGACCTCTCTGTAAGCGAAGAGGGCCGCAGGTAAAACTCTGTCCCAGTCTTGAGGATGATCCTCAGTTATCTTCCCTAGTAAGTTTTTAAGTGTTCTATTAAGGCGTTCGACCATCCCATTAGACATTGGATGATAGATACTACTTAAAGATCTATCTATCTGCAGAGTAGACATTACTTGAGACATGGTATCTGATATTAGTTGGGTGCCATGGTCTGACAATATCTCTCCGGGGAACCCCAGACGAGAAAATATAAGCCAAAGAGCATCTGCAATATCAGCAGTAGTAATGCTCTTCAGAGGAATAGCCTCTGGCCAACGTGTGCACATATCAACACACGTCAAGATAAACTGATGTCCTCTGGCAGACTTGATCTTAAATGGACCAATAATGTCTATGGCCATTTTTTGAAACGGCCGAATAGGAATGTCCGCCGCCTGAATGGGTGCAGCATGCCGTGGACCTTTGGATTTAACTTCCTGACATACTTTACAAGATCGACAATAAATCCGTATGTCCTTGTTTACCAATGGCCAAAAGAAAGCCGCAAGGACTCTTGACTTAGTACGGGAAAAACCCATGTGTCCAGCACACTGAGAGTCGTGAGCGTGCTGCAAAATTTTAACTCTCAAATTCTTGGGAACCAGGATTTGAGAATGACTTGACGTAATGGAGTCTTGAACCATACGTACAAGTACGCCATTCTTCTTTGTAATCCACGATTTACGACTTGTGTCTTTATTCGGATCACCTTTAGTTGCAAGAATGAAGAATTTCTTCAGAGTGGGATCATCTTCTTGCTGTTTTATAAACGAGTCACGAGAAATTACCAAGGGATCATCTTGGTTATGCACTTCATTATCTTCAGTAGATGAAGTTTGAGGCATATTAAGAGCCTGAGCTCTAGTGACTACAGCGTTAGCAATCTGCATGTTTTGCCTTTCCCACGCGGAAATTTGTTGCGGAGTGCATTCTTTGACTCCATGAATGCGACCGATGATGAGGTCAGCGATCGGATTCGGAAGAAGACATGCGTGTACATCTCCTGTAAAGAAAGGAGTAGCAATCCTAATGATAGCAGTAGAGTATTTCTCTAATGTGCCGCCAAATGTTACACATTTGACTACTTGTCCAGTGGCACGGGAAGGATCTACGAGTGACTGCCTAACACCAATTGTGGTGCATCCAGAATCAAATAGCACGGAGACTGGATTGTTATTTACTAAACCCTTATGTAAGACAAGAGAACCTCTTCCATCATGCGCGACTGATGCAGGAAGAGCAGGAAGAGGATGGCCACAGCTTAAAGTAGACACTGTGGTTGGCTCAAATAATGTTTTGCATTGGGGGCACTGAGATGCTCTCCCAAAATCAAAAGCGGAACATGCCATATTATTAGCGTCATTATTATCTTTACTCTGTTTATAGGCTTCATGAGACTCTTGTTGTGCAGAGTTTGCCTGAAAATGTGGTTTATGTCTTCTGTTTTGAGATCTACCTCGGTTATTATTACCTCTGTAGTTATTGTTACCTCTATTGTAACCCCTATTTGGGTTTGAGTCATAGTTCTCTTGGTTACCATTATCATATTCATTATAATGAGTATCTCTGTAATTGCGATCTTGTTGACTCCAAGACGGATACCTCGGATAGTTTCTATAATTACTTCCTCTATGGAAATTGCTATAATTGTGACCACCCCTGTGTCGAGAGCTATCAGCTCGTCTCCAGTTCTTTGAAGAAGAACCCTGAAATGATTGGTTACCTTGGTTTTGATAACTATTATGGTTACCTTTTTTATCAAATCTGTTTTGAGGTCCCTGAAATCTGTGTGAATAATTGGGATTGTATGGTGTTGCTGAAGCAACTGGCATACTCTCCTTAATCTTAGTGTTGCCAAAAGTCACGTCGGGGTGTGCAGTGACATATTGGGAACAATATTCTTCCATTTCCTTTAGAGATTTGGGTTTACGCTCATGTATAAATTCAAGGAATGGTTTGTTAACACATGACATAATCTTATCTCTGAGCAACAAATCCATAAGTCCTTCATACGTTTTTTCTGTTTTGGAAAGCTCAATCCAACGATCAACTGTGAGACGTGCCTTTGCAATGAATTCTGAGAATTCTACACCTGTCTCAGGCACCATCGTCCTAAACAAAAGGCGATAGCCTTCCTCACTTAGCTGGTATTTTTTTTATCAAAGCCGCCCTAATGACATCATAATTATCCTTATCTGCTTCTCCTACAAGGCATAATCTAGTCAGAGATTCACCTTTCAAGTTTTCTGCTAATTGATTAGCGTATTGTGATTTATCTACATTATGTGTACGACAAGAACGTTCAAATCTATCCAGCCAGAATGTAATATCGTCACTGGACTGATTGAACCTTGTAAGTAGAAGGTTTACCATTACCACTAGATGCCTGATTAACATTACTCATAATTGTCAATCTCAATTTCTCTAACTCAAATTCATGTTCTCTTATTGCTTTTTTTTCTTCCGCTTCTAATCTTCTTTGTTCAGCTTCCCTGTCTAATCTTTTTTGTTCAGCAGCAGCTTCTCTTTCTAATTTTTTTTGTTCAGCTTCACTGTCTAATCTTTTTTGTTCAGTGGCAGCTTCTCTTTCTAATTTTTTTTGTTCAGCTTCAAATCTCCTTTCCTCCACCTGCATCTGCAATTTCTTTTGTTCAGCAGCAGCAGTAGCTTCTCTGTCTAGTCTTTTCTCTTCAGCTGTCTTGTCATATTGAGCAACTGCCCATTCTTCTAATTGTTGACCAGTCTTATCAAGGGCTTTCCCTTGTATAATGAAGTATTCTAATGTAGACATGATGTCTAACAATAATACTAATCACTTGAAACAATAATAATACCACAAGTTCTTAATGACTTGATTAATCAGTACACTATCCCAATATCAGTGGGTCACAAGCCTTAATAAGGTCTTGTATAACAATAATAATAATCAAGTACTGGTTTATACCATAATCCAAGTGCAGTGCACAAGCAATAGTGTCTTATGAAATATACCTATATAAAACATATGTCAACCAACAGAATACATAAAGTACAAATAAGACTGACAATACGAAAACGTTTGCAGAAATCAAATAAATCAAATAGGGAAATCAATGAAAGTAATCACTGAATCTGCAAAGGAATAACAACACAAATGACGTCACAGTATATGAATATAAATTGTGAATAGAACTGAAAGATAGAAAAGGGTAGACCAACAAATTACAAACAAATCAAAACAAAACTAAAGAACAAAGAAATATTACAAAAATAACAATAATTACAGTCTTCACAGCTAACACAAATAGCAACTAGTTGTTGCAAGCAAATTTCCAATTAAGGAAATTGCACCTAAAGAAAACTCCCACAACGGACCCTCTATCACGTGGGATATTCTGTTGTGAGGACACCGCCCAACCTAAACACAACCCGCTGACATATAAACTAATATATTATACAAACAAATAACATGTAAACATAAATATATAAATTATGTGTATGATAGTATGTGTTGCAAAATAGGCTCAGTTTTACAGTAATGGCAAAGTTATTCTTATGCACATAAATAAACTGCCACTTTATTGAATTACAAATTCTGGCCTTAAATATTAAAGTTCATATATAGAAAACAAGAAGATCCATCGATGAAAATAGGACTTCTTAGTTCAATAATACTGTCTTCCTGTTAATATTGACAAGAATTGATCCAACTGTTCTGTGAAACTCTGTAATGTCTAATGTAAAAATGTCAACAACGCTGACCTAGATACTGCATTCACTTGATAGGTCACGTGACAAAGTGTTGACAAAGAGCAAACTAATACTGCAAGTGTGTCGTATCAGCCACAGGAAACGGTCTGGTATCGGTAGTCTGTTGACTTCTCAACTTCTGCGAGGTCAAACCCATAAAGCTGGTCCACCAGATGATAAACCTCCTTTTTCGTTAATGATGTCCACCAGTGTTGAATGGCTGTGTTAGGACATCAGTGTTCGTGGTTTGAATATGGAATGTCAACTCGACCTACGCAGGGGTGTGTAAGCATGAAGTGAGAGTGTAATACGCGAATGATAAGAAGAGTTCGTGGTGTTGACAATTGGTCTTTTTCTTTCACTCATGTATGGCTGGAAGTCATCGACACCAACGACTGTGTACCTTTGCTACAGTTTAATTGGACGTACACACTCGACAGCACGGATACATTGACAAATCACAGGTTGGCATAATACATCATGGTACAGTGGATAAATGGTCTTGCAATGATACATGGGCACTCATGTAGAATAATAGCATAATGGACTGTCAGTAGACAAGCACTCAGTATTGCCCATATATATATATATATATATATATATATATATATATATATATATATATATATATCATCTGAGTTTACTGACAAAAGCACGTCAGTTTATAAACAATATTCAAGATGGCTTCTAGACCTAACCTCGTCTAGCGAAGATTCCTTTAAATAATGATCAGCACATATTTTTTTATATAATCATATTGAACCGCTAGTAATGGGTTCTCATGTGTAGCAGTGATCTCTGGACTCATCAAGCGATAATACGGGGCATCCCTTTCTCTTCTTGAAAGTCACAAAATATTTGGATACAAGATGGCTTCTCTCGTGAGCTGTCACTCACGTTTGGATACAGATAATGAATCTGTATTAAAGTTAGTCATTCATTAAATGTTCTCATTGCTCCGTAGATTCTATCATGATACAATTGACTTCATCATACAAGATATAGTGCTGCTAGAAATGAATGTCATCTTCATCTGGTTAAATATTCCCTCAGACGTACAAATCGTGTCTATCGAGAAACGGTGGCTTAGCAAGAGTTCATAAGAAGTGCTTTTGTTACCTTGGTATCAGAAATATGATTCTGCCATTCCTTGGCAATAAGAATAAACACTGGGGTAAAGCATACACGATAGGTCTAAAACTACTATCACTTTCCCCTACACATATATCGATCACTTTTTCCGGCGACAAGCCGATTCAAAAAACCACAGCCCCATCATCAGGGCGAAGCCAAATCAAACCTCTCTAGCGACACATCCGCCGAACAGCCCTTTGACCTTTCTAGCGACAAAAGACCATATAGTTCGACTTAGACATGCAAAGATATTCAGATATAAGACAGACTCGTCCTACCCAGACAAACAATACACATAAATTCAGGCCATAGATACACTGAAGCAAGAACAATCTATTTCTACCCAAACAAAGAATAAATCGCAGTAAAACTGGATTCATCCGCGGAGTTCGATCGAAAGTGACGACACTCCTTTCAAGGGAAGTAACTCAATAATGACTTTTCCTTAAGCACTAAAAAGTATCTATTTTGTTTACAAAATATTTGCGAACATAACAAGCATACAAATGTATTATATTGTAAGATATCAAAGACTGCACGTAACAGTCTTACCACACCTCCCGGGGAAAAAAAAAATGGAACTTTTTTTTTTGGAAATACATCTAGGAGCAACGTACAATAGGCTCACAACGCATGAATAATGCGCAGATGAAAATATCAGGAATAAATATAACGCCTAATATGAGGCTAAGTCGACTTATGGAGCGACTGGTGAGAATGTATCTCATAAACTGAGAGAAATTATTTCTCTACAAGTAAATTTTTCCAGGAAGGTGTCATCAAAGTACAGCGGTGAATAAACATCAATGAACCGCTAAGTAGTGATACAATCATTATATTATTAAATTACAAATGTGTATCTATCTTTATATAGAAAGGAACTATTATAAACTAGACATATCAAGAAGTCTAAGACCTAATAGTTATGTGGAATCATGTGGGCATCTTGACAGAATGTCTGCCATCACATTATCTGATCCACGAATAGCTCGCACAGAGAAATGAAAAGGTTGAAGAGCAATTGCATATCGAGTAGACCTCGAGCTCTTCAAATTCTTACTCTGTATAGCAGTAAGAGCTTTTTGGTCGGTTTCTACTATGAAATGTGCGCCTAGAAGGAATCTCTGTAGTTTGAGGATCGACCAAACCATAGCTAATAGCTCACGGTCTAAAACCGAATAATTCCTTTCTGCCGCATTAAGTTTTCTGGAAATATACATTACAGGATGCAGAGTTCCAGAGTACTCTTGCATTAGTGCCGCTCCAATCCCAGTGGATGAAGCATCACTACGAAGAACAAATGTCTTATCTTTAGTAGGTAACACTAAAATAGGTGGTGTTGAAAACAATGTTTTAATCTTATCCAAAGAGCATTGGCATTCCTGAGACCAGTGGACCATATTAGGCGAACCTTTCTTTAGAAGTGTAGAAAGAGGTGCCATGATAGAGGATAGATTCTGAATGAATCTGCCATAAAATTGAATAAGACCTAACAGACTTCTCACCTGTTTTTTAGTCTTAGGGATAGAGATGTTAAGTATCTTACTAGTATTATGGTCCTCTGTCTTTAGGAAACCATGACCAACTCGGTGGCCTAGGAAAGAAATTTCGCTAAAACCAATATAGGCTTTAGAGGGTTTCGCTGTCAGGTTGTGCTCGCGCAAAGTAGACAGCAATTCATCTAACCCTGAATAGTGATCTTCCCAAGTATCGCTGAAAAGACAGATGTCGTCTAGATATGCAATGACATCTGACCGATAAGATAGGATTCGGCGCATCATGCGTACGAATGTAGCTGGTGCGTTCATAAGACCGAAAGGCATAAAATTCCATTGGAACAAACCTCTAGGTGTTGAAAAAGCCGTGAGAGGTTTGGCGCGTTCAGATAAAGGAACTTGCCAATATCCTTTAGACAAATCAAGTTTAGTGAAAAAATGAGATTTGGAGAGTCGAGTAAGTAGCTCTTCCAGTAAAGGCATAGGTTCGGCATCGAACTTCGTTACTTGATTCAATTTGCGATAGTCAACGCAAAGACGTATGTTATTGTTTTTTTACGAACAATAACCATCGGCGAAGAATATGCAGAGGTGGATGGTTCGATTATTTTCAAATCTATCATCTCATCCAACTCTTTCTCGACCTGTGCTTGGAAATGTATAGGTATAGGATAAGGTCTAACCCTAATAGGAGTATGGTCAGTTAGAACAATGTCATGTTCAATGACATGAGTTTGTCCAGGGATGTCAGTGAGTACATCCTGAAATGTTTGCAACATAGTTGAAACTTGTCGCTGTTCTCCTAGAGACAAATCAGGAGAGACAGTAACGTTCTTCCATGATTCACTAGAATGAAGTGGGATCATTGGAAGAGGAAGATTTACATCTGAAAAACTTGTTTCCTCATCCTGTATCACGGACAGTGATGAGTAATGACCATGTTGTACTGGAGAATTGTCCGTTGCTTGGAAAATGGGTTGCAAATAATCCGGACGTTCATGGAATTCAGTAAGCATATTGATGTGGAAGGTTTTATGCTTCCCATCAATATCGACAATATAGTCGACATCGGAAATTTTCGATATTATATCGTACGGACCTTTCCAAGAAATAAGTAATCTGTTTTCCCTACAAGGTAGTAATACAAATGCTTTGTCACCAGGACAAAGTTGTCGTAAGCATCTCTTCTTATTGGCAAATTGCCTTGCCTTCTGTTTCGCAAATTCAGAAGAAGTTGCTAATTTGCATGCTTCGATAATCTTTTGTCTCAACGCGATGACATATTCGTAGGATGACTTTGTGTCATCGTCAATATTGTCAGATGTAATGAGATCGTGAAGCAACGACATAGGGCCACGCGGACGCGCGCCAAAGACGAGTTCAAAGGGAGAAAATCCTGTATGTTCATTGGGTACCTCTCTGTAAGCGAAGAGGGCCGCAGGTAAAACTCTGTCCCAGTCTTGAGGATGATCCTCAGTTATCTTCCCTAGTAAGTTTTTAAGTGTTCTATTAAGGCGTTCGACCATACCATTAGACATTGGATGGTAGATACTACTTAAAGATCTATCTATCTGCAGAGTAGACATTACTTGAGACATGGTATCTGATATTAGTTGGGTGCCATGGTCTGACAATATCTCTCCGGGGAACCCCAGACGAGAAAATATAAGCCAAAGAGCATCTGCAATGTCAGCAGTAGTAATGCTCTTCAGAGGAATAGCCTCTGGCCAACGTGTGCACATATCAACACACGTCAAGATAAACTGATGTCCTCTGGCAGACTTGATCTTAAATGGACCAATAATGTCTATGGCCATTTTTTGAAACGGCCGAATAGGAATGTCCGCCGCCTGAATGGGTGCAGCATGCCGTGGACCTTTGGATTTAACTTCCTGACATACTTTACAAGATCGACAATAAATCCGTATGTCCTTGTTTACCAATGGCCAAAAGAAAGCCGCAAGGACTCTTGACTTAGTACGGGAAAAACCCATGTGTCCAGCACACTGAGAGTCGTGAGCGTGCTGCAAAATTTTAACTCTCAAATTCTTGGGAACCAGGATTTGAGAATGACTTGACGTAATGGAGTCTTGAACCATACGTACAAGTACGCCATTCTTCTTTGTAATCCACGATTTACGACTTGTGTCTTTATTCGGATCACCTTTAGTTGCAAGAATGAAGAATTTCTTCAGAGTGGGATCATCTTCTTGCTGTTTTATAAACGAGTCACGAGAAATTACCAAGGGATTATCTTGGTTATGCACTTCATTATCTTCAGTAGATGAAGTTTGAGGCATATTAAGAGCCTGAGCTCTAGTGACTACAGCGTTAGCAATCTGCATGTTTTGCCTTTCCCACGCGGAAATTTGTTGCGGAGTGCATTCTTTGACTCCATGAATGCGACCGATGATGAGGTCAGCGATCGGATTCGGAAGAAGACATGCGTGTACATCTCCTGTAAAGAAAGGAGTAGCAATCCTAATGATAGCAGTAGAGTATTTCTCTAATGTGCCGCCAAATGTTACACATTTGACTACTTGTCCAGTGGCACGGGAAGGATCTACGAGTGACTGCCTAACACCAATTGTGGTGCATCCAGAATCAAATAGCACAGAGACTGGATTGTTATTCACTAAACCCTTATGTAAGACAAGAGAACCTCTTCCATCATGCGCGACTGATGCAGGAAGAGCAGGAAGAGGATGGCCACAGCTTAAAGTAGACACTGTGGTTGGCTCAAATAACGTTTTGCATTGGGGGCACTGAGATGCTCTCCCAAAATCAAAAGCGGCACATGCCATATTACTAGCATCATTATTATCTTTACTCTGTTTATAGGCTTCATGGGACTCTTGTTGTGCAGAGTTTGCCTGAAAATGTGGTTTATGTCTTTTGTTTTGAGATCTACCTCGGTTATTATTACCTCTGTAGTTATTGTTACCTCTATTGTAACCCCTATTTGGGTTTGAGTCATAGTTCTCTTGGTTACCATTATCATATTCATTATAATGAGTATCTCTGTAATTGCGATCTTGTTGACTCCAAGACGGATACCTCGGATAGTTTCTATAATTACTTCCTCTACGGAAATTCCTATAATTATGACCACCCCTGTGTCGAGAGCTATCAGCTCGTCTCCAGTTCTTTGAAGAAGAACCCTGAAATGATTGGTTACCTTGGTTTTGATAACTATTATGGTTACCTTTTTTATCAAATCTGTTTTGAGGTCCCTGAAATCTGTGTGAATAATTGGGATTGTATGGTGTTGCTGAAGCAACTGGCATACTCTCCTTAATCTTAGTGTTGCCAAAAGTCACGTCGGGGTGTGCAGTGACATATTGGGAACAATATTCTTCCATTTCCTTTAGAGATTTGGGTTTACGCTCATGTATAAATTCAAGGAATGGTTTGTTAACACATGACATAATCTTATCTCTGAGCAACAAATCCATAAGTCCTTCATACGTTTTTTTCTGTTTTGGAAAGCTCAATCCAACGATCAACTGTGAGACGTGCCTTTGCAATGAATTCTGAGAATTCTACACCTGTCTCAGGCACCATCGTCTTAAACAAAAGGCGATAGCCTTCCTCACTTAGCTGGTATTTTTTTATCAAAGCCGCCCTAATGACATCATAATTATCCTTATCTGCTTCTCCTACAAGGCATAATCTAGTCAGAGATTCACCTTTCAAGTTTTCTGCTAATTGATTAGCGTATTGTGATTTATCCACATTATGTGTACGACAAGAACGTTCAAATCTATCCAGCCAGAATGTAATATCGTCACTGGACTGATTGAACCTTGTAAGTAGAAGGTTTACCATTACCACTAGATGCCTGATTAACATTACTCATACTTGTCAATCTCAATTTCTCTAACTCAAATTCATGTTCTCTTATTGCTTTTTTTTCTTCCGCTTCTAATCTTCTTTGTTCAGCTTCCCTGTCTAATCTTTTTTGTTCAGCAGCAGCTTCTCTTTCTAATTTTTTTTGTTCAGCTTCACTGTCTAATCTTTTTTGTTCAGTGGCAGCTTCTCTTTCTAATTTTTTTTGTTCAGCTTCAAATCTCCTTTCCTCCACCTGCATCTGCAATTTCTTTTGTTCAGCAGCAGCAGTAGCTTCTCTGTCTAGTCTTTTCTCTTCAGCTGTCTTGTCATATTGAGCAACTGCCCATTCTTCTAATTGTTGACCAGTCTTATCAAGGGATTTCCCTTGTACAATGAAGTATTCTAATGTAGACATGATGTCTAACAATAATACTAATTACTTGAAACAATAATAATACCACAAGTTCTTAATGACTTGATTAATCAGTACACTATCTCAATCTCAGTGGGTCACAAGCCTTAATAAGGTCTTGTATAACAGTAATAATAATCAAGTACTGGTTTATACTATAATCCAAGTGCAGTGCACAAGCAATAGTGTCTTATGAAATATACCTATATAAAACATATGTCAACCAACAGAATACATAAAGTACAAATAAGACTGACAATACGAAAACGTTTGCAGAAATCAAATAAATCAAATAGGGAAATCAATGAAAGTAATCACTGAATCTGCAAAGGAATAACAACACAAATGACGTCACAGTATATGAATATAAATTGTGAATAGAACTGAAAGATAGTAAAGGGTAGACCAACAAATTACAAACAAATCAAAACAAAACTAAAGAACAAAGAAATATTACAAAAATAACAATAATTACAGTCTTCACAGCTAACACAAATAGCAACTAGTTGTTGCAAGCAAATTTCCAATTAAGGAAATTGCACCTAAAGAAAACTCCCACAACGGACCCTCTATCACGTGGGATATTCTGTTGTGAGGACACCGCCCAACCTTAAACACAACCCGCTGACATAGAAACTAACATACTATACAAACAAATAACATGTAAACATAAATATATATAAATTATGTGTATGATAGTATGTGTTGTAAAATAGGCTCAGTTTTACAGTAATGGCAAAGTTATTTTTATGAAAATAAACAAACTGCCACTTTATTCAATTAAACATTCTGGCCTTAAATATTAAAGTTCATATATAGAAAACAAGAAGATCCATCGATGAAAATAGGACTTCTTAGTTCAATAATACTGTCTTCCTGTTAATATTGACAAGAATTGATCCAACTGTTCTGTGAAACTCTGTAATGTCTAATGTAAAAATGTCAACAACGCTGACCTAGATACTGCATTCACTTGATAGGTCACGTGACAAAGTGTTGACAAAGAGCAAACTAATACTGCTAGTGTGTCGTATCAGCCACAGGAAACGGTCTGGTATCGGTAGTCTGTTGACTTCTCAACTTCTGCGAGGTCAAACCCATAAAGCTGGTCCACCAGATGATAAACCTCCTTTTTCGTTAATGATGTCCACCAGTGTTGAATGGCTGTGTTAGGACATCAGTGTTCGTGGTTTGAATATGGAATGTCAACTCGACCTACGCAGGGGTGTGTAAGCATGAAGTGAGAGTGTAATACGCGAATGATAAGAAGAGTTCGTGGTGTTGACAATTGGTCTTTTTCTTTCACTCATGTATGGCTGGAAGTCATCGACACCAACGACTGTGTACCTTTGCTACAGTTTAATTGGACGTACACACTCGACAGCGCGGATACATTGACAAATCACAGGTTGGCATAATACATCATGGTACAGTGGATAAATGGTCTTGCAATGATACATGGGCACTCATGTAGAATAATAGCATAATGGACTGTCAGTAGACAAGCACTCAGTATTGCCCATATATATATATATATCATCTGAGTTTACTGACAAAAGCACGTCAGTTTATAAACAATATTCAAGATGGCTTCTAGACCTAACCTCGTCTAGCGAAGATTCCTTTAAATAATGATCAGCACATATTTTTTTATATAATCATATTGAACCGCTAGTAATGGGTTCTCATGTGTAGCAGTGATCTCTGGACTCATCAAGCGATAATACGGGGCATCCCTTTCTCTTCTTGAAAGTCACAAAATATTTGGATACAAGATGGCTTCTCTCGTGAGCTGTCACTCACGTTTGGATACAGATAATGAATCTGTATTAAAGTTAGTCATTCATTAAATGTTCTCATTGCTCCGTAGATTCTATCATGATACAATTGACTTCATCATACAAGATATAGTGCTGCTAGAAATGAATGCCATCTTCATCTGGTTAAATATTCCCTCAGACGTACAAATCGTGTCTATCGAGAAACGGTGGCTTAGCAAGAGTTCATAAGAAGTGCTTTTGTTACCTTGGTATCAGAAATATGATTCTGCCATCCCTTGGCAATAAGAATAAACACTGGGGTAAAGCATACACGATAGGTCTAAAACTACTATCACTTTCCCCTACACATATATCGATCACTTTTTCCGGCGACAAGCCGATTCAAAAAACCACAGCCCCATCATCAGGGCGAAGCCAAATCACACCTCTCTAGCGACACATCCGCCGAACAGCCCTTTGACCTTTCAAGCGACAAAAGACCATATAGTTCGACTTAGACATGCAAAGATATTCAGATATAAGACAGACTCGTCCTACCCAGACAAACAATACACATAAATTCAGACCATAGATACACTGAAGCAAGAACAATCTATTTCTACCCAAACAAAGAATAAATCGCAGTAAAACTGGATTCATCCGCGGAGTTCGATCGAAAGTGACGACACTCCTTTCAAGGGAAGTAACTCAATAATGACTTTTCCTTAAGCACTAAAAAGTATCTATTTTGTTTACAAAATATTTGCGAACATAACAAGCATACAAATGTATTATATTGTAAGATATCAAAGACTGCACGTAACAGTGTCTAAGTTGTTACAATAATTAGTTGTGTCAACTGTTTAATACCCGACGAGGGATCTCAGTTGAAGTTGTCAAAGCTATCTTCCATCCAATCTTACTCTATCTAAAAGGTTCCGAATTGCGCATGTTTTGACACTATTTCCTGTCTTTGTTCTTAGCCTAATAAAATATTCTACACGCAATGTGCTCAAATTTTTATCTTGTAGTAAATCATTCCGTATCTCTTGTTTTCTTCACATAATGATATATTTATCTCCCTCGGCTTATACATTTGAAATAAATTTGTCTTATTGGCTTCCCCTTTCTATCGTTCATAATGTAACCCAGAGCTAGCTGTCGATATCAGCTCCGTGCTTCCCTCTAAATCTTCCCCTAACTCACAGTTGTCATATTATGTAACGTCCGTATTATAAAACATTTCTCAATTAGGGCAGCGTCTATACCATCAAGGGAAGGGAGACGCCATATTTCTCGGTCCGGTATCTCAACAGTAGAATAAAAATATAAAATGTATGTTGTTTTATTAGGCACGAGATAAATTTTTGTCCAAGTAAACCTGGACATACTGTAGCAAGTTCTGGAAAACATGTGGAATTAATTGACGGCTTCTACACCGAGCTAGATAAATCTTGGGAGAATGCTTCATTGTTGTAACACGGACTGTGATCATCGCTGGAGCCAAGACAGTGAAACAATATAAGATGGTTATTTCGCGTGTAATGATTTGTTGGGTTACTTTGATTAGTTGACATGGAATGATTAGTAGGGTTGATTAGTTGACATGGAGTGACTAGTTGGGTTGATTAGTTGACTTGGAGTGATTAGTAGGGTTGATTAGTTAACATGGCGTGATTAGTAGGGTTGATTAATTGACTTGGAGTGATTAGTCGGGTTGATTAGTTGACTTGGAGTGATTGGTTGGGTTGACTAGTTGACTTGGAGTGATTAATTGGTTTGATTTGTTCACTTGGAGTGATTAATTGGGTTGATTAGTTGACTTGGTGGGATTAGTTGAGTTGATCATTCGACTTTGGATGATTAGTAGGGTTGAGTAGTTGACGTGGAGTGATTAATTGGGTTGATTAGTTAACTTGGAGGGATTAATTGGATTGATTAGTTGACTTGGAGTGATTACTTATGTTAATTAGTTGACTTGAGGTGATTAGTAGAGTTGATTAGTTGACTTGGAATGATTAGTTGGGATGATTAGTTGACTTGAAGTGATAAGTAGGGTTGATTAGTTGACCTGGAGTAATAAGTTGAGTTGATTAGTTGACTTGAAGTGATTAGTAGGGTTGATTAATAGACTTGAAGTGATTATGTTAGTTGATTAGTTGTCTTAGAGTGATTAGTTGGGTTGATTAGTTGACTTGGAGTGACTAATTGGGTTGACTAGTTGACTTGGAGTGATTATTTGGGTTAATTAGTTGACTTGGAGTGATTAGTTAAATTGGTCAGTTCAATTGGAGTGATTAGTAGGGTTGATTAATTGACTTGGAGTGATTAATTGGGTTGATTAGTTGACTTGGAGTGATTAGTTGGGTTTATTAGTTGACTTGGAGAGATTAATTGGGATGATTAGTTGACTTAGAGTGATTATTTTGGTTGATTAGTTGACTTGGAGTGATTAGTTTCGGTAGATTATTTGACTTGGAGTGATTAGTAATGTTGATTAGTTGACTTGGAGTAATTAGTTGTGTTGATTAGTTGACTTGGAGGGATTAATTGGGTTGATTAGTTGACTTAGAGTGATTGATTAGTTGCGTTGATTAGTTGACGGAAGATTAATTGGGTTGATTAGTTGACAGAGTTATTAATTCGGTTGATTAGTTGACTTGGAGTAATTAATTGGATTGATTAGTTGACTTGGTGTGATTAGTTGAGTTGGTCAGTTTACTTGGAGTGATTAGTATGGTTGAAATGTTGGAGTGAATAGTTGGGTTGTTTAGTTAACTTGGGGTGAATAGTTGGGTTGAGAAGTTGACTTTTAGTTATTAATTGGGAATATTAGTTGACTTGGAGTGATTGGTTGGGTTGATTTGTTGACTTGGAGTGATTAGTTGTGTTGATTAGTTGACTCGGAGTGATTAGTAGGGTTCATTAGTTGATTTGTAGTGATTACTTGGGTTGATTAGTTGACTTGGAGTGATTAGTTGGGTTGATTAATTGATTTGGAGTGATTAGTGGGGATGATGAGTTGACTTGGAGTGATTAGTTTGGTTGATTAGTTAACTTGGAGTGATTAGTTGGGTTGATTAGATGACTAAGAGTGATTAGTTGTGTTGATTAGTTGACTTGGAGTGATTAGTTGAGTTGGCCAGTTGGCATGGAGTGAATAGTAGTGTTGATTAGTTGACTTGGAGTTATTAGTTAGGTTGATTAGTTGACTTGGAGTGATTAGTTGGGTTGATTATTTGACTTGGAGTAATTAGTTGAGTTGTTTTTGTTTTCTTGTTAGACAGTATCAGTGAGCTGTTTTCATTTAGGTGTTAATCCGTCCGCGGTATTTGACCTAGTGTTGAAAGAGGGCACAGTGGAAGGTTCGCGTTTGTTACACAGCTAATATTTGACATTTGTTGTGTTCTATGGTGGTTTTGGAAAGTTCACGTTTGAGCTAGTTTTTCCGGTTATGGATAGGAGTGGTGCGACAATGTATAGAGTAAAGTTGTAGCTGACGTTGAACATCACAATTTGATATGTTACAAGGCGTACTTTGTAGCTTAGTGCTAGGAAGTTGGTGATCCAGACGGAGCAGCGAAGGTTCGTTGTGCAAGGTGTCAATATAGTTGGTCCTTGTATTGCTATGGGTTTCTTTGCTTTACTGTGGTGTCGGCACAGGAGATTAGAATTTCTTGTTTGGTTGGTGTTAGTATTTTGGGCTCCCGTGCTTGTCTGTGGTGTCAGCAGAGGAGATTAGAACTTCTATATTTGATGGTATTGGTAGTGTCAATAGTAGCGGTGGCATCTTTCGGGCTATGGTGCTTGACTGTGGTGTCAGCAGAGGAGATTAGAACGTCTGAATTCGGTTGGTATTGGTAGTGTTGATAGTGGTGGTGGCATCTCAGGGTGTGTGCAACACCTCTTATCTAGATCATGTTCTAGATCATTGCTACCATTGACGTGCACGTATCCAACCTGCAGTAGTGTCATAGTTCGTACTAGGGCGGGGCTGTGTTTGTTTAGTGGTGGAGTCAGGCAGACGGGTATTCCTGCGACTGCCCTACTTAACAAACCAACCACAGTATTCGTTAGATGAACTGGTGTGGTTTGTATTTACGGTGTCGTGTACATTCAGTAATTCTATTGTCGTATTTAAGTGGTGTTATCTCTCGTTCCTTCTTGCTATATTGTAAATACGTTAACGGGTCTCCCTTGTTGTCGTACGTTGTCAGTCACGCATTGTAGATATCAGCCTACCTCTGCTCTAACTTTGTCTGTCATCTTATTCGTCGTGACTGCTAGTTATCGTGGTGTTTAGTGTGTGTCTTCTCGTCTGTGGTGTGTTTATTTTTGCCATTTGTAAACATATTGGATAGAACCGAAATATTGTCAGAGTACAGCACCAGTGTGGGTGCTATTAAGTTACTGTGGTATAAAGGCTGACGTATTGTTCAATTTTCTGGTCGGTGTCCCTTACAGTTGTGAGGTGGTATAGTACCAATGTGTATTATCAGCTAGTGAGATACATCTATTGACGATAATAAGGGTCTTTTCAGTTGTATCACAGAGACTAAGTGGTCTGGAGGAATAAACCTAGAGAGTAAGTAGACATAAGCCAAGAGGCAGAGAACGGGCATATTGAGTTGAGTGGTAAAGTAGGTTCTGTATACATTCATATGGTAGTACTTTGAGCAGTGACATTGCAATGCATTTATTATTACTGCATACTTTGTAAGCAGAGAGGTATGTGTTGATATAAGTGAAGTGGTTTAGAGTACATGTTATTGAGTAGTTGCATAGAAGCACTCAGTTAGATTTGCAGACAGTGAGAATCTATAGCAGAAGGAGCAGAGTTATAGACAGTATTGAGTATCGTGAATGTACATCATGGACTTGTAGGGTTTCATTCTGATAGGCAAAGAATGTGGGTACACTGGGAATGAACTGATGTATTTTGCCGAGGCTGAATTCCAGGCAGAGGAAAATCAAGAAGCTTTAGAGAAGAAGAAGATTGAGATGCAGAAGCAGGAAAGAGATGCTCGCGCTGAAGAGTTAGAGCTCAGAAGAAGAGAGTTCGAATTACAAGAAAAGAGGATGAAAGAAGATAACGATTTGAAAAAAGAGAGAGTTCGAATTACAAGAAAAGAAGATGAAAGAGGACAGAGAGTTAGAATTAGAAAAGGAGAGAATGAGAGTAGCTCTGGTGGAAAAAAGACTGCAGGTAGAAGCTGATATGGAAATACAATTAAAGACAATAGAAGCGGGTGCGAGCAGTCAGAACTCGACTCCGAGGGAGTCTCATCGTGCCTTTAAGCTGCATCTGTCGAATTTTAATGACAAAATAGATAGTTTGGACTTCTTTCTTGAGAGGTTTGATGCCACATGCGTGGCCTGGAAGGCTAACAGAGACGAATGGCCATCTCTGTTATCCACATTGTTAGTTGGACTGCGATGGAGACCTTTTGTAGCCTCCCACTTGAAGAGCGGGCAGATTACGACAAAGTGAAGGAACTGTTGCTCAGGAAAATCCGTTTGACGGCTGACGGGTACTGGATGAGGTTTAGAAACACAATGCCATGAGCAGACCAGGACTTCGAAGATTTTATTTTGAAGATCAAACTTCTGCTCAATAGATGGAGTGAGGTGGAGGGGATTACCAAAGACTATGATGGCTTGCTAGACCTGGTGCTACGGGACAAGGTGTTGTCGTCATGCTTACCAGAGCTAGTAGCATTTTTATAGGAACGGCAGCCTAAGGATATTGTCTCTATGCCCCAATTGGGGCACCGCTACGTCCTGGCCCATTGGGGCAAATCCATCCATCGGTCTGGTCTGTCTGAGGCCTTAGAAGCAGGCGTCGGCAAAATCCAGCGCTAAACGTGGCAACGTCGGGTGGGAAGTGCCGACAGGTCACCGAGGCAGAGGTTTGTAGGTCGCCCCGTCCATTGCCAATCAGGCATGGGCAGTTATGAGAACTTTAGACCGCAGCGGAATTTCCAGCCCATGTGGAACAAGCGACAGTCGGGAAGCGATAGCGACGGAGAAAGATGCCAAGCACAGAAAATGTGCGCTTCCAGGTCTCTCACGACAACATTATGTTATTATAAAGGGAAAGGATCAAAACACAGAGTTGAATCGTCAGACAGTCGAGGGTCAGACTCCGAGGCGCGCTCATCACCGAACCATAGTCCACAGAAGGAGAGGAAATATATTATTTGCAAGGAGTGCGGTGGCAGAGGGTATATAGCTAGGATGTGCTGCAATAATGCAGAGAATTCTAACGCAGCGTGCGTGTTAGACAACGTCAATAACGAAGATTGCGAGGGTTGCAAACAATTATTTGTTCCAGATGGAAAACCGGTGTCGATATGTGGACATACCCTACCCTGTCTGTCTTCTCTAGACGAGTGTGGCAAACTCGATCTGCATTCAGATTTTGTGCAGCTGAAGCAGGTATCAGTGCTTAGGGACACTGGGTGTACTACCAATGGGAACGCCGATCCTGTATCGACGAGTTATGCTTGACGGAGAAGACAGTAAGGTGCATCACGTTCGGGGGTAATGTAAAGCAATATCCTATATCCATTGTGAAGATTGATGCCCATTTCCTGTTAGGTACGGAACGTGTGTGTGTCATCGAGGCGTCGGTGGCCGACCTGATTGTCGGTAACGTCCGGGGGGTTCGTGATTGCACACGGGAAGAAATACAAAAGTGGCAAATAAGCAGGCAACTAGTCGCTTATTCGATGCTCACTAGGGCACAAGAGAGGGCAGATGAGATGCAGGAGTACCGAGATGCCACTAGCACTTCGTCCCCAGTGGAGGTGCCTGAGGGTCAGGGCACATTGGTTGTCGACTTCGTGCAACTTCAAAGAGCTGATCGGTCTTTGCAGAGACTGTTCGCGTTGGCAGAGACGGGGGATGTAAGGCAGACTAAGACATCCCGTTACTGGTTTGAGTACAAGAACCAATTTTGACGCGGTGCTTCGTTAGGCAACAGCAGTTTTTGTGCCAGGTCATGGTACCAGTCACTATGAGACTGAAGGTATTGGGGGTTGCACCGACTCCCCTTTTGCTGGCCATATGGGTGTTGCGAGGACTCGAAATAGGGTGCTCTCACAGTTATATTGGCCAGTGTGTAATAGGGACATCAAATTATATTGTCGATCATGTCGGGTGCCAGCAGATATCATACAGGGGCAGATCCCCAAGGCCCTGGTACAGACAATGGACTTGGCCCTACGCCCCTTCCAGAAATTCGCTGTCGACATAATAGGCCCGATACCGTTCGCATCTGAAAGAGATTTCAGTTTTATCCTCACCATGGTAGATCTGTGTACGAGATGGCTGGAGGCAATCCTGGTCCGATCTATCACCTCGCGGACAGTAGCAGAGGCGCTACAGCTGTTATACAGTCAGTTCGGGTTCCCGGAGTGCATTCTCTCACATAGGGGAACACAGTTCATCTCCAAGGAAATGTCCGAAGTCACGAAATTGTTGGGGATCGCCCAGACGTTCAGCTCTCCCTACCACCCTCAGGCGAACGGAGTTTATGAGCGCCTGATCGGCGCAATTAAGCAGATGTTGGCAAAGGTGACCGCCGATTGCCCACAGGATTGGGACAGGTATTTGAAGGCGGTACTTTTCGCGTACAGAGAGGCCCCTCACCAGAGTACAGGGTTCTCCCCGTTTGAACTGCTATATGGTGCAAACCTCAGTGGCCCTATGCATGTCCTGAATGATTGGATGGTGGGGAGAAATGGCGGTGTCAGCGTATGATTATGTCGTTGGCTTGCGAGAGCATATAGTCAGGTCGTGTGCGATAGCACGTGAGCATTTAACACAAGCAGGCATTTAGTATCGACGATATGCGAACCGGGGGACTAGGTTGATACCACTTCAGACAGGAGTACAAGTGTGGCTACTTCTTTCTACAAAGCAGGTCAGGTTGAGCATCTCATTGCAAGGTCCGTTTCAGGTCCTCAAGAAGGTAACGGACGTGGACTATCTTATCAGGATTAGACATAGGGAGAAGGTGTTCTAAATAAACATGTTGAAACCATACGAGGAGCGGCCGGCGGGGTTGTCAGTTGTGGTAGATGCCGTGGAAGAGCGTGGATCAGAGTCGGCGGCGTCGGTAGTAGTCGATGAGTTTGGAGACAGCGGTGATGATGTGAACCTGCATCTGTCACTTGTCCCGCTGGCTCCATCCGAGTCATGGGTGGACGTTTCGATCCGTGAAGATCTTTCACACGAGCAAAAAACGCAGGTGCGTGCGATCCTTAGGGATTTTAGTGAAGTCGACACCGATCTTCCGGGACGAACCAACTTGATCGTTACAACATAACTCTGACCGACGATCGGCCAATAAGAGTGAAACCATATCCCATACCTCTGCACTATAAGGCTGCGATCGAAAAGGAAATCGTTGATATAGTCCGGCTGAACGTTATCGCTCCATCCGAGTCGGCATACTCCTTCTCGTTGGTAGTGGTGAAAAAGAAAAACGGGTCTCTTCGAGTATGCATTGATTTTCGGAAGCTCAATAACATGACGGTGGCGGACGCAGAGCCTATGCCGAATCAGGAGGAGCTTCTGACCAAACTCTCCCATGCCAGTTATTTCAGTAAACTAGATCTGTCAAGGCGTTATATGCAGGTACCATTATCAAAAGAGGCAAAACCTCTCACTGCATTTGCAACACCAAGAGGTCTTTTTCAATTTAATTACATGTGCTTTGGGCTAGTCAATACACCAGCAACATCTGTTAGAATGATGAGGAAACTGTTAGGTCATAGGAACGATTTAATTACGTACATCGATGACATCTGCGTGTTTCATGACACGTGGGACCAACATATGGAGGGAGTGTTCGCTGTATTAAAATGACTAAAAACATATGGTTTCACTGCTCTTCCGAGCAAAGTGTCAATTGGGTACGCAGAGCTTAGCTTCCTGGGTCATGTGGGCGGCCATAATTTGATCAGACCAGAAGGAAAAACTGTGACCAAAATCTTGGAGTTGCAGGTGCCGAAGACAAAGAGACAGGTTAAGAGTTTAGTGGGACTCATTAACTTGTATAGTAGATTCATCCATAATTTTTCTACTGTGGCTGAGCCACTTACTGAACTTACAAAGAAGGGGCAGCCAAACAAAGTAGGGTGGTCTGATAAATATCAAGAAACACTGGTTAGAATAACAGAAGTATTTTCAGGGGAACCTATTTTGAGGTTGCCAGACCTACATAAACCACTGATCTTACACACCGATGCTTCCTCAGTGGGCATAGGGGCCTGTTTACTGCAGGAACATGAAGAGTCACTTCATCCGGTGTTGTACGTCAGTCGGAAGTTGCTGCCAACGGAGACAAGGTACTCGACGATCGAAAGGGAATGCCTCGCGATCGTGTGGGCCGTCTCTAAGCTGGCAAAATATCTGTTGGGAGCGCATTTCTTCCTTCAAACAGACCATAAGCCGCTGCTATTTCTGCAGGCGGCTAAGTCTACCAGTGCTATGTTGATACTGTGGGCTCTATTACTCCGACAGTTCCGCTTCACTATTCTCCCAATTCAGGGAGTACATAATGTAGTAGCGGACGCTCTGTCTAGGTTATAATGTTGTGGTAAGGACAGGAGCGTCCTGTGGGAGGTATTTACATGAGAAAGTTGGTAGCAAGTAATTGCAACCACTGTAGAGGTGTTTTGTGTATATTAAAGATCATGCTTGTTGCTAAATGTTATGCTTATGAATTTCATGTATTATGGCGACATAAAGGCAATTTAGTATGTGATTGAATCTTGTTACGAAAGTATATTGTTTGTGCTATTCCGATATAAAGTTAATGTTTGTTTATGTAGGAGGTGCTATTAGTATACAGGGCACTGGGTTATGGTTGACCAGGGGAGGACAGTCGTTGTCATTTTTTACGGCTGTCAGAACTTTGGATAACCTGCTTCGTACTCATGTTGTTGTTATTTTGTTGGTTGGAGAATGCAGTAACGACAGTAGTAGAGGAGAACTATGGCACTCTCTGTTCATATGAGGATATGCTGTTAGTGGCATAAGGTCGTCCTGACTCCTACGGGGGTCGGGCGAAGCTTCCTCCTGATGGAAGAAAACTTCTTTTTCTTTTTTAAGGGGGGATGTGGATGTCACAGCGTAATTTCGCAGTACATTTAATGTCTTGTGTTCGTTGAAAAGCCAGTCGGGAGAGGCCGAGGTTAGCCGAACTGGTGGGTCATGTGACTACCGGAAGTCGGGGAAAAAGGCGCAAAATTTGGCAGTGAGAAGTGAGTCTCTTGTTCGGGAAGGATGTTTTTCCCTTATGCCAGCGAGATCGCTGTGTTGTCTATATTGTAAGACTGTAAATTGAGTGCCTGCCATGTTTTCAGATCTTGGTGATAATTAAGTTGTTAAGTCTAGAGCAGTGAAGGGTCTAGATCGTATTGTCTACAGGCCGTAGTTTGATAAGCTGTCGATGATTTTGAATGTGTCATTGTCATAGCTTTTGCCGCTCGGGTGAGCGATATTTATAGCAGCCATTTGTGGTATAGTTTGTATATAGGTGGTTTTCTCATTTTTGTAATTGATGCGTTACTATGGCCGTGTGAGGCCTTATTGTGTGCGTATATTGATTAAAGGGAACTACCTGTTAAAGGTGTTCATTACTTTTTTCAGCCATTGTTGTGTGGTCATACCTTAGGAGGGCGAGCCTTTAGTTGTCATTATAAACCAACACAGCAGCGGTGTAACCCGTGGAGTGTTCTCCATGATAAGTGGTTCCTGGCAATTCATAGTAGCCATTTGAGGCATGGTTTGTATCTTCGTGTGTGGAGATAATAGTCTAAGCTGTTGAGGCAGGTTTACATTAATATCTTTATACTTGTTTTTGATGCGTTATGATGGCCGTGTGATTATTGTGCGTATTTATTCATTACAGGGAAGTACCTGTTTAAAGGTGGTTATTACTTTTGTCAGCCATTGTTTTCGTGGTCATACCCTTAGGAGGGCGAGCCTATAGTTTAATATTATAACCCCACACAACAGCGGTGTAACCCTTGGAGTGTTCTCCATGATAAGTGGTTCCTGACACTTGTGTTAAAAGCAAAAGTAGCAAGCGCAAATGTGGGTTATCATCGGACCAAAAGCCAAAGTACTTTAGTGGATTTCTGTGGTCGCAGAAAAATTGAGTCTACACACTCATTCGTTTGGTACGCCACAATTATACATGATAGTTTGTTATCCATGTATGTGGACAAGATTGACAAGGTTGCCAGTACGAGAGAAAGGGTGTTTATTTTCAAGTACATCAGGTACGTTGAGTCTCGCCAAAATATGATAAACTGTTTAGTATATAACAAGAACGATAGACAGCAGCTAGCCATGAGAAAAAGAAAATAATAGACTTTGCCTAAAATTATCATCCCTTACCAAGATACCGCCAAGCAGAACACAGAAGAAATAAGAGAAAGAGTCAGAAGAATTAGGTCAAATGTTAGAGAGACAAACGATTTGACATAAATGAAGAGTTTGATAACAGCGGAAAATATGTCGACAGCAGTGGTTCTCAAGCTATGACCACCATAGATACTAGAGACAGTATTGAATACAGAAGCAGCGACCGTGAACATAGAGTGAAACTAAGCATGACAGTATCAATTATCTACAGGAGTTTTGCTGTATAAAGTATGCCAGGCTCATAAGGAAGGTTGGTCATATCATATTTTCAACATTTGTTTTCATCCTGTAAATAAAGTTTCAACGTTAATTCCCATCGCTGTCCGAGTGAAGTCCCTCATGGATAATTAAGATCATCCATCAGTTCTCAGTTATCCAATGTTGTGAACTGTTGTCGTTGTGTTGAGAAAGAAGTCATCCTAATACCATCAACCAAAAAGAGCTGCGTACTGTTAGGGCAGTGATACGAACCCATGTACGATCAGAACTGAGAAATACAAGTAGGGTATACTAGACAAGCCATCATTATTATGAGCCAGCGTATATGTGCACGGCCGAAATATATATATATATATCTTCTTCTTTGATCCTTAGCCATCGACCGTCAAAGCAGTCAGTGGCCATCACGCCTAGTGGCGTCTTGTAGGGCAACAACAAAATGATTCCACTTTGCTCGGTCGGTGGCCATCCTTCGTACAGTGCTCCAACTCTGGTTCATTCTTTGCATCTCAGCCTCTACAGTCCTCCGCCAGGTTGTTTTTGGTCGGCCTCTCTTTCGTTTTCCTTCAGGGGTCCAAAGCATAGCTGTTCTTCTGATGGCATCGGGGTCTCTTCTGAGATATATATATATATATATATATATATATATATATATAGATATATATATATATATATATATATATATATATATATATATATATATATATATATATATATAACGTTTTATGGTGGCAGCGGTCGATACCAGATAAACACGAAAAGGTTTGTTCAACTAGCTTGCAACACTGAGAAGGCAAACATGGCAGTCAAGCCATGCCGTAACGATCCCTAAATGAAGTTCAGGTGACGGAAATGATAAAAGCAAAGCCTCCCATTTGTGGCACCAACGGATAGATGGATAGATCTCTACTCCAAAACCACAAGTCTGGAAGGTCCAGCCTTAACCCCATACATTTTAAAAGCATGGACGAATATGGTTTGACAATTTGCAACAGTTTTGCTACCGCTATGCTCCTGAGTCAGAAACTGACTATGAAGCCATACTTGACGATTTTGAAAACCGTCTGATCTTAAAGCACTCACACTTTAGAACAGGAATATGAGAACAGCACCACCCGTGACAACACCCTGAATAAAGTCGGCATTTGTTTCGCACGCAAAAACAATAAAATTTGTTCCGTGAATTACAAAAAAAAAAAAAAAAATTTAAGCAAATTCAGTAAGACACATTAGCAACCGAGGTGGATGCAGTAAAATGCTCTAAACCTAACAAAACAACCTGAACTAAGCGGCAAGAAAAACTCAATACAAGCAAAAGTACTGTGTGTAAAAGTTGCAGGATGAATCAAATACAGAATCAGTGTCCATCTACAGACACCACATGCTATTACCGTAAAAAGACGGGACATTGGGTAAAATAATGTTTTAAAGAAAACAAGAAAATGCTATACATTTCCACAGCAAAGCGTCCCCAAAAGTAGCACAATCTATGATGACTGAAGACTGTGAACTACTGGAGAAAGTGACCACTCCACATTTGATATTGTGAAGGTACTATCTTTCAGTTACGAGCCCGATAAAATACAGGAATTTTTCAAAGTGCAATTCAGAATACCAGAGATTACAATACACACACACAAAGAAATATCCGCATCAAGATGCATACAGGTGGTGAAAAAAGCACTTTATCTCTTAGAATATACAGACAGGTCATGACTAAAATCAAGGTTGCCAACAAGGCATGTGAGATGAATCGTGACAAAAGAAAGCTATTATCTTGCAATGTAACAAATATTTACTACAGTATTTTAGAGTTATAATACTCAAATTTTCATACAAAGTGAATGGACATCATCAACATTTTACTCGGGAGATGTTGAAGGGTAATCATATTAGGTTTACCAGGATTACGTGTGGTAATCATTAAAACCACTAAAGTCGTCAAAGTAGAATATTTTACCCTAAACACGACTTAGCAAAATTGGATTGTTTTACACCTAAAATGGCGTCATTGAAAATACACCGAGTGACAACTAAGATAATGAGAATAAATGCAGTTAACTATAACAAGATTTATTGGAAGAAACACCACTACAAGATGTGGAATCATACATACAACTTGGCATAAATACATTTACAGTTTGAGGGACAGATAATACTTTCCAAAATAGTAATACAAAGGGATAGAGGAGCATTGAAAAATGTATGGAGATTAAAATAAATCAGACATGGCACACAAATTGGAATTTTAAATTCAATGTCAAGTCAGTCCTATTGTATGGCTGTGTCAAGTCAGTCCTATTGTATGGCTGTGTCAAGTCAGTCCTATTGTATGGCTGTGTCAAGTCAGTCCTATTGTATGGCTGTGTCAAGTCAGTCCTATTGTATGGCTGTGTCAAGTCAGTCCTATTGTATGGCTGTGTCAAGTCAGTCCTATTGTATGGCTGTGTCAAGTCAGTCCTATTGTATGGCTGTGTCAAGTCAGTCCTATTGTATGGCTGTGTCAAGTCAGTCCTATTGTATGGCTGTGTCAAGTCAGTCCTATTGTATGGCTGTGAAACATGGAGAACAACAAAAACAACAACCAAAAAGTTACAGGCATTTATAAATGGATGCTTGCACAGAATAAAAGGATTGAAGTTGTATGACAAGATCACCAAAGTGGAACTGATGACAAGAACCAGACAAGGTCCAGGGGAACAAGAGTTGACAAGAACCAGACAAGGTCCAGGGGAACAAGAGTTGACAAGAACCAGACAAGGTCCAGGGGAACAAGAGATGACAAGAACCAGACAAGGTCCAGTGGAACAAGAGATGACAAGACCCAGACAAGGTCCAGGGGAACAAGAGATGTCAAGAACCAGACAAGGTCCAGTGGAACAAGAGATGAGAAGAAGACACTGGAGATGGCTAGGACACACATTGGGGAAACTCGTTGATAAGACTACCAGACACCGCTTGTTCCTGATTCCCCAGGGTAAGAGGAGTAGAGTTAGACCAAAGAACACACGGAGAAGAGAACTTGAGACAGACATGACGAGGATGACGAAGGCTTGACAAGACCAAGTGACAATTGACATTAAGACTTGGCATAAGTTTTTCAAGGCCTATTCTTCTTGGGAAGTTGAAAGATGACAGAAGCAGAAACTGGGGTAAAACCAGAGCGATAAAGGTTAAATATATTCATGACATGTCAATGACAGCACAGAAGAAAGACCTGCAACAATTATAATGTGCAATCTAGCGCAGTTCGTACCAAGCCTATCAATCTTTACGCTCATTACTACGAAACGAAAATCTGTATTAATGGTCACAAGACTATCACAGGTATTCAACCCTTCGAAAACACTCATATCATCTGAAGCGTGCTTGAAATACTATGATATGCAAGCACATACTTTTCTCATGGTTGATTCAAGTCTGAAAGGCCTCTGAGCAGCACTTTTACAACCAGACAAAAGCCCTGAAGAACAATATTCCAATGAATTTCGTCTTCTGGTTCAGTGCTCCGCAACCGTTTTTTACTTCACGGCACACTTAAATGTCCTTCAAAATTTCACAGCACAGTATAATACTTAAGTGGGTAAATAGGTAAATGTGAAGGTAGTCCCATGGCAGATATTGACGCAAGGATTGACCAGTTATATAAGTGGGTGGATGTGGTAAATATTTACAAGTTCGCTGCAATCATTAAGACAACGCTCTCTAATTATTTTTGCAATAATTTTTTTTTATAAATTGGTGGTTTTTTTGGTCGTTGCTGTTGAACTAGGGTTGCTGAGCTCACACTTCTGTCGCAGTCAATGCCAAGTTGAAGAATCTGCATGTATTCTGTAGCTATTGTGTGCACGCGTCAGTTACTTGTGCGCAGGTAGTTATATTGACGAGAGCTAATCCTTTATATGCTTCTTTTCAAGTGGTTACGGGCCTTTCGCCTGAGATAGGAGATTCTTGACTGATATTTATTTTCCTTTCCAGGTTCGTTCTTACCCTTTTAGGTTTAGCGATAAGCAATATATCGTATAATGGTTTGTTTGTTTGTTTGTTTGTTTGTTTTTTCTTCTCTAACCAGCGGCACTCGAGCTTTCCAGCTCTTTTGGCCCAATGACATGACATTGCGAGGCTGGGGGGTCAGTGGACTCTCCTTCCAACCCGGTCAGGAGCTTCGCTCCTTCCCATCCACACGGGATTTATGTGCAGGAGCCGTTCAGGTTATTCAGTCAAATTTCCGGTCATAAACATTCCTTCAAACGCTGACGCCCGGGTTTGAACCATGAAAACCTGGTCGCCAGTACAACAATGGTTTGTTAAATGATCCAACTGTAACGTTCCAATAAAAACAGCAATGCAGAAAATTCAACTTGAGTTTATTGCGCGTCATTAGAACAGCGTCTGTGGCCTAATGGATATGAACGCAGTTTCATAATCCAGATATACCAGGTTCGAAACCTGCTGCAGGCGGTTTGGTAGCAAATCGCTTTGTGTGGATTTTTAACAATGGTATAAGCGCCGTACCGTTCAGAAAGCAATGGCAAACTACTGAACGTAAAAATTGCCTAGAAAAATCACAAAACAGCCAATAAAAGCTGGGGTTGATTGCCACGTCCTGTAAAGGATAAGCAAGTAACATTAGAACAGCACTGGTATTTACACAATGATGAAGTACGTGTTACTTACGCTTAAACAAAATAGTGCGTAAATCCATAATTAAATATATCCAACTGAAGAAAAAGATATAAACTGGTCTTGATAATCTCAAAGACGAAGTCACCTAAGTACTATAACTGCCTAGCAAATATTTCTATCTATCTAATCATGTCTATCGCTCACATCTCTCCTTTTTATACAGCTCCTGTCTTTTTCCCGCCTTTTTCCACACGTCTCATTCTTTTTTCCACACGTTACAATTTTCAACACACGTCTCTCTGTTTTCAACATTTGCACACGTCTTTGTTTTTTCGCCTCTTGTCACACCTCTCTTTTCCCACCATTTTACAATGGACAAAAACCCAAAATAACAACTCTCACTTCACAAAATCCCACGCAAAAACACGCATTCAATATTATTTTCTGGGACTGAACTGTTTTACCCTCTCAGAGCCCTGACTGCTAACTGAACTTTTAATCATACTGCGTTTTGTGCGAAAACGCCGTTATCTGCTTTTAACGTCTGTCATTCATATTCTATGTAGTATTATAGCACGTATAAATGCTAGTGTCGGCCAGCCGGCCGCAGTTGATAGGTACTGTAAAGACTGTTTGTAATTTGTGAGGGTCTGGCAGTAGCTTTCTTCTGTCTGTGGAGAGTCCTGGGCAAGTGAACAGCACGTGCTGAACTGTTTTATTTGGTTGTGTACAGTTGCGGTAACTAGACTCATGGGAGGAGTTTAAGTGTTTGTTTGGTCTGGTATGTTGTGGACTAAGTTGGAAGATTGTGCTCTGCTTCACACATCGTAGGTTATTGATGTTGCGATTTTTTCTAGGCACGGTCATTTCTTTATACAAGGCAGGTCGTAGACTCTTGCCCATCGAATCAGTCATTTCTCGTTGACGTTATTTGGAAGTATTAGTTTACGATGAAAGATACATCTCAGAAGTGAAGAGCAGAATAGCTCAGGCAAAAACAGCATTCTTTAAACAGATGAGTAATTTATGCAACGGTACTTTGTCAAGGGGGGTAAGAAAGAGACTGTTATTTAGAACTAATCCTGGCGTATGGTAGTGAGTCATGACAATTAGTAAACAAGTAGGGAAAGCACTACAGGTCACAGAGATGTGATTTTACAGAAGAATGGTAAAAAATACCCCGGACAGCCAAAATGAGTAATGAGGATGTCCTGGCATGAGCAAAGGAAACTTATTTCACAAGTTATAAAGAAGACATTCACATGTTATGAGCATGTTATGAGAAGAGGAAAGCTGGAATATATCGTAACAACAGGTAAGATTGAAGGGAACATAGATAGAGGAAGACAAATAGAGCAAATACTGGACAGTTTGACATCGTGGCGTGGAAGGAGCTCAGAATTGATAAATTGTACTGGAGACAGGAAGTTGTGAATAGATATCTCCTACGCCACTAGAAGAAGTTTCGCTGTCGCATATTGGCTGGATTGTTTGTTTGAACGGTTCTTGATCCTAGCATTGCTAGTCGGCAGGGCCGGATTAAGCTAGTACGGGGCCTGTAGCATATGTCAAGAAAGGGGCCCTATATTTAAAAAAAAAACAATAAAACAACACAAATATATTTGAACACATACATTTTTAATTTGCATAGTAATTATCATTATCAAAAGTAACAACACAGTCAACAGTATTGTTTAAATATTAATGTTTCTACATTTAGCATGAGCAAATTTGTTGATGATATAGGATGTATCAATTTCACGCAGAAGTTTATGTTCAATGCTCATTAGTGTGAGATTGTTCAATCTCTTTTGACCCATGGTGCTCCTTAGTTCATTTTTAATAAGTTTCAGTTTTGAAAATGATCTTTCTCCACTGCAGTTGGTTACCATTCGTGACAAATGGATGCGCAAGGCGATTTCTACATTTGGAAAACAAGACTCCAAAGAATTGTCAATTATCCAACGGTAACACTGTAACTCTACAAGGTCTAGAGTAGTGCCAATATGAGAAGCAAGATCAGTTTTCAACAGTTCTGTAAACTGCACAAGTTCTTCACAAAGACTTTCTTCCAGATCTTTCGGATATGATTTAATAAGATTTGATGATCTCGTTACCACCTCTTCAGGTGTAAACGACTGTAACTGACGAAGGAATCCAAATACATCATTCAACTTTTGATAAGCTTTCTGGCGTTTTGACAAGGCAGAGAGCAAGCTATCAATAAGGACAAGAAATGTTCGGCTTTAAAACTGCTAAGAAGGCGTTTGAGATTCAACAAGTGGATCAAGTGTGCTGGAACCACTGAAATCATCATACTCTCGATTTCGTTTGTGTTTTCTTCGAGTTTGTTCTTGATAATGTTCACACTCAGTCAGATCCATGGCCTTTTGCTCTATGTCTGCAAAAGTAGACCGCTAGCTTGAATATACCCCCGCAGGGATTCATAGAGTGCACAAGCTGTATTCAAATCTTGGTCAGAAGATTGCAAAGAAGCACTGGTCATTTGAAAACGCTGTAATACTTGATCCCACAGCATGATCATTATTCCTGTTTCTAACTTCATCATGGTTGAAAGTAGACCACGAGCCTGTTGACGACACTCTGTCTTCTGATCATTGTTATCTGAAATATCATCCAAGACTTGTTTTATTGCATAAAAGCTATGTAAAAGTGCTTTTGTTGCATCTGCCCGAGCGTCCGCGTGTCTGACAGTCTTTTCACAAAGGGCAAATGGGACTTATTATGAGTGTAGTGAGATATCCGTGATACACTCCCCCAAATATAATTAGATTACCGCATTTTGAATTTTTCTTCAATACGCCAAGATAGATTTTCTACACCTCCCGCCACCAATTGCCCTACCCTGCTCATATTTTTCAAAAGGCCAATTCTAGTGACTTAAAGTTACCGTTTATAACCCACTACTAGAAAAATTTGAAAATTGTCAAGGACGATAAAACCTAATGCAAAATCTGGGACACTGCTTGAATTTTTTTTTAACTAACGTATTCTAAGAATCTATTATTAGTTACAACATGCGAGAGTAGTTATATATTTTTTCTTTTCAAGAATGTCGCATTTTCAAACGCCAACGAGAGGCATGCGATTTGAAACTATTAACGCCACGCTAGGGTATCCACCTCCTTACAAAAGACTTTTTCGTTGCTCCGTACTAATTTTTTTAATATAACATGAAACCGTTTTTGGGCAAGAGGCCAACACATGTTTCTTTCAAAAAAAAAAAAAAAAGACGGGAGACAGACAGCGCGAGAGGGGGTTAGTATGGAAAAGTCTACAACCCACTTGGGTATTTGCAAATTGAAACTAACTAACACATGAGTGCAGGGGAGAGCGGATGGGACTAAAGAAAGACAGAAAACGTAAATAATATACTGCATTCTATAGAAGGATGAATAAAATGGAAAAGACAGAATGGAATTAAAAGCAATAATGTTGTTTATTCAATACTATACTATTTCCCATGAAAATGTATCTAGACTTATAAATAAAGAGAAAAGTACAAAAATGAAAACTTAGATAAAGACGTAGATTAAAATATACTGGATAGATAGAGGACATTAGCCTGATTAAAAATCACTTTTCATCTTTTAGATAGCTTCAAAAGTGATTGACTTATCGCATAAAATAAAATTTGACAAACAGACAAACGATCACACTGATGTCCCAGCTCAAATTAAAAGTAACATTTTTCGAGTCGTTGCTTGGAAACAAGGCAAAACGGCTTGCCTCATTTGATAGACACTACTAGGAAAAAGGGAGAGGTAGATTAGAATTTTTGCCAACCTAAAGCGACGGACGAACGTATTTGAAAAAACGTAAAAAAATGTTTGGGATTTTCAAAAATAAATGTCAAATCGGTGTAGTTTAAACTGATTGGTTAATGTTAGAATAGACATAGAGGGAAATAAAACTACGGCATTTACGATGCAGGGTACCACTTGAGAGAGATTTTTCATACACGGAAGGTTCAGAGCAATAAATAAGCAGTTTGCCTTTGCGTCTGAAGCAGCGGCTATCTAAAAGTGACCATTGACAGCCTGTTAAACCTTAACAAAGTGTGTGATTATTTCATTGATTGCGGTATGATGAATAACCTTTTTAATACATTATTTGATGTAGAGGCCAACCCAGATAGGGCGCCCTAACATTGTGTGTGTACGACATTTTGCCTTTGTGGAAGATTGCAACATACTAGGAGCAGAGGCATGTCTTAGGAAGCAAATCAAACTAAATTTGAGTTGAATATTGTCATACATATTTTGACTGTAAGACCAGGAAGTCACTGGCAGGCTGATAAGTGCTATTTTGTGATATAGCTCGTCCAGTCACAATGTTCTTTAAATGGGTCAGGTTACCGACTGTTGGGGCCCTGACAAGGTGTACTGTTAGATGCGTATATTCTGATGGAATGAGTGAGTGTAAACATCAATAACGAAGACGCGAATGGATGACAGTTCTACAGGTACACAGGACACTCACTCCAATCACATGTAGAAGTCAAGGATGGCTGGAACTACTGTGGTCGTTTCATACTGTTTAATTGGACGCACACACTTGGACAGTACGGGTATAGTTACAGGAAAACAGGTCGACATATATCATCATACTGTTGATCAATGGTCTACAATCTTAAGTTGGCATTCATGTTGAAGAACATTACAATGGAACGTCCGTAGACAAGCACTTAGATTTCCACTGTTTATAAATATAATCATCAGGCCTTACTGACCGATCATGTCAGTTAATAAATAATGTTCAAGCATGACTCCTAGACAGAACCTCTTTTCTAGCGAAGATTCCTTTAGGTAAAGTTCAGCAAATATTTCTGAAGACAATGTTAACCCACCAGTATTGGGTTTTCTTTATAACTGTGATCTCTTAATCATCACCTGATAATAAGGGCATCCCTGTTCTCTGATCGATGATCGACAAAAAATAGGATCCAAAATGGCTTCTGGTTCCAATGAGCATTACTCACTATACAGATGCATAGTAAAGCTTCAATAAAGGCTTTGTTCATGAACACAAATGTTTCTACAAGAATCAGCATATTCTTTCATCATAACTGCTGCATACAATCATATTCAGTGCTGCTAGGTAACATGTCATCCCGACATATTGATATAGATAATCATCATGTAGACGTCTGCCCATCTAAGCCTAGCAAGGAAAAGTTCAGCAAAAAAGTTCTTTTACCTGGGCATGGGAAATACACTAGCAGAACACATACGCCCTCTCCTGGCGTTACAGAATAAACACTGGGGAACTCATAGACTTAATAATCATATCAGAAACTATCTTCTTCCCCATAATAGATCACAGCGATCAACAAACTTCGGACTGGTCTCCGACATGGCATTCACCAGGCTCCATCATCACGGAAGACCCTTTTTCGTCTCCGCATGCGCAGAAACTGCCTGACCCCAAAGTTCAGTACAAGGAAAAATAGTCCCACTTAGACATACAAAGATATCACGATATAAGACCGAATCGTCTTAAATAGACACGGAGTAAACATAGACTCGGACCATAAACATTCCTGCATAAACCTAAGCAAGAACAATCTGTTTCTGGCCCAACAAGGAACAGACCAACAAAATCTAGATTCATACGCCAAATTCGATATCCAGGGGAGATAACCCATATAACAAAAGTATCAATCAATCATGGGTGATATATCTTTGGCCAGGAAAGCATCCTGATTCATCAAACAAATACTTTCCCTCAGACAAATAAATATTATAATAACTACATACATTGCCACCAGTAATCTGTTGTTAACAGACTACCGCAACCCCCGGGAAAAAAAAAGAAATTTTTTTTTTCATCTGACAGCAACATACAATAGGCTCACAACGCACGAATAATGCGCAGATGACTAATAAGAGCAATTTATAATGTCAAATTAAGGTAAAGTCGAAGCATAGATCGACTTGTGAAAATATATCTCAACATCTCAGAGAAAGCATTTCTCTTAAGTATAAATATTTCCAGGGAGGTGCCACTAACGTATACTACAATGCTGGCAATGACACAATGCATATAACAATTTCATATTTAAGCACTATAAGTACATGATTGACAAAGAAGAAAAATCATCAAAGAACAGCGGTGAATATATATATATCAATGAACGTAGTGATAATAGTGAAACAATCACTATATTACTAATTACAATGTGTATCTATCTAGATATAGAAAGAAACTATTATAGACTTAGATGTGTTAAGAAGTCCAAGACCTAACAGTTAGGTGGAATCATGTGGGCATCTAGACAAAATGTCTGCCATCACATTATCTGATCCACGGATAGCTCGTACCGAGAAATGAAAAGGTTGAAGAGCAATTGAATATCGAGTAGACCTCGAGCTCTTCAAATTCTTACTCTGTATAGCCGTAAGAGCTTTCTGGTCGGTTTCTACTATGAAATGTGCGCCTAGAAGGAATCTTTGTAGTTTGAGAATTGACCAGACCATAGCCAATAGTTCACGGTCTAAAACCGAGTAATTCCTTTCTGCAGCATTAAGTTTTCTGGAGATATACATTACAGGATGCAGAGTTCCAGAGTACTCTTGCATTAGTGCCGCTCCAATCCCAGTGGATGAAGCGTCACTACGAAGAACAAATGTCTTATCTGTAGTAGGTAACACTAAAATAGGTGGTGTTGAAAACAAATTTTTAATCTTATCCAAAGAGGATTGGCATTCCTGTGACCAGTGGACCATATTAGGCGACCCTTTCTTTAGTAGTGTAGAAAGAGGTGCCATGATAGAGGATAGATTCGGAATGAATCTTCCATAAAATTGAATAAGACCTAAGAGACTTCGCACTTGCTTTTTAGTCTTAGGAATAGAGATGTTAAGTATCTTAGTGATATTATGGTCCTCTGTCTTTAGGAAACCATGACCAACTCGATGGCCTAGGAAAGAAATTTCGCTAAAACCAATGCAGGCTTTAGAGGGTTTCGCTGTCAGGTTATACTCGCGTAGAGTAGACAGTAATTCAACTAACCCCGAATAGTGATCTTCCCAAGTATCGCTGAAAAGACAGATGTCGTCTAGGTACGCAATGACATCTGACCGATAAGATAGGATTCGACGCATCATGCGTACGAATGTAGCTGGTGCGTTCATAAGGCCGAAACTTGTCGCTGTTCTCCTAGAGATAAATCAGGAGAGACAGTAACATTTTTCCATGATTCACTAGAATGAAGTGGAATCATCGGAAGAGGAAGATTTACATCTGAAAAACTTGTTTCCTCATCCTGTATTACGGACAGTGATGAGTAATGACCATGTTGGACTGGTGAATCGTCCGTTGCCTGGAAAATAGGCTGTAAATAATCCGGACGTTCATGGAATTCCGTAAGCATATTGATGTGGAAGGTTTTATGCTTTCCATCAATATCGACAATGTAGTCAACATCGGAAATTTTCGAGATTATATCGTACGGACCTTTCCAAGAAATAAGAAGTCTGTTTTCCCTACAAGGTAGCAAAACAAATGCTTTGTCACCAGGACAAAGTTGTCGTAAGGTTCTTTTCTTATTGGCAAATTGTCTTGCCTTCTGTTTAGCAAATTCAGAAGAAGAAGTTGCCAATTTGCATGCTTCGATAATCTTTTGTCTCAGCGCGATGACATATTCGTAAGAAGATTTTGTGTCATCGGTAATATTATCAGCGGTTATGAGATCATGAAGCAAAGACATAGGGCCGCGCGGTCGCGCGCCAAAGACAAGTTCAAAGGGAGAAAATCCTGTATGTTCATTGGGGACCTCTCTGTAAGCGAAGAGGGCCGCGGGTAAAACCCTGTCCCAATCTTGAGGATGATCCTCAGTTATCTTCCCTAGTAAGTTTTTGAGTGTTCTATTTAGCCGTTCGACCATCCCATTGGACATAGGATGATAGATACTACTCAAAGATCTCTCTATCTGCAGAGTAGACATTACTTGAGACATGGTATCCGATATTAGTTGGGTGCCATGGTCTGATAATATCTCTCCGGGGAATCCCAGACGAGAAAATATAAGCCAAAGAGCATCTGCAATGTCAGCAGTAGTAATGCTCTTCAGAGGAATAGCCTCTGGCCAACGTGTGCACATATCAACACACGTCAAGATAAACTGATGTCCTCTAGCAGATTTGATCTTAAATGGACCAATGATGTCTATCGCCATTTTCTGAAATGGTCGAATAGGAATGTCTGCAGCCTGAATAGGTGCAGCATGGCGTGGACCTTTGGATTTGACTTCTTGACATACTTTACAAGATCGACAATAAATCCGTATGTCCTTGTTCACAAAAGGCCAAAAGAAAGCCGCAAGAACTCTTGACTTTGTACGGGAAAAACCCATATGTCCAGCACACTGAGAGTCGTGAGCGTGCTGCAAAATTTTAACTCTCAGATTCTTGTGCCCAAGAATTTGAGAATGACTTGACTTAGTGGAGTCTTGCACCATACGTACAAGTACGCCATTCTTCATTGTAATCCAAGATTTACGCTTTGTATCTTTATTCGGATCACCTTTTGTTGCAAGAGTGAAGAATTTAGAGTCGGATCATCTTCTTGCTGTTTTATAAACGAGTCACGAGAAATTACCAAGGGATCATCTTGGTTATGCACTTCATTATCTTCAGTAGATGAAGTTTGAGGCATATTAAGAGCTTGAGCTCTAGTGACTACAGCATTAGCAATTTGCATATTTTGTTTTTCCCAAACGGAAATTTGTTGTGGAGTGCATTCTTTGACTCCGTGAATACGACCGATGATAAGATCAGCGATCGGATTCGGCAGAAGACATGCGTGTACATCTCCTGTAAAGAAAGGAGTAGCAATCTTAATGATAGCAGTAGAGTATTTCTCTAAGGTGCCGCCAAATGTTACACATTTGACTACTTTTCCTGTGGCACGAGAAGGATCTACAAGTGACTGCCTAACACCAATTGTGGTGCATCCAGAATCAAAAAGAACTGAGACTGGATTGTCATTTACTAAACCTTTATGTAAGACAAGAGAACCTCTTCCATCATGCGCGACTGACGCAGGAAGAGCGGGAAGAGGATGGCCACAACTTAAAGTGGACACCGTAGTTGGTTCAAATAATGTTTTGCATTGGGGGCACTGAGATGCTCTCCCAAAATCAAAAGCGGAACATGCCATATTATTAGCGTCATTATTATCTTTAGTCTGTTTATAGGCTTCATGGGACTCTTGCTGTGCAGAGTTTGCCTGATAATGTGATTTATGTTTTTTGTATTGTGATCTACCTCGATTATTATTGCCTCTGTAATCATTATTGTTTCCTCTATTGTAACCCCTATTTGGGTTTGAGTCATAGTTCTCATGGTTACCATTATCATATTCATTATAATGAGTATCTCTATAACTATGGTCTTGTTGTCTCCATGATGGATGACTTGGATAGTTTCTATAATGACTTCCTCTGCGGAAATTCCTATAATTATGACCACCCCTGAATCGAGGGCTGTCGGCTCGTCTCCAGTACTTCGCAGAAGAACCCTGAAATGATTGGTTACCTTGGTTTTGATAACTATTATGGTTACCCTTTTTATCAAACCTGTTTTGTGGTCCCTGAAATTTGTGTGAATAATTAGGGTTGTATGGTGTTGCCGAAGCAACTGGCATGCCTTCCTTAACCTTAGCATTGCTAAAAGCTACGTCCGGATGTGCCGTGACGTATTGGGTACAATATTCTTCCATTTCTTTTAGTGTCTTGGGTTTACGCTCATGTAGGAATTCAAGGAATGGTTTATTTACACTTGACATAATCTTGTCTCTGAGCAACAAGTCCATAAGGGCTTCATATGTCTTTTCTGTTTTGGACAACTCAATCCAACGATTAAATGTAAGACGTGTCCTTGCAATGAATTCTGAGAATTCTACCCCTGAATAAGGTACCATTTTCTTAAACAAAAGACGGTAACCTTCCTCTGTTAATTGATATTTTTTCAATAAGGCTGCTCTGAAAACATCATAATTATCTTGGTCAGCCACTTTTACCAAGCTTAAACTAGTCAGAGTGTCACCTTTCAGTATCTCTGATAACTGATTAGCATATTGTGATCTATCCACATTATGATTTCGACAAGAACGTTCAAATCTATCTAGCCACACTGTTATGTCGTCACTGGATGGATTAAATGCTGGTAGCTTGATCTTGTAAATAAAAGGTTTAACATTACCACCAGATGACTGATTAACATTACCCATGTTTGTCAATTTCAACTTTTCTAACTCATAAGCTAAAAGTTTCTCTTGATGTTCCATCTTTGCCTTTTCTTTTCTTTTCAGCCTCTCTGTCTAATCTCTTTTGTTCAGCCTCAGCTTCTCTGTGTAATCTCTTTTGTTCAGCTTCTCTGTCTAATCTCTTTTGTTCAGCTTCAGCTTCTCTTTCTAATCTTTATTCTTCAGCTTTTTGTTTTTTCTCTTCCTCCTTCTGTGCTTTGGCATAATGAGAAAGTGCAAACTCTTTTAACTCCTCAGGAGTCATCCCAAGGGCTCTCCCTTGCTCAATGAAGTAGTCTAAAGTTGCCATAATATTTAATAATATGTGGCTATTATCACTGAAATAACAAATTTATTTCAACCAAACAGGAGCAAGTTTTTAACAAAAACTTGTATAATCAGCTCCCTATATCCCAATCTCTGTGGGAAACAAGCCTTTAAATAAGGTCTTGTATAATCAACTGTGTACCTCTAATAATAGCAATTAATCATCAGTTGATTCTTTCTCATAAGTTCACTACACAGCTAGTAGTGTATGATTAAATATATTTTATATAGCGTATGTCAACCAAGAACACAAACAAAACAATTATAAAAGACAACATGAAAACATTCGCAGAAATCAAATAAGTTAAATCGAAAAACAGAAGAAAATAATCACAGAACCTTTGATGAAAACTGAGCCGTAATAAACAAAACAAATAACGCCACAGTGTATAAATATAAAGATGTATAGAACTGAATGACAGGAAAGATGAGACCTACAAATACAAACAAATCAAAACAAAACCAAAGAACAGAAAAAATATTACAAAAACAACGATAAGTACAGTCGTCACAGCTAACAAAAAATAGCAACAAATTGACGCTAGCAAATTTTCAATTAAGAAAATTGCCCCCTACAGACCACTAATATAAGCCCTATGTTACTTGGGAAATCTTATATTAGTCACCTCACCAACCGCCCACGACATAGACACACAAATAATATGTAAACATTTAAACATAAATACATATATATCATATAAATGGAATGTGTTGTAGCGAAGGTTCAGCTGTTATCTAATGGCAAAGTTTCTAATTTAAAGACAATAAACTGCCACTTTAATAAATACTAAATTTTGAACTAAACTATTACAATGTTCAATATATAGAGCAGTTCAAGAAGTTCCAACGTTGATGGTTCTCATAACTAACACACGTAGGACTTCTGACCTGTACTGCATTTTTTCCAAAAAAGTTAAACGTATGTTTGCAACTCGCTGTGATGTCCAACGAAAAAATGTCAATACGCGCTGACCTAGTTTCAGTATTCGCTTGATAGGTCACGTGAGGAACTGTTGACAAAGTGTAGACTCTCACTGCTGGTGTGTCGTATCAGGCGTCATGGAAACGATCTGGTATGAGTAGCTGACTTCCATGTGGTATCTACTGTGCAGGTTAGACCCAGAAAGCTGGCCTACCACATTGATAATTGCTATTTTGTGATATAGCTCGTCCAGTCACAATGTTCTTTAAATATGTCAGGTTACCGACTGTTGGGGCCCTGACAAGGTGTACTGTTAGATGCGTATATTCTGATGGAATGAGTGAGTGTAAACATCAATAACGAAGACGCGAATGGATGACAGTTCTACGGGTACACAGGACACTCACTCCAATCACATTTAGAAGTCAAAGATGGCTGGAACTACTGTGGTCGTTTCATACTGTTTAATTGGACGCACGCACTTGGACAGTACGGGTATAGTTACAGGAAAACAGGTCGACATATATCATCATACTGTTGATCAATGGTCTACAATCTTAAGTTGGCATTCATGTTGAAGAACATTACAATGGAACGTCTGTAGACAAACACTTAGATTTCCACTGTTTATAAATATAATCATCAGGCCTTACTGACCGATCATGTCAGTTAATAAATAATGTTCAAGCATGACTCCTAGACAGAACCTCTTTTCTAGCGAAGATTCCTTTAGGTAAAGTTCAGCAAATATTTCTGAAGACAATGTTAACCCACCAGTATTGGGTTTTCTTTATAACTGTGATCTCTTAACCATCACCTGATAATAAGGGCATCCCTGTTCTCTGATCGATGATCGACAAAAAATAGGATCCAAAATGGCTTCTGGTTCCAATGAGCATTACTCACTATACAGATGCATAGTAAAGCTTCAATAAAGGCTTTGTTCATGAACACAAATGTTTCTACAAGAATCAGCATATTCTTTCATCATAAATGCTGCATACAATCATATTCAGTGCTGCTAGGTAACATGTCATCCCGACATATTGATATAGATAATCATCATGTAGACGTCTGCCCATCTAAGCCTAGCAAGGAAAAGTTCAGCAAAAAAGTTCTTTTACCTGGGCATGGGAAATACACTAGCAGAACACATACGCCCTCTCCTGGCGTTACAGAATAAACACTGGGGAACTCACAGACTTAATAATCATATCAGAAACTATCTTCTTCCCCCATAATAGATCACAGCGATCAACAAACTTCGGACTGGTCTCCGACATGGCATTCACCAGGCTCCATCATCACGGAAGACCCTTTTTCGTCTCCGCATGCGCAGAAACTGCCTGACCCCAAAGTTCAGTACAAGGAAAAATAGTCCCACTTAGACATACAAAGATATCACGATATAAGACCGAATCGTCTTAAATAGACACGGAGTAAACATAGACTTGGACCATAAACATTCCTGCATAAACCTAAGCAAGAACAATCTGTTTCTGGCCCAACAAGGAACAGACCAACAAAATCTAGATTCATACGCCAAATTCGATATCCAGGGGAGATAACCCATATAACAAAAGTATCAATCAATCATGGGTGATATATCTTTGGCCAGGAAAGCATCCTGATTCATCAAACAAATACTTTCCCTCAGACAAATAAATATTATAATAACTACATACATTGCCACCAGTAATCTGTTGGTAACACAGGCCTATTGGTATATTGACTTTGGAGAAAAGAAAAGATTGTATTTCAGCTGAAGAAGATGATGTATATTGACAGGGGCGTTGAGACTATGTGGAAAAGAAGATACCCACTGTTTATGAAGAAGTCACAATAAAGTTAAAAACTGTAGCTAATTTAGTTAGCTATTGTATCTGATCACAATACTTGTTTAATGATGTTAAATTGGTAGTGGTGGAGACCATTAACTAGGGACTGAGGAAGGCCTGTTCCTCTTGTTTTCAGGGTTACATCGCCAAGTTTCAAGTTGGTCAGAAGTTGGAGCTGCAGAAGTTGAGGCAACCTACCGGTTGTTTCTTTATACAAGAATTCGCAGTTTCCAGAATACATTGCAGTGGAGAAGTGTGCAGTGTTCTCGAACCAATCATCCAGGGTCTACTAGGACTATAAGATAAGCCTATATCTTGCGGGCTTATGCAGACTCAAATATATTTAATCTCCACCCTATTCAGTAACAGTTTGTGATGTGATGTGAAAACCAGTTTTCCAAATATTGACTCTTCGTATAACAGGGGTTTTTCCACCAGGGAATAACAGTTTAGAAACGTTAACATGTTACAATATATTGGACATATATCCTGATTGTAAATGTAATTTGATCAAACCATATTTTCATTTTAAGTTAAACATTACTGTCCTAAAAAATTTGAGGGACAGGAAATTAAATTGCATATACATATATCATAAGTTTAAACTCAGTCTTGTTTATTCGATGTTAGTGAGTTAGAATTGTATTTGTTTAACGCATTCATCACTACATTATACATTACCCTAGACACCAAGCCATATAAATTAACATCACAAACACTAGTTACCCAAAATAAATCGCAGAGTGAGATCGTAGGGTGGTAGCAGTCAGGTACCCTGAGAACATCAACTATTAGACTCAGGGACTTGCATAGCTGACCTCACTCTGTAGACACATACTGACTACTTTTCTTTTAACATCAAAACCCACCACAATGAGTACCACCAGCACATAATGCAGTAGAAAGGAGACCCCGCCGGTAGGTAGAAGCAGAAAAGAGGGTGTACAGGTTTTCAACAAATCCGAAGAAAATGACTGCTTCCGTCCGCAAACAGTTAAGATAAAAATAATAAAGAGTCACACTAAGTCACCCTCTTATGCTCTTTCTCTCCCAATTTCGTGACACCAAATGAAAAGGCGCTAAAGATGGCATACATCACAAGATCATTGGTTTAACGCTCGTATTAGAAGATGACCAAAAAATTATGTACATATTTATTGGCGCAGGGCCCCAAAAAGCGCGGGGCTCTTAGCAAATGCTTCTTTTGCTTTAAACTACGTTAATCCGGCTCTGCTAGTCGGTCTGCTTTTTCTTTGACTGGTGTGTCCGCGAGTCTTGCCTAGTATCCAGTGGAGAGTGACTCTGATGTTGTATGTTGTGAGCAGGCTGTCTATTGTTTCACACATCTAAATTATTTCTTTATTTTCAGTCTGGAGGTATTCTTCTAAAGCCTGAAGTGTTAATTTTGAATCAGGGGCGATTCTAAGTCTTATCAATTTCCTATTTAAAGTGGCTGTGTATTGCTGGAAAGTGGTGTTTATTGCTGTAATTTCTGCTTGGCGATTAGCGGTCGTTATCATATGACGTCACGCAATTTTGGTCAAATTTTAAAACCCCTTCCCCCAGATCCGTGTCACATTTCGTCACAAAAACCTAAACCCCCCCCCCCCTCCCCCGTCGTCAAATATTTAACATCACACATCTCTTCATCGTTACATCACCCTAAGCCAAATCTTCCCGTCCCGTACATCACCCTAAGCCAAATCTTCCTGTCCCGTACATCCCCTAAGAAAAATCTTCCTGTCCCGTACATCACCCTAAGCCAAATCTTCCTGTCCCGTACATCACCCTAAGCCAAATCTTCCTGTCCCGTACATCACCCTAAACCAAATCTTCCTGTCCCGTACATCACCCTAAGCCAAATCTTCCTGTCCCGTACATCACCCTAAGCCAAATCTTATTGTCCCGTACATCACCCTAAGCCAAATCTTCCTGTCCCGTACATCACCCTAAGCCAAATCTTATTGTCCCGTACATCACCCTAAGCCAAATCTTTCTGTCCTGCACATCACCCTAAGCCAAATCTACCTGTCCCGTACATCACCCTAAGCCAAATCTTATTGTCCCGTACATCACCCTAGCCAAATCTTCTTGTCCCGTACATCACCCTAAGCCAAATTTTCTTGTCCCGTACATCACCCTAAGCCAAATCTTCTTGTCCCGTACATAACCCTAAGCCAAATCTTATTGTCCCGTACATCACCCTAAGCCAAATCTTCTTGTCCCGTACATCACCCTAAGCCAAATCTTCATGTCACGTACATCACTCTAAGCCAAATCTTCCTGTCACGTACATCACCCTAAGCCAAATCTTCCTGTCCCGTACCCCACCCTAAGCCAAGTCTTCTTGTCCCGTACATCACCCAAAGCCAAATCTTCCTGTCCCGTACCTCACCCTTAGCCAAATCTTCTTGTTCCGTACATCACCCTAAGCCAAATCTTATTGTCCCGTACATCACCCAAAGCCAAATCTTCCTTTCCCGTACCTCACCCTAAGCCAAATCTTCTTGTCCCGTACATCACCCTAAGACAAATCTTCTTGTCCCGTACATCACCCTAAGCCAAATCTTCCTGTCCCGTACCTCACCCTAAGCCAAATCTTCTTGTCCCGTACATCACCCTAAGCCAAATTTTATTGTCCCGTACATCACCCTAAGCCAAATCTTCCTGCCCCGTACATCACCCTAAGCCAAATCTTTTTGTCGCGTACATCACCCTAAGCCAAATCTTCCTGTCCCGTACGACACTCTAAGCCAAATCTTATTGTCCCGTACATCATCCTAAGCCAAATCTTCCTGTCCCGTACATCACCCAAAGCCAAATCTTCCTGTCCCGTACCTCACACTAAGCTAAATCTTCTTTTCTCGTACATCACCCTAAGCCAAATCTTTCTGTCCCGTACATCACCCTAAGCCAAATCTTCTTGTCCCGTACATCACTCTAAGCCAAATCTTCCTGTCCCATACATCACCCTAAGCCAAATCTTATTGTCCCGTACATCACCCTAAGCCAAATCTTCCTGTCCCGTACATCACCCTAAGCCAAATATTCTTGTCCCGTACATCACCCTAAGCCAAATCTTCCTGTTCCGTACATCACCCTAAGCCAAATCTTCTTGTCCCGTACATCACCTAAAGCCAAATCTTCCTGGTCCCGTACCTCACCCAAAGCCAAATCTTCCTGTCCCGTACATCACCCTAAGCCAAATCTTCTTGTCCCGTACATCACCCTAAGCCAAATCTTCCTGTCCCGTACATCACCCTAAGCCAAATCTTCCTGTCCCGTACCATCAGCTCAAGGTCTTTCCACGTCTTCTTGATGACCTTTATGTCTGTCTTCAATTCTCTTCTCTACGTGTTCCTTAGTCTCTCTCTGCCTCTCTGCCTCTCTACCTCTCTACCTCTCTGCCTCTCTACCTCTCTACCTCTCTACCTCTCTGCCTCTCTTACCCTGGAGATTCCACAACAAATACTACATGGTAATGTCATCAACAGGTTTTCTCAGTGTGTGTCTTATCCATCTCTAGCGTCTTCTTCTCAACTCTTGTTAGGCTGGAACGCCTTGATCGTGTCATCAGTTCCGCATGTCATCGTGTCATCAGTTCCACATAAGTCAACGTGTCATCAGTTCCACATAAGTCATCGTGTCATCAGTTCCACATAAGTCATCGTGTCATCAGTTCCACATAAGTCATCGTGTCATCAGTTCCCACATAAGTCATCGTGTCATCAGTTCCACATACGTCATCGTGTCATCAGTTCCACATAAGTCATCGTGTCATCAGTTCCCACATAAGTCATCGTGTCATCAGTTCCACATAAGTCATCGTGTCATCAGTTCCACATAAGTCATCGTGTCATCAGTTCCACATAAGTCATCGTGTCATCAGTCCCACATAAGTCATCGTGTCATCAGTTCCACATAAGTCATCGTGTCATCAGTTCCACATAAGTCACCGTGTCATCAGTTCCACATAAGTCATCGTGTCATCAGTCCCACATAAGTCATCGTGTCATTAGTTCCACATAAGTCATCGTGTCATCAGTTTCCACATAAGTCATCGTGTCATCAGTTCCACATAAGTCATCGTGTCATCAGTTCCACATAAGTCATCGTGTCATCAGTTCCACATAAGTCATCGTGTCATCAGTTCCACATAAGTCATCGTGTCATCAGTTCCACATAAGTCATCGTGTCATCAGTCCCACATAAGTCATCGTGTCATCATTCCCACATAAGTCATCGTGTCATCAGTTCCACATAAGTCATCGTGTCATCAGTTCCCACATAAGTCATCGTGTCATCAGTCCCACATAAGTCATCGTGTCATCAGTTCCACACAAGTGATCGTGTCATCAGTTCCACATAAGTCATCGTGTCATCAGTTCCACATAAGTCATCGCGTCTTCAGTTCCACATAAGTCATCGTGTCATCAGTTCCACATAAGTCATCGTGCCATCAGTTCCACATAAGTCATCGTGTCATCAGTTCCACATAAGCGATCGTGTCATCAGTTCCACATAAGTCATCGTGTCATCAGTTCCACATAAGTCATCGTGTCATCAGTTCCACATAAGTGATCGTGTCATCAGTTCCACATAAGTCATCGTGTCATCAGTTCCACATAAGTGATCGTGTCATCAGTTCCACATAAGTCATCGTGTCATCAGTTCCACATAAGTCATCGTGTCATCAGTTCCACATAAGTGATCGTGTCATCAGTTCCACATAAGTCATCGTGTCATCAGTTCCACATAAGTCATCGTGTCATCAGTTCCACATAAGTGATCGTGTCATCAGTTCCACATAAGTGATCGTGTCATCAGTTCCACATAAGTGATCGTGTCATCAGTTCCACATAAGTCATCGTGTCATCAGTTCCACATAATTCATCGTGTCATCAGTTCCACATAAGTCATCGTGTCATCAGTTCCACATAAGTCATCGTGTCATCAGTTCCACATAAGTTATCGTGTCATCAGTTCCACATAAGTCATCGTGTCATCAGTTCCACATAAGTCATCGTGTCATCAGTTCCACATAAGTCATCGTGTCATCAGTTCCACATAAGTCATCGTGTCATCAGTCCCACATAAGTCATCGTGTCATCAGTTCCACATAAGTCATCGTGTCATCAGTTCCACATAAGTCATCGTGTCATCAGTTCCACATAAGTCATCGTGTCATCAGTTCCCACATAAGTCATCGTGTCATCAGTTTTACATAAGTAATCGTGTCATCAGTTCCACATAAGTCATCGTGTCATCAGTTCCACATAAGTCATCGTGTCATCAGTTCCACATAAGTCATCGTGTCATCAGTTCCACATAACTCATCGTGTCATCAGTTCCCACATACGTAATCGTGTCATCAGTCCCACATAAGTCATCGTGTCATCAGTTCCACATAAGTCATCGTGTCATCAGTTCTCACATAAGTCATCGTGTCATCAGTTCCACATAAGTCATCGTGTCATCAGTTCCCACATAAGTCATCGTGTCATCAGTTCCACATAAGTCATCGTGTCATCAGTTCCCACATAAGTCATCGTGTCATCAGTTCCCACATAAGTCATCGTGTCATCAGTTCCCACATAAGTCATCGTGTCATACCAATATAATTCTTATTTTCTACGCACGCAGCTATTTATAAACATAAGAGTTTCGCTAGCTGGGTGGTTTTGTTCATTTACGACTTCAGTCGCTGGGTGGTTTTGTTCATTTACGACTTCAGTAGCTGGGTGGTTTTGTTCATTTACGACTTCAGTGGCTGGGTGGTTTTGTTCATTTACGACTTCAGTAGCTGGGTGGTTTTGTTCATTTACGACTTCAGTAGCTGGGTGGTTTTGTTCATTTACGACTGCAGTAGCTGGGTGGTTTTGTTCATTTACGACTTCAGTAGCTGGGTGGTTTTGTTCATTTACGACTTCAGTAGCTGGGTGGTTTTGTTCATTTACGACTGCAGTAGCTGGGTGGTTTTGTTCATTTACGACTTCAGTAGCTGGGTGGTTTTGTTCATTTACGACTTCAGTAGCTGGGTGGTTTTGTTCATTTACGACTGCAGTAGCTGGGTGGTTTTGTTCATTTACGACTTCAGTAGCTGGGTGGTTTTGTTCATTTACGACTTCAGTAGCTGGGTGGTTTTGTTCATTTACGACTTCAGTAGCTGGGTGGTTTTGTTCATTTACGACTGCAGTAGCGGGTGGTTTTGTTCATTTACGACTGCAGTAGCTGGGTGGTTTTGTTCATTTACGACTTCAGTAGCGAGGTGGTTTTGTTCATTTACGACTTCAGTAGCTGGGTGGTTTTGTTCATTTACGACTGCAGTAGCTGGGTGGTTTTGTTCATTTACGACTTCAGTAGCTGGGTGGTTTTGTTCATTTACGACTTCAGTAGCTGGGTGGTTTTGTTCATTTACGACTGCAGTAGCTGGGTGGTTTTGTTCATTTACGACTGCAGTAGCTGGGTGGTTTTGTTCATTTACGACTGCAGTAGCCGGGTGGTTTTGTTCATTTACGACTTCAGTAGCTGGGTGGTTTTGTTAATTTACGACTTCAGTAGCTTGGGTGGTTTTGTTCATTTACGACTTCAGTAGCTGGGTGGTTTTGTTCATTTACGACTGCAGTAGCTGGGTGGTTTTTGTTCATTTACGACTGCAGTAGCTGGGTGGTTTTGTTCATTTACGACTGCAGTAGCTGGGTGGTTTGGTTCATTTACGACTTCAGTAGCTGAGTGGTTTTGTTCATTTACGACTTCAGTAGCTGGGTGGTTTTGTTCATTTACGACTTCAGTAGCTGGGTGGTTTTGTTCATTTACGACTGCAGTAGCTGGGTGGTTTTGTTCATTTACGACTGCAGTAGCTGGGTGGTTTTGTTCATTTACGACTTCAGTAGCTGGCTGGTTTTGTTCATTTACGACTTCAGTAGCTGGGTGGTTTTGTTCATTTACGACTTCAGTAGCTGGGTGGTTTTGTTCATTTACGACTTCAGTAGCTGGGTGGTTTTGTTCATTTACGACTTCAGTAGCTGGGTGGTTTTGTTCATTTACGACTTCAGTAGCTGGGTGGTTTTGTTCATTTACGACTGCAGTAGCTGGGTGGTTTTGTTCATTTACGACTGCAGTAGCTGGGTGGTTTTGTTCATTTCCGACTGCAGTAGCTGGGTGGTTGTTACGCACAAATAATTACTTTTTTCCAAAGTCTTTGTATGTTCGTTTTTCGTATGTATGATCATTATTTGACTGAAATGCATGTTATATATATTTTATGGTCAAAGGGACAGAACCCGAAATATCGATACTACTATTCTTTATGAGTTTACTTCCTCTTGTATAGAGACAGGTTCGGTCTATAATGTCTTGAACGAAGCGTGACCATATCTCCTTATTTGGTAGTATCAGTCAACTGTTGTAGATATTTGAAACCTTTCTTAACGCTTCTGTTCATGTCCATAAAAGGCGCGACTGTGTAAGACTTTTATCTCGAATGTTCTTAGAATCGTCTTATTGTGAACAGCGACTCAGAGATTGTCGCTCTGCGCATGTCTCGACTGGGTTGTCGTTTTGTGGTTCCGCCCAGGTCGGGGAGTTGAGAAATGGACTGATTAGCGAGCGGACGCGCCTTGCGTCTTGTGATTCTCTGAGGGAAATACATTGTCTTTGTGAGTTAGTTAGCTAACTAGACTATTTCCCGGTATTAGTCAAGCCTGCCTGGAGGCATATGTTCATGGTTGATTTTCCGAAATAAGGTAATTCCTCTTGTATCGAACTTTATGCTATCATCTAGAGGTTCGTCATTTTTGTCGCCTTTTTGCTCGCCTGTGTGATTCAAAATGGAGAGGTACTTTGACTAGGATTAAGTCACCGGTATCTTTATACCTGAACTAATTATATATATATGGGTCGCTCTAGACCAACAAGACTATTGTCTGTGTTCCAGGATTCGTTATATCAGAGATCACGTCCAAGTCAGATGGTTAGACTTAGGAAGGTTATAAAGGTCGAGCTGACCTGTAATCCATGTATGCTACTCACGTGCAGACAGTAAACGGACGTATTGTATACATCTGATCTGCTAGCATCAGGAAGGAATAATTATTATTGTCTATGAACATTAAGGATCTGCAGCTGACCACGGTTGCAGAAGTTATATGCATTATTTATCAAGCTTCGCTATGATATTTGTTTTCCCATACAACTATTGAGTATTGACTTCTACATGACTGTCAGTTAACATGAGTTTGAATGCTGCATTCGTTGTAACTATGCTGATGTGAACATAAGTATCATGACTGTTTTGTGGCGTGCAATAAAATGGTATAAACCTAAAGCGAAGTTACCATTTTTATGACTCTACACGTCATGTTGCCTGTGGTGTTCTACTGCAACACACACACAGCAACAATCTAAACCAGATAAGACACCCACATCTTGCATTGTAATACCTGGTGTCGATAGAGGTGGTAATTTGACGGCATCCTAATTCCACCCTTATCAATTCATGGTGGCCAATAGTTGGTTTATTCTGGTACCAACTCTCAAGGGGGTCAACAAACCCAGACATCATCAGCAGACTACAAGACAACATTGCAGTTGCTATTCATCACCTTTGATGAAATTTTTTGAAAGACGCAGCAGTACTGACAGTTGTTGATATTTTGAAACTACCCGGCGCTGCTCGGCAGTATTGAAGTTTGTCTACAAATAGAAGGACAAGTACCGAGCGAATGGATTTCCTGATCTGTTGAGAAGAAGGACAAGTGCCGTAACAACTGTTCCGGTCTCAGAATTACTGTTGCAGATTCAGAAGGTCAAGTTCAGAAGCTGTTTCCTGTCAGAAGCTGTTTCCTGTCAGAAGCTGTTTCCTGTTAGAAGCTCATTTCCTTCGTCATGGCAGTTTACGAGAGCAGATATGGATCAACGTTGGATCATTGTCCTAAGAATGCTGATCACATCCTGTTCTGAACTGTGCTGACGTTGTGGATACATAGAAGTTAAGTGGCCTGTTTTGTTTGTGAACTGTGCCCTTATGTTCTAACTGAGCCTTCTGTCTATCACATTTTCACACTATTTACATGTTTATATGTTATATGTTATTTGGATTTGTATTTATATGTTTATATTTCTGCGGGTTTTCTCGGTTGGGCGGTGTCTTTCAGTAGAAGATACCACGCCACAGAGGTTCTACTGTTAGCGTTTTCGTTAGGGACTGTGCGAATTTCCTACTGTGAAATTTGCTAGCGACAATCGTTGCTATATCTGTTTAGTTGTGACGAGTTGTGCTTTATTTTCGTTTTTTGTATATTTTTTTTTGTTTCTCTCTTTTTTTTTCTGTTTTTTAGTTTCGATTTCGATTGTTTGTATTTGTAGGTCTCCTCTTTTCTATTATTCAGTTCTTTAAGTATATTTTTGTGTATACACTGTAGCGTCATTTGTTTGTTATTGTTTACATTGACTCTGATCTTTGTTATTGTTTACATTGACTCTGATCTTTGTTTTTGTTTACATTGACTTTGATCTTTGTTGTTGTTTACATTTGACTTTGATCTTTGTTATTGTTTACATTGTTGGTGACCTTTGTTATTGTTTACATTGTCTTGTTATTGTTTGCATAGTTCTTGCATAGTTAGCTTTCACTATTGTTACATATATGCTCATGCACTATTGATCTATAGTGCACTTATCATAACTAGCTGGTGGTTTTTTCCTTATGCACTATTGTAGTGCAGTTATGATAAATAACTGATGGTTATGCACTGATTTGGGTAGTGCACTGATAATTAAGAGGTGACTTGTGATATTATTGTACAACTGATAATACAAATTGGTGTCAAGTCTTGTTTCCCACAGAGATTGGAGTAAACATAGTAATTATACAAGCACTTTATTAAGTCTTGTTGCTATTAAGATTGAAATAAGATAATTAATTATTTCAGGTTCTGTACTCACATTTTAGACATCATGTCTACATTTGAGTACTTTATTGAGCAGGGTAAAGCCCTTGGGAAGACAGGTGATAAATTAGAAGAATTTGCGACTGTTCAATATGCCAAGGCATTGAAGTCGGAGGAAAAGAAAATGAAAGAACTAACTGAACAAAAGAGAATAGATGCTGAAAATTTAAAACTGCAGATGCAGGTAGATGAAAAGAGATTACAAATGGAAATGGAAAAACAAAAAAGAGAAGCAGAATCTCAGGAGAAGAGACTTCAGGCTGAGGCTGAAAATAAGAGACTTGAAATAGAGGCTGAAAATAAAAGATTAGAAAAACAGGCTGAGGCTGAGGAAAGAAGGTTACAAAGAGAGTCTGATGAGAGAAAAGCAAAAATGGAACATGAAGAAAAACTCTTAGCTTTGGAGTTAGAAAAGTTGAAGTTATCTAGTAATGCTAATGATGCTAATAAGGTATCATCTGCTAATAAGTCTAATGCTGTTGATTTCAAGCTTAATTTACCAGCATTCAATGCTTCAATTGATGATATAACATTTTATCTAGATAGATTTGAAAGTGCATGTAAGGTGCATAATATAGATAAAACATTATATGTTTATCATCTGTCCAAGATACTTAGAGGTGATGCTTTGACTTTGTTGGGTATGGTAGATGTGCCTGACAAGAACAACTATGAGGTTGTCAGGGCGGCATTGTTAAAGAAGTACCAACTTAACGAAGACGGATATCGTCTTAAATTTAAAAACATGTTACCAGAAACTGGAGTTGAATTCTCAGAATTCATCTCAGGCATACGTCTTACTTTTTTACGATGGGTTGAGCTGTCTAAGACAGAAAGTACATTTGAAGCCCTCATGGACTTACTTCTTAGAGACAAGGTTATGTCTTCTGTTAATGAAGCTTTTCTTTCTTTTCTTCATGAGCGTAAGCCTAAAAATATAAAAGAAATGGAAGAATACTGTAGCCAGTATGTTACTGCACATCCTCACATAACCATTAGCAACTCTAAGGTAAAAGAAGGTCTGCCAGTTGCTTCGGCAGCACCTTATGGCCCGAATTTTATGCGTAAATTTCAGGGTAGCCAGCAAAATTTCAATAAAAAGAGTAACCGTAATTATGCCCAGAACCATGGTAATCAATTTCAGGGAGATTCTTCTTCCCAGAACTGGAGACAACCTAATATTACACGGTATTCTATTCCCGGTAACTTTAGAAATTTTCATAAAGGTAATCGGTATAGAGGAAAATATTTTTCTCAGAGACCTCAATACCAAGATAATAGAGGTTCTCAACAGCATAGAGATGGTAATGACAGTTATGGAAACTGGAACTCAAACCAGGATAAAAATTACAGTAGGGACTTTAATGATAATTGCAGAGGCAATAATGGTCGCGGTAGATCGCAACAAAAGAGAAAAAGATATCAACAGACAAACTCTGTTCAACAAGAATCTCAGGGAGCAGATAAACAGGTTAATAATGATAAAGACCATAATGCTATCGGATGCTCATCTTTTGACTTTGGTAGGGCAAATAAATGTATCCAATGCAGTACTTTATTTGATCCGAAAACCATTAGTACTCTAAGCTGTGGTCATCCTTTGCCCGCTCTTCCTGCTAATGTTGCTCATGATGGGAGAGGTTCTCTTATATTACATAAGGGGCTTGTAAATAGTAATCCAGTCTCGGTGTTGTTTGATTCTGGATGTACTACTGTCGGGGTTAGGCAATCTCTTGTAGATCCATTCTGTGCTACAGGAAAGGTCATCAAATGTGTCACATTTGGTGGCACGTTGGAAAAATATCCTACTGCCATAATACATATTGCTACTCCTTTCTTCACGGGAGAGGTCCACGCGTGTCTACTTCCAAACCCTATTGCGGACCTTATTATTGGTCGTATTCACGGAGTTAGGGAATGTACCCCACAGCAGATTGCTGTTTGGGAAGAGCAAAACATTGAAGCTACCAATACGGTGGTCACAAGAGCACATGCTCTGGATCCACCTCAAACTTCATTAACTAATAATGATGAAGTAAATGAACAAAATAGTCACTTGACTATTACACGTGACTCATTTATCAAATTGCAAGAAGAAGATCCGTCGTTACAAAAATTCTTCATTCTAGCAAAAAAAGGTGATCCTAATCAAAATACTAATAGAAAATCTTGGATTTCTATGAAGAACGGCGTACTTGTACGTATGGTACAAGACTCGACTACATCCACTCATTCACAAATTCTTGTGCCTAAGAGCATGAGGGTGCAAATATTGCAACATGCTCATGACTCGCAATGTGCTGGACATATGGGTTTTTCCCGTACAAAGTCGAGAGTTCTTGCGGCTTTCTTTTGGCCATTTGTGAGCAAGGACATACGAATGTACTGTCGCTCTTGCAAAGTATGTCAGGAGGTCAAATCTAAAGGACCACGACATGCTGCGCCTATTCAGGCTGCTGACATTCCAATTCGCCCTTTTCAAAAAATGGCAATAGATATTATCGGTCCTTTTAGAATTAAGTCGGCTAGAGGACATCAATTTATTCTTACATGTGTCGATATGTGCACACGTTGGCCAGAGGCAATACCTCTCAAGAGCATCTCAACTGCTGATATCGCAGACGCTCTTTGGCTGATATTTTCTCGCTTGGGTTTTCCCGGAGAAATATTGTCAGACCATGGCACTCAACTTATATCAGACACTATGTCACAGGTAATGTCTATGCTACATATAAAAAGGTCTCTCAGCAGTATCTATCACCCAATGTCTAATGGGTTGGTCGAACGTTTAAATAGGACTCTAAAAACTTTACTGGGTAAAATAACTGAGGATCATCCTCAGGATTGGGACAGGGTCTTACCCGCGGCTCTCTTTGCGTATAGAGAGGTCCCCAATGAACATACGGGGTTTTCCCCTTTTGAACTTGTCTTTGGCGCGCAACCGCGCGGCCCTATGTCTTTACTTCACGATCTAATCACTGCCGATAATATTAGCGATGAGACTCAGTCTTCTTATGAGTACGTCATTGCTCTTAGGAAAAAGATCATTGAGGCATGCAGACTAGCAACTTCGTCTTCCGAATTTGCTAAAGAAAAGGCAAGGCAGTTTGCGAATAAGAATAGATGTCTACGACAACTTTGTCCAGGTGACAAAGCTCTCGTTCTACTTCCTTCAAGGGAGAACAGACTTCTAATTGCATGGAAAGGTCCATATGCAATAGTCTCCAAAATTTCTGATGTCGACTATGTTGTCGATATTGATGGAAAGCATAAAACTTTCCACATAAATATGCTCACGGAATTTCATGAAAGACCAGACTATTTGCAGCCTATTTTCCAGGCAACGGACAATTCTCAAGTACCTCATGGTCAATACTCATCGCTGTCAGTTATACAGGATGAGGAAACTACTTTTTCTGATGTCAATCTTCCTCTTTCTATGGTCCCACTTTATTCTACGGAATCTTGGAAAAACGTGACCGTTTCTCCAAATCTTTCCGCTGAGGAACATCGACAAGTTTCTTCGATGTTGCAAACATTTCAGGATGTTCTTACAGACATCCCGGGACACACACATGTCATTGAACATGACATTGTGCTAACTGATCATAATCCTATCAGAGTCAGACCCTATCCAATACCTATCCATTTCCAGTCTCAAGTCGAAAAAGAATTGGATGAAATGATACGTTTGGAAATCATTGAACCATCCACTTCAGCATACTCTTCGTCTATGGTTATTGTTCGAAAGAAGGATAATAACATTCGCATTTGCGTAGATTATCGCAAATTGAACCAAGTTACGAAGTTCGACGCTGAACCTATGCCTTCATTAGAAGAGCTACTCAATAAACTTTCTAATTCTAGATTCTTTACCAAACTAGATTTGTCTAAAGGTTATTGGCAAGTCCCGCTAACTGAACGTGCCAAACCTTTTACAGCTTTTTCTACACCTAGGGGTTTATTCCAATGGAATTTCATGCCTTTTGGTCTTATGAACGCCCCTGCTACATTCGTACGCATGATGCGGCGAATTCTCGCATATCGTACAGATGTCATAGCATATCTAGATGATATCTGTCTATTCAGTGATTCCTGGGAAGATCACTATTTGGGTTTATACGAATTACTGTCTACTCTTCGCGAGTATAACTTGACTGCAAAACCCTCTAAAGCCTTTATAGGATTTAGTGAGATTTCTTTCCTAGGTCATCGTGTTGGTCATGGTCTTTTAAAGACAGAGGACCACAATGTTTCAAAAATACTTAACATTTCGGTCCCTAAGACAAAGAAACAAGTAAGGAGTCTATTAGGTTTGATCCAATTCTACGGACGATTCATTCCGAATCTGTCCTCCATTATGGCACCGCTTTCTACTTTATTGAAGAAAGGGTCGCCTAATTTGATCCGCTGGTCAAAAGAATGTCAATCCTCATTGGACCAGGTTAAAGACCTATTTTCATCTCCACCTATTCTTAGGTTACCTACTATTGAGAAGACTTTTGTTCTTCGAAGTGACGCCTCGTCAACTGGGATTGGGGCAGCACTAATGCAGGAGTATTCTGATACTCTGCATCCGGTGATGTATATCTCTAGGAAATTAAATGCTGCAGAAAAGAATTACTCGGTTTTAGACCGTGAGTTATTGGCTATGGTATGGTCTATTCTGAAGTTACAAAGATTTCTTCTAGGCGCACATTTCATTGTGGAAACCGACCAGAAAGCGCTTACTGCTATTCAGAGCAAAAACTTGAAGAGCTCGAGGTCCACTCGTTATGCCATAGCTCTTCAACCATTTCATTTCTCGGTTCGAGCTATCCGTGGTTCGGATAATGTAATGGCGGACATTCTGTCCAGATGCCCACACGATTCCACATGATTCTTCTGTCATATATATATTTCCTGATATACAGTCCAATGTTATAATGACATGTTAGTAGATTTTTTTTTCTCACTTTTTTGAGGGGGAAATTTATAACATTGTACCATGTAATTATCTAAGAAGGCTTAGTTAGTGATATACGGGCCAAAAGATCACTCGGCCACATTTAAATAAATTATTTTCAGGATTGTATTGAGAGATTTACCAGTTGTCTTTAAGATTTGTGTTATTGATATTTTCGCAGCACATCATTGAAGATGCGAGATTGTGTCCATTGTGGAACTTTGAGTATATCAAGTCCTGTCCTAGATTGGGAGCGGATGATGTCCACATCTTCTTCTATTGAATGTTTTATGTCAACGAAGATCAACACATGTATTACTTATTAGTTACTGATGCATTACATAATGTAATAAAATAGTGCGGTATATTAATATATTACACCGCTATTTGCAACACATTGTATGATATCATAATAATATATTTGATTTCATATATTGGTATGAGAATAATTTGACTTTTATTATGATGTTGCCATCATTGTGGTTTGTGTTGGTGGCACCTTCCTGGGATATATACGCGTATACTTAGATAAATTTTTCTCTAAGGACCTGGGATATGATCTCAGTTTCGCTCCAAGTGTTGAGCTATTTTGTTAGGTATATCCGCGCATCATACGTGCGTTAGGAGCCTAGATTTTTCCGGCTCCAGGATTTAAAAAAAAAAATGTGTTTCATTTTTTTTTCCCGGGAGGGTGCGGTAATGTTACGCACAAATAATTACTTTTTTCCAAAGTCTTTGTATGTTCGTTTTTCGTATGTATGATCATTATTTGACTGAAATGCATGTTATATATATTTTATGGTCAAAGGGACAGAACCCGAAATATCGATACTACTATTCTTTATGAGTTTACTTCCTCTTGTATAGAGACACGTTCGGTCTATAATGTCTTGAACGAAGCGTGACCATATCTCCTTATTTGGTAGTATCAGTCAACTGTTGTAGATGTTTGAAACCTTTCTTAACGCTTCTGTTCATGTCCATAAAAGGCGCGACTGTGTAAGACTTTTATCTCGAATGTTCTTAGAATCGTCTTATTGTGAACAGCGACTCAGAGATTGTCGCTCTGCGCATGTCTCGACTGGGTTGTCGTTTTGTTGTTCCGCCCAGGTCGGGGAGTTGAGAAATGGACTGATTAGCGAGCGGACGCGCCTGCGTCTTGTGATTCTCTGAGGGAAATACATTGTCTTTGTGAGTTAGTTAGCTAACTAGACTATTTCCCCGTATTATTCAAGCCTGCCTGGAGGCATATGTTCATGGTTGATTTTCCGAAATAAGGTAATTCCTCTTGTATCGAACTTTATGCTATCATCTAGAGGTTCGTCATTTTGTCGCCTTTTTGCTCGCCTGTGTGATTCAAAATGGAGAGGTACTTTGACTAGGATTAAGTCACCGGTATCTTTATACCTGAACTAATTATATATATATGGGTCGCTCTAGACCAACAAGACTATTGTCTGTGTTCCAGGATTCGTTATATCAGAGATCACGTCCAAGTCAGATGGTTAGACTTAGGAAGGTTATAAAGGTCGAGCTGACCTGTAATCCATGTATGCTACTCACGTGCAGACAGTAAACGGACGTATTGTATACATCTGATCTGCTAGCATCAGGAAGGAATAATTATTATTGTCTATGAACATTAAGGATCTGCAGCTGACCACGGTTGCAGAAGTTATATGCATTATTTATCAAGCTTCGCTATGATATTTGTTTTCCATACAACTATTGAGTATTGACTTCTACATGACTGTCAGTTAACATGAGTTTGAATGCTGCATTCGTTGTAACTATGCTGATGTGAACATAAGTATCATGACTGTTTTGTGGCGTGCAATAAAATGGTATAAACCTAAAGCGAAGTTACCATTTTTATGACTCTACACGTCATGTTGCCTGTGGTGTACCCTGAACTGTTCTACTGCAACACACACACAGCAACAATCTAAACCAGATAAGACACCCACATCTTGCATTGTAATACCTGGTGTCGATAGAGGTGGTAATTTGACGGCATCCTAATTCCACCCTTATCAATTGTTTTGTTCATTTACGACTGCAGTAGCTGGGTGGTTTTGTTCATTTACGACTTCAGTAGCTGGGTGCTTTTGTTCATTTACGACTTCAGTAGCTGGTTATTATCCAAGATGGGTATAGGACATATCCCTGGTAAAACTTTCTTAGATTTACTTTTCGCGCTCCCAGTTGGTGATTGCAAGATGTTTCACAATGCTCAGGCAGCCACTGGCATTGTTTTTAATTTTGTGCATGACAGTTTTGTGTAGCAAAGTTTGATTTGCTGGGGAGGTTATGATGGTATCCTAAAAGAATGAAATCCGTGTCTGTATTAACCGTGTGAGGTCAAGCACATGTAGGTCCCTGATTCTATAAATGATGATGATGAATTATGTGCAGGGAACCTAACGCTACCTCCCTAGATCTCACACGGTCACTATTTTGGCTCTAGTGTCTGGTGTATGATGTACCTAGTGTCTAGGGGAGAAATGAAATGATGGTACACAACACAAAAACACTTTAATTTTCTATGAGGAAGTGAATAAAACCAGTGGTTAAGTTTTTCTTTAAAAAGGAATATTTTTTTCTGTACAATTTATTCTGCCTGTCCAGCCATATCTTTTGGACAGGTCTTTGAAAATGAGGACAAGATAGTTTACAGAAAAGATCAACTAAAAATATCTGGACTCTTTGTCCACTAACTGAAAGTCAATATATATATATATCTTTCCTGTTTGAATGTTCACAGCTTACACTTTATTCATCTAAGAGGGAGAGTCACTGTGTATGAGGGGCTGTAGTTTCATCATACCCCATAAACTTCCTGAGTATGATTTGAAATACCAGTGTTTATTAATCGAAAATGTCAGATATACCCAGAGGCTTAACTCATCACCTGGGATTCCTTGTAGAATAATAATACAGTATGAAGTTGCAGAAAATCTCGATCTCTCCAAATGCCCAAGCTCCTCCCGTTATCTTTTGACAGCATAAACGAATGGTCGGAGTCTTGATGGCTTTATTCTCACTCAGCAGGTTTCCTGTTACCAGCTGGCAACAGGAAATAAAACCTCTGCAACAAAAGGACACCCTGGCCTTTTATATCTGATCACTTTTTCTATTTATTATTTTCCTACGGTGCTATGGGGTCAGCCTCGCGTGCATTACAAGTGCACTCGCCCCTAATTTTACATGACTCACACCTTGCTGTGACCACACCTCAGGTCCCTATGGCAGATACGCCACTGTACGTTTACATAGTTTTCCTCAATAAAATAATGTGGAGTAACCACATTTCCTTTGGTATGATTTTCTCTTCTTTTCCTTTTTTAAAAATAAATGCTTCAGGCATGTTAAACAGTGTTCATGGAACACAGAGGCTTACTAATATATTCTAATGCAATAATATTAAAACACAATCATGACAACATACATCAGTTAGATACAGTTCAATGTGAGGACTCAACAATGTCTGCTTATGGCATGTCCTTCACTTTTCCCAATAGCAGTATCTAACTTTGGCAGTGGGATTAAACACAATAATTCATAAAGCATTCTTACCACAAATATCAAGAAATATAAACAAATGACGCTGACTTGCAAAGAAATGGCCTCAGTTTCCTCTGCACTGCCCAGACTGTGAATACTTCTTTATTTAAGTTTACAATTAACACAGCTGATCTCAGCGCATTTGAAATGAAAAGTTTTGTTCAACTGGCAATGAATAGTGAAAGCCTTTTGCTAATATTTATTAGCACTGGCCAATCGAAAGGTTGCGACTACCAGAATTCAAATGTAGTTTTTTGAAAAACAAAAATAATTCCAAACAAACTCGGTGTCTGGTAGTCGATTGGCCAGTCTGCTTTAGTTATGCCAATACAAAAAGATGTTAGTTTTGGGTAAAAATTTTCCTACCGCTCCCCTCGTCCCCTATACTCTTTTTACTCAAGCGAATTTGAAACCACCTCAATGCCTCTCTCTAAGCTGGCGTCCCCACTAACGTTATGAAAAACAAGCAGGAACAACAGTCTGTCTGGTCACGCGTCCGTAGACATTTAGTATTTTCTCAATAACTTGGTTAATACTTGTACTATCATATTATTTAAAACATATTCTTGCTCAGTGGACTTTAAGCTATACTACCATATGATTTTTATGACTAGATTCATTATGGTTTAGATTTTGAATTTTGTCACCGGCAATCGTCAAATAAAAATTTTACACAAGACGGCCATCTTTCCCCCTTGTCTCACCTCTCGCTAGCATGTATTTTTCAAATAACTACTTGTTTTAGTGACGTCAGTAATACTACCGCGAGGAGGAAAAAAAATTGTCTGCGTGTTTGCCTCTGTTGGCTTTGCCACATCGTGTATATACTATTAGTCTCGCGTGCAGAACGACGCGGGTTTTGGCATACGTTGGTAGCATTTTGCGTTAATGTATTACAGTCGTCTCGTTATTGCTACTTAGAAAAAGTCCAAAAGACTACCAAATTTTGTGTTACTGTTGACAGATTACGTTACTTCAGACAGCGGTTTGGAGTTACATTTCTAACAAATCGTTAATTATAATGCTAGGCTGCATTGTGTATGCAGCAGATCTGGCAAAATGTTAAATATTAGTAGTACGTTTTCGAAACCGAAACTAAAACGCGTGTTAGATTTTTACCGTGGGATCGTTCTATAGGCTTTAGCACTGCACAAAATTCAGCGCTATGCTGGCGTGTGAGAGTATCACCGTCAGACACAATAGGGCGGGTTTATTTATTATCATTTTATGACTAAAATCTTACTGAAATGAGCGATTATTCTCGCAGATTTTACTACATTTTGTAGAGTAGCTGTCTGCCAAGCTCCTCTCCTACGTAAGCTGGATGTTTTTCTAGATAGTAGTTGTCCGTCGAGTTTTAGTTGATGCACTGTCTTGCTTTCCGTGATGCTCCAGATGAGAAATAAAACTACACTTTTTTTTTTTTACTTTTTCATTTTTAGTGTCTAGAGCTAGCAGTACACAGCTTTTGTAGCTAGAGCTCTATTTAGTTTAGCTGACGCCGGTTTGGTGTATGTTTCTGTCGCCCAAATGAAGAGTTCATTCATGAAGAAGAGGAAGCAACTTAATGCTGAACATTGTAATAATCCCCCATCCAGCGTTATTCTGTTGTTATATGGATGATTTAGTGTCTTCTACTTTTGTTTGCATTATCCTATTATTTAGGAAGGCTTTAACCCAGAGGTACAATGTGTCCGTGTATCGACGTTTTTATAATTTTGGCGAACAGCCCATGTCTCCGTACTATGTAGTATGCTTGCAGCAGATCAATGATACAGCTGTGGTGTGTTTACCCTCTTGGAGTGTATCTAATGTTTTTGTGCAAAATGAAAGAGTTTGTGGTCTGTTCTGCAACCTTTTCTGAAGCCAGCTTGGCTATCATCGATGACTTTGTTGCTTTCCAGCCACCAATAGAGTCTGGGATTCACTATTATCTCAGCGACTTTCCAATTGCTGAGGCTAGTGAGACTGGTCTGTAGATCCAAAGCTTTTCAGCGGGCTTGTTTTTCTTTAGAACTGTCTTGATGTTCGCAGTCAGCCTTGATATTGGAAGTGTGAATCATCACTTCCATGGATTGGTGTGTGATGATAACTCAACTTATTATTTCTAAAATTTTATATGTGAAATTGTTTTGGAAATTTTTTACCAGAACATATAATTTTGTATTATATCCTGCACTCTACTTGGTGTCTCGGCACACCAGTTGCAGAGCACTGCTCTAGCTTCTTGAAGCAGATCATTAACTTTTAATGAAAAAAAATGCAAAGATTGAGAGAGCTTGCTGTACACGTCGAAACTAAACGGTTCCAAATATTTCTTTTCAACCACCCATTTGGTTGTTCGTCCATCACGGGTGATGAAGACCACTCTGTTCATCCAATTATTTAAGAATATGTTAGGTTAGTCTATGGGTACGAAGGTGACTGAAGAGCCCGATGCGGGCCTGGAAAGATCTTGGACAGTGTGGGCAGGGAATGTTTGCTTCATGTGAAGGTTTTATTTCACGGTCCTTTCTAGCTTGTCTCCGCTGTTCCGCTGCTGCTCTTCTGGATGATTCGCATGCTGCTGCACCTTTACGAAGAGATGTGCGCCAAGCAGTTCGGTCTTGCGCAGCAGCTTCCCATGTGTCTGGGTTTATGTCAAAGGTTTTCAATGACGTCTTTAACGTGTCTTTGAAGCGCTTCTTTTGGCCACCATGGGAGCGTTTACCCTTCTGCATCTCACCATAAAAGAGTATCTTTGGCAGTCGATGGTCTGGCATGCGGACTACATGACCTGCCCAGCGAATTTGTGACTGCATCAGAATAGTATCAATACTAGGGATACCAGCTCTGTCAAGAACGGCGGTATCCGGGATCTTGTCTTGCCATTTGATGTTCATTATCTTCCTGAGACAGACTGTATGGAAGTGGTTTAGCTTCTTTACGTGGCGCCTGTATACAGTCCATGTTTCACATGCATATAGCAGCACTGGAAGCACCGCAGCTCTGTACACCTTCAGCTTTGTCTGTAGACTAATGCCACTTCGATGCCAAACGTTGGTGTATAGTCTGCCAAATGTGCTGCTGGCTTTGGAGATCCTGGTGTTCACCTCATCATCAATGACAATGTTCTGGGATAGTGTGCTACCAAGGTATGTGAATCTGTTCACAACATTCAGTTTCTCACCATTAACCTTGATGACTGGCTCAGTATAAACTGTGCCAGGAGCTGGTTGGTACATGATTTCTGTTTTCTTCGTGTTGATGGTAAGCCCAAAGTTGGCGCAGGCTTCGGAGAATCTATCCACACTATGCTGCAGATCAGCCTCTGAGCCAGCATTGAGGGCACAATCATCAGCAAACAGAAGATCTCTGATGGTGTGTGATTTGACCTTGGTTTTTGCTTGAAGCCTCCTAAGGTTAAACAATTTTCCATCAATACGATAACTAATGTCGATTCCTGTGTCCCCGTCTCTAAAAGCATCAGTCAGCATAGCAGAAAACATGATACTGAACAGAGTCGGTGCAAGTACGCACCCTTGTTTAACTCCATTTGAGACGGGGAAAGGCTCTGATAGCTCACCGTTTTCCTGAACTCTAGCCTGCATTCCATCATGCAGTTGCTGCACTATTGTGATAAATTTCTTTGGGCAGCCGTATTTTGCCATGATCTTCCATAGACCCTCTCTACTGACCGTGTCGAACGCCTTTGTCAAGTCGATGAAAGCTGTGTACAGGTCACAGTGCTGTTCTTGGCATTTTTCTTGTAGCTGTCTTGCAGCGAACACCATATCTGTGGTTCCACGTTCTTTCCGGAATCCACACTGACTTTCAGGTAAAAGACCTTTGTCAAGATGAGCCGTAAGGCGATTCAAAAGGATTCTGGCGAATATCTTCCCAGCGATTGATAAAAGAGAGATGCCTCGATGATTGTTGCAGTCTTGGCGATTACCTTTACGTTTATATAGATGTATAATTGAGGCATCTTTGAGATCGTGTGGGATGGTTTCACTCTGCCACATTTGCTGGAAGATCATATGAAGTTTCTCTATCAGAACTGCACCGCCATCTTTATAAACCTCAACAGGAATTGAATCGGAGCCAGGGGCCTTTCCACTAGACAGTTGACGAATCGCTTTTTTAGTTTCCTCCAGAGTTGGTACATCATCTAATGCTTCATTTATAGGAATTTGGGGCAGGCGGATGATGGCTTCGTCGTTAATAGATGATGGCTGGTTCAAGATATTATTAAAATGTTCAGCCCAGCGTTGGAGAATTTTTTCCTTGTCTGTAATTAGTGTTTTTCCATCTGCATTAAGGAGGGGAAATGATCCTGATGATGTTGGACCATAGACCGCTTTGAGTGCAAGGTAAAAGTTTTTCAAGTCATGGCTGTCAGCAAAGCCTTGGAGCTCATCTGCTTTATTACTCAGCCATGAATCCCGCATCTGGCGTAGTTTATGTTGGACGATTCTACGCATGTTGTTGAAAGCGTCTTTCTTGGATGTAGATTTTGGATCATTTAAATATGCTTTATGGAGATGGTGTTTCTCAGCCAACATCTGCTTTATATCATCTGAGTTCTCATCAAACCAGTCATTTTGTTTCTTGATGGAAGGACCCAGGACCTCTGTAGCAGTGTTGTAGATCTGCTCACTTAGGGCTGCCCAATTTGTTTCCACACTTTGGCCGTCTAGCGAGATAGATTTGAGACGGTCTTCTAAGGTGTCAGTAAATGACTGTTTGATTTTTGTCTTCTTTAGTTTGGTGACATCCAGCCTCTTTTGAGTTTTCTTCCCCTGAGGGCGCCTGGCTGGTTGGATACGAATTTTAAGTTTAGATACAATGAGGCGATGATCAGTCCAGCATTCGGCACCACACATGGACTTGGTCACCCGGACATCTTGCCTGTCCTTCTTCCTAACAATTACATAGTCAATTAGGTGCCAATGCTTTGAGCGAGGGTGCATCCAGGAGGTCCTGTTGCGGGTAGGAAGTCGAAAAATGGTGTTGGTGACAAGGAGGTCATGTTCTGCGCAAGTCTGGAGGAGACGAAGTCCATTACTGTTACAGCGACCCACGCCGTACCTACCAATAGTGCCATTCCAGGAGATGTTATCTGAGCCTACTCTTGCATTAAAGTCACCAAGAATGATGAGCTTATCTGCTTTAGGAACTGATGCAATGACTGCATGTAGTTCTTCGTAAAACTTATCCTTGACATCATCCTGGTTTGTCATAGTTGGTGCATACGCGCTAATGATGGTGGCATGTTTTCTTCCATAGAACAGAGGGATCTTGACCGTCATGAGTCGGTCATTTATTCCCTTTGGGGCCCCGCTAACTTGCTGACAATTGCTGTTTTGATTGCAAATCCAACCCCTGCTTCTCGTCTTTCTTCAGTTCCTCTTCCGCTCCAAAAGAATGTATAACCTGCACCCTTTTCGCAAAGTTGGCCCTCGCCTGCAAGTCGAGTTTCACTCAGTGCTGCTATGTCAATGTTGTACCTGGCCAGTTCTCTCCCAATCAGGGCAGTTCGTCTCTCAGGTCTGTTTGCGTTAAAGTCTTTGTCAAGTAAAGTGCGCACATTCCATGCGCCTAGAATGAGGGGGAAAAATCTGTCCTTTCTTTTTCTTATATGTCGACCGCCGAAGTAGGGTACCCACCAACCGCGGTAAGCTGGTTAGGTAATGGTGAAGCAGGCAATGTTTAGGGCACCTTTTCTAGCCCCTTCCTCATGCCATGGAGGTGAGCAGTGCTTTCCTAAAGAGGGCTGCTCAGACACTCAGGGGGCTGCCGAATCCCACTGCTGCTCCGATCAGTGGAAGACGACCATATGGCCTGAGCCGCCTGTGTGTAGGTCTGCGACTACGACTGCCAGCGTACCCACGCCTGCCGCTTCGCCGCTCGCCCATCGCCACAGGACTTGTTGTGAGTGGATGGATGAATGGATGAATGGATGAAAGAGTGACTTGCGCGGTGATTTGGATTAAAGTGAGGAAGAGTTGCGCAATTCGTCGACCTCACTCTCTCGCCTGGGTCCATCTCAATCCAGTGGCAAGACAAGTCAAGACGACTGGAGATGAAGTCAGGTGCAGTGGATGACCAGGGCTTTCTACGTGCCTCGCCGTGCTCCTTACGCTCCACAGCGCGTTGCTGGTAATCGCCGTCATGCCCGTTGAACCAACAGGTGGTTTCTTCCGCGCAGTCTATCGAATCCAGTCTTCGCATGCATGGGTAGGCAGACCCTAACTCACCGAAGGTTTATAACCATTCGGCTACCCTCACCTAGTTTAGCCGGCCTGTCAACGCCGTTGTCCGGGGGTGGCCGCTGTCGCATGCTGACAGCTACGAGGAGCCACAGGTGAGAGCTGGATGCCAGGTTTGGACCAAACGTGGCTGAGCTGCCCTAAAAAGGGCATGACAGCTCCTTCACCAGAGGTACTACCAATACCTGACTTCCTAACACCACCCATTTACGATTCTCTCGGATCACAAGCCTTTTAAAGTGATCTATATCATAACCAGTAACATTAGCACCACCACTACTACAAGCTCTGTCGTTGGAAACACAAGGCTATGATTTTAACATTCAGTATATCCCAGGAGAGGATATAGGTCTAACACCGCCGGGCATTCCATTGCACCATTAGAGCATTATAGAGAATGCTATTTTCTCCATAGACAATGTTTACTATCTTATTATCGCTTATTACTACAAAAAGTGACCCATCGTTGAGAAACTTCCACAACCATCATCATGAGCCAGTTTTACAAACATTACCAAAAAATGCTGCAGCATATTTTGCAAACTAGTTGCTTTAGACGTTCCTCTTCTATCTCGGGGTGTAGAGGTTAGCCAAAGAGAGCGCCATGCTGTCCTATCGGCTGTCTTCCTTTTGGCTTGGTTCCAGTTCAGTCTTCGGGCCTTCAGAGATTCATATTTGACGTACTGGACGAAATTAGATCTGCCAACGGTCCACACTTCAGAGATTCATATTTGACATACTGGACGAAATTAGATCTGCCAACGGTCCACACTTCAGAGATTCATATTTGACATACTGGACGAAATTAGATCTGCCAACGGTCCACACTTCAGAGATTCATATTTGACATACTGGACGAAATTAGATCTGTCAACGGTCCACACTTCAGAGATTCATATTTGACATACTGGACGAAATTAGATCTGCCAGCGGTCCACACTTCAGAGATTCATATTTGACATACTGGACGAAATTAGATCTGCCAACGGTCCACACTTCAGAGATTCATATTTGACATACTGGACGAAATTAGATCTGCCAACGGTCCACACTTCTGAGGTCAAGAATACAATATTATCACTAAGGTTTGGGAGATCAAACACACATTATCGTCTAGATACCCTAAGCTAATGGCTTTATTGAGAGACAAATACAAACGTTCAAGTCAGCATGAAGAAAAAAAGAAAAGAGGATCTATACCTGGCACTCTTGAGATGGAGAACGACAATATAGGAAGTAAGATTAACGGCGCAGCAGAGCTCATGTTTGACTAAAGAATAAAAGACCTTCTACCATGTAAGGACCACTTCCATCCACAACACAAAGACAGCACATCTAATCGACTTCAGCATAGTCAACAGGTTCAGAAATCCAAATATGACAAATGGGCCAGTGACTCTCTGCCATTATAACCTGGTCAGCATGTGATCATCACCTTCAACCACAACAACGGCACATGGTAAAAAAGCAACAGTCATTTACTGCAATGGTGGATTGACAGTTATCTTGGCCCCCGAGTAGTAAATGCCATTGACCCTTAGCGAAATAGTCTATGGGAGAATGGACCCCTTAATTGTGTGAAACCTCTGGTAATTCCCGACCGCTCAGTCCGCTCCTGATTTCCAGAAACCCTGAAACCAGGAGCTACACTTTGTTTAGCCAGGAGTGATCCCCCACCAAGGCGAAACAGAACAGACCATCAAGGAAAGTCCCCAGAACATAACAGAGAAAAAATGTCCAGTACATCCCACAGTCAACGCAGTAGCTCTATACTTAATAAATACGTATAACTCTATACCTAGGTGACCCACAAAGCCAGCAATCACAAAGGACTCTATCACAACAACTTCCAACTGAACCAGAAACATCAGCTGAACCATCAGCCCTTGACAAGACTCGTTCTGGCCGTGCAGTGAAACCTCCCACCAGATACAGACTATGACATATATGCTCACAATGAACAGTACATAAACATATCTTCTGCGACATCAAACATTATGTGGATGTGTGTGTAATAACGTGTGACAGAGTTCAACATCGTCAGTTGATTCTTGGCACGTGTAGCTCCCGAGGGTTTATAATGAGACAAAGGCAGAAAAGGATTAATGCTGCGCTCTTTCGTCACATAAACCACAGCACAGCTGCAAGAGACTGTTGACGACTCCTGCAAGAGGACTAACTGCTGTAGTGGTTCCATAAGAAGTCAAAAGAAAAATGAATGTATGAATGAAGTTGGGAAAACATGTTCTTTGAACAGAATTAGTTTTTTTTTTTCTGCGAATCTTCCTAAATATGTGTTGTTGTTGTTGTTTATTTTTGTTATGACAATATCCATACACATGTTGTTTCAAGAACAAGGGGGAAATAATTATAATATTAGCCACTTCAGTCATGTGTATAACTGACTATGGGAATGCGCCCCTAAGGTAAAATCTCTCAGCTGTTTATTTTCCTGGTGTTACTTTCGACGTTTTCTCCTCTCTACTGCATGCCGTGAGAGTTTATTTTCCTGGTGTTCCTTTCGACGTTTTCTCCTCTCTACTGCATGCCGTGAGAGTTTATTTTCCTGGTGTTCCTTTCGAAGTTTTCTCCTCTCTACTGCATGCCGTGAGAGTTTATTTTCCTGGTGTTCCTTTCGACGTTTTCTCCTCTCTACTGCATGCCGTGAGAGTTTATTTTCCTGGTGTTCCTTTCGACGTTTTCTCCTCTCTACTGCATGCCGTGAGAGTTTATTTTCCTGGTGTTCCTTTCGACGTTTTCTCCTCTCTACTGCATGCCGTGAGAGTTTATTTTCCTGGTGTTCCTTTCGACGTTTTCTCCTCTCTACTGCATGCCGTGAGAGTTTATTTTCCTGGTGCTCCTTTCGACGTTTTCTCCTCTCCTCTCTACTGCATGCCGTGAGAGTTTATTTTCCTGGTGTTCCTTTCGACGTTTTCTCCTCTCTACTGCATGCCGTGAGAGTTTATTTTCCTGGTGTTCCTTTCGACGTTTTCTCCTCTCTACTGCACGTTTTCTTCTCCTCTCTACTGCATGCCGTGAGAGTTTATTTTCCTGGTGTTCCTTTCGACGTTTTCTCCTCTCTACTGCATGCCGTGAGAGTTTATTTTCGCCCAGTCTGAGGTGGTGCCGTAGAGAGCATCGCCACTTGATGGATTTACGCCCATTGCCCTCGTGTCTATCTTGTACACATCTTTAAAACTCAGCTGTGGTCGCCCAACTGTTTCTTTATTTGCCGTCTGCCAGTTGTCCGTAAAAGATATCTTTTGGGATGCGATCATCTTCCATGCGTCCGACATACCTAAGCTAGAGTAGTCTGCGCTGTCTAAGCTGTGTATACATGCTCTGAAGGCCAGCACGTGACAACACCTCGACATTTGCCACCTTGTCCTTCCATGACACTGTAAATGGAAAGTACTGTGCCTACTTTCTTGCTTAATATATGTTGTCCATGTCTCGCAGCCACATAGAAGTGTGCTGAGGGCACAGGCGTTATATACTGCAGCTTTGAACTTCGATGTTTCCCCAAATACGCGTTGTGAGGCGAGAGGGGGTGGGGGAGATATAATATAATACATTAAAGTGAAATACTATTCATCGACGAAAAAAACCACAAAGTTTAATGACGGGAAAATTATCAAGTGTTATTGTGTGTACGTGAAGAGGACATAACCCAGCTTATATACATAGACCTACACATCACAAGAAAAGAAGATTCGAAACTAAGTTACCAAGGCAACGATATAAACTAGAGACGATTGGAAACTAAGTCACCAAGGACAAGATTGTACGAGTGCACGAGACGATCCATTATTGTAGAAATTTACCTGCGTTCTGTAGTGCATTACAAATTATTTGCTTCGGTAATAAGTTCCCTAGCACAGAAAATCGCCAAGTAATTTAAAGTAGACAATTTCATAGCAAATCTCTCTGCGCCGGTTGTGTGTGTGTCTTCTTTTTTTTTTTTTTTTTTTAAGCTAATCTAGTTTGCTGTCAGTTTCGCTGAATTTTTACCTCATTTTTACCTGCGGATGATAAATTCGAGTGTTTCTTGTTTCCACGCAAAATGAAATACAACCCCCCCCCCCCCCCCCCTCCCCCCCCCCCTCCCTCACGAGCAATAGTTAACATTAGAAAAAATAATCAAGTGCCTGGCACATTTTTGTTAACATAATTTTACTGTATCCTAACTCTTACCAGACAAAAATGTTTTTGTTTGTTTGTTTGTTTGTTTTTTGTTTTTTTTTTTTGTTTTTTTTTTTTTGCTCGTAGCGTTGATTTTCATTAGAAGTTGCTTGTAAATATCTTCCACGTAGTTGGTTTATTATCCCGGTGTAGGCGCCTGTGCCTTGTAGGGTGTCAGGCATTATTGTTGCTGTTATATGTGGTTGTTTTTATGATGATTTAAATGAAAAAGTTAGAATTGAGGAAAATAACAAATATGGCTCGTACACGGCAAACTGGCATGCGGTTTTGTTGTTAGTTTGTGTCCACTACCCAATAAGAGACCAATCGCCATGGTGAGAACATTAAACATTGGAATGTTAATTTGCCCCGTGTAGTTTCTTGGGGTGGGGGGAGAGAAAAATGAGAGAGAATAGGACTCCTACCCCCCCCCCCCAACCCCCGCATGCATGTCGTAGGGTGCCACTAATGTGAGGTTGTGCAAGAGGCTGGCAACCTCATAATGTGGACATTATGGAGCATCGAGTTACTATGGTAACTGATCGCCCTACAGGAAGCCTGTACCAAGTCACCATGGTAACTGATCGCCCTACAGGAAGCCTGTACCAAGTCACCATGGTAACTGATCGCCCTACAGGAAGCCTGTACCAAGTCACCATGGTAACTGATCGCCCTACAGGAAGCCAGTACCAAACATAGACATGCTCGTGCACAGGATGTTTATGTAGCAATTAGTTTGTCGTGATAAGGTTGCCAGCCTCTTGTAGTAAATATAATAAATAAAAGTAATAAACAGGTAATCTTTGGACATAACGGATGAGACCAGACAACATACAAGAAATTATAAGTGATAGGATATATTTTCTGTTCTGTTGTTTAGTGTTATCCTTTATGACCAACGAGTACCTGTTTATTATCTTTATTTAATTATTAACTTATTTATTTACTTTTGACAGGGCTCGGGTTTGCTCCTCTAGTATCTGGCACAACCAGATATTAGTGGCCTTAAATGACATGACCCAGATAGTCGTAGTCCTTTACTTTCGTTGTCTGCCCACAAGCCCCCGGGAACTACACGGATCTAGGCCTGCAGCAGTGGGCCAAGTATAACAGCCATGGAAGAGATTTCAGATTAAGCACGGTAAAACTGCCAGGACTGGCGACATTCATACTTGTTTCTCATCTAACAGTCATAGAAGAGATTTCAGATCATGCATGGTAAAACTGTCAAGTATCTGGCAGCTTTGCCGACACTCATACCCAATAGCTCCGGAGACTTGTCTCATATCTAACAGCTAAGTGGGGCTATCTTGCATCTGATAGTCATAAAGTACTATCTTACATCAAACAGTTGATATAAACAATCTTACATCTAACAGTTGATGTAAACAATCTTACATCTAACAGTTGATGTAAAAAATCTTACATTTAACAGTTGATATAAACAATCCAGCATCTAACAGTTGATACAAACATTCTTACATGTAACAGTTGATATAAACAATCTTACATCTAACAGTTGATACAAATAATCTTACATTTAACAGTTGATGTAAACTATTTTACATCTAACAAGTTGATGTAAACTATCTTACATCTAACAGTTGATATAAACAATCTTACAATCTAACAGTTGATATAAACAATCTTACATCTAACAGTTGATATAAACAATCTGACATCTAACAGTTGATATAAACACTCTTATAACAGTTGATATAAACAATCTTACATCTAACAGTTGATGTAAACAATTGTACATCTAACAGTTGATATAAACAATCTTACATCTAACAGTTGATGTAAACAATCTTACATCTAACAGTTGCTGTAAAGTATCTTACATCTAACAGTCAGGTGGGAACTATCTTACATCTAACAGTTGATATAAATAATCTTACATCTAACAGTTGATGTAAACAATCTTACATCTAACAGTTGATATAAACAATCTTATATTTAACAGTTGATATAAACAATCTTACATTTAACAGTTGATGTAAACTATTTTACATCTAACAGTCATGTGGGAACTATCTTACATGTAATATTTACGTAGACTATCTTACATCTAACATTTATGTAGACTATCTTACATCTAACAGATGATGTAGACTATCTTACATCTAACAGTTTATGTAGACTATCTTACATCTAACAGTCATGTTGAACTATCTTACATCTAACAGTCATGTGGGAATATCTTACATCTATTACTGGTTGTAGACTTTCTTACATTGATATAGCCTATCTTACATCTAACATTGATGTAGACTATCTTATATCTAACAGTTGATGTAGATTATCCTACACCTAACAGTCATGTGGGAACTATCTTACATGTAACATTTATGTAGACTATCGTACACCCAACATCATATAGGACTACCTTACATCTACCATCATATAAGACTATCTTACATCTACCATCATATAAGACTATTGTGGTAAAGTGGGATGTTATAAATATTTTTAGGGGACTTAGTGTACTGACTGAGATCAGCTGTGAAGGTATCTGTATCTAATAGGTGTAGTGTTTTACAGATGACCTTACTTGCTACCACATTTATACCTCAGTCAGAATTATTCTGGAATATTGTGATGACTACGTTAAATGTCTAGGGTTATGTAAATGATGAAGTGTAAGTCACAACAACAACAGACAGATAAACAATTTAATTTATTCCACCACACTTGACAACACTGTGACACTCACACACATTTAACACTCTATAAGACTATCTTAAATGAGTCACTGGTAAAGTTTCAAATATATATGCATTAATTACTTTCACTAATATATATCCTGATTCAACTACACAGTGAACCAGGAATCACAATCAAATGTAATCACAATTTATATATACATAATTTATAAATATGAACCTTGTAGTGACATATTTTATTAGTATTATCCTATGTGTGTCAGTTGTGTAGTAGTACTATGAGATAATACTGGTTTTGTTTTTCAAGCTATGTTGTTATTTGTCATCATGACTTCAAGTGTTTGTTTATCTTGGAAATAGTATGGGGAATCTTCACCGTTCCTATCAATTTAAACAATGTATTGACCCTCAGTTTTACTATAATGTAAAGTTTTGAGGGGGACACATAATGTTGAGCTCCTCTGGCCACAGAGGCTTAACTTTCGTGATGGCGGCAGGAAAAGACTCCTCTGCTCGATTGCTCCCCTGTGTTCTGGAGACACCTCACTAGTCGCTATCTGGACCCAGGAGTATGCTGTCAGCCTCCAGATTCAGCAAAGCTCAGACCAGGTGCTGCTCAATAACTTTAGGACCACAGTCCCTGAAACAAGAAGGTTGTACCTCCTACTTTATAACTAATTTATAATCTATTTCCAGACTGAACACAATGCATAACAAACACTGAGTTCAGAGCGGTAGGCCAACTGTCAGCTTCATCTGAAACAATTTACACCAGTATACTTCTCCCTAGTAGTCACTACGCCTCTGCAATTCTAGCATTAGTTCTTTCTATTCAATAAGATAGGTGTCAGTGTACTGTTTGGCAATTCCATGCAGTTTTACTTTTCTCCGACACCTTCTGTTCAGGTTGGAGCACTATATAGGCTTTGCCTCATGTTCGCTACTGAACCACACACATATATATACATAAATTATCAATTTACATTCAATTTTCATTAAAAAGATATTGAATATATCAAGCTTACCACAATTCATGGAAATAATACACAGTTGCGTTGACTGGCAATGAATATAGCACAATTTCGATCTGCCGATGTCCCAGGCTTTTATTTAGAAAAATATGCACTGGCGCTCAACGCACTGGTTCTTTAGAAAGTTTATTTGAAAATGTGGTACTGAACTGACGCTCCTAATTGCCTATATTGGCGGGTCTACCAATCGAGCCATGTTTACACAAGCATTTGAAAAAAAGTACCCTTCCTTCCATCTCCCCTAACAACAAAAGATAGTATTTGTAGCCCGACTAATCGTGTTTAGCCTTACATTTACTGCGCTCCAATCAAATAGGATTTAACATGGGGACCTATTTCCCGTACAATGGTGGTGTCAAAATCTGCCACTGAGCGATTCTGATTTTGGTGTTGTCTGACACCCTCACTATTTCTTTTGGCTATAATTTGGTAATTCCTAGACTATTTGCGTAACACTTAACATATTATTTGTCAGCAAGTCCTAAGGAACCCAAATATACAAATTTAAGGGAGCTAAGTGGCTGCGTTCAAAATACGTATTTTCTTCTACCTCCCGTTCACTTCGATCGATGTGGTGTCTGGGTACTGTCATGCTTTCAAACGTAAACCAGTATAATGTCATGTTTCCTAATAAGCGTTTTTCAGGTTTTTAAAACCTAACTCTCGTATGGGTAGTGTTTTTTATCACTGTCGATCTGAAAAAAAGTATTGCTTCTGGCCTTTCGCTTGGGGAGGGTGGCATTAATTGTATATCGCGAGACGCGTGTTTAGTGTTGCATGCGTTCCTGCTTTCAGCCCTCCCTTCTCTCTATCCTAAGTTCATCTGTCTTTTCATCACGCCGTGTATAAAATGAAATTAATGGAAGTATTAATTTAGGTCATTACGCAGGGTGCCTAGCTCAAGGTTTTCTTAGAAATGCCGTACACGTTTTATTGAAGAAAGCGTGTAGTGATGCAGTAGGCTTTTACTATCAACGTGAAACGTTACAATTTGCAGACGAAGTAGAAAACAAGGGGGATTTCGAGTACAGTCATTGTGACAGCACTGTTCTTTACCATTCTTCTTTCCTTTTATTGAAGTTATTTGTTAGGCTTTACATTTACTTTTTAATTTATATATGTGGATTAGAATTTCACACGACAACTATCTTACATCTAACATGATATGTTACTATCATACATCTAACAGTTATATAGAGCTATCTTACACCTAAGTCATATAGGACTATCTTACATCTAACATGATATAAGACTATCTTACATCTAATAGTCATATAGGAGTATATTACGTCTAATAGTCATATAGGAGTATATTGCATCTAACATCATATAAGAATATCTTACATCTAACAGTCGTGTTGAACTATCTTACATCTAACGGTAATATGAGACTATCTTACATCTAACATCTTAAAAGACTATCTTACATTTAGCAGTTATATAGGACTATCTTACATCTTACCGTAATATGGGACGATCTTACTTCTAACAGTCATATGGAACTACCTTACATGTAACATCACATACTACTATCTTACATCTAACATCATATAGGACTATCTTACATGTAACATCATATAAGACTATCTTTTATCTAACAGTTATATAGAACTATCTTACATCTTGCAGTAATATGAGACTATCTTACATCTAACGTCATTATCACGGAACAGTCAGATAATTTGATTCTCTAATTCGGCCAAATCTTTCTCCTGTAATCTTCTTCTAATTTTTCTTCAGGCCCTCAAGCACTGTTCTCTTTTCTATAGTGCCCGCACTCTCTATCTTTTGCGATCGTTTGGCTGTATATACTCTGATTTTTTAGTGCCACTCTTGCCAGCGACTCCCCCCCCCCCCCTGTTTCATTCCATTCTTCGATATTTTCTTCCACGATTTCACTACATGGCAGCGGCAGTAGATCATTCATTCTGTCGGGATGTAGCTTTGAAGGCCTTTCTTGTCGAACCACTTAGTATTAACATTTCCCTGGTGCTCAGACAAAAACTTAACATTTCGCCGACATGCAAAAACGCGTCCTGAATATCTGCACGGAGAGAAATATATCGCTTGGTTAGTGACGTAACCTTCTCCGAACGACAAGAATAGTGCTCTCGTACGAATTATGTGACTGCGACCTGCGTCTGCTAGCCTCTTTTCTTGTTGTTTCAGCAGCGTAAGTCTTCCGCAAGGGACACCAGAGACCCTGCCTATTCAACTTCCATGGTCTACGGGAAATAAAGCGTGTATCTTGGTCGTCTAGGGCAAGTCCCTCATTCGCCATGGCCTTTATCTCTGGCTCAGCTCACCGTCTCTACCGAAAACAAGTAGGCGGAAAATGAAACCTATCGCTGCACAGATGTGTTCGAGTTAAGAAAATGTTTCCTATATAAGCTAGGACCTAAATTATATTTGTTACTAGCTTCCCAGTGAACCCAGGATTGTTTTACATGAAGTGGATAGAACTAAATCGTCTAGCACCCGTCACTTAAAGTTGATCGAATATTCATTTCTGTTCATATGAGCAACAGATATTTATGTTAGAATTTGTACTGAGTTAACGTGTAAATATATGCTAACTATATTTTTTTTTAACATATCTCTAGTAATGATCTTCATAAATTTAAAAGTCAAGTGAATTATATTTTTGATAGCAAATTAATTTTCAGGTGTCAATAATCTCTCGGAGGGGAAAGAAACTTAAGTTCCAACTCATTCTCTTACTTGGTAGTAATTCATCCGCTAAATTAATACGTACGACCTCACAGGTCTCGTGTTTAAATTGGTGTGTTTTTTATCTCCATCAAAGGAGTAAAACCCCTAATACATTTGTAACTTATTATTATTATTGTTATTATTATTATCATTATCATCACTATTGCCTTGAGCGACAAACAAACCTTAACCCGGGTGTATAACGGTGAGTACACGAGCTCACAATGAATATCTGTATGTATTATATTTTGTAAACATACATCTGTGGATTTTGTTAATTAAATAAAACATCACTAGGCTTAGGAAGCTATGTATATCCTTTCTTTGAGTACCTCTTACCTGGGTGAGCTATGTGGTATCTGGCGTTTTCGCGGGAAAAATCGATTAGCGATTGCTAGCAAACAGCCTAATGGGGCTAGGACTTGCGGGAGCTTTCGACTGTAAGATAAAAGGAGAGGAGGGGTGGAAGGGGGTGATTTGTTGACATGAAATAATGGTTATTCTGTAAAGGGTGTTAAATGAGTGCACATTTATTTCTAGAAAATCATCCTGGTTATCACCGATCACTAATCCTTGGAAACATCGCCTTTTTATGTCGAGAACTTCACTAAGCTTCCCAGACTTCTTTGCAGTCGCCACGCCATAAAGGGTCTGCTTAACTAACGTCAGTTAGCCTGCTTATTGTTAGCGAGCGTGATAACCTGCTCAGCTCAACAACATAGCAGTGACTCCGCCCGCCTGGCAAATATTGCAATATAAAAAATTAGGACCCTAGGTATCACCTGGCATCAAAGTCACAGTGTGGTGTTCATTTTTGTCTTTTAGAGTAATATTCTACTTATTTTGCTCTGGCCCTTCCCAGATAACCTTTCACCACCCAGTAATTTATCGATGTGGGATTGCAGTCTTCCTGGAGCTTTAATTATTCTCAAGTCAAATCCCATTTGAGGTGGGAAGCTTAGCCCACTCAGACTGCAGTGTTAAGATTAGCGCTTCTCAACCTTTTTACCCTGGCACATCTCTTGAAATAATTTTTCAAGTCTCACGGAATCCCTGCATAAAAATTATTATATTTTTAGATCACGATAATTTTAATTAATGTTGTTTACAACATGAAAATTTATTGACAGTGTTGTATAGTAAAGTTACTAAAAACCATAAGCCCAAGCAATCTGAATATAAATATAGCATAAGGAACAGTTTTATAAAATACTTTGAAAAAAACTCAGTTTGTTTGTTCTTCAATCACGATCTCTCATAAAAAGTTGCGTAGCACTCGTAATTGGAAGGGATTGTTCTGTAACGTGTCGAAACTCTGGTTGTGTATTTTTTCTTCCTATTTTCTATTTGAATTTGACTTGCATGCTTACTATAGACTGTAATTCCATTTTTTGATGCAATTAGTGCTTGTGAAAAAAAGAAAAGGGGGATAATAGTGTTTACATTAGCTGCCTGATTTATATAAGTTGATATATTTTATTAAATAATAAATATTGAAAAAGAGAAACGATCAGTTAGAATTTCGCTGCATTCTTTTGTTTCCTTTCAATTTGTCAGTCAGAAATAAATGAGAATGTGAATGCTTACTTCTTTAAAATTGTGAGTGAAACCAAGATTTATAGCAATTAAGTGACCATTTCTCTTGGCTGTTGTAAGTCACCCAAAATCACACTCAGTGATACTGTTTGTCCCTACCTCTTACGAAACTCACTACAGTGGTGATCCTCACTGCCACATCTGCCTCTATCTTCCCTCGACAGTCGTATAAGATTATCTGGGATCCAAAGATGCAGCAATAGAGAATGCAGTCAGCGACTCATAGCTTGACTGCTTGCGTCATTGTCAGCGAACCAGAGCTGACCAAGACCCTACTCCACCTCCACGTGGTGGTCCTGGAAATAGGCTGTATCACTGCAGTCTGGCTGAGAGAGTAGGGATCGAAGAGGGAAGGCAAACCCGGTCCCAAAAAATGCCGTGCTGAAGTCGGATGTGCCGGCCGAAAAGCGCAGATATCGCAGCTCCGCTGTAAACAGACACAACGCAACCAACGTCCTTTTCAGGACGAACGAGGAAGAAGAGGAAGATGAATATAAGATTATCTTACATCTAACATTACTAGGACTACCGTACATTTAGCATTATATAGGACCATCTTACATCTAACAGTCAAGTATACTGTCTTACATCTAACAGTCATGTAGACTATCTTACATCTATCAGTCAGGTGGACTGTCTTCTACCTAGCAGCCATTTTGATGATAATTTTTGATATAAAATGACCCTCGTTCACTGATCTCAAACTTGGGGTTTCCACATATCCTAAGATCCCGCGTGTTGAGAGACAGCTCACAATTGTGAATGTTTGCCGAGCTCGGGCCAGGTTATTCTAATATTTGTTGTGATAAGAAGAAAATGTTTTGTAGTAAACCTCCCAGAGAAAACAATAATTAGTCTCCAACATTTGGGGATATTTGTACTAGTCTGATCTGGGTCCTAGAACTCACAGCTCGATTATTTCATTTGGCTCCGATTGACACATACTTTTCTGGCAATCTCAAGCAGTAATCGCGCAAAAAATAACCCAATACGATTGAGAGCCTCGTTTCAGATTTCCTACCTATAATCAAATGTTTTCTCCACAACTTACTGATAATACTCTCGAGGATTATCCTCTTTTTTTTTAGCTGAGGATATATAACATGTACAGTCACTACAGGGGTAAACAATACAGCAATACGGACACACAATCGTCAGTTACTCAACATAACAATAGGATTTACACTATCATCAGTTACGCAACACAACAATAAGGTATGCACCATTGTCAGTTACACAACACATCAATACGGTATACACCATTTGTCAATTACTCAACACAGTAATAAAACACACTATTGTCAGTTACTCAACACAATAATAAGATACACACCCTCGTCAGTTACTCAACACAATCAATACCCTTTAGCTCCCCTAGGAGCATAGGCCTTCAACAAACACATGCCAAGTCTTCCTTTCCCGTGCCATCTGCTCAAGTTCTTTCCATGTTTTCCTCATCATTTTCACCTTTATATCCCGTTCTCTTCTCCATGTGTGTTTTTTTCTACCTCTGCCTCTCTTTCTCTGTGGATTCCAGAACAAGGACTGCCTTGTAATGCTATCAACAGGTTTCCTCTATGTCTGTCCTATCCATCGCCAGCGCATTCTTCTCAACTCTTGTTCCACCGGCACTTGTCTGGTTCTTGTCATTAGTTTAACATTTGTGATTTTGTCATACCATTTCAGTCCTTTTATTCTATGCAAGCACCCGTTTATAAAAGTCTGTAGCTTTTTGGTTGTTGTTTTTGTTGATCTCCATGTCTCAGAGAAATACAATAGGACTGCCTTAACATTGGGTTGAAGATCCTTATTTTCGTATTGGACGATTTCTCTTGTACTCCGTATGTTTGCCAATGCAATGAAAGCTCCTCTTGCTTTTTTGTATTCTTATTTTGATATCATTGTCTGTCCCTCAAACATTGTCTGTATTACTGCCAAGATGTGTATACGATTTTACATCTTATAGTGGTGTATCTTAGTTCAACCTTGTTATCATTTCTTGCACTTATTCTCATAATCTTTGTCTTCTCCCTGTGTATTTTCAGGTTCACTTGTTGTGACTTCTCACTGAGAATTTTTATTTTGTCTTGCATCTGATTATGGTTATGAGACAGGAGAGCCAAGCCATCTGCATAATCTAGATCATCAAGCTGTTTAGTCAGATTTCAAATTTATTCCAGTTCTAGTGTGTGATGTAGATGTTTTCATAACCCAATCTATTGCAAGTAAGAAAAGACATGGAGACAAGAGGCATCCCTGTCTCACTTACTTACTTACTTAGTCGTTCCCCTTCTACCGTGAGGTGTAGAGGTTTGGAAGAGAGAGCGCCAGACTATCCTATCAGCTGTCTTCCTCCTGGCCTGGTTCCATTCTAGTCCTCGGTCCTTCAAAGATTGTCTAATGTTGTCCTCCCAGCGGACTCTGGGTCGTCCTGGAGGTCTGGATCCCTGGCTCTTTGTTTCCCATGCTTGTCGTGGTAGCCGATCTTCTCCCATTCTGCAGACATGGCCAAACCATCTTAGTTGGGACTGTTCTATTTGGGTCTGCAGCGGGTGGGATTTTAGGCCTTGACGTATCGTCTGGTTGCGGACCATGTCTCTTCTTGTTACTTCAACCACCTTCCTCAGATACCTCATTTCTGAGGTTTGGATCTGGCTTTTGTGGGTTGTAGTCATTGCCCATGACTCGCATCCATATGTCAAGACTGGAACATAGGTGGAGCGGTATACAGCCATCTTCGTTTTCTTACCAACCTCTTTCTTGCTGAGGAATCCTCGATTTATGGCCTGATAAAGTCTCCCAGCCGCTGCTTTTCGAGTGGCCAACTCTTCTTTGATGCCCCCCTTTCGGTCTATAATAGCTCCAAGATATTTAAAGTGGTCGACCTGCTCCAGGACCTGTTCTCCCAACTTAATCTGATGTTTTCTTTCTTCTCGTGATATCACCATGGATTTTGTTTTAGAGCTGCTTATGACCATCCCTCTCTTCTCCAGCTCTTCCTTCCAGACTTGCAGGTTGGATTGGAGATGTGTCTCTGATTTAGCAATCTTTACAACATCATCAGCAAATGCTAGTTCTGAAATATAGACCTGTCTCATCTTCCAGTACCCCACTGAATACTTTCTTGTTCTCTCCTTACATGCCTTGATGACATCGTCCATGAGGAGTATGAAAAGATAAGGTGACAGGATATCGCCTTGTCTTACACCAGTGGTGGTCCTGAACTCTTCTGACTTCCCTGTCTCACTCCCGTTCTAATCCTAAACGGTTCTGTAAGCTGTCCTTCATGAAGAACTCTACATGTCATGTCTTCACAGGTATTTTTTATTAAGTTAATGATCTTCCTGGGAACTCTATAATGCCTCATCAATTTCCAAAGTGATTCTCTGTCTACACTGTCAAATGCCTTTTCATGGTCCACAAATCCGATGTATAGTGGTGAATTCCATTCCAGACTTTGTTCAACTATTATTCTCAATGTGGCTATCTGGTCTGTACAGGATCTGTTTTGTATACTTGTTCATCTCTCAGTTGCTTGTCTATGGACTCTTTTAATCTCTCAAGGATGTATCTATTTAATTCTTTTCCTGGCACGAATAATAACGTTATTCCTCTATAATGTGTGCACTCTTGTAAATTTCCCTTCTTAGGCAACTTCACCAGATAACTTTGGTTCCATTCTGCTGGTATTTCCTCTCTCTCCCAGACTTTGCCAAGTAGTTTGTATAATATCTCTGTAGGGAATCAATATCTGTTTTGATCTGCTGGAATGCCATCTAGACCAGCTTCTTGTCCGTCTTTCAGAAGTTTTATGGCTTTCTATATTTCTTCTCTACTTGGTCGTTCACAGCTGATTTGTAGCTCCACTTCTGCTGGCAGGATGTCTGGGGGATTAGTTGGACCTGGTCTATGGAGAAGTTCCTCAAAATGTTCTGTCCATCTCCTTATTTGTTCTTGTATATTACTAAGCAATTTTCCATTCTTATCTTTTATGAGGCCATTAGCTTGCATATATTTCCCTGTTAGCTACTTTGTGTTTTGTTCTGGTCAATCAGATATTTCCTTTGGCTGCAGCTTCCTCGGCTTCCCTTGCCAACTCTTCAATATACTCTTGTCTCTTTCGATGTTTCTTCTTACTTCTTTGTTTGCTTCTATGTACACTTCATGAGCCTTGGCTTTGGAGCTTCTGGTTTTGCTTCTGTTTAAATCTGCTTTCTTGTTTTCCCTGTCTTCTATCTTACTAATGGTTTCTGTTGTTTTCCATGCTTTGTGCTGATGTTCTCTTTTTCTCAGTACTTCTTCACATGTCTTGTTCCACATATGTTTTACTTGTTGCCAGTGGTCTTTCGTATCTGCTTCATCTTCCAGCTGTTGGAGTACTTGGTATTTGTTGGATACTGTGAATGAAAATTTTTCTATTTCCTGATTTCTTAGATATCCCACATTATACTGTTGTCTATAGCTATATACTGTTGTAAATTTCTTGAGTTTTAAAACAGAAGATGGTGATCTGATACCACATCTGCTCCTCTACATACTTTTACATCATGCAATGATGACCTAAACTTCTTACTAATGCATATGTGATCAATCTGATTCTCAGTTCGGTGGTCTGATGATATTCATGTTGCTTTATGTATTCTTTTATGTGGAAATATGCTTCCTCCTATAGCTAGTTGATTTGAAGCACAGAAGATAGCTAATAGTTCCCCATTCTCGTTCATCATATCTAATCCATGCTTTCCAATAATTTCTTCAAATCAGTATTGTCTGTTCCTTCTTTCACGTTTAAGAACCCCATCAAAATGTCCTTTCTTTTCTTTTTGTCCAAGACATTTTGTAGTCTGGTGTAAAAGTCTTCTCTCTCAGACCCTTCTTTTTCATTTGTTGGTGCATAACACTGGATGATATTTATATTTATTGTCAACACAGCAATATAGTATACGCCATTGTCAGTTACTCAACACAGCAATAAGGTATACAATATTGTCAGTTACTCAATACAACAATAAGGTATACACCATCGCCAGTTACTCAACACAGCATAAAACATGATTTATCACCAGTTACTCAACATATCAATAAAACATACACCATCGCCAGTTACTCAACACAACAAAATGGTATACACCATCGTCAGTTACTCAACACAGCAATACTTTATAAACCATCGTCAGTTACTCAACACAGCAATACGGTATACACATCGTCAGTTACTCAACATAGCAATACGGTATACACATCGTCAGTTACTCAACACAACAATAAGGTATACAACATTGTCAGTTACGCAACACAACAATAAGGTATACACCATTGTCAGTTACTCAACACAAGGTATACATATTGTCAGTTACTCAACACAACAATACTGTAAACATCATTTTCAGTTATTCAACACAACAATAAGATATACACCATCGTCAGTTACTCAACACAACAATAAGGAATACACCATAGTCAGTTATTCAACACAGCAATACGGTATACACCATCATCAGTTACTCAACAGATCTGTCACGGGTTGCCTCCCCTTACTCTGCAGTGATGGTCAAACATTAGCCAAAACCTAGAGTATCTAATGTGGGTCTTCAAAGGTATCTACCTTCGCACAAGGTTACTCTTGGCAGAGATGCAGATAGAAAGATGATGATTCTTCTACCTTGAGGGAGTATTTACAAGATATTTCAGACGTCTAGAACAATGCTGAATAAGTCTTAGCATTGTTAACTTTTACCTGCCCTCCGCCTTTTGTGAAGGGGTATTATATAATGTAATAATTTAGCTCGTACAAGCCCTCAACGGAATTAACAGTAAAAATTCTTCTTATTGGCACTTTATAGATATAGATTAAAGATGCTGATTCATACGTGTGCGTTTTTCTCTGTAATAACTAAATCAACTATGAATTTGTAAACAACATATAAGAAATTTAATGATCAATTACTTTTGAACAAATGTAAATAAATAGGAGCTGGTGATTAATAAAATGTAGGTGTCTTCGTAGAAAAGATGTCAGCGTTAGAAAGCTTAATGTTGGAAAAAGAATCAAAGTTCTTCTGTATTTGGCCAGCTAGAAATGTCACTTACTTGCAAAAACGCTGAAATGTTGATGCTGCTGTTTCTGTTAATTCGTCTCCGTGGCAAGGGCGCGTCTCCCGATCAGTTCAAGAGGTAATCTCTCCTGGTCAAGGCAGGTATCTTCACAACCCGTGGAACGTAGGTTTCCAGTGTCGATCACAAGCGTTGAACCAACGTATAATACTACAACTGGTATCGTAGAGTAGTACCTCAAATGGTCTCTTCGATTCGTTCCACAAACTTTAGAGGAAATAAAAGAACAAAACCTCTGCTGTCTTTGCTTTCTTTATATTAATTAGGCGCCTTTCCCGCTGTCCGTCAACCGAGTCCTTTCTCTAAATTTTTTGATCTCCCTGAGCTACATCATAGAACTCAGGGGATATGATGACAATTCATCATTCATTTAGTTAATTTAATTGAAAAATTGCGACTGGACAGCGGCAGGTGCAATGGCTTGTGCCTAGGTGAACATGTTTAAGTATACATACAACTTATTGCAAATGATAGTAAATATTTACATATGATGGCATCATCATCCACTCCCTCCTCCACTTGGAGTCTTGGGTTACTGTGACGCTTAGTTCGAATTTTTGGCACTAAGGGGGGCTAAGACCTCCCTTAATTCCTTCTGTATTTTAGACCCGCCCATTTCCTTTCTATGTTTCGGTATTCTGTAGTTGTTAAGTGGGGTAGCTGGCCTGTCACTTTAATCGGGCAGGTTCACTCCCTTTTTCTTTAATGTTGGTAGAAGAAATTTTTGACGCGTCCAGGACTCTCTGTCGCGGGAGGCGGCATCTTTCTTAGAGTTCTTTGACCACGAGTTAAAACCTGGCACTCGGATTCTGGGAGTAGAGCGGCAAACTGTCCCTGGCCTTTGACACCAGGAAAAGCCATTGCCTTTCGTGTGTCCATAGGTAGAACCGATTATGCTATAAATGTCGGTCTCCCTCTCGTAGCTCGGCTTTCGTCCGCGGAACACGGGTTACTAGTCTCGGGGTTCTGTAGCGATTGCGTCATGTTATGTTGCAGCCCAGGCAATAGAGTCAATCAAAATTGCAGGTGGCCGAACACTTGCGGCCTGAGTCTCACTATAAAATCTGAATTCTTTAGTTGTCTGGCACTTAATGCTCCAGGGATTCTAGTAGAGTGGACGTGTCATATTTATTTGGCAGATTCGACCAGCTACTGTGGTGTTAGGGGATTTCATTGCATCTCGTAAGAGCACTAATTTTATTTAGACAGTTTTTATAGTTAGAATCAATCACTAATCAATCATCAGTGGGCGAACGCGTATAGCAGTAAATGTTTCTATCTCATTTTATAACGGGAAAGTGGATAAAGTTTAAGTTCGTTTTGTAACACTAAAACTACATAGATGGGACCTTTTATAATTGTATTCAAAGGACAGTGAGTGTGGGGTTATATCAATTTTCTAACACAACTGTAACCCCATTTTTTTGCTACTAATTCGTTAAGAGATGTGGGTTTTCCCCTACAGATGTATATTATTATACTTATTGGATGACTCATACAATGGATTTTGTATAAAATAACCAGATGGGATACATGTGAGCCCCGGTTTACGTTACTGTCAGGGGCCATGCTTGTAAATATTAATTTATTGTTATGTGTAACCCGATGTGGGTTTTTGTAGGATAGACGCCTAACGGGCGGAATAATTAGCGCTGGTCTGCTCAGATCCAGCAAAACGGATCAACGAGTTTACATTCAAACCTTCGACATTTTGTGTAATCTCAGAGTGTGGGAGCTGGCCTGCTCAGACACCAGCGTTGCGTGGCTCTAGGATGGTTGATACCACGGATAAAAGTGAATGCGCTGAATCAGCTACCAAAAACCGTTTCGACACTCCAAGATAACATGGGATAAGGGGAGCGCGGGATTGATTGTATGTAAACAGTCCATGTCTCGATGTATATGTATTAGTAGCTAGTGGGCCCTAATTTAGGCGACTAGTTTATGTCTTGTATTTATTGTATCTTCACAGCGGAGAAGCAAACTTTCACCCGCTACCGGAGACGGACCTTGAACCAGCATTAAGTCCAAGGTCTGGTATCATAGCCTTGATCGAGTTCTTGATGCCGGATTAGTTGATTAAATCCTAAAAACCATTACCAAGATGGCAGAGTTGAGTCCCCAGCTGCTGGTACAGTATGCTCCTGTAGCTGCTAAACCTCTGAAACCATCAACATTCAAGCTCACCAAACTTCAGCATAGAGCGCGTATTCCGTCTCTGTTTGTAGACCGATGGGCCCTGTTCCCTATACGCCCTGTCACAATTAAACTGGCCTCGTCTCTCGGGTATATTAAGGAGTACCGCTTGCGCCCATCTGAGTTCGGACTCATTCAACCAACGGGATAACCGAGTTAATTATGATTGAGTCACACTGGAAATATATTTCCCGCTGTCCTTGTTAACCATCGATTTATCTGAATTCTCACCTCGCCGGAAAGGTACGGGAGTGGCAAGATAATTGGTTCAAGTAAGGATACAACCTCACTGACAGACAAGGGAGTTAACCCAAAGACGTGTGGCATCAATTAATTAATCTTTAAGAAGTCCTTGGTGGTGCTTATAAGAGGGTGTTTACCTCTCTACATCATTCATTGTGGTTTTATGTTTTGGTGGTGTGTGCTTTTTCTGTGGGGTGTTTTTTGTGTAGCCTAGGTCGCAGTCGTCTCTATTTGAGGCTGGGGACTGCGACGGGAGCACAGATTTGAATTTGGTATTTAGTATTGTTAATACCCATTGGGGATTTTCCCAATTTTGTACAACTTTGGTTGCCATTTTGGATCGTTAACCAACATAGGTTGGGGTTGTCTACTGTTATTTCATGTTATTATTGATATTATAACCATACTTTTTTGTTCGGACTGATTTTAATAAAAGTAATTCCTGCCATCGCGCAGATATGGTAATGTTTATATATATATATATATATATATATATATATATATATATATATATATATATATATTTATATCATAATAAACACAAAAACTATTTAGCCGCAGATCAGAATTGTCATCCTACCTTTACATCTGTGATTGTTGAATATGAAAACCACTTGGTGTGTATTGGTCCCTTGCTTCAAATATCCATTCTTTTGTTGATAGGTGAGAAATAGAGGGTGAGTGGATGTGTCATCTAAATACGTCCGGCTGGCAGGGTAAAAGATTGTGTATCATCTTTGTACGCCTGACTATCACACTTCCACTCAACATTCGCATTCGCTATTTAAGACTTTCCTCTATTTTCTACTCCTCACTCAGACTTTTGTCTTGTATCAGACAGACTCTTTTCTCCTCTCGTGACAGTTACCTCTGCTTTTGGTTCCGTGTGAGAACAAGCACAAAACACTCGCCAGCGCTTTGTTGTGTTGGTTCATGAATATATCATTTTCACATGCTGAGGTTGCCAGCCACGTATGAACCCGTATGACCATCGGCAAGTTCAAACATGTCAAATTCAAAGTATATAAAATATGTTACAATTCACCCCAACAGGGAAGATAGACTTCTTGATCTGTTGAATAGTCTTGGCAACTTGATAAAGATGCCTCGAACACGCGTCAGGGGTATTATTTCTAGATAGAATCCTTCTGTAACGTTGTGAGTAGGTTCTGTAGGAGTTCTGTTTCCGTATTAAAAGATAGATCTTTCTTGCTGTAGTGTCCAGAAGGAGTTCCGATACGTGTTTTATCCGGTTTTATAAGGTTAGAATCCTATTCTTTCCTGGCTTCAGTCCGAGCTGTCTTCTATGAAGAATCTGTAACGTCGTGTTTTAGCTTCCAAATTTGCTAGGTTAAATTGCAGTTTTCCTGCCCACGCTTCCATCTCGCGTTTCCGACAAAATTTATATTCAGAATAAATGTTTATTTCTGTCCCTTATATGATCCAATCCATGAACCAGAATGAAGTGTGTCGGTGTGTCTCTCAAATATGTCCCGACTTCTTCCGTCCTCTTAAGTAACCTTTCAATTACGATTTGTAATCCGCCTGCAGATAGAATCGTCGCTAATTTGTCTACCCAGACATTTTTCCCAGACAACATCTGGTCTGCCTTTTGTATTATCCGCTCTTGTGTCTGAACACGTTTGTCGTGAACAACGCGCCTAAACGGACATGCTGGTCTTGTCGGAGAAGGATTACGTAAAGTCAACAATCATTTTCCCGTTTACCGTAAGAAATCAGTCTGGTTCAGCAACTTAAGCGATTCCAATTAATCATTAAGGATGGTCAATTAGTCTTGAAATAACACTATTGCAGTATAAACAAATATCAACAAGTCTAAGGCGCGGCAATGGGGCAGGTTTATGTGCGAAAAATAAATAAATAAATGGAGAAAGTAGGAGGGAAAGAAGGGGAGTAAAAGGACGCAACCAAATTCCGCCACAACAACAATACGAAATACACTATCGTCAGTTACTCACCACAGCAATAAAGCATGTACCATCGTCAGGTACTCAACACAGCATGAAAACATACACTATCGTTAGTTACTCAACACAACAATAAAACATACACCATCGTCAGTTACTCAACACAACAATACAGCATACACCATCGTCAGTTACTTAACACAGCAATAAAACATACACCATTGTTAGTTACTCAACACAGCAATAACATATACACCATTGTTAGTTACACAACGTAGTTATAAAACATACACAATCGTTAATTACCCAACACAGCAATGAAACATACACCATCATCAGTTACTAAACACAACAATACAGCATACGCCATCGTCAGTTACTGAACAAAGCAATAAAACGTGCACCAGCGCCAAGGTACTCAACACATTAATAAAATGTGCAATATCATAAGTTGCTCAATACAGCAGTAAAATGTGTTCTATGGTCAGTTACTCAACACAGTAATAAAACGTGCACTATCGCCAGTTACTCAACACTGCAATAAAACATGCACTATCGCCATTTCCTCAACGCAGCAATGAAACATGTACTTTCGCCAGTTACTGAACACAGTAATAAAACCTCCACTTTCGCGAGTTACTCAACACAGCAATAATATATGCACTTTCGCCAGTTACTCAACACAGCATAAAATATGCACCATCGTTAGTTACTCTACACAGCAATAAAACATGCACTTTCGCCAGTTACTTAACACAGAAATAACACATGCACTATCGTTTGTTACTCAAAACAGCAATAAAACATGAACTATCGTCAGCTACTCAACACAGCATAAAACATGCACTATTGCCAGTTACTCAACACAGGAATAAAACATGCTGTGTCGTCAGTTACTCAACACATCAATAAAGCATGTACTATCGCCAGTTACTCAACACAGCAATGAAACATGCACTATCGTCAGTTACTCAACACATCATAAAACATGTACTATCGCCAGTTACTCAATACAGCAATAAAACATGCACTATCGCCAGTTACTCAACACAGCATAAAACATGCACTATCGCCAGTTTCTGAACACAGTAATAAAACATGCACTATTGCCAGTTACTCAACACAGCATAAAACATGCATAATCACCATTTACTCAACATATCAATAAAACATGCACCATCGCTAGTTCCTCAACATAGCAATAAAACAGGCACTAACGTCAGTTACTCAACACAGCAATAAAACATCCACATTCGCGAGTTACTCAACACAGCAACAAAATATGCAATTTCGCCAGTTTCTCAACACAGCATAAAACACGCACTATCCTCAGTTACTCAACACAGCAATAGAACATGCACTATCGCCAGTTACTCAACACAGCAATGAAACATGCACTATCCTCAGTTACTTAACACAGCATAAAACATGTACGATCGCCAGTTACTCAACACAGCAATAAAACATGCACTATCGCCAGTTACTAAATACAGCAAAAAAATATGCACTGTCGCCAGTTACTCAACACAGCATAAAACATGCACTATCGTCAGTTAATCAACACAGCGATAAAACATGCACTATTGCCAGTTATTCAACACTGCAATAAAACATGCACTATAGCCATTTCCTCAACGCAGCAATGAAACATGTACTTTCGCCAGTTACTGAACACAGTAATAAAACCTCCACTTTCGCGAGTTACTCAACACAGCAATAATATATGCACTTTCGCCAGTTACTCAACACAGCATAAAATATGCACCATCGTTAGTTACTCAACACAGCAATAAAACATGCACAATCGTTAGTTACTCAACACAGCAATAAAACATGCACTTTCGCCAGTTACTTAACACAGAAATAACACATGCACTATCGTTTGTTACTCAAAACAGCAATAAAACATGAACTATCGTCAGCTACTCAACACAGCATAAAACATGCACTATTGCCAGTTACTCAACACAGGAATAAAACATGCTGTGTCGTCAGTTACTCAACACATCAATAAAGCATGTACTATCGCCAGTTACTCAACACAGCAATGAAACATGCACTATCATGAGTTCCTTAACACAGCAATAAAACATGCACTATCGTCAGTTACTCAACACATCATAAAACATGTACTATCGCCAGTTACTCAATACAGCAATAAAACATGCACTATCGCCAGTTACTCAACACAGCATAAAACATGCACTATCGCCAGTTTCTGAACACAGTAATAAAACATGCACTATTGCCAGTTACTCAACACAGCATAAAACATGCATAATCACCATTTGCTCAACATATCAATAAAACATGCACCATCGCTAGTTCCTCAACACAGCAATAAAACAGGCACTAACGTCAGTTACTCAACACAGCAATAAAACATCCACATTCGCGAGTTACTCAACACAGCAACAAAATATGCAATTTCGCCAGTTTCTCAACACAGCATAAAACACGCACTATCCTCAGTTACTCAACACAGCAATAGAACATGCACTATCGCCAGTTACTCAACACAGCAACGAAACATGCACTATCCTCAGTTACTTAACACAGCATAAAACATGTACGATCGCCAGTTACTCAACACAGCAATAAAACATGCACTATCGCCAGTTACTAAATACAGCAAAAAAATATGCACTGTCGCCAGTTACTCAACACAGCATAAAACATGCACTATCGTCAGTTAATCAACACAGCGATAAAACATGCACTATTGCCAGTTATTCAACACTGCAATAAAACATGCACTATAGCCATTTCCTCAACGCAGCAATGAAACATGTACTTTCGCCAGTTACTGAACACAGTAATAAAACCTCCACTTTCGCGAGTTACTCAACACAGCAATAATATATGCCCTTTCGCCAGTTACTCAACACAGCATAAAATATGCACCATCGTTAGTTACTCAACACAGCAATAAAACATGCACAATGGTTAGTTACTCAACACAACAATAAAACATGCACTTTCGCCAGTTACTCAACACAGCAATAACACATGCACTATCGTTAGTTACTCAAAACAGCAATAAAACAGGAACTATCGTCAGCTACTCAACACAGCATAAAACATGCACTATCGTCAGTTACTCAACACATCAATAAAGCATGTACTATCGCCAGTTACTTAACACAGCAATAAAACATGCTCTGTCGTCAGTTACTCAACACAGCAATAAAACATGCACTATCGCCAGTTACTCAATACAGCATAAAATATGCACCATTGACAGTTACTGTACGCAGTAATAAAACATGCACTATGACTAGTTACTCAAGACGAATACACGAGTATTTAACAAATTTCAACAAGAAAACTTTTTACTGGTTCCTGTTACCAACACTCGAATATTAAACATAAAATTCGTAGGTATCGAGAACGTTGTAGCTGTGCCGATACTAATGATAGTCGGAATTACAATACTTTAATAAGCGTGTCATTATCAATAATTCTTTACTCAAATAAAAAAAGTTAGCATTGTCAGAAGTCATACTGTTGTATAAAGTTAATAAAATCAAAGTAACGTTGTTATATAAAATTAATGGATGGGTGTGAAAAAAAATCGAAAAAAGGTGATTCGTCTTACGAGGACAAAAGACAAAGAAAATAGCCAACGTTACGGCCACAAGGCCTTCGTCAGGGAGAGGATAGAAAGTGAAGGCTAGATAGGACACATAAGAATGTAAATAAATATAAAAATTAAAACTAGGTACTTCCCTGAAGGCGTCGAATTCCTAACGCTTTTGCCGCCCGCGAACGAACCAGGATCTTCCACATGGTGGTGGGTGACGTTCGGAAAGGTCCTTGTTCGATTCCCAATAAGTCTATCACTTCTGTTGTTTATCTGTTGTCTGGTCTTCTACTTCTTTATTTATCACTGAGTGCCTGATAACACGTGACCTTTGTGTGTTGTTTGTTTATTTATTTACTGTTTACATGCCTCAGGTTTCCCCTCATTATATGTTTAAAAAGTTTACATTATCAGAAGTCATGTTCTCGTATGAAGTTAACGTTGTTAGAAGTCAAATTGTATAAAGTTAACATTGTCAAAAATTATGTTGTCGTATATAAAGTTAACATTGTCAGAAATTACGTTGTCGTATGAAGTTAACACTGTTAGAAGTGTTCGTACCGTGTAGAGTTAACATTGTCAGAAGTTACATTGTTATATAGTTAACATTGTCAGACGTTTTCGTGTTGTGTAATGCTAACATTGTCAGAAGTCACTTTGTCATATAAAGTTAACATTGTCAGACGTTTTCGTGTTGTATAAAGTTAACACTGTTAGACGTTTTCGTGTTGTGTAAAGTTAACATTGTCTGACGCTGTCGGGCTCTGTAATGCTAATATTATCAGCCGTTTTCATGTTGTGTAAAGATAACATTGTCAGACGTTTTCATGTTGTGTTAAGTTAACATTGTCAGACGTTTTCGTGTTGTGTAAAGTTAACACTGTTAGACGTTTTCGTGTTGTGTAAAGTTAACATTGTCAGACGCTGTCGGGCTCTGCAATGCTAATATTATCAGCCGTTTTCGTGTTGTGTAAAGATAACATTGTCAGACGTTTTCGTGGTGTGGAACGTTGACATTGTCTGACGTTGTCAGGCTCTGTAATGCTAATATTGTCAGATGTTTTCGTGGTGTGTAAAGTTAACATAGTCAGACGTTGTCCGGCTTTGTAGTGCTAATATTGTCAGACGTTTTCGTGTAGTGGAAAGTTAACATTGTCAGACGTTGTCGGGCTCTGTAATGCTAATATTGTCAAATGTTTTCGTGTTGTGTAAAGGTGACATTGTCTGAAGTCACGTTGTTGTCTAAAGTTAACATTGTCAGACGTTTTTTGTGTTGTGTAAAGTTAACATTGTCAGACGTTTTCGTGTTGTGTAAAGTTAACATTGTCTGAAGTCACGTTGTTATCTAAAGTTAACATTGTCAGACGTTTTTTGTGTTGTGTAAAGTTAACATTGTCAGACGTTTTCGTGTTGTGTAAAGTTAACATTATCAGACTTTTTTGTGTTGTGTAAAGTTAACATTGTCAGACGTTTTCGTGTTGTGTAAAGTTAACATTGTCAGACGTTTTCGTGTTGTGTAAATTTAACATTGTCAGACGTTTTCGTGTTGTGTAAAGTTCGCATTGTCTGAAGTCACGTTGCTGTGTAAAGTTAACATTGTCAGACGTTATTAAGCTGTTGTGAGATGTTGCTATAATCTTCGAGTTGTTAGAGCGTGTGAGGTGAATAGTTGGACAGAAGTTACATTTTCATGTGAGAAATTTATATTCCGCGTAGTGACAATTATTTTGTTACTTACGAGTACCATATTGTTTGAAGTGACAGCAGTGTGATGAGTGACGTGTCTGCTTCACTCTTTGTAGTGGTCTGAACGTTTTCGATGGTTGCGGTCTGGAAATTAAATGCTTGCGGGGTACAAGCAAAAAAAGATATAAGAAATTTCCTAAACCGAACATGTCTAGCTCATGAACAGATACTCCATAAATTATGTGTTTACACATATCGAAAAAATCCTACGTACACACACAATCATACACACGCACGCACTCACACACTGCTGGAATATGTTGTCCGCGGGATGTTAGCTGCAATCAGAAAAGTAAATCTGCCTCGTTTGTCTTGAAAAACCTGGCTAACAGCAGACGTCAAGTAAAGACACACGTCGTGAGATTGGTGGACAAGTTTGTTAGAGAAAGCCAACGTTATTTCTGCATGACAAATTTAGAAATTCGAGGTGCTGGCAGGGGGGAACATGGAGAAAAATGTGAGTGATCTGATGGCAATGATAAGGGTGAGCTGCGGTGGTGTTCTTCAATCTGTTTACCCGGTTGATATCGGATCGAACCGCCTCAGCAGAATAGACTTTCTCCAGGACAGTTATTACCATATCGACCTGAAAATCATTTTTTCAAAGTCGGATCCCTGAACCGTTGTTTTCATATATAGTAATCGATTGATCAGAGTACAACAGTCGACGCAGGTCTTCAACGTATATCGATACTGTAGGGCAAAACTGCGTCTCTGGAGGTCTATGTCCCCAGTTGCTCTTCGACACGACACAAAATTCGCTTCAACATATCCGCCCTTGCTGTCTCCTACTACGTTGACTTTTAAAAATATGATCACATCATCTTCTCTTCCTAGTCTCCTTCGTCGTTCGCTCTCAACCACATCTATTTGTCTCATAAAGTTGGCAGTCTGTCTCAAACTTCTCTCATCGCTCTCATATAACCACATCTATTTCTCCCTTAAACGTTGCAGTCTGTCTCAAACTTCCCTCATCGCTCTCATATAACAACATCTATTTCTCTCTTAAACGTTGCTATCTGTCTCAGACTTCTCTCATCGCTCTCCTGTAACCAAATATTTCTCTCACAAATGTGACCGTTTGTGTCACGCCATCTTATCGCCATGCAAGTATTGCAATGAAGGAATGATGAAGGCCTGGCTGCCAATATGCTGTTTGTGGCGCCCACATTCTTAGCTGTAATGGTTGCGTGTCTTCCTCCACGTGGACACATGTATGTTTGACCGATGTTTCATTGATCACGTGGTACTTGAGTCTGAAGTGGCAGATTTTTGGTCTGACAATTTCTTCTTGGCTAGTAGCAGTCCATGTTTCTCTTATATAGGACTCAGCGTGTTCTCTGTACAAGTTTTCCTTAAATGTAATTTTGATTTTTGACTGTTATCTCTCTATCACGTTCCCTAACAACATCTGTTTGAATACACGCCTTTTATAGGAGGTACTCGAAAGGTACAGGAAACCACCATTTTATCTTGACAATCTTCGTGTACTCAAATAATAATAGCATCACTTCTGGCATTGCGACTACTTTCTTGATCAGAAACAGCCTCGATTTTTGCAGAAAAAACCCACACAACAGACATATGCCTTCCACAGACTTCCACACAACAGACATATGCCTTCCACAGACTCTTCCACACAACAGACATATACCTTCCACAGACTCTTCCACACAACAGACATATGCCTTCCACAGACTCTTCCACACAACAGACATATGCCTTCCACAGACTCTTCCACACAACAGCAACACCGGGGCAAGTGCGGCCCCTTCCAAAACTTCGGTCAACCTCCATTTCACAAACTTCCTAACATTTTAACCTTCAACCATCAAGGATTACTAGCCAATAATATCTTCTACATTAGTCACATGACAAACAATCGGAGTTCAGTTGCTCGTGTAAACATCACCTGCAGCTCACAAACGTTTAACTCGACTAACACTGCATTCACGTTTGCAACATCAACGCAATCAACAAATCTCGCTCCCCCAGGAGCATATAACCTCAGTGCCTTCTCAAAATCAAACTTGGATAATACACATACATGTATTTACGCACTTCTAAATATACAATCATCAGATTACTAAGTAAGTCATGGAGAAACAGCACACTTCCTAAAGCATGGAAAACTGCAAACATAATCCCAATACTAAACACAAGACAAGCATCCTCACGACGTCAGCAGCTACAGACCCATTTCCGTCACATCCTGCATTAGCAAACTAGCCGAACGTATGATTAATGCACGCCTATACTGGTGGCTAGAGAAAGGCAACATTCTCCACCCAAACCACGCAGGGTTTAGAAGAGGCAGACAGACCCTCGACCAACTAATTCGCCTTACACAGCAAGTAGCAGATGCATACCACAATGGCAACCATGTAATGTAGCTGCAGTCTTTGTAGACCTGAAACAAGCGTATGACAAAGTATGGAAAGATGGCCTGTTCTTCAAAATGCAAAAAATGGGCATTGAAGGAAGAATGTTTCACTAGATAAAAACTTCCTATCAAACAGGACCATCTATACAACTTTTTAACGGGGTCGCAACAAAGAAACGGACAATTCAGGAAGGCTTGCCACAAGATTCAGCATTAAGCTGCACCCTTTTCCTAATTTACATCAACGACCTGGCAGAATATCTTAAAATCCCCAATGCCTGTTTGCAGATGACCTAGTGATATGGAAAGAAAGCAAATTCCCTCTACAGCTACAAAAAGGACTAAATTGTGCCCTTGATACTTGTTATGAGTAAAATCATAACAGGTTTTATCGCACTCGACAGGGTTTGTATACATACTTCCTTGTTGATACGCGTTGCCCGGACTACTCCGGAAGTACGTCACATAGTCTGCTAATAATTGGCAGACGATTCTTTGCCGGTCTTGCGTGGTAAATCTGAGCTAGTATTCGTCCTCTTTCGATGTGTATTCACTGTGTGTGAAAGACGTGTTTTTGACGAGCTCCAGAAAGTGTACTCTTGTGATAGAGTATTTATGAATCTATATCAGCTAGGTCATCCTACAGTATGGAGTCTATGCTTGATTATATCTAAATGGACAAGCGAATGCTGAAATGAAAGAAGTGAGTGTGGAACTATTATATTAAAGATTTCAGCAATATGCATCAGACATCTTTTCCTTAGTCTACGTGACGATAGACGTGTTTCATGGACTGGCTAGTGAATGCCACTGATTATTATATGGATGCAAATATATAAGGAGCTTCGTCCTGTATTAAAAATGAATATATATTGTCTTCAACGTCAAACTGGCCTTGTCAAGTTTTTGACTGTTGAGAACTGATTTCACGTAGAAGGCTGTTAAAAAGTTGGACTGAGAGGCCTGTTACCTAATCAACTAATATATTCCCCAACAGTAAATGGGGGCAGTAAGCCGATGATCGTTTGATCAAAAGACTTTTCGTCATCATTTTTGCTATGCAATCGTGCTTCGTGCCAGTTATTCAAGATGACGCACGTGTCGTCTGCTAGAGTCTGAGAAGGCCGGAATACAAGTTTACTTACAGTCCTTAATCTGTTCAAGTATTGAAAGAGCAGTTGTGCAAAAAGGTTACATCTGCTGCATCCGGATATATGAAAGCATCAAATTTTCTGCCGAAGATGGCGTATCTTTATGACAACGGTGAATCAAGTGGATTCTGAAACGTGTCAGCTGTTACAGCGTTGCTAGACCTAGTGAGCGATCTTTTGTGTCCAGTTTGCATCGGTGCTGGGAGGAACGGACATTGAAACTGGGAGGATTTTTAGGCCTGGCATTCAGATAAGTCACGTTTATGTTTCATACAGCGTGTGACTGAATTATCTTTGTTTGCCTACGCTATTTTTTCAGCTTTATGTTGCCTGTTTTAATGTTGTGGTGTATTTAATCTGTGGGAGGTAGGAGGGACTTGTGAATCTGTCTATACCGTTTCGACTGGTCGATAGATTCATGAGCGTTTCTATAGGTTTTGGAGTGTGATTGTTTCAAATAGTGGGGCCGGTTTTATAATGCTGTGTGAATCTGTTACTATTGAAATAATCATGACCTTTGAGTGTTAGCTGTGAAGTACTGTTAAGTGTAATTTTGTGGTTGTAGTCAAGTTCCATATAATTTTTTCTTCAGTTTTCTCCATTTTTGTTCGTGAAACTGTGCATCTTACCTGGCTATCTTTCAGTTAATAGATGTGATATATGTTGAAAAAAAATTGTCATGTATTGTCATAAGTGTGAATAGAGCTACATTTTATTTGTTTGTTCTATTTCATATAGTTCTGCCTAAGTTTTTCCATTAACATTTGCTTCTTTTGGCTCTAATTACTGTATTCGATTCTGTCTTCTTGTTTGTACTTTTCTTTTATGCTCCATCTTTAACATCTCTATATTTTGCTACTAATGCATCAAGTTGGGTGAATTGAAGTGGGGATTTAATTATTGAAAATGTTATTCAAAGTGATAATATTATAAATTTCCTTTATTTGTTGCTATTGAAAGGCACAACAAAAGTAAAGCATGGCAACCTTGAAAGATTTAGTAAAGGTTGGAAAAGAGTTTGGTTTGGAGGGGGAGCCTTGCAAACCTATGTAGACAAGGAAATCAGAAGACAAGAAGAAGAAAAAAGAAGACAAAAGGAAGAAAAAAGAAGACAAGAAGAATTGTCAGAAAAAAAGAAGACAAGAAGAATTGTCAGAAAACAGAAGACAAGAAGAAGAAAAAAGAAGACAAAAGGAAGAAAAAAGAAGACAAGAAGAATTGTCAGAAAACAGAAGACAAGAAGAAGAAAAAAGAAGACAAAAGGAAGAAAAAAGAAGACAAGAAGAATTGTCAGAAAACAGAAGACAAGAAGCATTGTCTGAAAAAAGAAGAGCAGAAGAGTTAGCTCTTGAAAAGGAAAAATTAGCCTATGCTCGGGCTGAGTTAAAACATGCTCAAGAAATCAAATTAGCTGAGATTGAACTTGAGAAATTAAGATTGCAACAACCTAATGTGAATGTCATGAATGGTGATACTGATAGAAGAGATCATAACAAATATGTCAAGGTAAATTTGCCTAAATTTAATTCTGCCATTGACGATATCTCATGCTTCCTTAGTAGATATGAGACTTATTGTCATGAGTTTAATATAGATAAAACTACATGGTCTAGTAGGCTCATGAACTTATTGGTCGGAGAAGCATTTACGGCTGTGTGTACAATGGATGACCAATCTAGAAATGACTATGATGCTATTAAAGTATTGCTACTTAAGAGATTTCAATTGGATGAGGATGGCTATAGACTGAAATTTAAATCACTAGTGCCAGATTCTGCAAAGGACTTTACATAATTTATTGCCTCAATAAAAATGTACTTTTCTAGATGGATTGATCTTGCTAAAATTGAAAAGACATTTGAAGGTTTATCTGACTTAATCCTAAGAAATAAAGTTTTGTCCTCCGTTAGTGGAGATTTTTTATCCTTTTTGCAGGAGAGAAAACCAGATAAGTTGTCTGTTTGTGACACATTGGGTAGACAATATCAGGTTGCACACCCAAACAAGAATTTAAGCAAAGATAACATTAGGGATTCTCTTCCAGCAGCTTCAGCCAGATTGATGAATTATAACAATGCTAGGCAAAGATCCAATAGCATTGACAAGAATTATAGATTGAATCAAAACGTTCAATATGGCAACAATAGAGGCAGATATAATTTTAATAAGAAATTTCAACAGCCTCAGAGAATTGATAACTATAATAATAATAATAATGATTATTATGGACCTCAATCATCAAACAGATATAATGATTACCAAAATAGAGGAGGTTATAATGCCAGATCAAACAGAGGTAATAGGTCATTCCACAGAAATAATGACAATTACTCAAACAATAGAGGTTCTTTTCGGAACAATAATTATCGACAGGCAAGAAACCCAGAACGTGTTAATGCTGTCCTAGATGTTAGTAACATTAATGCAAACCAAAACAATGTGCCTATTGCTCATGCAAATGCTTGCATTGTTGACTTAGCTAATAGTACTAACTGTACTCAATGCAGATCTTTGTTTCAGCCACATAGAGTACCGAGACTTTTGTGTGGACACCCTTTGCCTGTTATGTCATCTGTTGAAAACACAGGTTCCTTGGTACTGGATAAGGGTTTTATTAACAGTAAATTAGTTTCACTGTTGCGAGATACAGGTGCAACAACGATTGGAATACAAAGATCGATGGTGGACCCATCAGATTACACAGGAAAGGAAGTTACGTGTATTACTTTTGGTGGAACTGTAGAATACTATCCTACAGCGGAGGTATTTCTGGATACACTTATTTTACTGGTAGAGTGCTTGCGTGTTTATTAAATAAACCTGTCGCTGGGATTATCCTAGGAAACATCCCAGGGATCCATGAATGTTCCAGACAAGACATTGAGAAGTGGGAGAAAAAGCACTTGATAATGGCTTACGTTGTTACTACCAGAGCACAAGCTCGTTAGGAAATGTTAAAACATAATAGTGATGAAATTATGTTAGAAGAAGTTATCAATGATGTTGAGCACACTAATGATGTAATGGGTGATGATAATGATGACATTGATAATGATGAGGGTAATGAAAATGATAACAATACTCTTGTTGAAGAAGATGATTATTTACAAATTGAATTGATTGAGAAAGAATCTTTCATTCAAAGACAAAGAGAAGATGACTCTTTAAGAACATTTTTTAAGTTGGTTACATCAAGGAAGGTGTTTACTGATGATAAAGCAAAACATTGGTATACGTTGGATAATGATATTTTGGTGAGGAATTTTCAAGATGTTGATTCTGTTAAGACACAAATAATGGTACCTATTTTTTTTTTACCAGTGGTGCTACGACATGCACATAATATAAATGCTGCGGGTCATTTGGGTATCGCAAAGACTAAACAGAGAGTTTAGTCTCATTTTTTGGGCCAAGGGTGACCAAAGATGTAAAGGTCTTTTGTCGCACCTGTTTAGTTTGCCGGAGTGTTGCAACTAAAAGGCCTGGTCATAATGCACCCATTCAAGCATCAGACATATCCTTGCGTCCTATCGCAAAGATGTCTATTGACCTTATTGGTCCCACAAAATTCACTTCAGCTAGTGGTCATAAGGTTGTATTAACGTGTATCAATATGTGTTCTCGTTGGCCCGAGGCTATTCCACTGAAAAAAATTTCCAGTGACGATATAGCGGATGCGCTATTTTTAGTATTCACCAGACTGAATTTTCCCGAAAACATACAGTCTGATAATGGATCGCAATTTGTTTCGGATGCCATGAAAAAAGGAATGAACATGTTTGGAATTGACAGATCACTCAGTTCATTATATCACGCTCAAGCGTGTGGTAAAGTAGAAAGATTTAATAGGACCTTGAAGCAAATGCTTGATAGAGTCACAGCGAAATATCCGCAAGATTGGGATCGTATCTTGCCAGCTGTTCTCTTCGCTTACCGAGACATTCGCAATTCTAGTACCGGTTTTTCCCCTTTTGAGTTAGTTTATGATGCAAAGCCACGAGGTCCCATGGCTATATTAAAACAACTACTTATTGGTACTAATATGGACTAGGAATTCAATCCTCTTATCAATATGTCATAAATTTAAGGCAAAAGATTATTGACGCATGCTTATAGCAGTGCAGTTATCGGAAAGGGCCAAATCAAAGGCTCGACTGTTTTTTAATAAAAACAGGAAACCGGACCAATTATGGCAGGAGACGAAGCTTTTATGCTGCTTCTGAACAAGGAAAATAGATTGCTAATTTATTGGAAAGGAAAAGGTATAGGATCCCATTACACGCCCATTGAGGCATATTGGGAATATTGTGATAGGTCCATATTTTCTTGACCATCGACACACTAGCGGTTATGTGGTGAGCATCACGCCGGCCGCCTTAACCTTCCCAGAAGTTGCTCTGGTACCTAGTTGAGGCTGGGTCGACCCAGGAGCCGTTTGCAGTCTAAACAAATCCCACCTCATCTGGGGATCGAACCATAGACCACTGAGCTAGGAAGCCAGTGCACTAACCACTATGCTACCGCGGTTCCCAATTTCTTGGAAAGGTCTTTACAAAATCATAAACAAATTATCAGATGTCGACTATGTTGAAGATGTAAAAGGAAAAGAAAAAATGTTTCACATTAATATGTTACAACAGTTTCATACTAGACCACCACATCTACGTGCTATCTTTGAAGCTATTGACGAATCTATTGATAGTCGTTCTTCCTTGGCAGTAATTCAGGAGGAAACGTTGGACTTTGCTGATGATGGTGAACCTATTCTATCGTTACCTGATATTCATCTGTTGCAACTGAATCTTGGAAAGATGTTTCCATTGATCCTACTTTGAGTTCTAATCAGAAAGATCAGATTTATAACTTACTACAATCTTTTTTTTTGATGTGCTGACGGATATTCCGGGGCATACTGATGTCATTCAACATGATATCATATTAACGGATTTCAGGCCTATCAAACTGAAACCGTATCCTATTTTAATTCATTTGCAATCTCAGGTACAAGATGAAATAAAACAGATGATTAAATTAAACATAATAGAACCGTCCAATTCACCATATAGTCTTCCTATGGTGTTAATCAAGAAAAAGGACAAATCTATAAGAATTTGTATTGATATTAGACGGTTAAACGCAGTGTCTATCTGAGACGCGGAACCTCTTCCTGTTCTTGAATCACTTCTTGACAGACTATCTACTGCCACTTTCTTCACTAAGTTTGACTTATCAAAGGGATATTGGCAGGTTCCTTTATCTGAAAAATCTAAACCGTACACAGCTTTCGCTACACCGTTAGGTTTATTTCAATTTAAGTATATGTCTTTTGGTCTTGTTAACGCTCCTGCTACGTTTGTACGCATGATGCGGAGACTATTTGCTGATCGTGAAGATTTGATTACCTACATAGATGATATTTGTTTGTTCCATCATTCTTGGAATGATCATATCAACGGTATTAATTCTTTATTAGATACCTTACGATGCCATAATATTACTGCGTGACCTTCTAAGACGAAAATAGGTTTTTCTGAAATTACCTTTCTCAGTCACAAGGTTGGAGGTGGAGTCTTAAAACCTGAAGATTCTACGGTTTCCAAAATTCTTAATCTAGATATCTCTCGAACGAAAAAACAAGTTCGAAGTCTTTTGCGTTTAATCGATTTTTACAGGCGATTTCTACCAAATGTTTCTGATTTAACCTCAGTGTTGTCTGCGTTGCTGAAGAAAGACGCAACAAAGAAGGTAATTTGGACACATGCTTGTAATGATGCATTAAACGTGATAAAGTATGCCTTCTCGAAATCGCCAATATTACGATTGCCTAATATTCGATTGCCTTTTATTCTCAGAGTTGATGCCAGAAATGTCGCAGTAGGGGGAACACTAATGCAAGAGTTTGAAGGCCACATGCACCCTACTATGTATGTGAGCAGAAAGTTAACCCCCACAGAGCAAAAGTACCCAATCGTAGAACGAGAGCTGCTAGCTATCGTTTTCGTCTTCAATAAACTTCAAAGATACCTCTTGGGAGCTCACTTCACTCTTGAGACTGATCAACGAGCTTTGGGTTATTTACAGACAGCTCGTTTTACTAATCCAAAGGCAGCTAGAGCCAGCCTGGCTTTACAGCCGTACGATTACAGCATTAGATCAATAAAGGGAAATCTCAATGTCTTCGCCGATGTGCTGCCCAGATGCATCAAGGACTCTCCTTCATCCATCGCGTCCACAAGTTCAGATAATAAACATAATGCTATGTAATCAGAATATCTACATTCACAGATTCGGTGCTCACAACATTGCGCATCAAGAACCACGTAATTTGATTATATCACCAGATTGTACTTTTGTTACGGTGATGTTACAGCAATGCCACCCGCAAAGCCACATGATGATGCTTATTGATGAATCGCTTCATGGCGTGTGACATATCGATTTACTTCGGACATTGCATAGACACAGCATACATCAATCTTCTTACGCACATTTCAAATACCAGTGGTCAAGAAAACAATTTGTGCAAATGTTTCGATTGATTCAGTTCGGAACAGTTTTGGAATTACTCACATTGACAGTCATGAGAATTTATGCTGTACTTTCAAGGGAGACAATTATGAATTGAAGCTCATACCAGGTTTTCAAGGGAGTTAACAATGAGATTTTATACGCAACTTTTCTTCGTGATTTCATTTCAAAGTTCGCGCACTTGTGAATTTTTTGTCTTACACTATTTAAGAGACAACAATCATGGACATATTAAAGATGGAATTTCTACATAAAACCTCAAGCACTATACGACTGTGTGCACGGAATGGACTTGACTTTATTTGAAATAATAGCTTTTTCCCATACAGGAGTGGCAAATACATAATGACATACCATTCACTACCACACAAAACTTTATATATCTGACAATGTGTAACAGTCACACATTTTGTGTGTGTCAAGTATCTGTCTTACATCTTACGAACATTTATTACAAATAAGGGAGGGAAACCTGAGGCCTGTAAACAGTAAATTAATATGAAATTAATATGAAACAAATATAAAGGTATGTTATCAGGCACTCGCAGGAAATAAAGAAGTAGAACACCAGACAACAGAAAAACAACAGACATGAGTGGCTTACCCAGGATTTGAACATTGGACCTTCCGTGCGACAACCCCGCCTAGCCATGCAAGCGAATCACACTATCCGCTCTGCCATCTACGCATCATCAAAAATGATGTTTCAATGGCAGGTCAATAGTGCGAACCACAATACACGACACCAGAAGTCCTCCATGGGCAGTTCAGCCTATTAATGACGCAATCACTTCTGTTGTATTTCTATCAAGCAGTATAGGCCGAATCCAACAAGACCCTTAGGACCTTAATACTGTGTCCAGTAAATGATAGTAGACTAGAACAGTGAGATTATCCTGTTCTCACTGTTCTAGTCTACTATCATTTACTGGACACAGTATTAAGGTCCTAAGGGTCTTGTTGGATTCGGCCTATACTGCTTGATAGAAATACAACAGAAGTGATTGCGTCATTAATAGGCTGAACTGCCCATGGAGGACTTCTGGTGTCGTGTATTGTGGTTCGCACTATTGACCTGCCATTGAAACATCATTTTTGATGATGCGTAGATGGCAGAGCGGATAGTGTGATTCGCTTGCATGGCTAGGCGGGGTTGTCGCACGGAAGGTCCAGTGTTCAAATCCTGGGTAAGCCACTCATGTCTGTTGTTTTTCTGTTGTCTGGTGTTCTACTTCTTTATTTCCTGCGAGTGCCTGATAACATACCTTTATATTTGTTTCATATTAATTTCATATTAATTTACTGTTTACAGGCCTCAGGTTTCCCTCCCTTATTTGTAATAAATGTTTGTACAATACCAAACCTACCCACTATCCTGTTCTCACTGTTCTAGTCTACTATCATTTACTGGACACAGTATTAAGGTCCTAAGGGTCTTGTTGGATTCGGCCTATACTGCTTGATAGAAATACAACAGAAGTGATTGCGTCATTAATAGGCTGAACTGCCCATGGAGGACTTCTGGTGTCGTGTATTGTGGTTCGCACTATTGACCTGCCATTGAAACATCATTTTTGATGATGCGTAGATGGCAGAGCGGATAGTGTGATTCGCTTGCATGGCTAGGCGGGGTTGTCGCACGGAAGGTCCAGTGTTCAAATCCTGGGTAAGCCACTCATGTCTGTTGTTTTTCTGTTGTCTGGTGTTCTACTTCTTTATTTCCTGCGAGTGCCTGATAACATACCTTTATATTTGTTTCATATTAATTTCATATTAATTTACTGTTTACAGGCCTCAGGTTTCCCTCCCTTATTTGTAATAAATGTTTGTACAATACCAAACCTACCCACTATCCTGTTCTCACTGTTCTAGTCTACTATCATTTACTGGACACAGTATTAAGGTCCTAAGGGTCTTGTTGGATTCGGCCTATACTGCTTGATAGAAATACAACAGAAGTGATTGCGTCATTAATAGGCTGAACTGCCCATGGAGGACTTCTGGTGTCGTGTATTGTGGTTCGCACTATTGACCTGCCATTGAAACATCATTTTTGATGATGCGTAGATGGCAGAGCGGATAGTGTGATTCGCTTGCATGGCTAGGCGGGGTTGTCGCACGGAAGGTCCAGTGTTCAAATCCTGGGTAAGCCACTCATGTCTGTTGTTTTTCTGTTGTCTGGTGTTCTACTTCTTTATTTCCTGCGAGTGCCTGATAACATACCTTTATATTTGTTTCATATTAATTTCATATTAATTTACTGTTTACAGGCCTCAGGTTTCCCTCCCTTATTTGTAATAAATGTTTGTACAATACCAAACCTACCCACTATCCTGTTCTCACTGTTCTAGTCTACTATCATTTACTGGACACAGTATTAAGGTCCTAAGGGTCTTGTTGGATTCGGCCTATACTGCTTGATAGAAATACAACAGAAGTGATTGCGTCATTAATAGGCTGAACTGCCCATGGAGGACTTCTGGTGTCGTGTATTGTGGTTCGCACTATTGACCTGCCATTGAAACATCATTTTTGATGATGCGTAGATGGCAGAGCGGATAGTGTGATTCGCTTGCATGGCTAGGCGGGGTTGTCGCACGGAAGGTCCAGTGTTCAAATCCTGGGTAAGCCACTCATGTCTGTTGTTTTTCTGTTGTCTGGTGTTCTACTTCTTTATTTCCTGCGAGTGCCTGATAACATACCTTTATATTTGTTTCATATTAATTTCATATTAATTTACTTACATCTTACGACTTTGCAACTGCAATTCTGACACTAAATCTAAGGGTCTTTTATATTTGGACATGCGCCCTAATATAACCATGTGCCCGGCACAAAAGATCAGTACAGTGACACTTATGTGTCATTAGATCTTTTGTGTGAAAACACAGAGGTTCATTACAGTGACATTTGTTTGTCATTGGGTCTTTTTGTGTTGGGACATGCGTTTATGTTGGGCGTGTTCCAATGCGACTCATGCGAGTTAAATGCGACCTCATGCGAGGAAAAAATATGCGACTTCATGCGTGGGGAAAAAAAATCTGCCTTACATCTTCTATGAATGAATAAGATTATTATATATATACACTTAGCATTAATGTTAATTTCAACTGACATTAATTGAATAGGTGACATGACACTGAACAGTAGGTATTTTCTGACAGACGGAAGTGTGAGAATGCATGGTAGATTATCATTATTAATGTTGTATGTTGACTGACGTTTGCTATAGTATCTTATTATGATGTGAAATTGATTTGAGCGTTTCGTAGACAGTGGTATTAGCATTTCATGCTAGATTTCCACACCTTGTGTGTTAAATTGCCTACATTACAGTACAGCACAAGCACAAAATTAGGATTATATCAGAGCTGTGGGCTTTCTGTGCTTCTCTATGGCGCGGAGAGGTGGAGAGTTGCAGAGAAGGAAATGTCGAAATTGTCCTCTTTTCACACAACATGCCCAAGAAAAATTCTCTGAATCTTTTGGCCGAATACCATCACCAACCAAGATCTGCTTACTCGGAGCAAGCAAGAGGACATGCACACCATCATAGCTGGCAGACGCTGGAGCTGGGTTGGCCATATCCTCAGAAGAGACCCCGATGCCATCACAAGAACAGCTATGCTATGGACCCCTGAAGGAAAACGAAAGAGAGGCCGACCAAAAACCACTTGGCGGAGGACTGTGGAGGCTGAGATGCAAAGAATGAACCAGAGTTGGGGCACTGTACGAAGGATGGCCGCCGACTGAGCGAAGTGAAATCAATTTGTTGTTGCCCTACAAGACGCCACCAGGCGTAATGGCCACTGACTGCTTTGACGGTCGGCAGCTAAGGATCAAAGAAGAAGTAGAAGAAGACGGCACAAACATAGGTCTATGCAGGGTTATAGCAACAGTGACATGTAATGTTACCTTTTGCTCACCTTAGTGGTGTTTTCTCATAATAGCAATAATGTCAACTTCAATGCCATTATTGGCTGGGGGGGGGGGGGGGGGGGGGGGGGGGGGGAGTAGTTGTTATGAGTAAAATCATAACAGGTTTTATCGCACTCGACAGGGTTTGTATACATACTTCCTTGTTGATACGCGTTGCCCGGACTACTCCGGAAGTACGTCACATAGTCTGCTAATAATTGGCAGACGATTCTTTGCCGGTCTTGCGTGGTAAATCTGAGCTAGTATTCGTCCTCTTTCGATGTGTATTCACTGTGTGTGAAAGACGTGTTTTTGACGAGCTCCAGAAAGTGTACTCTTGTGATAGGTCGTCCTACAGTATGGAGTCTATGCTTGATTGTATTTAAATGGACAAGCGAATGCTGAAATGAAAGAAGTGAGTGTGGAACTATTATATTAAAGATTTCAGCAATATGCATCAGACATTTTGTCCTTAGTCTACGTGACAATTGACGTGTTTCATGGACTGGCTAGTGAATGCCATTGATTATTATATGGATGCAAATATATAAGGCGCTTCGTCCTGTATTAACAATGAATATATATTGTCTTCAACGTCAAACTGGCCTTGTCAAGTTTTTGACTGTTGAGAACTGATTTCACGTAGAAGGCTGTTAAAAAGTTGGACTGAGAGGCCTGTTACCAAATCTACCCTAGACAGGCTGGAAGCCAAGATCCAGCTACTTGGTGACTTTAAAAGAACTCGACGGGGAGAAATTAGACTACCTAATATATCCCCAAGAATACTCTAGCAACCTACTGTAGCTTGTGAAAATTAATGATCAATACCACCAAAACAGTCAATTCCATCTTTACCCTCAGCAACCAGATAGCAAAAAGGGAGCTAAGCCTAATACTTGATAACTCAAAATTGATCAAGGAAGATAACCCAACCTACCTGGGAATACAACTGGACACAAAACTAACATACAAGAAACATATAGACTTTGTGATAGATAAAGCATCTAGAAGGCTAAATTTGATCAAACGGCTTGCTAGCACAACCTGGGGTGCAGACCAGAATACCCTGCGCCACATGTATTTGGGATATGTACGGTCCATTCTTGACTACTCCCTCCCCCTGCAAGCCGCTGCCAGCCCTTCAGACAGACCCAAAGTAGATCGCATTCAAAATCAAGCAGTAAGGTTTGTTTTTGGAGGCTTTCGAACACTCCAGCTAACGCATGTGAAACCTCTGCTGAGGTCGAGCCACTAGAGATTAGAAGAGAGAAAGCAGTCATCTTAACAGGTGAAAGATTTCTACGAGCAGATGACAACAATTCGTGCAAAGAACTTGTCAGAAATAAAGTCAATAGAAATAGAATTAAAAAGCCATCCTTCATAAGTAAGTATCAGGAATTTGTAGGGAACCACCATATGCCAGAAAAAACGTCTAACAACTCAAATTGTACCTGATCTACCACCACATACTGAGCTAAACACACCAAAAATACAAACAAACCTTGTAGTGGAGGTAGACAAGACTCTCCCACACACACTGTTTAGATCACTCGCCATGGAAACTATCTACTCCTATGGAGAGGACATCGTCCATACTGTCACTGATGGATCAGCTTTTAAAGCCGTAATCAATGCGGGATATTGAGCCATCTTTATCCCCCCTCCCCCCAACAAACATGACCCAGTCACAATAGCAGGCCAGTGTGGAGCCCACTGCCCCAACTATGAAGCAGAAACTGCTGCCATTCAAATAATCCTGTTTAAGATCTTTGAGCTTTTTGAGAATAACAAATCACAGCCGAGCGATATCGTAATCTTCTCAGATTCACAGGCTGCCCTTAGGGCCATAGAGAACTGGAGAATAAGCTCAACAGACACTACTCAAAAAATCATAGAAATGTTGTCACAAGATCAAAGACATATATGGGATTGACATCTTCATGCAGTGGATACTGGGACTTGTAGACATTCCCTTAAATGAAGAGTCAGACAAACTAGCGAAAAGAGTATCCTCAATGCTAAAACATGACCAGGCAATCAATATCACTACAGCGAAGCAAATAGTTAAAAACAGCTGCAAAGAGAACTGGCTAAACACCTGGGCAATGTCAAAAACACGAAGACGGCTCTTCAAGCATCTACCAGCACCATCTAAGAAAGATGCTTTAAATCAGCTTTGGCGCCAACACCAAACACAAATTTTCAGATTACGGACAGGACACTGCTTACTTAACTCGCACAGAAATAGAATCGACCCATAAAATAGCCCAAACTGTAGACACTGCCAACACCCATATGAAACAGTGGAACACCACCTGTTGCTCTGCCCAGCACTACAAGAGATGAGACAACAACTCCCGGCCAAAGAACCCAACCATTAAAAATACCCTGTACTGCAGATCTGAACAACTAACCAGAACCGCAGTTTCACATTATTTATGCTCAGTGATGGTGGATCAAAGACAAGACAAGACGAGACAAGACAATTAACTTTTAATTTACTACAGTATTTACATTTCATATGTGTTTGTTAAATTTCTTTCACCATCATCTCTTTGTACTTTCTACTAACCCTATACGTGTAGATATTTAACTAATAAACCGAATAACCGTTTTGATCATTATCTAGTTCGTTAATGTATTACTCGTGCTTCCGGTGTTAACTATTTACAGATAGGTAAAGTCCTTCATTTAGATGAGGTTGGAGCCTTTTTCTTGATCGAGATCTGAGGACAGAAGCTAAGGTCATAGGGAAATAGAACATTTTCCAGAATTTATTAGAAAACACTATCTAGTGGAGAGCATGCGCATTCTCTTCTTCTTGTCCTTATCTCGAATATGTCTCTTTCTTAACGAGCCAATTTCTGGAGACCTTCTGGACGACATTACAACTTACATCCCCATCATACTGTAGCGGTGCGACCACTGGTGCCCGCCCAGTGTACAAGTTACGACAGGGCTATGACTGAAGAGAGCTACTACCAAATATACAAACATACACATACATCTAGGAACTCATTTATAGCTATACATACATAAAAACACATGCATTTATAGCTATAAAAACATAAACGCACATGCATTTATAGCTATAAAAACATAAACATTCATGCATTTACCCAAACATATACTTTATATATATGTTATTACTCACCTGTGGTCAGTCATTGAAACCCACATGTGGTCAGTTATTGTAACTCACCGGTTGTCAGTCATTGTAACCCACATGTGGTCCGTCATTGTAACCCAGCTGTTGTCAGTCATTGTAACCCACCTTTGGTCCGTCATTAAACCCATCTGTTGTCAGTCATTGTAACACAGCTATTGGCAGTCATTGTAATCCACCTTTTGTCAGTCATTTTAACTCACCGTTGTCAGTCATTGTAACCCACCTGTTCTCAGTCATTGTAAACCACCTGTTGTCAGTCATTGTAACCCACATGTTGTCAGTCATTGTAACCCACCTGTTTTCAGACATTGTAACCCACCTGTGATCAATCATTGTAACTCACCTGTTGGCATTAATTGTAATCAAGCTGTGGTCAGTCACTGTACCCCACATGTGGTTCGTCATTACCACATGACTGTTTCTAGTAGCTATTGTAGTCATGGCTTGAGAGCCACTGTTGTCAATATTTTCTTGTCATATCATTCTTCGTAGTTACTCGTTGTTTTCTTATCCGTGTTTGGACTTATTTCTTCTGATCTTCTATCTTTTTTGACTTGGCGTGTTATAGTGAGACTGGCCTACCGCCAGAGGTGTTGGTTTACCAAGCTACCATTCTGCTCGCTAGCCTGTCACTTGTCTACTTTACTTCACTATTTAACTAGGAGACTACAAAATTCAACGTACCTGGGTTTTCGACAGTACACACTTTCTCTCGTACTGGCAACACTGCATCTTGTCCTTAGAAATAATAACGAAAACTGTCATAGATAATTTGTGGCGTACAAGCGATTGAGTATCTAGACGATAGTTTCATATTTCTGTCACTACAGAAGCAAACCAAACTCTTGGTATTATCGCCCGATAATAACTCCCAATGGCGCTTGCTTCTTCTAACAATATCTTTATTCACTTAGGAGAGAACCCAAATCTAGCACTGAATGCTATCTCGTTTTGAATCTGACTGACTTAATTTTGAACAACGATTTACCACAACAACTATTTCAGAACATTCTACATCGATTTGTCTCTCAAACAGCTCACCTAAACCCGTGACTTTACAATCTCTAAACAGAGTTCAGTTAAGAAAACAAAAGAAAACTTGACTCAGCACTTTTTACTCAAGGGACGTAAAACACTACACCAGACCCATTCCTGAATGTATTTTGGATTATTTCCCTTTGACAACAAATCTTCTTCTTCTTCTTCTTTTTCTTCTTGTTCATACTGAAAAGGACATTGGTTGCGTTGTGTTCGTTTACAGCAAAACTGCGGTATTCGCGCCTTTCGGCCGACACATCCGACTTCGGCACGGCATTTTTTGGGACCGGGTTAGCCTTCCCTCTTCGATCCCTACTCTGTCAGCCAGACTGCAGTGATGCAGCCTGTTTCCAGGCCCACCACTGGGAGGTGGAGTAGGGTCTTGGTCAGCTCTGGTTCGTTGACCCTGACGCAAGCAGTCAAGCAATGGGTCGTTTACTGCAGTCCTCACATTTGATGCGTCTTCGGTGCCTGACAACAAATCTAATCTAATTATAAAAGTCGATCTCATAACAACATAATTGCTCCCGAATTTCTGTCGCCGACGCTAACTGTTTCACTGACAACGTAGTCACACACAGTCACTGACAACGTAGTCACACACAGCCACTGACAACGTAGTCAGACACAGTCACTGACAACGTAGACACGAAGTCACTGACAACATAGTCACACACAGTCACTGACAACGTAGTCACACACAGTCACTGACAACGTAATCACACACAGTCACTGGCAACGTAGTCACATACAGCCACTGATAAAATAGCCACACAATCACTGACAAAGTAATCACACACAGTCACTGACAACGTAGTCACACAGTCAGTGAGAATATAGTCACACAGTTACTGAAAACGCTGCTGCACACAGTCATTGACAACGTTATCATACACATTTATTGACACCGTAGTTAGTCCCAGTTACTAACAACATAATCACATACAATCACTGACAACGTAGTCACACAGACATTGACAACGTAATCACACGCAGTCGTTGACACCGTAGTCACACACTCATTGACAACGTAGTCACACACAATCAGTATCTCGACAAGATAAGATAACTGACACGAGAACAAGAGAGACACACAAAGTCTTAATCTGCCATCGAGATGGATTAGAAAACAGAATCAAGACAGCGATCATCTGGTCAAGTATTCATCATAATAATAAATATCCCCACAAAGTCTTCATCCTGAAATTGTCAGGACATTAGTCGCACAGTCATCTCTTGGAATGACCAGAATGTGGGGTACAAAAATAAGCCAGACAAAGTCATCATCCGGAAACGATGCTGAAAACATAACAACAGTAACGAAGGCATATCTGGCAGCAATCTGACTGGAAACAACAGTCACACTTAATAATGGTATTCATGTAGATCTTGAATCAATATTGGCATTCACATAGATCCTGAGTCAATAATAGTATTCATAGAGCTTCTAACTCAATAATGGTATTCACATTGATCTTGAGTCAACAATGGTATTCACATAGATTATGAGTCAGTAATGATATTCACAACGTTTCGGACTCAATAATTGTCTTCATGGAGATCCTGAGTCAATAATTGTATTCACAGTGATCCTGGCTCAATAATGACATTCACAGATATTCTGATTCAATAATGACGTTCACAGACGTTCTGGGTCAATACTGACATTCACAGATATTCTGATTCAATAATGACATTCACAAATATTCTTGCTCAATAATGAGATTCACAGATGTTCTGGCACAATTATGACATTTACAGATATTATGACTCAATAATGACGTTCACATACGTTCCGGGTCAATAATGACATTCACAGACGTTCTGGGACAATAATGACATTTACGGACGTTCTGGGTCAATAATGGTATTCACAGAGCCTCTTTAGCTCAAGAATTGGACATCAATACCCAAACGTCCGTCCTTGACATTAGGGACTAGGCTAGCGATGGCCACCACTAGTTTTTGTGAGCCTGGTTCCGGTTTGCAAGCCTGCCTTATTTTTGGACTCAATTCTCATCTCAACAAATGACGCGAGATGTCATGGGAGGCGGTAAACAGGGAGAATTGTACTAAGAAATGAAAAGGAGGGAAGAGGGAGAGGGGGGGAGGGGACATGAAAATCCCATTTCAACCTCGATTTTTGAATAATTGGCCCGGGCGAGTGCACATTCTGAAACTGGTTGTGGCTGTTGTTGCCAGGAGATGAGACTGCAGGCTCAGCTGGGATTGGACTTTCATTAAAATGAAAGAGAATCGATACCATTGGCTTTGTTGTCAAAACAACGCATTCAGTGATTGACTGACACATACTCACAATATAATGGCACACAGTGGTATTCAAACATTGGCTCACATATGTACCTACACGACACACTGACAAATGAGCATGAACACCGACATATAAACCCATCTTCAGCCGCACAACCATACATAAACACAGACATACATACACGTCTACATGACACTCAGTACTGTAAATAAACACATATGTACATACACGTCTACACCACAATCATTAGTGTTGTGGCCGTGGGGAAGTGCTTAGTATAGTGTAGATGTTTGTTATATCATCCAAGTCAGGAATACTGGTATACTGCCAGAGATCTTTATTCTTGTTGATATCTGTAACCTAGTCCGTTCCAAACTTCCTCTGTGTTGTTATATGTGGCGTGACAATTATTTGCATGTATTTCTTCATATATCTTTACTGTAAGACTTCATCAACGAGAGATAATAGGGCAAACTCTCCAGATTCAAAACGATCATTTTATTTAGGTAATTCTACCAATGCATAGTAAACAAAGTCAAATGTATACATTTGGTTACCTTCTCCTTGCTATATCTACTTGTGCGTGCAAAATTAAAAATGCCTTTTCCATAACGATATTCACGATGTCATCTTTCATATTAACATTCACAAATCTCCAATCATCCTGAACGAATGATTAAGTTATTCAGTTGACTCCTGGGGTTGTAAATCTGATACTATGAATCGCCCGGCACGTGAAAAGTACTGTGACCTCATCCGTGCGGGTACCCTCCTTATCGTGTCTGCGTGTTGTGAGCGGGCCTAAATAATAACACCGTGTTTTGAGCTCTGAATCTCGTGACCTTTTGTAACTACTGTATTTTTCTGCACTGTTAAATAAGTCACTTGAAGTTCTACTTACAGCCTCAAATAATTTCCCACACATTTAAGTAATATTATCTTTATCGAGTCGATGTCTTGAAAACTTCAAGATCTACGGTTGTACATCTGTACACCCCGGCATTTTGAGATCAACGGCCTTATCACCCCGAAGTTTGCCTTCCCCTTAAAATAGTGCGGCTTTTCCAGCCTTTTGGTTGGGCGGCTTAATATTACCCTTTTTATTTTATAGGTCTCCCGATGGAAGTATTTCTTCTATTCCGATTTTCTTAGTTCTAGATTCAATCTGATATTCGACTATCTTAAATCTATTTCCATAAAACCTCGTGACTATTCTTCCTAACAATTAGCACGAATTATGCTATAGTCATAGTAGTAGGTCGCCCGGTGACAGTGTATATATAAACATTATATACATATATATAAACTACCATACTGCACTCTTTACTGCAATAAATACAAACATACCTACATGTCTACACGAGAGTCATTAGTGTACATAAACACAGTCACGCACATACACACACATACACACACACACACACATATATATATATATATATATATATATATATATATATATATATATATATATATATATATATATATAAATGACACTCATTGTGGACATAACACATATACACATACACGTCTACACCATGCTCATTAGTGTACGTAAACACAAATATACACACATGTTTTAATAACGCTCATTAGTGTACATAAACACAAACACACACACACACACACACACACACACACACACACATATATATATATATATATATATATATATATATATATATATATATATATATATCTATATATATATATATATATATATATATACGTCTTCATTACATTCGTTAGTGTACATAAACACATATATACATATGTCACCGTTCACTTTGCTAGGAGCATTATAAAATGCTCAAGCAGGAATTATAAGCGGTGATTTAGTTTTGGTTAAGAGGGAAGGTATGAAAAAATGGTTTAAGAAATAAGAATAGATTTGAATAAAGACTATTTGTCTTGCTGAAAGGGAAATAAGATGAGTGAAATCGTGCTTTGATCAAAGGGAATAGACTCTGAATAATAAGGTCAGGGGAGGAAAGTGCTTAATTACACTTAAGTAGATTTGGTGAGTTGGTAATTATGGTTTAGAAAATGTACATATAAGAATTGTATAGCAAGCTTTAGGGAAGACAATATAAGGTTAAGTCAAATTATGCAAAGGTAGACAATGGTTAATTACCTCCCTTATATGATTAAGTGAGTTGAGAGAAAAAATATGCACGTGAAAAGTCTAAGTGAAGTTTACCAGGACAACGGATGACACTTCACTGAGTTGTTTACACAGCGGATAAGCGTGAACATTTTTCAGCTGAGCGAAGAATAGGAGGAACCAATAAATTTACAGTAAACATTTACAGATCAGTTGATAATGATTTAATAAAGGAGAACGCATTTGGACACGCGGGTGAGCGGTCGCATTTACAGATCAGTTGATAATGATTTTATAAAGGGGAACGCATTTGGACACGCGGGTGAGCGGTCGCATTTACAGATCAGTTGATAATGATTTTATAAAGGAGAACGCATTTGGACACGCGGGTGAGCGGTCGCATTTACAGATCAGTTGATAATGATTTTATAAAGGAGAACGCATTTGGACACGCGGGTGAGCTGTCGCATTTACAGATCAGCTGAGAATGATTTTATAGAAGAGAACCCATTTAGACGCGCTGTTGAGCGGTCGAATTTTTCGGAGGAAGCAGTCCTGGTTAAGGACGTAGAGTGGCAGGAATGTGTTTTCTGCCAGGCTCAAGTTACATTTCTGTGAGAAACAGAATGAATACTTCTGAAGAATCCTATAGACCTAGTTAGAGTAGTAGAATCTATTCACATATGAAAGACAGAACAGTGTTTAAAATATAAGTTTAGTGATAAGGGGTGATAGTAAGAAAAATGAGTGTTGTGAGGATTCGGTGCAACCAAAGTAAGTAGGTAGTTTGACTCATAACTTTTGATAGACATTGAATAGAATGATTTCAGAAGCTGAAATAATGTATTACAAGGTTAAAGACGCTTACAACTAAGTGAGCGCAGAACAATGAGAAACGAAGCTGAAGCTACAAAATTGACTATGAGGTGAATAAACTGAGACAAAGATGAAACATGCGCTCTCTAGCAGGTATAAGTATGAGGATACTACAACAGGTGTACCCAATGTATCAATTTGCATATATGAATTTTAATATGATGGTATTTTGATTAATTCGAGTCAAATCTGACCGGATTAGTAGATGAAAGAAACCAACTCAGGAAAGAGTTGATGAAAGGCTTGGGAGAAGCCAGAATAAATGGAACAGCCTTAAGGGAAGAAAATAGGTATAAACCATATCTGATAATGTTCTCAGGTAGAGATATATATATATATATATGCATAGGTACATGAATGTGCCCAGGAGGAATGGGACATACAAGAGACAGTTAGGAAATGTTTGTACCTGGAATTTGTACCACATGCCTCTGTTATGATGAACTTATGAGATGTAAATAAAATATTTGTTTTGATGGAACGTTCTTCAAGTTGGATTAAGTTTCTAAAAGGTTGAGTGCTAGAGTAACCAAGGTACTGGACATAAAGAAACTAACTACTATACGAAGCTGTCACTTAAGTAACATCATAAGAAGGGATGGAACGAGTTTAGGTTGGAAGTTTTGAGAGAATATCATCCAGGAATCAATAACTCTGGCGGTGAGGGCCAGTATTAAGATATACTCTTACTTGGAAGATTGTCAATAGACTAAATTGACAAAATAGAAAATCCGACGACTAGGTCTGCCCCAGTCACCTAGTTCGTTGGTTGACAATTAGTGCCAATAACAGATTAACGGCACGGTCACATCATCTCTAATTGGCGCCGTGACCAACCCTTCTTAAAGTGACATGGCTACATCACAAGGAGAGACGGAATATTAACAGCACCACCTCTAGACCGAGTATGAAATAATTGTTAAAGAGACATTGAAACATGGAGAAGTGTTCGACAACCATAGAGAACAGAAGGAAGAGAATAGAAATGAGAGACTTTGCTTCAGAGTTAAAGCGCTGTAGAAAGTACACAGTCGATTCCCCTTGGATAAGAATAGTAGATGGATTGGTTGCAAAAGTTTATAAGATTGAAATAAAGGAGATTGTTGAAATCAAGCTACAACCATTGATAGTGAAAGAAGGGAGACCAAAATTAAATTTGAAAAGACGAAGCGAACCAACAGTTACTAGAATGCAACCTCAAACACAGAATGTCGCAGTACAAACGGAGGACAGGTTTAAGAAGAGTCTAATTCCAGTCAAGATAAAGTCAAGACAAACTATAGATGATTTACCTGATCAGTGCAGTGTTGAAATGGTCAATAAGTTACACAAGATAACATCTGAAGGAAGAGATGTGAAGAGCGACAGTGACATCATGAAGCCAAGTACATGCTTCTCGATGCTATGGAGTCAAAAACAGGCACGTAAGAAAGATAAACAATGCAGAAAAGTCCAGCAAACAATTGCTAATATTTCAGAGATAGAGACTGCTGATGAGATGCTGAACAGTTTAGTGTCAAAAGGAATAGGTGTTCTAGAAGACATAAAGACATTACTTCTTCAGAAAGGAAAGTCAAGTCAAAGTAACAAGAATAATATTCATAACGTACAACAAAGTAACATTCAAGATCAAGTGCAAGATGAGAAACAAGAAGCTGTCACATGCAGAAATCCAGAAAGAACTGACTTGAATGTGCAAAGTTATGTACCGGTTCTAAAGTTGAGCGAGGTTTCCTTAGATAGTGGATATTCAAGAGATGATAGCCTTAGTCCACAAAAGAATCAAGAACAGTTGAAGCAACTTACAGCATCAGCACAGGTGGAGAGTAAACACAAACAAAAGAAAAAGAAGAAAAAAGGACGAAAGACTCCGCCGATTCAGAAAGTAAAACCATGCACATCTGCTAATGTCAATTCAGAGCGCTTAAATGAGGCAGTTGAAATAGATGGAAAACCCTCCCTTCTTCAATCAGTTGCAGATCGTAAAAGCTCATTAGATAAGGCTTCTGTTCAAGACCTGAAAATGTCACCTGTTTCCATCTCTGCCACACAAGAATCATCTGAATTATTAGTGCATGATGGAGGTGGATATATCACTCCAGAACTTGAAGCGATACGAGCAAAAATAATTGTGTTTGAACAAAATGAACAGAAGAACATAATCTCTAAAGCACAAGATGAGAAACAAGGAGGTGGATATATTAATCAAGCCCTTGAAAGGATACGAATAAAAATAAATGCGTTTGAACAAAATGAAGAGAAGAACATAATCACTAAAGCACAAGATGAGACACAAGAAGGTGGATATATCACTCCAGCCCTTGAAGCGTTACGAGAAAAAATAATCAGTGATTATAACCGTCGATTCCCAGTCAACGCCAGCCTTATGCAGTAGCAGACCAATACGAAAAGTCACGTTGAGTTATTATGATTCCACAGAGATATTAAGTACTTCACGTGAAGAAAACGACATGGATGTTGAGCAGAACATTAGCCTACAACAACGTAACACTTCAGGTCAACTCCAAGATGCTGTACATCGTTTAGTCCGCTGCAGAGAAGACTCAGAAGATGAAGATGACATTCCACCAGCAGAATTGAGAGAAAGATTAATATACAGAGACAATCGTCTACACGGGAGAGATAGTAATACGCCACTATCGACACAAGACGAAGAACCTCATGCGTCCATATCAAGTCAAACATACTATAGTAGTCAGGGACTACAACCGTCAACTCCCAGTCAACACCAGTCTACACATTCTACTTGGGATAGCGAAGATGACAGACCTTTGAAATCAGCAACGAGAAACATAGCCCCCCCCCCCCACGGTAGCAACTTTACAGAAGAACATGGTAGTCAGGGACTACAACCGTCAACCTCCAGTAGACACCAGCCTACATACTCTAGCTCGGATAGAGATGACGAACAGTCTTTACAAGTGACGAAAAGTAACATTACTCACCATACCCAGAGTCCTACAGCGAAGCACATAAATAGCAACAAGAATGTCATTGATACGCCTTCGGCACAGATGGAATCTGAACTTGATGTAACAGAACAAGAAGACAGCGACATAGAGTGTATGGATGATACAACCACCACCGAAATACGCATAGCTACCAAACGCCCTTACCAACCGTCGTCACTAGATTCACCACCAAGAGCGAAATTGCTACGATTACCGCAAGAACATCTACGAACAAGATTCAAAAGAAATCATCGCCAAGTACATAAACCTTCACTAGGTTTCCAACAAAATATAAATATTCGTTCGCCCCCCACCTCCTGCAGAGCGACTATAAACACGACATCGCAATGCATATCAGCTTCGTCACAGTATGACAGTCGCCTCTCCAGCAGAGAGATTACACTGTTGGAACTCGCAAAACAAATCTCCAGCTTAGTGTAGTCGTCATAAAGCACTAACCCAGCTATAGTGTTTAATTCGGTACTCTAACCAACATAGTACCTAAAGTTAAGTTAATTAATTGAGTCACACTGTGTTTAGCTTAAGTTGATATTCATATACTGGAGCACGCTTAGACACTTACAGTACTCACTAACTTCTTTAAAGAGAGTCGAGTTGACAAACTAGATTACACATAGTCTTAAGAGTGTGACAAAGTAGATCAAACATATAGCCTTAAGAATGTGACAAAGTGAATTAAAAACATAGTCTTAAGAATGTGACAAAGTAGAGTGAATACATAGAAGTTCATCATTGTGACACAGTAGAGTACACACATATAATCTTATGAATGTGACAAACTAGAATAACTACATATAGTTTTAGGAAACTTAACAGTGTTCTTCCCAAGGTACAAGATGCAGCATACCAGATGATCAACACTGACATTGGTTAAAATATGTATAGTACTTTAAATGCATGTTAATTATTATAATGTACCTATTTCAGGCATAAAAGTGTTCAGGACCAGAGAAAAAAAAAAAAGAAAAGAGAAAAAAGAAGAAGGGAAGTGATCCAGACTCAGTTAAGTAGAGTCTTACTCATGGACATAGGCAAATATTGCACTGAGGATGAACGTCCCCACTTTTTACTGCACTGGTTATACAGAGATACAAGGGATAAAACTTGGTTGCAGTATTAATATTATGGGTACTGCTTACTTAAGAGATGATGGTAATGACAGTTATAGGGTCATGACTACATTGTTTCTACATCCTAAAGTTAGATATTTTGTTAACCCTGACGTACTACTGCATGTATATATAGGTTTAGACAGAGTTAAGGATTTGACTGATGCATCCAAGACTAGAATCAGTCGGGCACATCAACTCTGACATAGTGACATGTATCTTTCACTATCGCCCCAATACATATGAAGATACTAGTGCATGTATATATAGGTTTAGACAGAGTGAAGGATTTGACTGATGCATCCAAGACTAGAATCAGTCGGGCACATCAACTCTGACATAGTGACATCTTTCACTATCACATTAGGATATTTACTGATGCACCACTAATTAGTTATTTCTGCTTATCTGTCTCGTATAATGGATAAATTACATTAACAGCAGATATTTCAAGACATATAAAGGTACTGACAAACCTCTGTGTCCAGAGGCAGTGACCATGTCGAAAAATAGGAACATGTATATATATATATATATAGATAATAAGTGCAGAGCCATGATTTATTTTTTTTGTTGAGTATTGATGGTATGCCTCAAGCTAAGGTTCAGCAATGAGGTAGCGTTACAATTCGCTTCAAAAAATATTTTTTTCGACATTTATTAACATGTAGACTTTGAATATGTATACAGGGCTGTAATGATGGTATGTTAAGTATAGGATGGGATTGCTAGATGATGGATCACAAATGTCTCCCTATGCGATACATTTATATGGTCCCGGGTTGTATGTCACCGTTCACTTTGCTAGGAGCATTATAAAATGCTCAAGCAGGAATTATAAGCGGTGATTTAGTTTTGGTTAGGAGGGAAGGTATGAAAAAATGGTTTAAGAAATAAGAATAGATTTGAATAAAGACTATTTGTCTTGCTGAAAGGGAAATAAGATGAGTGAAATCGTGCTTTGATCAAAGGGAGGAGACTCTGAATAATAAGGTCAGGGGAGGAAAGTGCTTAATTACACTTAAGTAGATTTGGTGAGTTGGTAATTATGGTTTAGAAAATGTACGTATAAGAATTGTATAGCAAGCTTTAGGGAAGACAATATAAGGTTAAGTCAAATTATGCAAAGGTAGACAATGGTTAATTACCTCCCTTATATGATTAAGTGAGTTGAGAGAAAAATATGCACGTGAAAAGTCTGAGTGAAGTTTACCAGGACAACGGATGACACTTCACTGAGTTGTTTACACAGCGGATAAGCGTGAACATTTTTCAGCTGAGCGAAGAATAGGAGGAACCAATAAATTTACAGTAAACATTTACAGATTAGTTGATAATGATTTTATAAAGGAGGACGCATTTGGACACGTGGGTGAGCGGTCGCATTTACAGATCAGTTGATAATGATTTTATAAAGGGGAACGCATTTGGACACGCGGGTGAGCGGTCGCATTTACAGATCAGTTGATAATGATTTTATAAAGGAGAACGCATTTGGACACGCGGGTGAGCGGTCGCATTTACAGATCAGTTGATAATGATTTTATAAAGGAGAACGCATTTGGACACGTGGGTGAGCGGTCGCATTTACAGATCAGTTGATAATGATTTTATAAGGAGAACGCATTTGGACACGCGGGTGAGCGGTCGCATTTACAGATCAGCTGAGAATGATTTTATAGAAGAGAACCCATTTAGACGCACTGTTGAGCGGTCGCATTTTTCGGAGGAAGCAGTCCTGGTTAAGGACGTAGAGTGGCAGGAATGTGTTTTCTGCCAGGCTCAAGTTACATTTCTGTGAGAAACAGAATGAATACTTCTGAAGAATCCTATAGACCTAGTTAGAGTAGTAGAATCTATTCACATATGAAAGACAGAACAGTGTTTAAAATATAAGTTTAGTGATAAGGGGTGATAGTAAGAAAAATGATTGTTGTGAGGATTCGGTGCAACCAAAGTAAGTAGGTCCTTTGACTCATAACTTTTGATAGACATTGAATAGAATGATTTCAGAAGCTGAAATAATGTATTACAAGGTTAAAGACGCTTACAACTAAGTGAGCGCAGAACAATGAGAAACGAAGCTGAAGCTACAAAATTGACTATGAGGTGAATAAACTGAGACTAAGATGAAACATGCGCTCTCTAGCAGGTATAAGTATGAGGATACTACAACAGGTGTACCCAATGTATCAATTTGCATATATGAATTTTAATATGATGGTATTTTGATTAATTCGAGTCAAATCTGACCGGATTAGTAGATGAAAGAAACCAACTCAGGAAAGAGTTGATGAAAGGCTTGGGAGAAGCCAGAATAAATGGAACAGCCTTAAGGGAAGAAAATAGGTATAAACCATATCTGATAATGTTCTCAGGTAGAGAGCTATATATATATATATATATATATATATATATATATATATATATATATATATATATATATATATATATATATGCATAGGTACATGAATGTGCCCAGGAAAAATGGGACATACAAGAGACAGTTAGGAAATGTTTGTACCTCGAATTTGTACCACATGCCTCTGTTATGATGAACTTATGAGATGTAAATAAAATGTTTGTTTTGATGGAACGTTCTTCAAGTTGGGTTAAGTCTCTAAAAGGTTGAGTGCTAGAGTAACCAAGGTACTGGACATAAAGAAACTAACTACTATACGAAGCTGTCACTTAAGTAACATCATAAGAAGGGATGGAACGAGTTTAGGTTGGAAGTTTTGAGAGAATATCATCCAGGAATCAGTAACTCTGGCGGTGAGGGCCAGTATTAAGATATACTCTTACTTGGAAGATTGTCAATAGACTAAATTGACAAAATAGAAAATCCGACGACTAGGTCTGCCCCAGTCACCTAGTTCGTTGGTTGACAATTAGTGCCAATAACAGATTAACGGCACGGTCACATCATCTCTAATTGGCGCCGTGACCAACCCTTCTTAAAGTGACATGGCTACATCACAAGGAGAGACGGAATATTAACAGCACCACCTCTAGACCGAGTATGAAATAATTGTTAAAGAGACATTGAAACATGGAGAAGTGTTCGACAACCATAGAGAACAGAAGGAAGAGAATAGAAATGAGAGACTTTGCTTCAGAGTTAAAGCGCTGTAGAAAGTACACAGTCGATTCCCCTTGGATAAGAATAGTAGATGGATTGGTTGCAAAAGTTTATAAGATTGAAATAAAGGAGATTGTTGAAATCAAGCTACAACCATTGATAGTGAAAGAAGGGAGACCAAAATTAAATTTGAAAAGACGAAGCGAACCAACAGTTACTAGAATGCAACCTCAAACACAGAATGTCGCAGTACAAACGGAGGACAGGTTTAAGAAGAGTCTAATTCCAGTCAAGATAAAGTCAAGACAAACTATAGATGATTTACCTGATCAGTGCAGTGTTGAAATGTCAATAAGTTACACAAGATATCTGAAGGAAGAGATGTGAAGAGCGACAGTGACATCATGAAGCCAGATACATGCTTCTCGATGCTATGGAGTCAAAAACAGGCACGTAAGAAAGATAAACGGTGCAGAAAAGTCCAGCAAACAATTGCTAATATTTCAGAGATAGAGACTGCTGATGAGATGCTGAACAGTTTAGTGTCAAAAGGAATAGGTGTTCTAGAAGACATAAAGACATTACTTCTTCAGAAAGGAAAGTCAAGTCAAAGTAACAAGAATAATATTCATAACGTACAACAAAGTAACATTCAAGATCAAGTGCAAGATGAGAAACAAGAAGCTGTCACATGCAGAAATCCAGAAAGAACTGACTTGAATGTGCAAAGTTATGTACCGGTTCTAAAGTTGAGCGAGGTTTCCTTAGATAGTGGATATTCAAGAGATGATAGCCTTAGTCCACAAAAGAATCAAGAACAGTTGAAGCAACTTACAGCATCAGCACAGGTGGAGAGTAAACACAAACAAAAGAAAAAGAAGAAAAAAGGACGAAAGACTCCGCCGATTCAGAAAGTAAAACCATGCACATCTGCTAATGTCAATTCAGAGCGCTTAAATGAGGCAGTTGAAATAGATGGAAAACCCTCCCTTCTTCAATCAGTTGCAGATCGTAAAAGCTCATTAGATAAGGCTTCTGTTCAAGACCTGAAAATGTCACCTGTTTCCATCTCTGCCACACAAGAATCATCTGAATTATTAGTGCATGATGGAGGTGGATATATCACTCCAGAACTTGAAGCGATACGAGCAAAAATAATTGTGTTTGAACAAAATGAACAGAAGAACATAATCTCTAAAGCACAAGATGAGAAACAAGGAGGTGGATATATTAATCAAGCCCTTGAAAGGATACGAATAAAAATAAATGCGTTTGAACAAAATGAAGAGAAGAACATAATCACTAAAGCACAAGATGAGACACAAGAAGGTGGATATATCACTCCAGCCCTTGAAGCGTTACGAGAAAAAATAATCAGTGATTATAACCGTCGATTCCCAGTCAACGCCAGCCTTATGCAGTAGCAGACCAATACGAAAAGTCACGTTGAGTTATTATGATTCCACAGAGATATTAAGTACTTCACGTGAAGAAAACGACATGGATGTTGAGCAGAACATTAGCCTACAACAACGTAACACTTCAGGTCAACTCCAAGATGCTGTACATCGTTTAGTCCGCTGCAGAGAAGACTCAGAAGATGAAGATGACATTCCACCAGCAGAATTGAGAGAAAGATTAATATACAGAGACAATCGTCTACACGGGAGAGATAGTAATACGCCACTATCGACACAAGACGAAGAACCTCATGCGTCCATATCAAGTCAAACATACTATAGTAGTCAGGGACTACAACCGTCAACTCCCAGTCAACACCAGTCTACACATTCTACTTGGGATAGCGAAGATGACAGACCTTTGAAATCAGCAACGAGAAACATAGCCCCCCCCCCCCCCCCACGGTAGCAACTTTACAGAAGAACATGGTAGTCAGGGACTACAACCGTCAACCTCCAGTAGACACCAGCCTACATACTCTAGCTCGGATAGAGATGACGAACAGTCTTTACAAGTGACGAAAAGTAACATTACTCACCATACCCAGAGTCCTACAGCGAAGCACATAAATAGCAACAAGAATGTCATTGATACGCCTTCGGCACAGATGGAATCTGAACTTGATGTAACAGAACAAGAAGACAGCGACATAGAGTGTATGGATGATACAACCACCACCGAAATACGCATAGCTACCAAACGCCCTTACCAACCGTCGTCACTAGATTCACCACCAAGAGCGAAATTGCTACGATTACCGCAAGAACATCTACGAACAAGATTCAAAAGAAATCATCGCCAAGTACATAAACCTTCACTAGGTTTCCAACAAAATATAAATATTCGTTCGCCCCCCACCTCCTGCAGAGCGACTATAAACACGACATCGCAATGCATATCAGCTTCGTCACAGTATGACAGTCGCCTCTCCAGCAGAGAGATTACACTGTTGGAACTCGCAAAACAAATCTCCAGCTTAGTGTAGTCGTCATAAAGCACTAACCCAGCTATAGTGTTTAATTCGGTACTCTAACCAACATAGTACCTAAAGTTAAGTTAATTAATTGAGTCACACTGTGTTTAGCTTAAGTTGATATTCATATACTGGAGCACGCTTAGACACTTACAGTACTCACTAACTTCTTTAAAGAGAGTCGAGTTGACAAACTAGATTACACATAGTCTTAAGAGTGTGACAAAGTAGATCAAACATATAGCCTTAAGAATGTGACAAAGTGAATTAAAAACATAGTCTTAAGAATGTGACAAAGTAGAGTGAATACATAGAAGTTCATCATTGTGACACAGTAGAGTACACACATATAATCTTATGAATGTGACAAACTAGAATAACTACATATAGTTTTAGGAAACTTAACAGTGTTCTTCCCAAGGTACAAGATGCAGCATACCAGATGATCAACACTGACATTGGTTAAAATATGTATAGTACTTTAAATGCATGTTAATTATTATAATGTACCTATTTCAGGCATAAAAGTGTTCAGGACCAGAGAAAAAAAAAAGAAAAGAGAAAAAAGAAGAAGGGAAGTGATCCAGACTCAGTTAAGTAGAGTCTTACTCATGGACATAGGCAAATATTGCACTGAGGATGAACGTCCCCACTTTTTACTGCACTGGTTATACAGAGATACAAGGGATAAAACTTGGTTGCAGTATTAATATTATGGGTACTGCTTACTTAAGAGATGATGGTAATGACAGTTATAGGGTCATGACTACATTGTTTCTACATCCTAAAGTTAGATATTTTGTTAACCCTGACGTACTACTGCATGTATATATAGGTTTAGACAGAGTTAAGGATTTGACTGATGCATCCAAGACTAGAATCAGTCGGGCACATCAACTCTGACATAGTGACATGTATCTTTCACTATCGCCCCAATACATATGAAGATACTAGTGCATGTATATATAGGTTTAGACAGAGTGAAGGATTTGACTGATGCATCCAAGACTAGAATCAGTCGGGCACATCAACTCTGACATAGTGACATCTTTCACTATCACATTAGGATATTTACTGATGCACCACTAATTAGTTATTTCTGCTTATCTGTCTCGTATAATGGATAAATTACATTAACAGCAGATATTTCAAGACATATAAAGGTACTGACAAACCTCTGTGTCCAGAGGCAGTGACCATGTCGAAAAATAGGAACATGTATATATATATATATATAGATAATAAGTGCAGAGCCATGATTTATTTTTTTTGTTGAGTATTGATGGTATGCCTCAAGCTAAGGTTCAGCAATGAGGTAGCGTTACAATTCGCTTCAAAAAATATTTTTTTCGACATTTATTAACATGTAGACTTTGAATATGTATACAGGGCTGTAATGATGGTATGTTAAGTATAGGATGGGATTGCTAGATGATGGATCACAAATGTCTCCCTATGCGATACATTTATATGGTCCCGGGTTGTATGTCACCGTTCACTTTGCTAGGAGCATTATAAAATGCTCAAGCAGGAATTATAAGCGGTGATTTAGTTTTGGTTAGGAGGGAAGGTATGAAAAAATGGTTTAAGAAATAAGAATAGATTTGAATAAAGACTATTTGTCTTGCTGAAAGGGAAATAAGATGAGTGAAATCGTGCTTTGATCAAAGGGAGGAGACTCTGAATAATAAGGTCAGGGGAGGAAAGTGCTTAATTACACTTAAGTAGATTTGGTGAGTTGGTAATTATGGTTTAGAAAATGTACGTATAAGAATTGTATAGCAAGCTTTAGGGAAGACAATATAAGGTTAAGTCAAATTATGCAAAGGTAGACAATGGTTAATTACCTCCCTTATATGATTAAGTGAGTTGAGAGAAAAAATATGCACGTGAAAAGTCTGAGTGAAGTTTACCAGGACAACGGATGACACTTCACTGAGTTGTTTACACAGCGGATAAGCGTGAACATTTTTCAGCTGAGCGAAGAATAGGAGGAACCAATAAATTTACAGTAAACATTTACAGATTAGTTGATAATGATTTTATAAAGGAGGACGCATTTGGACACGTGGGTGAGCGGTCGCATTTACAGATCAGTTGATAATGATTTTATAAAGGGGAACGCATTTGGACACGCGGGTGAGCGGTCGCATTTACAGATCAGTTGATAATGATTTTATAAAGGAGAACGCATTTGGACACGCGGGTGAGCGGTCGCATTTACAGATCAGTTGATAATGATTTTATAAAGGAGAACGCATTTGGACACGTGGGTGAGCGGTCGCATTTACAGATCAGTTGATAATGATTTTATAAGGAGAACGCATTTGGACACGCGGGTGAGCGGTCGCATTTACAGATCAGCTGAGAATGATTTTATAGAAGAGAACCCATTTAGACGCACTGTTGAGCGGTCGCATTTTTCGGAGGAAGCAGTCCTGGTTAAGGACGTAGAGTGGCAGGAATGTGTTTTCTGCCAGGCTCAAGTTACATTTCTGTGAGAAACAGAATGAATACTTCTGAAGAATCCTATAGACCTAGTTAGAGTAGTAGAATCTATTCACATATGAAAGACAGAACAGTGTTTAAAATATAAGTTTAGTGATAAGGGGTGATAGTAAGAAAAATGAGTGTTGTGAGGATTCGGTGCAACCAAAGTAAGTAGGTAGTTTGACTCATAACTTTTGATAGACATTGAATAGAATGATTTCAGAAGCTGAAATAAAGTATTACAAGGTTAAAGACGCTTACAACTAAGTGAGCACAGAACAATGAGAAACGAAGCTGAAGCTACAAAATTGACTATGAGGTGAATAAACTGAGACAAAGATGAAACATGCGCTCTCTAGCAGGTATAAGTATGAGGATACTACAACAGGTGTACCCAATGTATCAATTTGCATATATGAATTTTAATATGATGGTATTTTGATTAATTCGAGTCAAATCTGACCGGATTAGTAGATGAAAGAAACCAACTCAGGAAAGAGTTGATGAAAGGCTTGGGAGAAGCCAGAATAAATGGAACAGCCTTAAGGGAAGAAAATAGGTATAAACCATATCTGATAATGTTCTCAGGTAGAGAGCTCTATATATATATATATATATATATATATATATATATATATATATATATATATATATATATATATATATATATATATATGCATAGGTACATGAATGTGCCCAGGAAAAATGGGACATACAAGAGACAGTTAGGAAATGTTTGTACCTGGAATTTGTACCACATGCCTCTGTTATGATGAACTTATGAGATGTAAATAAAATATTTGTTTTGATGGAACGTTCTTCAAGTTGGGTTAAGTCTCTAAAAGGTTGAGTGCTAGAGTAACCAAGGTACTGGACATAAAGAAACTAACTACTATACGAAGCTGTCACTTAAGTAACATCATAAGAAGGGATGGAACGAGTTTAGGTTGGAAGTTTTGAGAGAATATCATCCAGGAATCAGTAACTCTGGCGTTGAGGGCCAGTATTAAGATATACTCTTACTTGGAAGATTGTCAATAGACTAAATTGACAAAATAGAAAATCCGACGACTAGGTCTGCCCCAGTCACCTAGTTCGTTGGTTGACAATTAGTGCCAATAACAGATTAACGGCACGGTCACACATACACGTCTACATTACATTCATTAGTGTACATAAATACATATATACACGCATGTCTTCACCACACTCATTAGTGTACATAAACAAACACACACACACATATATATACACGTCTACATCAAACTAGTTAGTGTACATACACGCATACATACGTACACATCTATACCACACTCATTAGTGTACACAAACACCTATATACATACACGTCTTCATCACACTAATTAGTGTAACTGAACACACATACACACACACACACACATATATATATATATACAAGTTTACATCACACTAATTAGTCTACATAACACTCATTCGTGTGCATAAACACATATATACATACACGTCTACACTACCCTCATTAGTGTATATAAACACATATATACGTTCACATCTACACAACACTCATTACTGTACATAAACACATTTATACATACATGTCTACACCACACACATTAGTGTATATAAACACATATACTGAGGCACATTAAAAACGCACCACCAGTATAATCCAGGAACAGAGTGTGAAATGTAAATATAAGTGTTTACAAGTTTACATATTTGGAATCTTTATTCATTTTCCTATGAATCCATGCTGGTCATTAATTTGTACATTTGATTGTTATGAAATTCATTGCATTCTGTGCAGGCAAGGGAGAAAACCAAAAATGCAACCAATAAAAAAATTCATTGACACTATCCTCAGTATCTGGTATGTCCACCGTGTGCTTGCAAACAAGCTTGGCAGCGGCTCCGCATGGAACGCACAAGTCTCTGAAGGAAATTCCGGGGAATCAAGTCCCATTCACGTGTAAGAGCAGCTTCGAGCTGTTGCAGGTTAGCTGGAGAACCGTGCCTGTAGACTCTGCGTCCAAGCTCGTCCCACAGATGTTCTATAGGGGACATGTCTGGTGATAGGGCAAGCTAATCAATCGTCACAATGTTCTGCTGCTGTAGATATTGCTGCGTAATGCATGCGGTGTGCGCACGTGCGTTATCCTGCTGGAGAAGCTGCAAGTCTGGATAATTTGTGAACGCAGGAGCAACCAATGCATCCAGAACCTCATCTCGATATGTCACAGCATTAACATTTCAACGGAAGACGTGAAGAGGCAAGCGATGGCGAAAACTGAATCCTCCCCAAATGTGAATACTTACTTACTTACTTAGTCGTTCCTCTTCTACCGTGAGGTGTAGAGGTGAATACGAACACAGCAATCTGCAAAGCGCTCTCCACACCGTCGCCGAATCCGCATACGTCCACCATCAAAGGATATGTTGAATCTGCTCTCGTCTGTGAATAAAACAGCATTCCACTGCAGTCTAGTCCATCTGAAATGTTGCTCTGCCCATTGCAGGAGCTGCTGACGATGTCTGTGAGTCAAGTTTGGCCCAACATAAGGTCGTCTTGCAGTAAGTCCTGTATCTCTGAGTCATCGTATGACTGTCATTCGAGAGACTTGTCCACGTCTACCCACTATTGCTCTTGCTGTTTGACTTGCCGGGAGAGAACGATTCCTTAGGTGACTCAACACAATATGACGATCTTGCGCAGGGGTAGTAACTCGTGGTTGGCCACTCCGAAGTCTATCCCAGGCACTGCCAGTGGTTCCGTAACGTTCATTGAGACGTACAATAGTGCTGTGGTGGCAATTCATCCTTCTGGCAATGGCCCGCGAGCTCATTCTGGTCTCCAACATACCAAAGGCTCGTTGGCGGTCGTTTTCAGATAGTCGTGGCATTTCAAGCACATGTACTGGGTGTTTTGTCTCAACGGCCTTTTTATACCGAGTATATTGCCACAACGCGTACACATTTTCAGGGTCATAGCTGTTGGGAATCGTGTTGCATGTGTAACTTTCATTGTTTTTATGTAGTCTGTTCACAAACCCGTGGGTAGAATCATGCACTTTCCATTCCAGCAGCCTTTCGCTCTCTTCCTCATGACAAACACGGGGAAAATCCATTCCCACACTTTTTTTCCAGCTTCTCGGCATCAGTATGTAGTGGTATTGATGGTATTGTATGATGATGATGGTACTACATGTAAATTGTATGAGGCCAGCTGTGAAGGCTCCTGAGATAAAATGTAATTGAGAATTGTCAGAAGGCCTTTCTTGCTACCACTACGACCTCACACTTAATTTTTTTTTTAATGAATGTAGCTGCGTAAAGTGTCTAGGGTTATGATGTGTACTGTGGTGTGATAGTTATAAATATACCCATAGATATTTAACAAGACTAATAAGATTAACAAGTGTTACAATACACTGAACTAACTCACGTGTGTAAAGTTTTTGATATAATTATATTACATTTATTTGTTCTGGATCAAGTTTTATTTTGACCAGAACTTGTTTTAAAAGAAGGATTTAAAATTTATAAAAATTATGCATGGAATGTTACATAATAAATGCAAAAGTGAACATATTTAAGTACTAGAATAGTTAGTTTTATTAAAATGTTCTGGTAGTCAGCTACTAGGGAGGATATTTATTGTCTGTGCTGTTGGGGTGGTCTCATCACACCTGTCTATATTGACTACATAGTGTCCAGAAAATGGTGGGAATTTTTATGGGGTATCTGCAACTTAATGGGGTTGGTGAATATCCAGCAGACCAGAGGCTCACTCATCTGGTATTTGTAGCTCTGGTGCTGAAATCAGGTGGTCCCACCTCTCCGTGCTGGCGGGCAATAATGGTGGTCTCTGTCACAAGGACTGCACAGATACACTTGTGTAAATCACCACCCGAATAGATACTGCTTCGTTGACGACAGAAACTCGCAGCTCTGCAATCAAAGTATGGGCCATGTGTCAAAATCTATTCTCTACCCACGTCTGGACACCACACTGACACAACAACCACATTATACAGACAGGTCAGATCTCTCTGACCAAACAGCACAGTTACCATGGTGGGTTTACATCCGATAGATCCTCCCAGACTATAGATTCTGAAAAATAATTATTAGTTTTCTACCCTAAAAGAGGATAGGTAATATGTTTCCTTATTCTCAACTCTTGATCGGTCTTGCATAATCCTTGCTGGTGTTTAGGTACATTGTTAGTCCCTAGACCCTGACTTGGGCGGGGGGTCTAGAGCAAAATCCCTACTTGTTTGTAAGGCTAGATTATGATATGGCAGTATCAAATCACTCGAACATGAAACAATATTCAAAATATATAAAGAAATAATTTCAATCTTACCAGATTATGAATAATTAACACAGAAGTGCTAGCAAAACTCAGCTGAGCTGCTGGCTATAGGATGGCGTCCCTAAATTTAACTCACTGTCTTTCATATGGGAAAACACCACACTTTAAAATCTGTGTCTAACACTGAACAATTATTGAAGAATGACCCCAAATGCGCTCTGAGCGCTAATGATATGATTGTCTGTGGCCAATCACTGCCGAGGTTTATTTTTAATTTCAAATTTCCTCACTAAAGTCATTTCAGTCAAGCTTCAGTCACGTATGGATGGTTATCTGTTAGTCTGTCCGTCTCTACTTGTGTTTCTACAAAATTGTGCTCGATTTTTGACCCAACCTTTCTCTCCCCTTCAAATTTTTGTTGTAAAAAGTTATATTTAGACACAGCTACCACCAATGTCCCTTCACTTCTATGCCAAGTAAATTTGAACACCTGCGTCCCCAAGGTCGTGTTTTTGTGTGCAAATAACGATATGTAAGATTCAATGCAGTATGTGGCTGATCTAAACTACACTGTCTTTTGTCATTATTTTCAATATTATCTATCCGTCTGTAAAATTAAGACCATATTCGTTCACTGCTCAGAATAGGCCATCTGGCCAGCTAATTTTTATATTCCTAACATTAATATTAAGAAAAATTTACTTTTTAATTTTTGTAATTTTTTTCAGACATCTGCGTTCTTCCGCTCAAATTCAAATCAAGCGCTTGGTATCGCAAAACGTCCAATTCCGTACCTCGTGTCAATTTGGGGGACTTGAATTTTTTTACTTTCATCCATTTCCCCCCCCCAATTGCGTCTCTTTAGCCTTTCCAGTCATATTTTTTTTTCCTTTTGATACTCCGTTCCCCTCCGGTCTAGCAAGTCAAATTTATGGAGGGTGATGACCCGCGGTCTAGGCGATCATGTACATCAGCAGCCTACGCATTATGTTTTTATCCTTAAATGTTATCCTTGGAGGAATTTTACCGTTGTATCTCTGTCAATTTCACTACACATCTCCCCACCTGAAAACATGCCTATGGCAAGTTCCAAAACCAGCGATACACATAGGTAAAATTACTCCTCACGTCTGCCATTACTCTAATTTTGATCACAGGGGTGCCGACTGAGGAAATCTGCACCGACATTCAATTTGCCTGGGATATATTGGATACTAAACTGATAAGGTTGAAGCAATAAAGACCACCTCAGCAATCTTGCGTTTTCATGCTTAGCCTGAGACAAGAACACGAGAGGCTGATGATCCGTCTCCACCACAAAAGTCCTACCATACAGATAGATTTGAAACTTCTTTATTGCCCAGATTAATGCTAAACATTCTTTTTCGCTTGTGGAGTATCCTTGTTCCGCCTTATTCAATTTGCGGCTTGCATAAGCGACTGGTTTCAGTTCCCCATCAGGTGAAGATGATCTTTGCAACAAAGCCCCTCCTAGTCCTACATTACTTGCATCGGTTCTTAAGACAAAGTCCTGTGTCAAATCAGGCAGTTTGAGAATAGGCTTGCTAGTGAGTTTTTCCTTTAACTCTTGGAACGCTAGTTCACATTGTGCAGTCCAAATAATTTTATCTGGAAGTCCCTTGCGAGTCAGATCAGTCAGAGGAGCACATATAGCGTTAAAATTTTTGATGTATTTCTGATAAAATCCGCATAACGACACGAATGATCGCACGTCCTTTTTGGTTTGCGGCCTAGGTGCTCTCTGCAGTTTTTCCAAGTTCTTAGGATCAGGGGTCATATTACCCTGATATACAGTGTGCCCCAAGAATTCCAACTCTTTGCATCCAATACAACATTTTGTTGGCCTAGCAGTTAAGTTCGCCTCCCGAAGTCTATCAAACAACATCTCCAGAGCTTCAATGTGTTCTTCAAATGTCTCTGTGGCGACGAGAATATCATCCATGAAATTTGTGATACATGGGTTATTCAGGGGGTCCAACAATTTTCGCATCATCCTTGAAAACACACTCGGAGCATTTTTCAGTCCGAATGGTAGCATATTGAATTCATAATGTCCATCCGAAGTGCTAAAAGCCAAATAAGGTCTCACTTCAGGCTTCACTGGGATCTGGTAATAGCCTTTACTAAGATCCACCTTTGAAAAGTATTTTGCCTTGTTCAGTCTGGCAAATAACTGTTTTGTGTCTGGTAATGGATCCACTTGTCCTTCTGTGACAGCATTCAGTTTCCTGTAATCTATGCACAGTCTGTGTTCCCCAGACGGTTTCCTCAACAAAACGACACTAGAACTAAAAGATGATTCACTGTGCGAAATAATCCCCTCCTTCAATAAATAATCTATTTCTTCCTTTAATGCCTTCTCCTTCGCGAACGGAATAGAATAGGCTCTCATACAGATTGGGTTTGAGTCTACCAGTTTCATGTCATACTGTAGCAAATTTGTATGGCCTGGTTTATCTGTTAATACATCTGTATGTTCCTCCAGAACTTGTTGAACTCTCTCCCTCTGGTTTTTAGTCAGGTGCTTACTGACTTTTACCTGTGCTGCTGTTTCACAAGGATGTAATGGGTATTCATGTGAGGTGAGTGGTTCTTTTTGCATCTGGGTTGCAATAGCCAAGGTCAATAAGGGGGTGCTTTCCTGGAGTGGTCTGTCCAGATACTTCTTTAACAGGTTTACATGATAAACTTTTTCCTTCCCCTTTTTGTCAATTTTATAGTTTGTTCTAGACACCTTCTCTAGAACCGTATATGGACCTTGCCAACCAATTTGTAATTTATTCTGGCTTCCGGTAGTAGAAGCAGCACCTTCTCTCCGACTGCCAGTTCCCTGTCCTTTGCCTTCCTATTAAAATATGCTGCATGTTTCTTCCTGGCTTGTTTCAAATTATCATTTGCCAGTTTCCATCCAGCTTTCAAACGAGTGGTCAGTTCGTTCACATATTGATACGATGAGGTAACAGTCTCTTCTGCCTTCTCATCTGTCCAGGTCCTTAATAAAGTTACATCTGGATCTTTAATTTATCATACTTATTTTTCATGGAACCCATCTGGTCCCGTCCATTAGAAGCTTTATAATGAGGACTTTTCTTCCTAGAATCATCACTCACAAATCGACCACTACCAATTTTTCTCTGGGGTTTGTCTCCCCACTTAAGATTGTTTATGAGAGATCTTCGCTCTCTTGTCTGTTCCTCCAGTTTATATAAGTCTGACCGAGGGATTGTCATCCTATCCTGGGTTAAATTTCTTCTTTGTACTCTTCGCATAGCGGCCATGTTAATCCATTCAAGTGAAGACTGGGTGTGAAAAGGGGGCTCCCATTCCACTTTGTCTACCCGAGTATAATTAGTTTTCCTTTCAGGCCTAAAGTTGCCCCGTGGCGGTTCTAGGTCCTGCACATATTTTCCCTTTGTGGGTGTTCCCTCATGAAATACGCCACATGCTTCTACAAAGTTTTCAACATCGACATTTACGTCGGGCCAATAGTATTTTAGAGCAATCTTTTGGCAGATGGTACCGACTTTCTCATGGTCACCATCTTTTCCAACATGTAAGCTCCTTATCAAATTTGCCCTATATCTCTTGGGAAGAACTAACTGTCCGTGACCAGTGGATCTAGTTCCTGTCTTCCTGTATAATAGTTTGTTCTTCATGAAATATTCCCCCTTGCTCGGAGGTGTGTGGCATTTGGGCAATTTTTTAAAACAGGGCTTGAGTGTCCTATCCTCAGCCTGTGCCTTCCTCATCTCCTCTGGATGAGCATTTATAGGTTCACCTTCTTCCTCCTTCTTCTGTGACCTGGTCTGCACTGTCGCCATGATCACAGGTTTCTCGGGATTCCCCAAGAAGACGTATCTACACCCCAATATCAGAGGGTAGATTGGTTCATCTATCACTGCTGCTCTGATTTCTCCTTCCACATAGCGAGTTTTCACCGTTATCCTTGCGATGGGAAGTGTCATGAGTGGTATGTCCTTAGTCGCCCCTTGTATTTCCACTGTTTCTGTGGTATACTGACTTGGGTCCACTAGGCTAGACTTCACAACTGAATCATAATCCAAACCTGTATCATAAAGGCACCTTATGGTGACCCCATTACAAATAACATCCTCACAAACTGGGGGGTGATAAGGTTCCTGTTGTCCCTTAGGATTAACCTTTAATCTTTGCGTCCCCGACTTCATTGCAGCAATGTTTGAAGGTTTCCTTCTACAAAATTCGGTGTTATGGTTATCCTTCTTGCACCATTTACACCATCTTTTTCCTTGGTTCAACGGTTTTCTTTCATTGAACTTTTGGTCATTGAACTGTGAGTTTCTGTCGCGATAGTCATTTCTTGGCCGCTCAAAGTTTGTCCTACCTTTATTTCCCTGCTCTCTATTATCAAATTTATTAAATTGCTGTGGAGCTTTAAAATTGTCTATGTGCTTCTTCTTAGCACCACTTACCTCTGCCTGAGCTGCCTGATACCTCTCAGCAACATTTAAAATTTCCCCCAACTTCTCTGCACCTTGTTCCATGAGAAATTTTCTCATGTCTGGAGCCATGGACTCTCTCAATTGCTCAATCATGATCATTTCTTTAAGATCTTGGGTCTTCCCCAGAGCCGTCCATTTCTCCAAATAGGTTTCTAGTCTGGCAGAGAATTGGTGGTATGTCTCCCCAGACAACAGTTTGGCATTTCTAAATTTCTTACGATAAAATTCACCATTCTTCTCGTACCTTAATAACAAAGCCTGCTTTAACATGTCATAATTGTCTTGGTCTTCCCTGTTCATTTTGGCAAATACTTCATAAGAAGTACCCCTCAATCCCTGTGATAGCTTTAAACTCCACCTCTCTCTCTCTAACCCATATGTAGTAGCTAATAACTCAAAACGTCCTAGGTACCCCTCTATGTCATCGTCTTTCTCAACAAAATGGTCTAAATGAAACCCCATAGCTGAGTTTGAGGCTCCCATACTGGGCGTAGCATCTGAGGCAAAAGGGCTGGCACCATTTTCAGGGGCCGGGCCTTGTAATTCCAGCTCCCTTAGTCGTAATTCGTGCTCCCTCTGCAACCTTCTATCTTCTGCCTCCCTTTCGGCCTTTTTATCTTCTGCCTCCCTTTCGGCCTTTTTATCTTCTGCCTCCCTTTCGGCCTTTTTTTCTTCTGCCTCCCTTTGCTGTCGTTTTTCTTCTGCCTCAATCTGCAGCCTCTTAATTTCTCTATCAGCCTCAATTTGTAACCTCTTCTCTTCAGCTACCTTTCTATCTTCCCTTTCAATATATTTATCACATTCAGTCGTTACGTATTGAATTAAAATTTGACCATCCATCCCCATCTCCTTCGCAGTGAGCACAGCAGCTGATCTAAACTTTGCTAGCTCAGCCATACTTTTTAGACAATATAATAATATATAAGCTAAATCTCTAACCAGTAAATACACTAAGTACTTCTAATTACTATAGTCTAACTAATTCTAACTAACCAGTTAACTAATTAATTATTACTGGCTGTGAAGATTCACCAACTTTTATCTGCAGGGACACTTTTAATTTTAAAGGAAATTTTACAATTTATTTCCCTACTTTTATTTCTCCCACCAGGAGATCTTAATATTACTGTTGGGCTAATTATCCCTGGACAAGACCCCAATATATGTAGTGGTATTGATGGTATTGTATGATGATGATGGTACTACATGTAAATTGTATGAGGCCAGCTGTGAAGGCTCCTGAGATAAAATGTAATTGAGAATTGTCAGAAGGCCTTTCTTGCTACCACTACGACCTCACACTTAATTTTTTTTTTAATGAATGTAGCTGCGTAAAGTGTCTAGGGTTATGATGTGTACTGTGGTGTGATAGTTATAAATATACCCATAGATATTTAACAAGACTAATAAGATTAACAAGTGTTACAATACACTGAACTAACTCACGTGTGTAAAGTTTTTGATATAATTATATTACATTTATTTGTTCTGGATCAAGTTTTATTTTGACCAGAACTTGTTTTAAAAGAAGGATTTAAAATTTATAAAAATTATGCATGGAATGTTACATAATAAATGCAAAAGTGAACATATTTAAGTACTAGAATAGTTAGTTTTATTAAAATGTTCTGGTAGTCAGCTACTAGGGAGGATATTTATTGTCTGTGCTGTTGGGGTGGTCTCATCACACCTGTCTATATTGACTACATAGTGTCCAGAAAATGGTGGGAATTTTTATGGGGTATCTGCAACTTAATGGGGTTGGTGAATATCCAGCAGACCAGAGGCTCACTCATCTGGTATTTGTAGCTCTGGTGCTGAAATCAGGTGGTCCCACCTCTCCGTGCTGGCGGGCAATAATGGTGGTCTCTGTCACAAGGACTGCACAGATACACTTGTGTAAATCACCACCCGAATAGATACTGCTTCGTTGACGACAGAAACTCGCAGCTCTGCAATCAAAGTATGGGCCATGTGTCAAAATCTATTCTCTACCCACGTCTGGACACCACACTGACACAACAACCACATTATACAGACAGGTCAGATCTCTCTGACCAAACAGCACAGTTACCATGGTGGGTTTACATCCGATAGATCCTCCCAGACTATAGATTCTGAAAAATAATTATTAGTTTTCTACCCTAAAAGAGGATAGGTAATATGTTTCCTTATTCTCAACTCTTGATCGGTCTTGCATAATCCTTGCTGGTGTTTAGGTACATTGTTAGTCCCTAGACCCTGACTTGGGCGGGGGGTCTAGAGCAAAATCCCTACTTGTTTGTAAGGCTAGATTATGATATGGCAGTATCAAATCACTCGAACATGAAACAATATTCAAAATATATAAAGAAATAATTTCAATCTTACCAGATTATGAATAATTAACACAGAAGTGCTAGCAAAACTCAGCTGAGCTGCTGGCTATAGGATGGCGTCCCTAAATTTAACTCACTGTCTTTCATATGGGAAAACACCACACTTTAAAATCTGTGTCTAACACTGAACAATTATTGAAGAATGACCCCAAATGCGCTCTGAGCGCTAATGATATGATTGTCTGTGGCCAATCACTGCCGAGGTTTATTTTTAATTTCAAATTTCCTCACTAAAGTCATTTCAGTCAAGCTTCAGTCACGTATGGATGGTTATCTGTTAGTCTGTCCGTCTCTACTTGTGTTTCTACAAAATTGTGCTCGATTTTTGACCCAACCGTTCTCTCCCCTTCAAATTTTTGTTGTAAAAAGTTATATTTAGACACAGCTACCACCAATGTCCCTTCACTTCTATGCCAAGTAATTTTGAACACCTGCGTCCCCAAGGTCGTGTTTTTGTGTGCAAATAACGATATGTTAGATTCAATGCAGTCTGTGGCTGATGTAAACTACACTGTCTTTTGTCATTATTTTCAATATTATCTATCCGTCTGTAAAATTAAGACCATATTCGTTCACTGCTCAGAATAGGCCATCTGGCCAGCTAATTTTTATATTCCTAACATTAATATTAAGAAAAATTTACTTTTTAATTTTTTTGTAATTTTTTTCAGACATCTGCGTTCTTCCGCTCAAATTCAAATCAAGCGCTTGGTATCGCAAAACGTCCAATTCCGTACCTCGTGTCAATTTGGGGGACTTGAATTTTTTTACTTTCATCCATTTCCCCCCCCCCCCCAATTGCGTCTCTTTAGCCTTTCCAGTCATATTTTTTTTTTCCTTTTGATACTCCGTTCCCCTCCGGTCTAGCAAGTCAAATTTATGGAGGGTGATGACCCGCGGTCTAGGCGATCATGTACATCAGCAGCCTACGCATTATGTTTTTATCCTTAAATGTTATCCTTGGAGGAATTTTACCGTTGTATCTCTGTCAATTTCACTACACAGTATATATAATAGTGGTGCGTTTTTAATGTGCTTCAGTATATATACATACACGTCTTCATTACACCCATTAGTGTACAGAAACACATACTTGCATACACGTATACATCACACTCATTAGTGTAAATAAACACATATATACATACACGTCTACATCACTCTCATTAGTGTACATAAACACATATATACATACACGTCAACATCACATCAGTGTACATAAACACATATATACATACACGTCTAGACCACACTCATTAGTGTACATAAAACACATATATAGACACTGTCGTAATATAAATCTGTATGGACAACACGCACAAATATTTTATCTCTAAATTTCCCCATTTTAAAGCTAGTAACAACCATAAACGCTACTACTATAGTGATAGCCCTGGGTTGTTTGCCCCACATCATCGACCACGCCAGGATACGCGCTGGTGGGTAAAGGCATTAACGCCACAGTTTGAACGATACCAAACCTACTGGCTTTTTCATCACTAACATAAATGTCGGATGGCAAATCGCAATGCCTAGATCGGTGTAAAATGAGTGAGAGACAAAAAACGGAGTAAATCAGTGAGAGGAAGAATATAAAAAAAAACTAACTAAAGCATGCTTAGAACTTGTTGGTACAGTAGTATGATATGCGACAGTGTGTTTATATAACGCCAAACGCGTGGTTGGATTTTGAATTGTTCTCGAGGGGGGCAAAATCCCCTTCATAACCCCACTTTTCATACCTCTGTACTAATTTTTAAACGTAACTTATAAAACGATTTGGCCTTAGTCCAGAATCGCCCCTCTTGACAATACAAGGAGAGAGGAGCCGAGATGGTAGTTAAAAGTGATAAAATCACGCCTCACTTGTAATTTGAATTAACACTAGAGTAGGGGAAAGAACGGAGAGAGGAGAAAACCTTGATATTTTTCCTTCACAAAATAAAGAATGGTACAGAGAGATAACAAGAATGGTTAAAGGGTTATGATCATATTACTTATCATAATATTGTATTCTTCCTTATAATAACTTAGAATGTTATTTCATTACTACTGAGGTTCAGTATAAGAAAACCATAAATAACGAGAAAAGATGAAAACGCAAACGATGAGGAAGACGATAATAAAACTTATATATAAATATGAAGGATAGTGATCTAAGTAATAATCAGTTTTCAACTTTACGATAACCCAATTATTAACAAAGTTATTGAAGAAAATAGAAAGGGACAACAGACTAACAGACACGGTCGTAACCTCTCGGTTTGAAACCAACCTTGGGAGGGTACCTTTTTTTCAAAATAGCGCTGTTATTTGAATGAGAGACGTAGTGGGGTTAGTTTAAATTTGATTGAGTGAGATTCGCATAGCATGCGAGCGTGATAAAACCACGGTCTTGCTTAGTTAGGGTACCACTTGTAAAGATATTTTATTGAGAAAGGTTAAGCAGAGCAATACCTGAGCGATTGCCTTTGCAGGCGGGAACAGCAGTCATCGAACCTGTACCCATTTACAGCCAGTAACCTTAAGATGTGAAATATTTCATTGAATTAGCGGTAAGAGGAACCATTTTATTGATGTATATTTATATTCTTATGTATGTAGAGGCAAACCCAGATAAGGGCCCTACATAAAAACTTTGTGTTGCAATATCCAAGGGGCAAAAGACATGCCAAAAGCCTATTATGGAGCCAATAAGAGTCCAAATTGAGTTGAATATTATTATGTACTGTTATTACTGTAAGACCAGAAAGTTGCTGGCAGAAAACAATATTAAATTAAATCTTGAGAACATAAATAAGATGTCCCATCAAAGAGATTGAACTTATTATTTGACCAAAGAAAAGAAAAGAAAGTATCCCAGCTGAATATATTGAAGATTTTAAATGACAGGGGCGTTGTAACCATATGGAGAAAAGAATATGAAATGGTTAATATAAAATTAAAGACTGTACCTAATTTGGTTAGCTCTTTCATCTGATCAAGATACATGTTTGATAATGTAAGATAATAAGAGGTAGAGATACATGATGAGAGTACTTAGGGAGATTGTTCCTATTGTTCGCAGGGTTCCATCCCAAAGTAACATGTGTGTCAGAATCTGGAGTGACAGAGTGTGAGTCAACCTGCTGGTTGGTTCCATCTCAAGCCTGATGGTTGTCAACTGACTCCAGAGAGCACTTTGGTGTAGAAGTGTTCAATTACCTCAAACCAGTTACCTGATTGCCCACGGAATCAAAGATAAGATTCATAGCTGGGCCACATATCAATTCAAACTAATTTATTCTCCACCAGTAACAGACAATGTGTTTATGAGATGATGTGACAACCAGTCTTTCCAACTAGAGACCATTCATACTTCATTATTGTGTAGCAGGGAAGAGAAATCTTGGAACATTTTAGAATTAAGATTGATGGACATTTCCATTATTATATATAATAAATTGTGTACAAAGGGAGACTTTTTCAGGCCATAAATCGAGGATTCCTCAGCAAGAGAGAGGTTGGTAAGAAAACGAAGATGGCTGTATACCGCTCCACCTATGTCCCAGTCTTGACATACGGATGCGAGTCATGGGCAATGACTACAACCCATAAAGGCCAGGTCCAGGCCTCGGAAATGGGGTGTCTGAGGGGGGTGGTTGGGGTGGCGGGAGGAGACATGGTACGCGGCCGGACGATACGTCAAGGACTTAGGTCCCACCCCCTGCAGACCCAAGTAGAGCAGTCCCAATTAAGATGGTTTGGCCATGTCTGCAGAATGGGAGAAGATCGGATACCACGGCGGGCATGGGAAACAAAGAGCCAGGGATCCAGACCCCGAGGACGACCCAGAGTCCGCTGGGAGGACAACATTAGACGGTCTTTGAAGGATCGAGGACTGGAGTGGAGCCGGGCCAGGAGGAAGACAGCCGATGGGATAGTCTGGCGCTCTCTCTTCCAAACCTCTACACCTCACGGTAGAAGGGGAACGACTAAGTAAGTAAGTAAGTAAGATCCAATTTCAAATTTAAGTTTCAAACATTCCTGCCCCAAAAGATTTGGAGGGACAGGAAATTAAAATTGTAAAATAATAATTTAACTATAACTCCTGCCTTGTTAATTTCATCGAGTTAGCTTTCGTGGTTGTTTACATTCATTCATTATTACACTTTCATCCCCCTAGACATCCTGTCAGTTAAACTTTGAATTAGTTAAGGGAATTACAGCACAGCGTGAGATCTCGGGAGGTAGTGCTAGGTTCCCTGAGAATTCATCACAATATTTCAACCATTAGACTCAGGGTCTTACATAGCTGGACCTCACGCTGTTAACACTTACTCTTTTAATATAACATCTTAACCTCCCCAGCATTACATTGCTACAGACACATGTCTTCATCACACTCATTACTGTACCTACACACATATATACATACACGCATACATCACGCTCATTAGTGTACATAAACACATATACACATTCACGTCTACATCACTGTGGTGAAAAATTCTAAATACCCATATATAAATTAGAACATAAATGTAAAGCCGAACGAAATAATACAATAGAAAGAAGAATGGTGAAAGACCAGTACTTTCCCAATAGCGCTTCCGTTTTATAACGCCATAATGGCTGAACAAGAGACCCTCCTTTTTCTACTTTGTCTGCATAAACTACACGCGAATCACAGTCGTTTCTAAAAATAAAACTGGTACTGTATTTCTTAGAAGACCTTGATTTGCAAACTGCATAATGACCTAGATACAAATACTACATTAATGAAATTATACACACAAAGTTGACCTAGAAAGACAGACGGGCTAAGCAGAGACGAGAAAGGATAGACGGAGCGAAGCAATAATACTACGTCGTCTCGCGATTAAAAAGTGAACGCCAATCACACGCGAAACGCATGAAGGCCTGTTTTTTTTCAAATAAACAGTGATAAAAAAACCACTAACGATACGAGGTTAGGTTTTGAAAACAGGTTTAAAGTCTTATTGGGAAACCTGACATTCTACTGTTTTATGTCTAAGCTCCTGACATTAGTCTGACAGTACAGAAGACATCCCATAGTATGGAAGTGAACAGGTGGTAACAGCAAATACACGACTATCATAGAAAAATACATATTTTGAACGAAGCCATTTAGCCCCATTAAACTTATATATTCTTGTACCTTAGGACTTGCTGACAAAGAATATGTTATGTGTTACGCAAATAGTCTATGAATTAACAAATTATAGCCAAAATACTATAGTTGGGTTGACTGACAGCACAAGATCATATCTGCTTATTTTTTTATGGCATGTTTGTAAAACACTGCTTTGGGGAAAATGAGGCCGACAAGTTAGATACGATTTGATTGGCTGTGGTAAAATGTAAGGAGAAACCTTATTGGTCTAACTGCAAATCCAAATATTGTTGTTAATGGTAACGTATAGGATGGATAGTTTTTTCAAAGGCTCATGTAAACATGGCCTGATTGGTTAGAACGTTAGATATGGTCAAAAAGAAGCGTCAGTTCACTGCCATTTTTGAAAATAAATCCTGTGAAAATCAAGTGCGTTGAGAGCAGGCTAATAATTTTCTAATAAAGGAAAAGCCTGGAAAGCGGCAGATCAAAATTGTGCCAGAATTCATCGCCAGTCAACGTTACTTGTTTAATATTTCCTTGAATTGTGGTAAGCTAGACATATTTAATATATATTTTATATGAAAATTGAATGTGAAATTACAAATTATGTCTGTATGTGTGTGGTTCAGTAGCAAACATGAGGCAAAGTCTAGATATTGCTCCACCTTGTAAAGATTGTCAGAGAGGAGTATAACTGCCTATACAGATAGATATATTGGATTGCCATATGTAACATGACACCTATCCTATTGTATAGAAGGGATTAACGCTGGAATTGCAGAGGCGTTGTAACCATTAGGGAGAGGAATACTGGTGTATATTGTCACATGAAAAGCTAGCAGTTGGCCTACAGCTCTGAACTTTATGTTTGTACGGTCTTGTACGTCAGTGTGGAAATATATTATATATTAGTTATGAAGAAGAAGGCACACCCTTCTTATTTCAGAGACCGTGGTACTGATGTTAATATAGCAGCACATGGTCTGAGCTTTGCTTGATCCAGAACTCTGGCAGCAGACTCCTTGCCCAAGATATCGGCCATTGTGGGTTTTTCTAGCAAACTAAGAAGCAAGCGAGCAGAGGATACAGTTTTCCTGCAGCCGCTATATGAGCTAAGAATCTGTCAGCACGAGCAGCTCACAGTTGTATAACCCACCTCAATTGAACTTACATAAATAGTCCAAGAGGGACAGTATTTGTTTCAAAAAGTAAAAGAATCTGTGAATCCTTTAATATTATTTCCACCAGTAACAAACACATGAAGTCATGATGACAACCAACAACCTAGCTCAAACAGCCAGTATTGCCTCATAATACTACCTCACAACATTACACTCATATTATAATAATATTATATGTCGGGACAAAGATCCTTTGTATAAAATTTTGTACATAAACATTGTGTTTACATTTGATTGTGATTCCTGATTCAGTGTGTAGTTGGATCAGGATATCTATATATTGAAAACAATTCAATACATTTGTTAAAATTTAACCCTTGACTTAATAAGATAATCTTTAGAGTGTTAGTTGTTTGTGACTGTCATATTGTTGTCAATTTGTTGAGGATCTTAACTTAGGAGTTTATCTGTCTGTTGGTTGTTATGAATTACACTACATCCCTATCATAACCCTAGACATTAAACGTAGTCATCACTAAATTCAAGAATAAGTCTGATTGAGGTCTAAATGTGGTAGCAAGTAAGGTCATCTGTAACACATCAAACTTATTAGATACAGATACCTTCACAGCTGATCTCAGTCAGTACACTAAGTCCCCTATAACTATATTTACATAATCCCAACTTACCACATATATTGGGGTCCTGTCCGGGATTTTGAACCTTCTCCTAGCACATATATTGGGGGGAGTTCACTTCAGGGAATAATAAAAATTAAAAAGGTATTCTTGGGTGGAAAATAAATAAGGTTGAGCTCTCAGTGCTTGTGGTTGTCCTTAGTATAATTAGTCATAGATTGAATTGTTTAGTTAAACATTGTATAAATTTGCCTGTTAGAAAATGGCAGACCTGGCAAAGTTTCGATCTGCTGCTGTGCAGGCTGCTAAAGAATTGGGAATGGACGGGCAAATTATGATTGCTTATGTCACAACTGAATGTGACAAATTTATTGAGCGTGAAGAAAGAAAATTTGAGGCTGAAAGAAAATTAGAATCTGATAGATTGGCCGAAGATAAGAGAATTGAGGCAGATAAAGAACTTAAGAGGTTGCAGATTGAGGCTGACAAAGAGGCTAAGGCATTGGAGGCGGATCGGGAGGCAGAGATTAAAAGGCTCCAGTATGAAGAGAAGAAGCTGGAGGCAGAAAGAGAGGAAAGAAGATAAGCTACAGAAAGAGAAGAAAAGGAGACAAGCTACAGAAAGAGAAGAAAAGAGACAGGCTGCTAAAAGGGAAGACAAGCGATTGGCTGCAGAGAGGGAAGCAGAAGATAAGAGATTACAAAGGGAGCACGAGTTACGACTAAGGGAGTTGGAATTTCAAGGCCATGCTCCTGAAAATGGTGCCAGTCCCTTTACCTCTGATGCTCTGCTAGTCAGGGAGCCTCAACCTCAGCTATGAGTTTTCATTTAGACCATTTTGTTGAGAAAGACGATGACATCTAGAGTTACCTAAATAGATATGAACTGTTAGCTACCACGTATGGTTTAGAGAGAGAAAGGTGGAGCTTAAAGTTATCACAAGGGCTTCGTGGTACAGCTTATGACGTTTTTGCCAAGATGATCAGAGATGACCAAGACAATTATGACATGTTAAAGCAGGCTCTTTTGTTAAGATATGAAAAGAATGGAGAATTTTATAGAAAAAAGTTCAGGAATGCTAAACTACTGTCAGGTGAGACATATCACCAGTTCTCTGCACGGTTAGAGACATACTTGGAGAAATGGACGGCTCTGGGAAAAACCCAAGATCTTAAGGAAATGATCCTTATAGAGCAGCTAAGAGAGTCCATGGCTCCAGACCTGAGAAAGTTTCTCATGGAACAAGGTGCAGAGAGGCTGGGTGAGTTACTAAATGTTGCTGAAAGATATCAGACAGCTCAAGCAAAGGTAACAGGTAATAAAAAGAAACAGGTAGACAATTTTAAGGCACCACAAAATTTAAATAAATTTGATCATAGAGATCAGAACAAAGGTAAGCACCAGTTTGATAGGCCACAGTATAATAATAAAAATAAAACCCCACAATTCGATGAAAGGAAATTTGATGAAAGAAAATCTTTCAACCAAGGAAAGAGGTGGTGTAACAATTGTCGGATGAACAATCATACCACCGAAAACTGTAGGAAGAAAACTACTAGTTTTGCTGCTATGAAATCTGGGAAGAAGGGAAAAAAGGGCAAACCTGCGGAACTACAGGAACCGTATCACCCCCCAGTGTGTGAAGATGTAATCTGTAATGGAGTCACCATAAGGTGCTTATATGATACAGGTCTAGATTATGATTCAGTTGTGAGTTCTCACCTGGTGCAAGCAGATCAATACACCACAGAAACAGTGGAGATTCAAGCTGCAACCAAGGAAGTAGCGACCATGACACTCCCTATCGCTAAGATACATGTGAAAACGCGATATGTGGAGGGAGTAATCAAAGCAGCAGTGATAAATGAACAAATCTACCCTCTGATATTGGGGTGTAGATATGTCTTCTTGGGGAATCTCATGAGACCTGTGATATTGACAACAGTGCAGACCAGATCATAGTCTAAAAAGGAGGAGGATAATCCAATAAATACTCATCCAGATGAGATGAGGAAGGCACAGGCGGAGGACAAAACATTCAAGCCGTGTTTCAAGAAATTGTCCAAATGTCATACACCTCCAGGCAAGGGAGAATTTTATATGAAGAACAAGTTGATTTATAGGAAGGCTGGATCTGAATCCAATGGTCACGGACAGCTGGTCCTTCCCACTTCATATAGGACTAAAGTGTTGGAACTAGGGCATGCGATTCCCTTCAGTGGTCATATTGGGATCAGCGCAACAGGACAGCCTATAGCTTGTCACTATTTCTGGCCAGGGATAACTGAAGATATCAAAAGATATGTAAAATCCTGTCCAGAGTGCCAACGAGTAGCACCAAAGCATTGGACTGCACCAGCAACTCTAGGGGAAATGCCCATAGTGGGAACACCTTTTGAGAGAGTTACCGTGGACATTGTGGGACCTCTCACTCGAACCAAGAGGAGGAACAGCTACATTATGACTCTGGTGGACACCTGTTCTATGTGGGGAGAGGCGGTAGCCCTGTCATCAATTGATTCAAAACATGTGGCAGAGGCATTACTCACAATTTTCACAAGGTTAGGCTTTCCCAACCAAATCTTGACTGATAATGGCTCTCAGTTCAAGGGGAAACTAACCGAAGAAGTTTTCAGGATCTTTCAAGCCAAACACTTCCATTGTAGCCCGTACCATTTCCAAGGAAACGGCCAAGTGGAAAGATTTAATGGGACCTTGATGTCGATCCTGAGAAAGTTGGCACATGAAAAACCAGATACATGGGACCAGTACCTTCACGCCGCCCTCTTTGCTTATCGGGAGGTTCCCCATAGTTCAACCGGTATGGCCCCGGCAACATTATTATTTGGAAGGCCAATAAAAGGTCCACACGAAGCTCTGTTAAGAACGTGGACTGATGAAAAGGCAGAGGAAAATATCACATCCTCATACCAATATGTGAATGAGCTGACCACTCGTTTAAAAACTGGCTGAAAACTTGCCAATGCAAATTTGAGACAAGCCAGGAAAAAACATGCTGCCTATTACAACAAGAAAGCTAAAGACAGAGATTTGGCTGTGAGAGAGTGTGATAAATTTAACCGTGATACAACGTTAAAATATCTCCAAAGATAAAATGTAGGGATAAAAAAAATGCGTAAGCTACTAGAAGACATGATCGCCCATGCCGCGGTTCACTACCCGCCATGGAAACTAACTTGTTAGACGCAAAGACAAAACGTTTACCCTTGGAGACGGGAGGGAACGGAGATCAAAAAGAAAAAATATGACTGAACACGTGCTTGAAACTAGCAAGGCTAAAAAGACGCAATTGGTGGGGAAAGGAAAAAAATTCACGTCCCCAAGTTGACACAATGTAAAGAAATGGACAAAAGGGACATTAGCTACTATACGCAACAGTCATTTCTTGGACGCTTTTGCGATACTTAGTCCTTTTATTTGAATTAAGCGGCAAACGCATTATAGAAGATGCTCGAACATATTTCAAAAAAACAACTAACCTTGAAAAAGTAACTTTTTCTTAATAATAATGTTAGGAATATAAAACTTAGCTAGTCTGATAGCCCATCTTGAGCAGAGAAATAATATGCTTTCATTTATACACACGGATAGATAATAATGAAGATATTGACAAAAGACTGTGTTGTTCATAACAGACGAGCGACTGCACTGTTAAAAAAATGTCACTAATTTTCAAAAATTGCGGCCTTGAGACCCAAGTGCTAAAATCTAGTTGGAATGAAAGAGAGGGGGAATTAGTGGAAAATTGTGGCTAAAAATAACTTTAGAGACCGATTCGTGTAGAAAGGCATGTAGAACCAAGCGTAATTTTTTATGAAAAAGCAAGTAGAGACAGACGGACCAACAGACAATAATACATACTTGACTGAGGTATGACTGAATTGACTTTTGGTCGGAGGTTTGAAATTTGAAAGGGGGAAGTCGGTGATTGGCCACCGATAATCATATTATCAGCGCACAGACGCGCATTTTTGCCATTCAACATAAATTGTCCATTAGTAGACACAGTAATTCTTCAGTGGTGTAGTTCCCAGAAGCTAATTGCCATATTTAGAGGGACGCCATACTAGAGCCAGCAGCTCAGCTGAGTTTTGCTAGAATATAACTGTGTTCTCTATTCATAATTCTGGTAAGACTGAAAGTATTTCTTTGTATATTTTAATAGTGTTTAATGTTTCGAGTGATTTGATACTGCCATATCAAAATCTACCCCTTACAACAAGTAAGGATTCGCTCTAGATCCCCAGCCCAAGTTCAGGGTCTAGAGACAAACAAAATACATAAACGCCAGCAAGGATTATGAAGGGCGGATCAAGTGTTGAGATCAGTGGAACATATCCCCTATCTTATTCAATAGCAGGAAGCTAATGAACATATTTCAGAATATGTAGTCTTGGGGAACTAGTTCTATGTGAAACCAACTTGGTAAGATGTGCTGTATGGTCAGAGAGATCTGACCCCGTCTATGTGGTGTTGTTGTGTAGTGTTGTGTGCAGAAGTGGCTCAGGAGGTAGAGTTCTGACACATGACCAAATACTTTTGTTGCAGAAGTGTGAGTTTCTGTTTGGCACCAAAAACGTGTCAAATGCTGTGTTGATAAATACAAGTGTGGACCAGTGCAGTCTAGTATTTTGTCAGAGCAGCCTTATATTGCCCCCAAGCATGGAGAGGTGGGGCCACCAGATTCCAGCACCAGAACTACTTAATCAAGATACGTGAGCGTCTGGCCTGCTGGACCTTCACCAACTTATTTACTAACTAACACACCAACTATATTACCATCACTAGAACCCACAAAAATTTTGCGAAATAAAATGTGTATTACTCCCATCAGTGAAGGGACAAGGTTTGGTAGTCATAGACAGGGAGTGATGATATCACCCCAACAGCTCATCTAGAAATAAGTTTTCCTGGAACTATCTTAAGATAATTACTATTAACCAGTCATTTGAAATACATATGTACACATTTTCTATTTTATTATGACATATATTCATGCATTTCATTCATAATTTCAAAACTTTTCATATGTTCTGACCAAAATAAAACCTTGGTTCAGAACAAATAAACTTAAAGAAAATTTAATATCAAAAATTTAAACAGCTTGAGTTAGTTCAGTGTGTTATAAATTTTATTAATATCATTAGACTTATTAAATATCTGTGTGTGTGTGTATGTAATTTACCACAACACATTACATATCAGTACCCAAGATTTTAACGTAGCCACATTCATTAGTAAAAAAGATATGTGTGAGGTCGTAAGTGGTAGCAAGAAGGGCCTTCTGTAAATTCACAGCTACATTTATCTCAGGAGCCTTCACAGCTGACCTCATGCATCACACTAGGTAACATCAACCATACAATACCATCAAATCCACTACATATATTGGGGTCTTGTCCAGGGATAATTAGCTTACCAGTAATATTAGGATCTCCTGGTGGGAGAATTAAATTAGGGGGACAAATTGTAAAAATTAAAAGTGTCCCTTAAAATAAAAGTTGGTGAATCTTCACAGCCAGTGGTAGTTAATTGATTAATTAATTAATTAGAATTACTTTAGTTATTAATTGGTTAGAGATTTATCTTGCTCATTGCTAAATTGTCTAAAAAGTATGGCGGAGCTGGCAAAGTTCAGATCAGCTGCTGTGCTAACGGCGAAGGATATGGGAATGGATGGTCAGGGTTTAATTCAATACGTAACTGCAGAATGTGATAAGTATATTGAAAGGGAAGATAGGAGGTTAGCTGAAGAGAAGAGGTTACAAATTGAGGCCGATAGAGAACTTAAGAGGCTGCAGATTGAGGCAGATGAAAAACGACAGCAAAGGGAAGCAGAAGATAAAAAGGCCGAAAGGGAAGCAGAAGATAAAAAGGCCGAAAGGGAGGCAGAAGATAGAAGGTTGCAAAGGGAGCACGAATTACGACTAAGGGAGCTGGAATTACAAGGCCATGCTCCTGAAAATGGTGCCAGCCCTTTTGCCTCAGATGCTACGCCTAGTCAGGGAGCCTCAACATCAGCTATGGGGTTTCATTTAGACCATTTTGTTGAGAAAGACGATGACATAGAGGGGTACCTCAGTCGTTTTGAATTATTAGCTACTACATATGGGTTAGAGAGAGAGAGAGAAGTGGAGTTTAAAGTTATCACAGGGACTGAGAGGTACTTCTTATGAAGTCTTCGCAAAAATGAACAGAGAAGACCAAGACAATTATGACATGTTAAAGCAGGCTTTGTTGTTAAGATACGAAAAAAATGGTGAATTTTATCGTAAGAAATTTAGAAATGCCAAACTGTTGTCTGGGGAGACATACCACCAATTCTCTGCCAGACTGGAAACCTATTTGGAGAAATGGACTGCTCTGGGGAAGACCCAAGATCTTAAAGAGATGATCATGATAGAGCAATTGAGAGAGTCCATGGCTCCAGACTTGAGAAAATTTCTCATGGAACAAGGTGCAGAGAGGTTGGGGGATGTTTTAAATGTCGCTGAGAGGTATCAGGCAGCCCAGGCAGAGGTAAGTGGTGCTAAAAAGAAGCACATAGACAATTTTAAAGCTCCACAGCAATTTAATAAATTTGATAATAGAGAACAGGGTAATAAAGGTAGGACAAACCTTGAACGGCCAAGAAATGACTATCGTGACAGAAACTCACAGTTCAATGACCAAAAATCCAATGAAAGAAAACCGTTTAACCAAGGAAAAAGATGGTGTAAATGGTGCAAGAAAGATAACCATAACACCGAATTTTGTAGAAGGAAACCTTCAAACATTGCTGCAATGAAGTCGGGGACTCAAAGATTAAAGGTTAATCCTAAGGGACAGCAGGAACCTTATCACCCCCCAGTTTGTGAGGATGTTATTTGTAATGGGGTCACCACAAGGTGCCTTTATGATACAGGTTTGGATTATGATTCAGTTGTGAAGTCTAGCCTAGTGGACCCAAGTCAGTATACCACAGAAACAGTGGAAATACAAGGGGCGACTAAGGACATACCACTCATGACACTTCCCATCGCAAGGATAACGGTGAAAACTCGCTATGTGGAAGGAGAAATCAGAGCAGCAGTGATAGATGAACCAATCTACCCTCTGATATTGGGGTGTAGATACGTCTTCTTGGGGAATCCCGAGAGACCTGTGATCATGGCGACAGTGCAGACCAGGTCACAGAAAAAGGAGGAAGAAGGTGAACCTATTAATGCTCATCCAGAGGAGATGAGGAAGGCGCAGGCTGAGGATAAGACCCTTAACCCATGTGTCAAAAAATTGCCCAAAGGATACACACCTCCAAGCAAGGGAGAGTACTTTGTGAAGAACAAATTATTATACAGGAAGACAGGAATTAGATCCACTGGTCACGGACAGTTAGTTCTTCCCAAGATATATAGGGCAAACTTAATAAGGAGCTTACATGTTGGAAAAGATGGTGACCATGAGAAAGTCGGTACCATCTGCCAAAAGATTGCTCGAAAATACTATTGGCCCGACGTAAATGTCGATATTGAGAACTTTGTAGAAGCATGTGGCATATTTCATGAGGGAACACCCACAAAGGGACAAAATGTGCAGGACCTAGAAACGCCACAGGGCAAATTTAGGCCTGGAAGGAAAACTAATTATACTCAGGTAGACAAAGTGGAATGGGAGCCCCCTTTTCACACCCAGTCTTCACTTGAATGGATTAACATGGCCACTATGCGACGAGTACAAAGAGTAAATTTTACCCAGGATAAGATGACAATCCCTCGGTCAGACTTATATAAACTGGAAGAACAGAAAAGAGAGCGAAGATCTCTCATAAGCAATCTAAAGTGGGAAGATAAACCCAAGAAAAAAATTGGTAGTGGTCGATTTGTGAGTGATGATTCTAGGAAGAAAAGTCCTCATTATAAAGCTTCTAATGGACGGTACCCAACGGGTTCCATGAAAAATAAGTATGAAAATTTAAAGGTCCAGATGTAACTTTATTAAGGACCTGGACAGATGAGAAGGCAGAGGAGACTATTACCTCATCTTATCAATACGTGAACGAACTGACCACTCGTTTGAAAGCTGGATGGAAACTGGCAAATGATAATTTGAAACAAGCCAGGAAGAAACATGCAGCATATTTTAATAGGAAGGCAAAGGACAGAGAACTAGCTGTGGGAGAGAAGGTGCTGCTTCTACTACCCGGTAGCCAGAATAAATTACAAATTGGATGGCAAGGTCCATATACGGTTCTAGAGAAGGTGTCTAGAACAAACTATAAAATTGACAAAAAGGGGAAGGAAAAAGTTTATCATGTAAACCTTTTAAAGAAGTACCTGGACAGACCACTCCAGGAAAGCACCCCCTTACTGACCTTGGCTATCGCAACTCAAATGCAAAAGGAACCACTCACCTCACATGAATACCCATTACATCCTTGTGAAACAGCAGCACAGGTAAAAGTCAGTAAGCACCTGACTAAAAATCAGAGGGAGAGAGTTCAACAGGTTCTGGAGGAACATACAGATGTATTAACAGATAAACCAGGACATACAAATTTGCTACAGTATGACATGAAACTGGTAGACTCAAACCCAATCTGTATGAGAGCCTATTCTATTCCGTTCGCGAAGGAGAAGGCATTGAAGGAAGAAATAGATTATTTGTTGAAGGAGGGGATTATTTCACACAGTGAATCATCTTTTAGCTCCAGTGTAGTTTTGTTGAGAAAACCGTCTGGGGAACACAGACTGTGCATAGATTACAGGAAACTGAATGCTGTCACAGAAGGACAAGTGGATCCATTACCAGACACAAAACAGTTATTTGCCAGATTAAACAAGGCAAAATACTTTTCAAAGGTGGATCTTAGTAAAGGCTATTACCAGATTCCAGTGAAGCCTGAAGTGAGACCTTATTTGGCTTTTAGCACTTCGGATGGACATTATGAATTCAACATGCTACCATTCGGACTGAAAAATGCTCCGAGTGTATTTTCAAGGATGATGCGCAAATTGTTGGATCCCCTGAATAACCCATGTATCACGAATTTCATGGATGATATTCTCGTCGCCACAGAGACATTTGAAGAACACATTGACTCCCTAAAAATGTTATTTGATAGACTTAGGGAGGCGAACTTAACTGCTAGGCCAACAAAATGTTGTATTGGATGCAAAGAGTTGGAATTCTTGGGACACACTGTATATCAGGGCAACATGACCCCTGACCCCAAGAACTTGGAAAAACTGCAGAGAGCACCTAGACCACAAACAAAAAAGGACGTGCGATCATTCGTGTCGTTATGTGGTTTTTACCAAAAATATATCAAAAATTTTAACTCAATATGTGCTCCTCTGACTGATTTGACTCGCAAGGGACATCCAGATAAAATAGTTTGGACTGCGCAATGTGAATTAGCGTTCAAAGAGTTAAAGGAAAAACTCACTAGCAAGCCTATTCTAAAACTGCCTGATTTGACACAGGACTTTGTCGTAAGAACAGATGCACGTAATGTAGGACTCGGGGCGGCTTTGTTGCAAAAATCATCTTCACCTGATGGGGAACTGAACCCAGTCGCTTATGCAAGCCGCAAATTGAATAAGGCGGAACAAGGATATTCCACAAGCGAAAAAGAATGTTTAGCGTTAATCTGGGCAATAAAGAAGTTCCAAATCTATCTGTATGGTATGACTTTTGTGGTCCAGACGGATCATCAGCCCCTTGTATTCTTATCTCAGGCTAAGCATGAAAACGCAAGATTGCTGAGGTGGTCTTTAATACTGCAACCTTATCAGTTTAGTATTGAGTACATCCCAGGGTCATTGAATGTCGGTGCAGATTTCCACAGTCGGCACCCCTGTGATCAAAATTAGAGTAGTGGCAGGCGTGAGGAGTAATTTTATCTATGTGTATCACTGGTTTTGGAACTTGCCGTAGGCATGTTTTCAAGTGGGGAGATGTGTGATAAATTTAACCGTGATACAACGTTAAAATATCTCCAAAGATAAAATGTAGGGATAAAAATAATGCGTAAGCTACTAGAAGACATGATCGCCCATGCCGCGGTTCACTACCCGCCATGGAAACTAACTTGTTAGACGCAAAGACAAAACGTTTACCCTTGGAGACGGGAGGGAACGGAGATCAAAAAGAAAAAATATGACTGAACACGTGCTTGAAACTAGCAAGGCTAAAAAGACGCAATTGGTGGGGAAAGGAAAAAAATTCACGTCCACAAGTTGACACAATGTAAAGAAATGGACAAAAGGGACCTTAGCTACTATACACAACAGTCATTTCTTGGACGCTTTTGCGATACTTAGTCCTTTTATTTGAATTCAGCGGCAAACGCATTATAGAAGATGCTCGAACATATTTCAAAAAAACAACTAACCTTGAAAAAGTAACTTTTTCTTAATAATAATGTTAGGAATATAAAACCTAGCTAGTCTGATAGCCCATCTTGAGCAGAGAAATAATATGCTTTCATTTATACAGACGGATAGATACTAATGAAGATATTGACAAAAGACTGTGTTGTTCATAACTGACGAGCGACTGCACTGTTAAAAAAATGTCACTAATTTTCAAAAATTGCGGCCTTGAGATCCAAGTGCTAAAATCTAGTTGGAATGAAAGAGAGGGGGAATTAGTGGAAAATTGTGGCTAAAAATAACTTTAGAGACCGATTCGTGTAGAAAGGCATGTAGAACCAAGCGTGTTTTTTATGAAAAAGCAAGTAGAGACAGACGGACCAACAGACAATAATACATACTTGACTGAGGTATGACTGAATTGACTTTTGGTCGGAGGTTTGAAATTTGAAAGGGGGAAGTCGGTGATTGGCCACCGATAATCATATTATCAGCGCACAGACGCGCATTTTTGCCATTCAACATAAATTGTCCATTAGCAGACACAGTAATTCTTCAGTGGTGTAGTTCCCAGAAGCTAATTGCCATATTTAGAGGGACGCCATACTAGAGCCAGCAGCTCAGCTGAGTTTTGCTAGAATATAACTGTGTTCTCTATTCATAATTCTGGTAAGACTGAAAGTATTTCTTTGTATATTTTAATATTGTTTAATGTTTCGAGTGATTTGATACTGCCATATCAAAATCTACCCCTTACAACAAGTAAGGATTCGCTCTAGATCCCCAGCTTAAGTTCAGGGCCTAGAGACAAACAAAATACATAAACGCCAGCAAGGATTATGAAGGGCGGATCAAGTGTTGAGATCAGTGGAACATATCCCCTATCTTATTCAATAGCAGGAAGCTAATGAACATATTTCAGAATATGTAGTCTTGGGGAACTAGTTCTATGTGAAACCAACTTGGTAAGATGTGCTGTATGGTCAGAGAGATCTGACCCCGTCTATGTGGTGTTGTTGTGTAGTGTTGTGTGCAGAAGTGGCTCAGGAGGTAGAGTTCTGACACATGACCAAATACTTTTGTTGCAGAAGTGTGAGTTTCTGTTTGGCACCAAAGTGGTGTCAAATGCTGTGTTGATAAATACAAGTGTGGACCAGTGCAGTCTAGTATTTTGTCAGAGCAGCCTTATATTGCCCCCAAGCACGGAGAGGTGGGGCCACCAGATTCCAGCACCAGAACTACTCAATCAAGATACATGAGCGTCTGGCCTGCTGGACCTTCACCAACTTATTTACTAACTAACACACCAACTATATTACCATCACTAGAACCCACAAAAATTTTGGGAAATAAAATTTGTATTACTCCCATCAGTGAAGGGACAAGGTTTGGTAGTCATAGACAGGGAGTGATGATATCACCCCAACAGCTCATCTAGAAATAAGTTCTCCTGGGACTATCTTAAGATAATTACTATTAACCAGTCATTTGAAATACATATGTACACATTTTCTATTTTATTATGACATATATTCATGCATTTCATTCATAATTTCAAAACTTTTCATATGTTCTGACCAAAATAAAACCTTGGTTCAGAACAAATAAACTTAAAGAAAATTTAATATCAAAAATTTAAACAGCTTGAGTTAGTTCAGTGTGTTATAAATTTTATTAATATCATTAGACTTATTAAATATCTGTGTGTGTGTGTGTGTGTGTGTGTGTGTGTATGTAATCTACCACAACACATTACATATCAGTACCCTAGATTTTAACGTAGCCACATTCATTAGTAAAAAAGATATGTGTGAGGTCGTAAGCGGTAGCAAGAAGGGCCTTCTGTAAATTCACAGCTACATTTATCTCAGGAGCCTTCACAGCTGACCTCATGCATCACACTAGGTAACATCAACCATACAATACCATCAAATCCACTACAGAGAGAAGGTACTGCTTCTTCTACCCGGTAGCCAGAATAAGTTGCAAATTGGATGGCAAGGTCCATATACAGTTCTAGAGAAGGTGTCTAGAACAAATTATAAGATAGATAAGAAGGGGAAAGAAAAAATCTATCATGTGAATCTCCTGAAGAAATATTTGGAAAGAGAAAATCAGGAAGAGACACATTTGCTGACCTTGTCTATTGCCATGGAGATGAAAAAAGAACCACTTTCATCATTTGAATATCCATTACACCCCTGTGAGACAGCTGCACAGGTGAAAATCAGTACACACTTAACTAAAAATCAGAAGGAGAGAGTGCAACAGGTTCTAGATGATCATACAGAGGTGTTAACGGACCGTCCGGGGCATACAAACTTATTGGAATATGATATGAAACTTATAGACCCAACACCTGTATGTATGAAAGCATATTCGATTCCTTTCGCTAAGGAGAAAGCTTTGAAGGAAGAGACAGACTATTTGTTAAAGGAAGGAATTATTTCACACAGTGAATCTTCGTATAGTTCCAGTGTGGTGCTCTTGAGAAAACCCTCTGGAGAACATAGACTCTGTATAGATTACAGGAGACTGAATGCTATCACAGAAGTCAGGTGGATCCATTGCCGGATACAAATCAGCTGTTTGCCAGGCTGAATAAAGCTAAATATTTCTCAAAGGTGGATCTGAGCGAAGGCTACTATCAGATTCCAGTAAAGCCTGAGGTTAGACCTTATCTAGCTTTTAGTACCTCAGAGGGACACTATGAATTTAACAGATTACCATTTGGATTGAAGAATGCGCCCAGTGTCTTCTCTAGAATGATGAGAAAATTGTTGGATCCTCTGAATAATCCATGTATAACAAACTTCATGGATGATATCCTTATAGCGACAGAAACATTTGAGGAACACATTGACTCTCTGAACATGTTGTTTGATCGACTTAAAGAAGCGAATTTGACAGCCCGACCAACCAAATGTTGCATTGGATGTAAAGAATTAGAATTCTTGGACACACAGTCCATCAGGGAAACATGACTCCTGACCCCAAAAACTTGGAGAAACTAAGAAAAGCCCCGAGGCCACAAACAAAGAAAGACGTGAGATCTTTTGTCTCATTATGTGGTTTCTATCAAAAGTATATCAAACACTTTAATTCCATATGTGCACCGTTAACTGATTTGACACGCAAGAGAAATCCAGATCGAATTACCTGGACAGCACAGTGTCAATTAGCATACCAAGAATTGAAGGAAAAGCTCACCAGCAAACCTATTTTGAAATTACCTGACTTAAGTCAAGAATTCATTGTGAGAACGGATGCCAGTAATATCGGTTTGGGTGCCACCCTGTTACAGAAGTCAGATTCACTGGATGGGGAATTAACCCCAGTGGCATATGCTAGTCGTAAGTTGAATAAAGCTGAAAAAAATTATTCAACTAGTGAAAAAGAATGTCTTGCTGTAATATGGGCGATCAAGAAATTCAATATTTACCTGTATGGGAAGGCATTCAAGTTACAAACGGATCACAAACCCCTGGCTTTTCTAGCGCAAGCTAGGCATGAAAATTCTAGGTTACTCCGCTGGTCATTGCTTTTACAGCCATTTCAGTTCTGCATAGAATATATTTCTGGAAAAACTAACCTAGGTGCTGATTTTCTAAGCCGCCATCCGTGGGATGAGAATCAAAGTAATCACCAGGCATAGATAGAAAGTTATCTATGTGTATATAGAATTAGAGACTATCATATAATGTCTGTTTTAAGTGGCGAGAATTTGTGGTGAAAAATTCTAAATACCCATATATAAATTAGAACATAAATGTAAAGCCGAACGAAATAATACAATAGAAAGAAGAATGGTGAAAGACCAGTGCTTTCCCAATAGCGCTTCCGTTTTATAACGCCATAATGGCTGAACAAGAGACCCTCCTTTTTCTACTTTGTCTGCATAAACTACACGCGAATCACAGTCGTTTCTAAAAATAAAACTGGTACTGTATTTCTTAGAAGACCTTGATATGCAAACTGCATGATGACCTAGATACAAATACTACATTAATGAAATTATACACACAAAGTTGACCTAGAAAGACAGACGGGCTAAGCAGAGACGAGAAAGGATAGACGGAGCGAAGCAATAATACTACGTCGTCTCGCGATTAAAAAGTGAACGCCAATCACACGCGAAACGCATGAAGGCCTGTTTTTTTTCAAATAAACAGTGATAAAAAAATCACTAACGATACGAGGTTAGGTTTTGAAAACAGGTTTAAAGTCTTATTGGGAAACCTGACATTCTACTGTCTTATGTCTAAGCTCCTGACATTAGTCTGACAGTACAGAAGACATCCCATAGTATGGAAGTGAACAGGTGGTAACAGCAAATACACGACTATCATAGAAAAATACATATTTTGAACGAAGCCACTTAGCCCCATTAAACTTATATATTCTTGTACCTTAGGACTTGCTGACAAAGAATATGTTATGTGTTACGCAAATAGTCTATGAATTAACAAATTATAGCCAAAATACTATAGTTGGGTTGACTGACAGCACAAGATCATATCTGCTTATTTTTTTAATGGCATGTTTGGAAAACACTGCTTTGGGGGAAATGAGGCCGACAAGTTAGATACGATTTGATTGGCTGTGGTAAAATGTAAGGCGAAACCTTATTGGTCTAACTGCAAATCCAAATATTGTTGTTAATGGTAACGTATAGGATGGATAGTTTTTTTCAAAGGCTCATGTAAACATGGCCTGATTGGTTAGAACGTTAGATATGGTCAAAAAGAAGCGTCAGTTCACTGCCATTTTTGAAAATAAATCCTGTGAAAATCAAGTGCGTTGAGAGCAGGCTAATAATTTTCTAATAAAGGAAAAGCCTGGAAAGCGGCAGATCAAAATTGTGCCAGAATTCATCGCCAGTCAACGTTACTTGTTTAATATTTCCTTGAATTGTGGTAAGCTAGACATATTTAATATATATTTTATATGAAAATTGAATGTGAAATTACAAATTATGTCTGTATGTGTGTGGTTCAGTAGCAAACATGAGGCAAAGCCTAGATATTGCTCCACCTTGTAAAGATTGTCAGAGAGGAGTATAACTGCCTATACAGATAGATATATTGGATTGCCATATGTAACATGACACCTATCCTATTGTATAGAAGGGATTAACGCTGGAATAGCAGAGGCGTTGTAACCATTAGGGAGAGGAATACTGGTGTATATTGTCACATGAAAAGCTAGCAGTTGGCCTACAGCTCTGAACTTTATGTTTGTACGGTCTTGTACGTCAGTGTGGAAATATATTATATATTAGTTATGAAGAAGAAGGCACACCCTTCTTATTTCAGGGACCGTGGTACTGATGTTAATATAGCAGCACATGGTCTGAGCTTTGCTTGATCCAGAACTCTGGCAGCAGACTCCTTGCCCAAGATATCGGCCATTGTGGGTTTTTCTAGCAAACTAAGAAGCAAGCGAGCAGAGGATACAGTTTTCCTGCAGCCGCTATATGAGCTAAGAATCTGTCAGCACGAGCAGCTCACCCTTGTATAACCCACCTCAATTGAACTTACATAAATAGTCCAAGAGGGACAGTAATTGTTTTAAAAAGTAAAAGAATCTGTGAATCCTTTAATATTATTTCCACCAGTAACAAACACATGAAGTCATGATGACAACCAACAACCTAGCTCAAACAGCCAGTATTGCCTCATAATACTACCTCACAACATTACACTCATATTATAATAATATTATATGTCGGGACAAAGATCCTTTGTATAAAGTTTTGTACATAAACATTGTGTTTACATTTGATTGTGATTCCTGATTCACTGTGTAGTAGGATTAGGATATCTATTTATTGAAAAAAATTCAATACATTTGTTAAAATTTAACCCTTGACATAATAAGATAATCTTTAGAGTGTTAGTTGTTTGTGACTGTCATATTGTTGTCAATTTGTTGAGGATCTTAACTTAGGAGTTTATCTGTCTGTTGGTTGTTGTGAATTACACTACATCACTATCATAACCCTAGATATTAAACGTAGTCATCACTAAATTCAAGAATAAGTCTGATTGAGGTCTAAATGTGGTAGCAAGTAAGGTCATCTGTAACACATCAAACTTATTAGATACAGATACCTTCACAGCTGATCTCAGTCAGTACACTAAGTCCCCTATAACTATATTTACATAATCCCAACTTACCACAATCACACTCATTAGTGTACATAAACACGTATATAAATACACGTCTACATTACACTCATTAGTGTACATAAACACGTACACACATACACGTCTATATCACACTCTTTAGAGTACATAAACACTTACATAGTTACACGTCTATATCACGCTCATTAGTGTAGGTAAACACATATATACATACACGTCTACAACACACTCATTAGTGTGTTGTAGACGTACATATATTCATTCACGTCTACATCACACTCATCAGTGTACATAAAGACATATATAATTCATACACGTCTACACTACACTCATTAGTGTACATAACCAGGTATATACATACATGTCTATACCACACTCATTAGTGTACATAAATCCATATATACAAACACGTCTACACGACACTCATTAGTGCACATAAATACATATATACGTACACATCTACAACACACTCATTAGTGTACATAAACACATATATACATACACATCTACACCACACTCATTAGTGAACATAAACACCTATATACATACACGTCTTTATAACACTCATTAGTGAACCTGAACACACACACACACACACACACACACATATATATATATATATATATATATATAAGTTTACATCACACTCATTAGTGTACATTACACTCGTTCGTGTGCATAAACATATATACAAGCACGTCTACATCACGCTCATTAGTGTACATAAACACATATATCATACACGTCTACACTACCCTCATTAGTGTATATAAACACATATATATGTTCACAGCTACACAACACTCATTACTGTACATAAACAGATTTATACATACACGCAGAGCCGGATTAACGTAGTAGCAAAAGTAGCATATGCTACGGGCCCCGCGCGTTTAGGGGCCCCGCGCCAATAAATATGTACATATTTTTTGGTCATCTTCTAATACGAGCTTTAAACCAATGATCTTGTGATTTATGCCATCTTTAGCGCCTTTTCATTTGGTGTCACGAAATTGTGAGAGAAAGAGCATAAGAGGGTGACTTAGTGTGACTCTTCATTATTTTTATCTTAACTGTTTGCAGACGGAAGCCATTTAAGTGGCGTTGAAAATTTGGTCACGTTTGGACGGAAGCCACATTTTTTGGCTCCAGGCAACTGCCCCTCTAATTTTGTTTCGTTCTTTGTGAAATGAATTTGCATTAACAATAAAAACTAGAATTTAGGAAACGGAAACTTCCTGATTTAATTGAGGTATACGGCATGCTCGCACTCTCTTTCGATCTTGATTAAAATTTCTTGATTTGTAAAGTTAGAAAACTCAAAAAATGATCAGTAGACACAGAGATATTGGACGTAATTATGCTTCTGGAAGTGAAAAACGTAAAGCGAAGGAAGAAAAAGAAAGAAGAGACCAACTTGTGATATCAAAAACACGTAAGCTGACAGAATATTTTGATGTTCATGGTGGTGGTACTCTAACCGCTGAAGCTGGAAGTACAGGAACAACTAGTACTAGTGCAGGCTGTGCAGCAGAAAACATACAGCAAAACCCAGTATACACTGAGTCTGAATGTGAAAGAATAAGTGAAACGAAGAAGTACTCTAATGATATTGCCTGAAAACATACCTTTATGTTTGTCTAATATTTAAGTGCCCTTTACGAGTGCCTGAAAACATACCTTTATGTTTGTGTAATATTTTATCTGCCCTTTACGAGGGCCTGAAAACATACCTTTATGTTTGTCTAATATTTAAGTGCCCTTTACGAGTGCCTGAAAACATACCGTTATGTTTGTCTAATATTTAAGTGCCCTTTACGAGTGCCAGAAAACATACCTTTATGTTTGTCTAATATTTAAGTACCCTTTACGAGTGCCAGAAAACATACCTTTATGTTTGTCTAATATTTAAGTACCCCAAGGTAGTGTGGTTTGGTTTTAAGGACCATCTTCATTTCACACAGTGAGCTCTATTAGTGCTCCGATCTGCTCTCTTAGATCATACAAAAAGAGGATCTCAGCACAGTGCATGAACTCTATAGCACCGCCAAGGATCCCAATGTTTGTACACCAGTGTACATTTTATAAATAATTTGTGTGTGTGTGTGTGTGTGTCTGGGGGGGGGGGGGGGGTGTAGATTTTCCTAATTTTGTAAATTTTGCCAGGGCTACTCTTTACGATTTCCAACTGCCAGGGTATTTTTAACGTACGCAACATGCACACGGAACCTCCTATCGTATAGCCCTTATTCGGGAAGGCTAGGCATCTGATATTACTACCCATGAGTTCGGGGGGGGGGGGGGGAGTATGACATCATGAGGGCCCACTGGTTCTAAAAAAAGATTTCTATCAAATATATTGCCTGTACTGGGAACCGAACACGGTACTGTTAGAATTAGAGCCGGACTTCATAGCCACTCTAACCTCCTATGGTATTGCCTACCATGTTGGTGATCTGTATCAATGACATACTGTTCAGAATAACAGACGATCCTCGGTTTGCGCTAACCGCCGACGTTCATTCGTTATGGTTGGCATGAGAAAATATTAAAACAGCAAAGAACAAGGGGTCTTTATTAAAACTAAAGTAAATTGACACAAGGACTGCTACAAAAATGTATATGAGAAGAAAGTGTCATACACAGTTTTCACGCTGTGAAACAATGAATAAAAGCACAGACGGAAACTTCATGGACATCACCTGTCAGATAACAGGAGTTGCACAACATGGACATCACACTGACCAGAAGAATAACTAGACAATACAATCATAATGCCAGTTCCAAAAAAATGATTATACAGTATATATATATGTTATCATAGGGCTTCCTAATCTTGTTTGCCTTTTTGTTATCATGTTATTTTGTTTATATATATATATATATATATATATATATATATATATATATATATATATATATATATATATATATATATATATATATATATATAACAAAATAACGATAACAAAAAGGCAAACAAGATTAGGAAGCCCTATGATAACAAAAAGGAAAACAAGATTAGGTAGCCCTATGATAACAAAAAAGGCAAACCGATTTATTATTTGGTCAGTGCTGGAAATATGACGATCTCATCAGCGTCTTCTACGTGTTAACGATCTTGTCACCAGAAATCAATAATTGCTCTTACTGTCACGTGACACAATGTTTACTTACGGTCATCATTTGCAAATGGTGTCAGATCGACTCTGTCATTTAAATGCAGCATTCGATTACTGGCATATTTTTTTTAGTACGTTGTTGTATGTAGTCCATCACTTCCATTAGACTCCAGATCATGTTCGACCGGCACCATACAAGTTCGCCGACGCTTCGACTTTTGCAATCCATATCTGGGCAGAAGCCGTCCTCCAGTCAAGACAATCACTAGCGCACTCTCTCTCTCTCTCTCTCTCTCTCTCTCTCTCTCTCTCTCTCTCTCTCTCTCTCTCTCTCTCTCTCAACGTTACCTACTACTATCTTCACTGTCTTCACCACGTCTATTATTTTCTTTCACTCTTTAAAATCTACAACATTATCAACGAGATAAAGGCATCTTCCTCCAGCGACTTACTCACACCGAACGAGCGAACGAACAAACAAACAAACAAATAAACAAAGTAACTAACGAACGAATGAACGATTAGACAAACGAACGATCACACGAACGATCAAACGAACGAACGATCAAACGAACGAACGATCAAATGACTGAACGATTAAATGAACGAAAGAACAAACAAACGAGCAAACAAACAAACGAACGATCAAATGAACGAATAAATGAACGAACGAACGATCAGATGAACGAGCGATGAAATGAACTACGAACAAATGAACAAACGAACAAACGGAAGATAAGATGAACAAATGAACGAACGAACAACCGTACGAATAAACAAACAAACGAATGAAGGAACAATCAAATGAACGAACGAACAAACGAATGAACGATTGAAAAAAGGAACGAGCGAACAAACGAACGAAAAAAACCAACAAACCTTGCATATACAAGGGTGGATAACTGGACTGGCAGGCCCATCTAATATTCTACATCTGGTCTCAGTCTACATGTCCTGGTACTTATCTCTTCTGACAAACAGTAAACAATGAATATGGGCATAGCCACATATATCTCTGAGCTTCGTCATCGCTTTCCAAATGACAGAGAAATATGTACTGACGCGTGTTTGTTGTGGGGCAAGTATATACAATACTGTCATGTGTTTGTTGTATGGGAAGTACAGGTATATACAACATTGTCGCATGTTTGTTGTATGGGAAGTATATATGTCGTATATTTTTAGATAGGTTAGAAGATATTTATGGTCCCGTCTGAGCAGAGGTGATAGTGGTAAATAGGTGAGAATAAAGGTGTAAGAAATAGATTTCACGAGTGAATAATTAAGGAGAAAAGGTTGTCTTTGGACTGAATAGTTTCTCTAGTCCAGCCTATCTATACGACTATATTGTAGTGTAAGACACTCTTCCAACCCCTTATCTCTATAAAGATAAGTTTATCTAAACACACCCACACACAATTATGTGAAAACAAGACACACAAAACATTAAAAACTATGGTTAATTGGGTATAGGTCTGACCAACTCACAAATGTAAGTTCTATTTGTTGTTTATTATCATTAAATTTTTTACAACATCAAACATATAGAAGAATCAATAAAATCATGTTTACATATATATGAAAATAACCGAATAAGTGCCCTCCTCTTGTTGAGACAGGATCCCAAAAGAAGTTAATAACTCAAAGGTCAATGATAAGCACTACGTTACAGAATAGACTATGAAGAACAAGTTCCCCACTAAACTACTACTCAGTAAAGTACTCAGTTTAGCGAAATAAAAAAGAAGTTAGTACAATGATTGTAACAAAGGAAAATATTCACTCTCTCTATCTCTCACTCTGTCATATGTGGCCACAAACACTCTTGCTTACCTAATAGTGGCGTTGGTATCCCTTGGAAAATTACAATAGTCTGAACCTATACAGTCAGGTGGGTTGCCCAAATATGACCCCAGTCCAGCCTATACATATCGAATAATAATTACAAGGTGAACGCCAAATTTGGTGGTTTAATTTTTCCTGGATGAATCTTGTGCTACCGCAAATAGTTACTGAAGCAAGACGTGCTCGGGACGTTCACAGCTGCAAAAGGAGAAAAGTAATTCCTGTATTGCTAAGCATCTGGTTGCTAAGACAAATGTTACAATATGTAAAACTGATGATGATGGTAAATCCTATCGGCTGGCTCTTATGGTGAGTGCCGATTTTGAAACAGCGTAGTTTTCTGGATCACTCCATTGCTACGGTTGTCAAACGTCAGGAATATATGTTCTTTCATATGCCCAGTGGGCTGGAAAAATTGGATAAATAATTCTGGGTAATGTACAGTCCAGTTACGATTAATCTTAATGTTTATTGTTCTCTTGGGCCTAACCGGTTCACGAAGGAACTTGAGACTGGTAGCCACGAAGAAGGCACCATTAATCCTTCACTGAATGAAGAAGGAGGACCGAACTAGTTCAAAAATCGAAGACCCAAAATATAATAATGGTACTGGTAATGTTAAACCGCTGGCCGCTGGTTTCGATCAGGTGCACAAATCAGAAAATGAAATCCCCACGGGACAATTTAACACATTTAGCGAAGAATGGTTCTAGTCCGGCGTGTTTAGATTATCCAAGAATTTTCTGAGCGACTCTGATAACTGAATTTGAGAGAGCGCGGTATATATACAGATCGTGGTGTTATTATCACTAGAAGATGTTACAATTCACACCTTCTGTATAGCAGAGCACTCAGGGAACTACGTTTCCCGGATCAAAAGTTTTTCGTTCATTCTACTCAGTGATGCTGATCGACATCAGAAGACTGGCCGTGCACGAGCCTCGCTTAGATTGCGTCCCCTTTCCGCAGATCAATCGTTTACCTCCCCCTGAAACATACGAACATCAAAGGTGGTCGGGAAAATATTATCGCCCCTGTATGTCTTCAAACAATCCGTTATTTCTACGCGCATCTGTCTAATGACCGATGATTGGCAAATCAGCTCGTGTGAGAAACTCAGGTAAACCAACGTGATTCGCTCCCTTGTTAAGGCAGGCAGGTGCGAAAAGTTGGTAAACAACTCTGTTGTTATGTTCCCAGAAAAAGGGCGTGGATTCAAAGGTGAGTCATACAAACAGAAAATTGCGTGGTTTGGCTTAGCCAATGGTAGACACTAAATGAGAAAGCAAAGACTGTATCAATATTCCCATTCTACCTCACAATATACAATACTGTTATGTGTTTGTTGTAAGGGAAGTATATACACTACTGTCATGTGTTAGTTGTATGGGAAGTATATACACTACTATCATGTGTTTGTTGTAAGGGAAGTATATACACTATTGTTATGTGTTTTTCTGTGTGGGTGTTTTTTTCTCATTATTCTGTAGCTCTCTGTAGCTTCCAGTCCAGAACGTTTACGCCGTAGATTCACATGTTTCACGTGAGCATCGACTGGCTCTCATTCTTCCACACATGAACCTTAGAGCTTGGTTTTGGACATTGTTCAGATTTGATTGTGTGGTTTTGGACATTGTTCAGATTTGATTGTGTGGTTTTGGACATTGTTCAGATTTGATTGTGTGGTTTTGGACATTGTTCAGATTTGATTGTGTGGTTTTGGACATTGTTCAGATTTGATTGTGTGGTTTTGCTCATTGTTGACTCCAGTGGTAAGTTATTATCTTTGACTGATAGGGCATATGCCAGGTGCAGCTGTCTGAGATTTCCTTTTTTCTGCGTTAACTAAGTTAAGGCGTTTACTGACTTTCTTTCATGGTACCGGTATGCATGAAAGCTTTGAGGAGTAACTGCCTGTCAAGTTCGTCTCTTAAGTAAGCTGAGTTTTCGTCTCTAGACAGTAGCTGTCCGTCGAGTTTTAACTGGTACACCTTCTTGCTTTCCTTGAATCTGCAGTAAACAACAGGGCTCTGGTAACTATAGCTTGGGTGAGTTTTCTGTTTGTCTGCTGTCCAAATAAGAAGGTCATCTGCATGCAGTGCTTTTGATACATTCAAGGTGGTTGGGGGGGGGGGGGGGGGAGAAGAGAGAGTCATTTTTAAAGATAAGGAAGAGGGTGTGAGTGCTTACCTTTGAGGTAATCTCTCCTCTATTTTTTGTTTAACTTTTATTTTCATCATTTAGTGCTTTCTACTGTTGTTTATACTGTTCTGTTACTTTGGAAGGCTTTGGTATAGGGGTATATATTCCCGTGTACACATTTCTGTCATTTTGGTGAAGAACCCCTGTCTCCATACTGTCATTTTGGTGTAGAGCATCTACATACTGTGTCGTATGCTTGCTGTAAATCAATGAATACAGCTGTCATGTCTGGGAATGCATCGAAGGTTTTTCTCTTTGCACAAAATGAAAGATGTGGTCGTCATTTCTGCTAACTTTTCTGAAGTCTGCCTGACAATCATCGATGACATTGTTGCAATTCAGCCATCAGTAGAGTCTGTGATTCACCATTTTCTCAGCAACTGCTGACATTAGTGAGACTGGTCTGTAGATCAGGGATTCTTCAGCTGGCTTGGTTTTCTTTGGAACTGGCTTGATATTTGCAATTAGCTATGCTTTATGAAGTGTGCTTTCTTCCCACGGTGAGTTAATGAAGTGTTAGAGTACGCACTCAGTAACTGGACCTAGGTTTAGTATCAGTTCATTAATAATTTTGTCTAGTCCTGGAGATTTCTTGGTCTTTAATTTTTGTAGAGCTTTACAAGTATTCATTTCCTGAATGGTGTACTTAGTTTCAAACCGTGCGTTGTTTGCTTTAGCAGCTCTTTATTCTGGTTTTGTTCTGCTCTTAATTGTTTCCCTTAACTGTTTCTTGTGATTGATTTTGATGGCTGTTGTATGGTATTTGTAAACACATTTATGTTTTTTTCTTGTTCTCATGCTTCCTTTATTTCTTATTGGTTTTTCGATTGCTCTTATTTCCCTTTTCATCAAGACAGTGGAGGAGTTTCCATGCTTTGTGCCCTTCCTTCTTTAAGTCCAGGCTCTTACACTTTTTATTTGCCTATGTTTCTTTCTTGGCCTTGTTAATGTGCTATTTTACATGTGCTGTGAGTTGTTATAAATCATTTTGTTGCCTTTGCTGGGCTTTTTTTTTTCATTCTTTCTCTAGCTTGTCTTCGCTTTTTTACAACATTTACTTGATCTAGAGTTCAAAAAGAGCTGATTCGTTTGTTGTTGCACTTTTGGTATTGTCGTGTGTGCTGTTTCATATACAGTCTTTGTGATGTTGGTGTATGTATCCTCTGTTGTATCTAATAAGTTAAGGTGCTGAATCTGCTATCTGAAAGTGTTGCATATGCTGTTCAGTTAGTCTTTTTGTAGTTCCAGTAGGTCTTTATCTTCTGTCTGCATTTATTCTCTCTTTCTATAGTGATTAGTATTGGCCTGTGGTCAGTTCCAGTATCTTTGCTCTACTTCTTTCCCTCTGTTGTTCTATGCTTGATGATGAATGAGTTTTGAAGACTGGAGTTATTATAGTTCTGGTATGATGGTGTCTTGGAAAATAATGTTTCCTGCAGATGTTGGGGGGAGGGGGTAGTAAGCATTATAAATAGTGTATTTATTTTCTCTGAACCAGCAGTGGACTTGTTGTATGTCTATGTACCCGTGGACTTGTTGTATGTCTATGTACCCGTGGACTTGTTGTATGTCTATGTACCCGTGGACTTGTTGTATGTCTATGTACCCGTGGACTTGTTGTATGTCTATGTACCCGTGGACTTGTTGTATGTCTATGTACCCGTGGACTTGTTGTATGTCTATGTACCCGTGGACTTGTTGTATGTCTATGTACCCGCTACTGGCCATGTTTCGTACTTCTTCTTCAATACCATTTCTTATGAGCATCACGAGTCCGTGGTATTTCTTGCATGTGCAGCGGAACTGGGTGAACTAAGGACATTATTGGTTTTTCTATGTGGAGTGATTTCGTGGAGTACAGCAATATGTATCTTTTTATCATTTAAGGGTTTGAGCATTTCATCTTTCTTGTTTTGTATGCCTTCAATATTGATTTGTAATATGCTTATGTTCCCATAAATAGACTTTCCGCAAGCAGCCTGGGGTGTCACTAACTTACGCAGACCATGTTTACAATGGCGACTTCAGAGTTCCTATGGTAAATATGAGGTTTTTCTTGGCATTATCTACATATAAACCTAGTCTTTATCTGTGACTTTTCGAACATTCCCCAACATACAAAGTTGGAGACCTCAGCTGACGTTTCCTTGACATTTGATCTAGGTCTGGTGTGACGCTGGATCTAAAACTTTGGCACGAGCCCGGAGCTCAGGAACCTCCCTAAATTATTGTTGACTTTTGGCCCGCACATTTAATTTCTTGTCGGTTTCCTGTAATTGGGAAGGGGGGTAACTGTGGCCCGCACATTTAATTTCTTGTCGTTTTCCTGTAATTGGGAAGGGGGGTAACTGGCCTGTTATTTCAAAACAGGACAGGTTCCCCCCCCTTCTTTAATTTTGGCAGGAAAAATAATTGACGCGTCCAGGACTATCTGTCGCGGGAGGCGGCATCTTTCGCAGAGTTCTTTGACGAAGGGTTAAAACCCCGCACTCGGTTTATCGGAGAAGAGCGACAAACTTTCCCTGCTCTTTGACACCAGGGAAAGCCATCGCCTTTCATGTGTCCACGGGTAGACCCAGTTACACCACACATGGCGGTCTTTCTCTCTTTTAGCGTGTCCCCCGTGTTTTTGATTCCAGGGAAAGTCTGGGACTTTCTCAGCGTAATAGCCCTCATGCTGTTAAGCAAATTCTTCATGTAGCGCGTCGCCAGGAAACTTCTCCGAGAACTGTTACGATTTTGTTTTCTGCATTTTGTGTGCATGTGTTAACCCACGCTCGGACACACGGGCCTTATTCTGTGTATATTTTGTTGTTATCTTCTATCTCTTTTTTTTTCGTACGCCCGCTAATACTCGAGGCGAAATCTCAGGTTAATTTTAATGTCTAACCTGACATTGATTTTTACGTGAGTATCCTATTTTCTTGTACAGAGACAAGTGTCCCTCCCCATTCAGGCAGATACTCGCCGTTTTCGGAGGTACCCATTACAGCTGGGTCGGCTCAGGAGCCGCCAGTCCCTGGTCAACGACACTCCTTCAAATGTCCTTGCCAGGTCTCGAGTTAATCCAGTCCAAATCCCGGTGGACGAAAAATCTTCAAATGCCGTCACCCGGGTTTGATCCTGAATCACTCTTCTATCTCTAAATGCTTTCAGTCCTTGGAACTCCCGTCGTGAGGGTAGAGATTTATGTGCAGTTCGCCAGCTAAAATTCAGTGTAGGAAATTCTTCATAAATCTCGGTAAGAATTCTTAAGTACTTGGTAATTGTTATTTTTCGTGGGTATTAGACTTAGTCAGATAAGTTCATTTATAGTGGGCTCTAACATTTTGAGTTTCGGCCACTACCGAACAAACAATATGAAGCTGTAGAGTTTTTTCTAAAGTAAACTTTGTTGGTATGCCACATATGGGTTTTTCTTTTCTAAAGCCAAATGGTTGTGTAACTTAAGATGCTTCATGAAAGTCTTCTAGAGAACTTTTCTTATGCACGGAATGTACATATATCTGATGTGTTTCATTATAAGAATAATTGTTCCCCTCTAAGTGTAACTATGTAGTTGACCGTTACGTGGAGGGAATTCTTTTTAACACAGAGTGTAACCATAAGCGATTGTATTTGTTTCAGGCCTACGTGGCGGATCTTTGTAAATCTTTTTGACAACATGTAACTTTAATTCATTTGATTTTATGTGTACTATATGAATATCTGTAATCCAATTAGAGGTTACCAAGAGTACCCTTGTGTGTTGTCATGTGAGTACATGTAAATATGATGATATTAAGCATCGCAGCCCATGAAATAACATGAGACGGGCAATGCGATTTTGTTTACACGCCTGCGTGTTAGTCATAACTGACCGATACTTATAAGGTCAGTCCCGCGCCAGGTAGAGATAGGGCAGGAATGTTTACATACCTAAAAACTCCACGCTCGCCGTGAGTAACCTGATTACTCGCAAGTCGCGAGTCGGCCTGCCAGTCACATACGTGCTTTTCGTCTATTTAACAGTCAGTGAAAGAGAGAGAGGGAGAGAGGAGGGGAGAGAGGAGGGATATTGGGGGAAGGCTTGCACATAAGTTAACCTGCACCTGTCTATGCAATTGTTTGTTTTCTGGGTTGTAATAGTTATTTTGGCTAGATGATAATAGACTTTTGACTATGATTTCATTTCAACAAGAACCGGTAAACTGCGACGGAGTTAATGAAACTCTGAGCCATCGGCGGTGATTGCCTTCCTGGAAAGGCCCGATTAAGCGGCTACAAAGTTTACATTGGGGTGTCCCCACAAACTACAGTTGTTATTTCCCCGACACCCTGCTCCGGGCTCTTCGGGTGATTGTTCACTTGCTGGGAATAATTTTTGTAACGCCACCTCGCAAAGTAAGCTCCACTGGCGTAAACTACAAAGAGTTACGTCGTCCGTAGTATCCAGCGCCTTTACAAGAGTGATGGGCCTTAGCAACAGTGGATTATTACCTCTAACACATATTAAAACGGGGCGCCTTCATCGCCATCCCAAGATCCTCGATTTATAGAGCGCTTGTACATTTTGAAGGACTTAGCATTTGTCCTAAAAATTCGTTCTAGTGGGGGAGTTATAGTGGGGTTGGTTCCTAGGATTTGCAGCAGCTCAGGGAGGGAAAGGATAGGGTGAAAATCTTTCCAGTCTGCGACCCGCCAATAAGCTGTAATTTTAAGCGGAATATTCAACAAGTGTGCCAACGAAGAAGGACTGTTGGTGAAGGTGCAGTCAGAAAGGTGCTTGGGAGGGGAGAGCTTGTAATAACTGTAGAATAGGGACATTACGGTGAATGTTTTAGCTGTATAGCTGACAATTGGGTATATTGGTTGTGTTTGTATAGGGACTTCTTTATTTTAGGATTAATTGCAGAGAATTGGTGTAACATCTGCCCAATATTAGTGGAAGTTGGAAATCTATGTTGATTTATCTTTTGATTCCTATTATTAATAGCCTTGTTAGTCTCTCAAATTGATTCATACATTTTTATGTTTGATATTGGTGATGTTGATTATTGCAGCCATAGTTTTTTGTTTTTGTATTTTTTTATAAATTAGACAATCAACTCGGCGGATCAGACCCTTTTTCCATCTATACTTGTACCTGTTACTATCTGTACTTGTACTTGATTGTTTGTGGAGTCACTAACATGTATCGTACTTTAGTCCTAGCAGAGAGAGAGAGAGAGGCGAGTGAAAGTAGCTAGAACCATAGCCATTGAGTGGCAGGAGGGGAGAGTAATTATCTGTTCTTCCACTCCTGATAGCTATAATTCACTCCATCCACATTAAACACTATTACTCGTCTATATTCTCAGCCCTCACTCCGACTTTTGTCTTGTCTCAGACGCCACTCAGAATCTTTTGTCTTGTCTCATGCAGACTCTTGACACCCAATCGTGACATATGGCATGCATTATCCTCGTATCTGGTTTTACATTAGCAGTGGAGGAAAAGGCGGGGTGGCACATTGTGCATTCCGGCCAATCAGAGGAAATCTCCAAATATGCACAGCGTTAAGTTACACCCAAGTGTCACGAGTTGCCTCCCCTTTGCTCTGCAGTGATGGTCCAGCAATGGCCAAAAACTAGAGTATATACTATGGGTCTTCAAAGGTATCTACCTTCACACAAGATTACTCTTAGCAGAGATACAAATAGAAGGATGATGATGCTTCTACCTTGACCGAGTTTTTACACGATATTCAGAAATTAAGAAAAATGCTGAATGTGTCTTGGCAAAGTTAACTTATTATCTGCCCGACAACTTTTGTGAAGAGATATATTGTATGATTTAGCTCGTTCAAGCCCCGCAACTGATTTAATTTAGTGAAATCTTACTTCAGTAGCTCTTTTAAGTGTACCTTGTATTTAAGGCGACTGAGACATACGGGTGCAATACATTCGAAAGGATTAAATCAACTATAAATGTGTATATATACAAATAACAAATTTAGTAATCAATTATATTTAACAGTGTAAAATGAATAATTCTCTTTTAAACAACGGTTATCATCACAGGGTGATGTTATGAATATTGAGGAATTGTTTGAAAGTTCATTTTGCAGCTTTTAAGTTTGTACTTATCTGCCAGTACGTTTGTTGGTTTCTGCTCCAGTCGATGTTTGGTTCTTTACAGGTTATGGGCTGGTTCACTCACATCACTGGTCAAGTCGGGAGGTTGCGACACGTCTCAGAGATAGTATCCTCAACTGGTACCACAGACCTAAGACGTCTTTAGGAATACTGACTCCTGGCTCAGAGCAATAGTTAAGGCAACTTGTTTAAGATGCCTCTTATACACGGTCTGGGGTATAACTTTACACTAGGCTCCCACTCCGAATATGTGTTTCAGATTCCCAGGATTCCAGCTTTCAGTGTTGTACACAAGATACTCAAACAAGGTCTGGTCCGATAAATGGAATTCTTACTCCGGCTAGCTGGTTGTCTTCTTGACGAGATGAATTTCACAGTGATCTAAACCGGCGAAAGTGTCAGGTTATATTGCAACTTTTGTCCCACGCACGTGGTTGTTACTGTCTGACCAGGCTCCAATCATAAGTGTTGTTTATAACATCTAGAATTTCATAGCCAATTGTATTCAGTCATGCGTGTTATGTTGGAGTGTATCCCAACAAATTCCTCCGAGTATTTTAAATATAATTTTAAAATCTAAACACATGACCTCAATTCCCATTTTTGGTAAGACCTCTTCCGTTCTCTTAAATAACCTTTCAAATTACAATTTGTAACATCGCTTGCAGATAGTGTCATCGATAATTTGTCTACCCAGACGGGTTTATGTGTAATAATTACACAGACAATGTCTGGTCGGAAGTGAGTTAAGCAATTATGATTTGTTCTTCCTTTTGGATTATCCGCACAAGTCTGAACGCGATAGTAGTGAAAAATGCCCCCAGACGGGCATGCGGGTCTGACGGGACAGGATTACTTAGAAAGTCACCAATACTTTCCGTTGACCGTATGAAGTCGATCTGGTTTAACAATTTAAGCGATTACAATTAATCCTTAAGAATGGTCAATTAGCCGTGAAATAACACAATTGCAGTATGAAAAGAGGTCAACATATCTAAGGCGCGGCGATAGGACAGGTTTATGTGCGTAACTTGAAGAAATAAATGAGTAGTTGCAGAAAGAGAACGAGAAAAGGCGAACGGCCAATTCTGTGACATCACGGAATCGTCATGTCATGCACAGAGTCACTTCTCATTTCCCCTATATCAGTCCATTGTAGAATCCTCTTTCAAGCAATCATCCTTGTAAAAGGCAGTCTGGTGCTAAGGTGACTCCTTCAAGCTTAACATGCAATGTTGGGTCCTTAGGGAGAAATTGTGATTGTGGATCAATCTGATGCGGCTTTGGGGTCTTGGGTAGGTTACTAGACTAGTAGCCTGATCCTGGAGTTTGCCTGAGAAAATGGCAAAATCGTGAGCTTTTTCTCGCCATTGCAATGCAGGGACACATATGTGTTACCGCTAACTAAAGACTGAATAAAAGAACAAAGTAGAATGAATACATGGTCAAATGGACATAACCGCAGGAAATAGGAGCTACGACTAAAGATTTGAGTTACTTAAACGTCCCGTGGGTAGGTGTCGTAGAACACTGTTTATAAGGACAAACAAAACGACAGTGAACAAATGACCGTACTTTTCTTTTTATCTGTGTGTTACCAGTACTCGTTTCTCCTACTCCCTTACCCTCATTTTTTACTCGTATCTTCTCATATAAATTTGAACGTATGATTCAGGTTTCGTGGTGTTATTTTGCCTGATCTTAATTTCTGGCTCTCTCAGCTTGTAGGTCCTAATGCTCATTTCTCCTGCTCGTTTACTTGGTTTCTTGCGTGATGTTGGGCAGTTCCTAGGCTGAGCAACTCTTTCAGTTGTTCTTTTGATTGTTAGCAGGTAGTGATCACTTCCAATCTCTGGCCCCCTCCAGACTCTAGCATCTCGGACATATTTGAATGAGCTTCTCCGAACAATGGCATAGTCGATCACTGACTTCTCATTCTTTGTTGGTTAAAAAAAAGATGGAAGAACTGAAGGCAGCACTGGAGAAAATCAAGATGGGCAAAGCAGCAGGGCATGATGGTATAACACCAGAAATGGTTAAGTTCATGGGAGCATCAGGCGACCTATTACTCTTAAGGGTCCTACAGGCAGCGTGGTACAACAAGACAATACCAAAGGATTGGGAGATTGCCATCATAACACCAATTTTCAAAAAGGGTGACAATCGACAGTGTGGAAACCATAGAGGCATATCCCTTCTCATTGTCCCTGGTAAAATCTACTCTAGAATCCTAGAGCAGAGACTCCGACGCCTAGCTGAGCCACAATTGGATGAGGTCCAGTGCGGATTCCGAGCAAACCGAAGTACTCAAGACCTAATCTTCACACTCAGACAGCTGAGTGAAAAGGCCCTTGAGTATAAGAGTGAGATGCATCTTTGTTTCATAGATCTGGAAAAGGCGTTTGACAGGGTCCCCTGGAGCAAACTTTGGGACTGTTTGGCAAGGAAGAATATTCCAGCACCTCTGATTCATGCTATACAGAGCTTCTACAAGTCTTGCAGAAATTATGTGAGGACAGCAAACCATAAGTCGGAAGAGTTCAGGACCACCACTGGTGTAAGACAAGGTGATATCCTATCACCTTACCTCTTCATACTCCTTATGGACGATGTCATCAAGACATGTAACGAGAAAACAAGAAAGTATTCAGTGGGGTACTGGAAGATGAGACAGGTCTATATTTCGGAGCTGGCATTTGCTGATGATGTTGCCCTGATTGCTAAATCAGAGGCACATCTCCAATCCAACCTGCAAGTCTGGAAGGAAGAGCTGGAGAAGAGAGGGATGGTCATAAGCAGCTCTAAAACAAAATCCATGGTGATATCACGAGAAGAAAGAAAACATCAGATTAAGCTGGGAGAACAGGTCCTGGAGCAAGTCGACCACTTTAAATACCTCGGAGCTATTATAGACCGAAAGGGAGGCATCAAAGAAGAGTTGGCCACTCGAAAAGCAGCAGCTGGGAGACTTTTTCAGGCCATAAATCGAGGATTCCTCAGCAAGAGAGAGGTTGGTAAGAAAACGAAGATGGCTGTATACCGCTCCACCTATGTCCCAGTCTTGACATACGGATGCGAGTCATGGGCAATGACTACAACCCATAAAAGCCAGATCCAAACCTCAGAAATGAGATATCTGAGGAAGGTGGTTGAAGTAACAAGAAGAGACATGGTACGCAACCAGACGATACGTCAAGGCCTTAAATCCTACCCCCTGCAGACCCAAGTAGAACAGTCCCAATTAAGATGGTTTGGCCATGTCTGCAGAATGGGAGAAGATCGGATACCACGACAAGCATGGGAAACAAAGAGCCAAGGATCCAGACCTCCAGGACGACCCAGAGTCCGCTGGGAGGACAACATTAGACAATCTTTGAAGGATCGAGGACTAGAATGGAACCAGGCCAGGAAGAAGACAGCTGATAGAATAGTCTGGCGCTCTCTCTTCCAAACCTCTACACCTCACGGTAGAAGGGGAACGACTAAGTAAGTAAGTATTTTGCCTGATCTACCATGGGTAGAGATAACATTAACACCAAGCTTGGCACCCATACTTCTCGTATGGTTAATCTGGAGATAAACTGCAAATGTGCCATGTTTGCTGGCATTGATGATAACAAATTAAACTGAGATGTTATTATGAGTTACGAACATGATTCATAAAACCTCCCGGTAGCGATAATAGCTTATACAGGGTATATTTGAAATTACCTATGTCATGTGGAATTTCATGATAAGCGGGGGCGGGTGGGGGGAGGAGAGAAGATATATTCTAAAGTCAAACATTCGAATCTGCTTGATCTAGATAAAATATATTAAACTAGACTACGTGCGATTGGAGAATTTTCAACCGCGTAAGAAGCTGATAGCGCGAGCGAGAAAAGCCCTTTATAATGTAGCTCAAGTTTATCCTCCGGCACTGTGTTCCATTGAGTCAAGACAACACTTTCAGAAAATCACAGACCAAAGAAAAACAGGATTCCATTAAAGGGGAACGGTCCTAGAACTGAAGATCCTCTGAAATTAACCAGCAAGAAAACTCCATTTTATAATGCAGGAAACCACATAGTAAAAATAATTCTCACGACCACATCAAACGGGAGGAATCTCATTTTTATGGGAATAGAAACTCCACTTTTTTTTAGCAATTCACCAACTTCATTTATTTATTTACACGTGTTAAACAATAATTGGTTATTAAATGTGTTATTGTATTTATAAATTAATAGTTGATTTAATTATTACAGAGAGAAGTGCACACTTATGAATCAGTTATCTTAAATATATAATACAACAGAGCTACTAGAGTAATATTTGACTGGATAATTAAGTTGGGGGCTCACAAACATTGGTATTTATATCTTTGGGTTGGTTTAGTTTTAAAGGTTATCTTCATTGTACACGGACAACTATATCAGTGCTCCGATCTCCTCCCTTAGATCACACAAGGAGGTCCTCAGCACAGTGCACGACCTCCTTAGCACTGGCGAGAATCCTAATGTGTGTATACAGGAATCACACATTCTATAAATATTGTTGTGGTGAGTAGTTTCTGCCGCCTAGGCCGGTCCCAATCCCGGCTGAAAAAGGAGGAAGACGGCCTGCATGAAGGCCGTAAGAAGGCAGCCCCTCCACCAGGCAAAGGCACATTAGGCCAATCACCTGTTTGCTTTAAACTTTTGATTACGAGAACTACAAGAGAGAAAACCTCACTGATTCTAAAGGCGACGAACTGGAACGGACTACGGACTACGACTTATGGAAAGCAAAACTAGAAATCCTGGCTATAACGGAAACAAAGAAAAAAGGACAAGGAGTCATGGATCTCGATGGCAACACGCAGCTCTACAGTGGTGTACCCACATCTGAAAGAGCTAAAGGGAGCGTGGGTTGCATTGTGGCCAAAAAGCAAAAAGATAGTATCAAGGGATGGAACTTTGTCTCCGAGCGCATTATGGTTGTAAAACTAAAAGAAGGAGAAACCATAGTCAACCTGGTCATAGTGTATGGGCCAAATGAGGATGAGAGAGCAGAGGTCAAGGAGGAATTCTTCGAGCTGCTTCAAAGGACAGTGGGTGACTGCCTAGATGAAATTATCATGATCCGAGATTTCAATGCCAGATTTGGAAATGACCATGCTAGATGGGGTGGAGTTATCGGAAGATATGGAGAAGATACTCTCAATGAATATGGAAAGCCACTCCTTAGATTCTGCAGTGAGCAGAATCTGATCATTACAAACACAAAACAGGTCCTGGAGCAGGTCGACCACTTTAAATACCTCGGAGCTATTATAGACCGAAAGGGAGGCATCAAAGAAGAGTTGGCCACTCGAAAAGCAGCAGCTGGGAGACCTTTTTTCAGGCCATAAATCGAGGATTCCTCAGCAAGAGAGAAATAGGTAAGAAAACGAAGATGGCTGTATACCGCTCCACCTATGTCCCAGTCTTGACATACGGATGCGAGTCATGGGCAATGACTACAACCATGTAGACAAAAGCCAGATCCAAACCTCAGAAATGAAGTATCTGAGGAAGGTTGTTGAAGTAACAAGAAGAGACATAGTCCACAACTAGACGATACGTCAAGGCCTAAAATCCCACCCCCTGCAGACCCAAGTAGAAGAGTCCCAACTAAGATGATTATGCCATGTCTGCAGAATGAGAGAAGATCGGCTACAACGACAAGCATGGGAAACTAAGAGCCAGGGATCCATACCCCCAGGATGACCCAGAGTCCGCTGGGAGGACAACATTAGACAATCTTTGAAGGACCGAGGACTAGAATGGAACCAGGCCAGGAGGAAGACAGTCGATAGGATAGTCTGGCGCTCTCTCTTCCAAACTTCTACACCTCACGATAGAACGAGAACAACTAAGTAAAGAAGTTTCTAATTTTTTAATTTTGCCAGGGCAGCGGCCTTCCAGATAGGCCTACTCTGTACGATTTCCAACTGCAGTGGGATTTTTAACGTGCGCAACTTGCACACGGTCCCTGCTATTTTCTTTCGCCCTTATCCGAGAAGGCTATGCATCCGATCTCACTACACAGAAGACCAGGGGAAAGTATGACATCATTGGGACCACTGGTTAAGAAAAAATATGTCCATATACAATATTCACTCAGCTGAGAATCGAACCAGGTACCTCTAGAATTCGAGGCGGACGCCATACGTCTTAGCCATTCCGACCCCCATTCAATAAATGAACCATTGTATGTGAATAAACAATTCTCTACCTCACTTTGTGCAAGATAGAGACAGAAAAAATGTCACATGGTGATCGCCTGACAGTGACTCATCTGTCAAGAGAGGTCAGCAATGCATTTGAGTGGTGAAGATCAAAGAATCCTTTTTACCCTCAGTGTGTCTCACATTTGTACCAATGTTTCTTTGACCCTTTCTTCTTACTGTGATTTGTTTTAAACGGTAAATGCATTTTTGTTGTCACAGTTTCCCATTTTTATGCTATTATCTATGCACATGCACAATCTGATATTAATTTCGAAATGTTTTTGGTTTGTATTTAACCCTAAGTTTGTTTTTATATTTAATACATTTTTGTGTTTGAACTGTACCCAAAAAAATATAGCTTTAAAAAATTGGATATTGTATGTTTAGAAAGGTGATGAATTTGGAATGAAGGAAGCAGGGGTGTGGGTGTATTATTAGTATTAGTATGAGATCTTGACTGTGCTCACACTAACAAGAGGCACGAACCCAAAAATACTCAAAACAGCTACTTTAGAGACTATAGATAGCTACCCTAGCACTGCAATACATGCATACACAAATGGCTCAGCATTCAAGGCCACCATAAATGCTGGACTTGGAGAGTATGTGAAAAACCCAAATGGCAGCACACTATAAATATATGAACCATGCGGAATTCTGTACTAACTACCAAGCAGAGATTACAGCAATAAACACCGCCCTTACAGCAATAGACAGCCAATTCAAACAAGAAGTCCATATGCCCTCAGATATCACAATCTTCACTGATTTAAAATCAGCACTTCAGGCTTTAGAAGAATACCTCCAAACTGAAAATAAAGAAATAATACAGCTGGCCGAAACACTAGACAATCTGCTAACAATATACGACATCAGAGTCCATCTCCAGTGGATACCAGGGCACAGACATACCAGGCAACGATAAAGCAGACAGACTAGCAAAACTAGGAGCAAGCATGGTTCCAACAAACACTCCAGCAAACATGCAGACAGCTAAACGAATACTCCAAAACAACTTCGGCTGAACCGATGGGCAAAAGGTTCCACTGGACGTGCCGTGTATAAAGAAATGTCCCATCCCAACAAAAATGACAACATTAAAAACCTACGACGTAGGTTTGATGGGTACAGTTGCGGCAATTGGGTTCATGTGTGGGATTTAAATCGTTAAGTGCTTGTTGAGTCTGATGTGTTCTTTTTGTGACAGTAAGGCCCACTACCCCAGCACAGCCGTGCCCAATGAAATAAGTTCATACATTTTAGTAGCACCAATCGAAACCATCGACGGTGGCAAGAACTAACACCCCCTTCCAGCTAACTAAAATTTGAAAAATTCTAAGGAGAGTTCCGGATAGAAGGCCTCGGCGAAGGTTATGTCGGTACATGTATGTTGAGAAGCCATGTTTGAGCGGTCTCATCTATGCAGAACCACCAAGGCATTTCTAAGTTTTGATTCTTGAAGTTCTTCAAAATGAAGTTAGGTTGCGATAAAGTTTAATGCTATCATTCACAGGGAGCTTCTACACAGGACAGAATAACGGCAGTCGCTATATTCTGAACTAGGAGAAAAGACTGAATAAGATAGTACCTATCGATTTTCAGTCCCCAGCTAGAATTTATTTTGTTAGGGAAAGAAACCGAAGAACTGCTATAAATCAGTTGAAAGGTCAGAAACTGGAGAAATATCACATTTAGTTAAGAAAACAGAGGCTCAACTACTTTTACTGAATGTTATGGAGAAGAAGGTCAAGGTAACCTAGGTTATGAAGCCACACGGGATTTTTGTATCTCACACGCTTATAGTGAGAGGTGGAAAAATACTGGTACATATAGAAACCACATTCAAATGACAGAAATTCATCTGGTACCAGCTGCATTTGTTCATTATGTTTTATGTAAATAAACTATGTTATTTGACTCGGCTGAATTATGCAGATTTTGTCAAGTTGAGTTCAAAGTTCCAGTTCTATTAATGAGTACATCACTATAGCACACAATAACAACTATCGAGAGACGAACGAACCTGTTATACATCTACAAGAATAAACATCTCTAGCGGACAGATAGTAAACTAACTTGTCAGATAATAAGAAGCAATACTGTACCTGCAAACTGTTACACAGTATTTAAACAGAAGTGACCGGATCATTAACGACTTACCCACGGACACATAATCAGTAAATAGCGCGGTCACATATCTATTAAAAGGAGCCGTGACCACCTCTCGAGGTGCACCCATAACACAGGAAGACGCCCTGAATCCGATTTTCAATTTCAATATGCTGATGTAGTCGACCAAGGTATCTTAAGAGAAGTATATAAAGACGGACATTCAGAGTTTGCACACCCCAGGAACACACAGGAGGCGTGCAGTATAAATGCGGTAAATACAAATGGCATAATGTACTATCCAAGAGACAGATACGTTTTTCATAACAGGCGATCACAGACTGTTTCACCCCAATACGATATCAGGAATTACAAACAGAATGAATACAATTCACAACGCTGGCGTAATTACAGAAACCCAAATCCACGAGCAGAGGTTCGGACATACCAAAGACAAAATAATCAAGAATACCAGTCCACAACACGGAGATACAGCCATAGTGGAAGAGAGACTAACCAAGCACAGCCACCCACACATAAAGAGAGGAAGACACGAGATAATGAGAAGGATAGAGTCTCACAGTTATTGGACACACTAAACTCTGGTGCAGAACACAAAGCAAGGCTCACCAGATTCGTCATAAAACATCAAGACGTATTTGCCTTGAATGAAATGGAACTTGGTCGAACGGATACCGTCGTAATGGAAATACCAACTATCACTGAGGAACCTATACACCTCAAGCCTTACCACACCCCACTTAAGAATCGGGAAATTGTAGAGCGCTCGATCAATGAAATGTTACCCGCTGGCATCATGAAAGATCCCGATCCCAATGGTCCTCACACATTGTCATTGTAGCGAAGAAGGATGGTTCTTCAAGGTTTTGTTGCGACTACCGTGCCCTCAATAGGATTACTAAGACCATTTCTTATTCTCTCCCAAGAATTGACGACATACTGGAGACGTTGGGAAATTCCAAGCATTTCACCACATTAGACGCACGATCGGGCTTCTGGTGCATTCCCATGTCACCAGAGGCTAAGCAGAAATCAACATTCTGTACACACGTCGGAAGTTTTGCTTGGAATGTGATGCCCTTCGGCCTGAAAGGTAGCCCAGCCATGTATATGTCCCTTATGGATGAGGTACTAAAAGGTATGCAGCCCTTTGCGCTCGGTTACTATAGACGCTATATCGCACAGTTTTCCAAAGTAGCAGAGCCACTAATAGCGCTCACAAAGAAATTTGCTGTACAGTACCATTATTTGCCCATCCAGATCTTTTACGCCCCATGATACTTTACACATACGCCAGTGACACAGCTATTGGCGCATGTCTAGTTCAACCAACATTAGATGACGAAAAGCCCATTATCCCTAACGTTCCAGAAGAAAGACCCATTGCCTTTTTGTCCCATGCTCTAAGTAAGACACAAAGACGCTGGACAACAACAGAAAAAGAAGCTTACGCTATTCATTATTCGCTCCAAAAACTTGATTTTTATCTGAGAGGTACAAAGGTAATCATTCGGACAGATCACCAGTCCCTGGTTAACTGGCTTACAAAAACACAGGAGCAACCTAAGAAATTACAGGTCTGGAGCATGAACCTCCAATCCTATGATACTCATATAGAAAATATTGCCGGCACTCAAAACACGTGCGCTGATTTGCTGTTACGCATTCCCTACCCAAATGAAATAGTGCCAGAAAACACACAAGTTAGATCCGCATATCTCCACCGATATAGATGGCAACACCAAAGAGATTAGTGCCATAAACTCCCACCAATACAATACCAGTAGGAAAAAAACACAAGGACGCACCCCCAATGATACAAATGAGATAGAGAAATATGATTTCAGAGCGGAACAGAATAAAGACCCAGAACTCATAACGACCATGAAGCATATTTCTGACGATCCATCCAAAGTCAAGCATTTTACGATCCTGCTATATATACGATGACACCTTGTATAGAATAGATGAAAATTCGGAAGATAGACTGCAAAGGTACGTGCCGAAACATATAGTGCCGGCCATACTCACACAGTATCATGACCAGAACGGCCATGTCGGAAGGGACAAGACGATTGATATAGTGAAGAGACGATACTACTGGGAAACGATGTACAAAGATATCACTGATTTTGTGGCAACTTGCGAAGTCTGCAAAATAAAAAAAAACATGCGTCCAACAAAAGCTCCAACACAGGAAATGACTCCATCTCATTTTCCAATGGAAACTGTCAGTATAGACATTTCAGGACCGTACCCACTCACACAGTCTGGAAATAGATATATTTTACACATTGTGCATCAGTATAGCGTTTGGCCCGAGTCGTATCCTATGAAGGATGTCACATCAGCCGCCGTGACAGAGTTCTTCAAACAGGAATTTTTACCCAGTCATGGCTGCCCCAAAACGATAATTTCTGATAACGGTAAACAGTTTATCGGCGACCCCTTCAAGGCCATGTTGAAAAAGTTAAATATCAAACATACCACCACTAGTTATTCCTCCCATTCCAACTGGAGGAATGAGCGCATGCATTCCACCATGCATGACGTCATCGCTAAATATATCCAGGGGAATATTCAATATTGGGACCTCTATCTGAACCAGGCCCTGGAAGCTGTCCGCGTAAACACGAACGAAACAACAGGACTCTCTCCTTTTTAAATGTTATACGGTAGAGAGCCAACGTTTCTGCTAGATACCTTATTGCAACCCCAACGCAAGTATACAGGCGAGAACCCCATAGAAATTATAGTTCGCGAAAAATATAGAGCCCACCAGATAGCCCATCGAAATGTCACTAAAGCGTAAGAGAAACGACAACGAACTCACAATAAGAACGCATCCCTCGAGAAATTCCAAGTAGGCGAACCTGTTTATTACCGAAAGCACATTAGAAATTCCAAGTTTGACAATCGCTGGGTAGACGGATTCAAACTACTTGAGCAGACTTCCCCCAGAAGTTATATCCTGTGGAAAGAAGAAGATAACCAGATGCAGAAGGCACATGTTACACAAATAAAAAAAGACGACCATACCGAAACCTAAAATTACCACTGACAGACAACCTAGAAAGCTACCACGTACTATCTACCATCCAGTATGACATCTAATAGTACGTCGAATGAAGACGATGTTGAGGCAGAAAGGACAGATAACATTCCAAGTCCATTGGATGACGCTGTTCGTCGATTGCTAAGATATCATGAGAACTCCTCAAGTGAAGAAGATATACCACTTGCAGAACTTCGTGAAAGACTGGTTTACCGTGATGAGAAATTACAACATGAACCACAAAGCAACTCCGAGACCAGTAGCAATAATAGCATACAGTCACCTCCAATAATACTGCACCAAGTATACTACAGATCTGAACAGTCCACGAACAGTCACCAACAGTCCAACTGAACTTGGAGTAGTTCGTATATTATACCGCTAAAACAACGTCAAGAACACTCACAGTGGAACAGTACAGATAATGTACCCATTAAACAGCCTCAGGAGAGAATGGCATGCCAGCCGCAAAACCCCACGAATGCCAACGTTCGGCTACCAATAACACTAGTCAACAAATTTTCAAAAGTTATTTGTACCAGAAATTAAATATACCATTTCTTATTGATTTTGACATGCTGATTTCAAATATCATAATGAAATTCACCAATTGGCTCTGGCTTTTTTTTAAATGATGAATTTACATTACAGTAATACAAATAATGTACGCTTGTTTAATTCTCTGGGTTGAACAGCTAGTCTTTCTACTTTAGCATTATAAAAATTGTGGTTACATACTCAATTAATTGATATTTCAACATAAAATGATAGAAAAAATAAAAACATTATTTAAAGTTCACATATCATGTTTTAAAAAGGCACATTTGAACCCATTCCGTCATTATTCAGTCGCTGTTCGAGCTCTCTTTGCTTGCTTCTTGTAATCAATCGATGAGGTGTCTCTTGTCACAGTCCAACAGTAATCAGCAAGCATTGAAGGGCTTCAATTGCCTTGATACTTTTTCTCCATAGCAGCAATGTCCTGGTGAAATCGTTCACCATGCTCATCACTGACCGCTCCACAGTCTGACATAAAGAAATCCAGATGAGAATCCAGAAAATGAATTTTCAATGACATGTTGCAGTCAAGACTCTTATACTTCAGAAGGAGATTTTCTACAATTTCATTGTAATTATCAGATCTGTTGTTTCCAAGAAAATTATCCACCACTGACTTCAATGCTAGCCATGCTGCTTTTTCCTTGCCATGCAACACGCAAAGAAACTCGTCATCATGAAGAGTTTTCGAATTTGCGGACCAACAAATACTCCCTCTCTTATTTTAGCTTCACTCAGTCTTGGAAATTTTCTGATGAGGTATTTGAAAGCCTCGTCTGTTTTCTCCATTGCCTTGACAAAGTTTTTCATGAGACCCAGCTTAATGTGCAAGGGTGGCAACAAAATCTTGCTGGTGTCGACAAGTGCTGGGTTCTCAACGTTCTTACTGCCAGGCTGCAATGACTGCCTGATTGGCCAATGTCTTCTGATGTAATGGTCACTTCGTGCACGGCTATCCCACTCACAGAGAAAGCAAACAGTACTTGGTGTATCCACCATGTAGTCCAAGCAAAAGAGCGACCACTTTTAAGTCACCGCAAAGTGACCAATGATGATGATCGTAGTTTATACACGTCAAAAGCTGCTTAATGTTTTCATAAGTTTCTTTCATATGAACTGCGTGACCAACTGGAATTGACGGTAACACATTACCATTATTCAACAAAACAGCTTTAAGACTCGTCTTGGATGAATCAACGAAAAGCCTCCACTCTTCCGGTATGCAATTGATTTTGAGGGCTGCCATTAAACCAGAAATGTTGTGGCACGCAGAAAGGTCACCCTCTTTGAAAAAGAATGTAATAAGCGGCTTCTGGCGGTTCCTATACACAGAAATTGTAATATCTTCTGCCAGGAGATTCCACTGTTGCAATCTGGAACCCAAAAGCTCCGCCTTGTTCTTCAGTAAATTCAGATCTCTTACAAGATCACTCAGTTCACCTTGGGTTATTAAGTGTGGTTTAGTGGATGTAGGTTGCTCAAAATCTGGGTCGCTTGAGGTTGATGGTTCAGGACCACCAATGTCCTCTTCTTCATTAGTGAAAGCAGCTGAAAATGCTTCTGGCATTTTGGGAACTGGTAGGTCATCGCCATGTGGTAAACGGACGTATTGCAGAGGGGATGTTTGGATATTCCAGAGTCCATTTTTTCTTCTTTGATATGCTTTTCCTAATTATAGGGACCATGCAAAAGTAACAGTTGTTGAGATGATCAGTGGGCTCTCTCCAAATCATTGGGACTGCAAAAGGCATAGCTTGCCTTTTGCCAGTCAACCACAGTTTAAGATGTGCTGCACATGTATTGCAGCATATGTGTGGCGCCCAGCTCTTATCTTGATCTCCTATTCTGCAGCCAAAATACAAACTGTACGCCTTCTTAATCACTTTAGTTATATTTCGTTTTTGTGATAGAAATGTCACCTCACCACATATATAACAGAAATTATTAGCACTGTCCACACATGTCCTAGGCATTTCTAACGATGATACTTTTGATAAGGACAAATGCACTAACTAATGGCAAAATGTTATCAGAGATAAGATATTTATACACAAAGGTGATGTAATCATAGGTAGGATTGCATCATCAACTTCTAGTTACATTTTTATTGGTCATTAGGAAAAAATTATGCAATCGTCCACAACAGTTGCGTCATATATATAAATTGACCATAATTAAATAAACTAGTAGCATATATCATGAAAACTAGAGCCAATCAACATTTTTAAATGTCATTTTCGTTTTCAGCACACCAAAATTAGTTAAGATCAGCTATTTTCATTTCTGGTACATTTTGGTTGTTGACTAGTGTAACAGCAGAATCAGACTCTGAATGTGTGTATCAAACTCCTGATACAGAGAACGATAAAGTACCTTCACCACCAGACAAGAAGAGTCCGATATCAGACGGTATGGATGGCAAACCTCAAATCGACATCAGGCCGACAGCCAAAAGACGATATGCATCGTCATCAGAAGATTCAGCACCCATCGCAAAGTGCAGCAGGCTCCCGCAGGAGCATGTCCGGTATAAAATTATGAGAAAGCGACGCCAGACGAAAACGAACAAGTCAAAAGGAACTCTACAACCCATTCCTCTGCCACAGTCTATTACATCCTCTATGCGAGCAACATGTAACACAGCTACCATTTTTTCGCCTACGCAAGGGTACGATAGCAGACTCTCGGAGCGAGCAATGGCGCTCTTGGAAATTGCTAAACTGCTTTAAGTTAGCGAAGGTGCTCCCTTTTCATAGCGCCCAACCGATATGGTACTCCCTCATCGTAGTATCCAGCGCAGTACGTACTCTTCTCTACATAGTACGCGACAGTGAATACCAATATTATTTTTTTTCTTGTACTTGTACAGAATGATGTCCGCCTCCCTACCAGTTTTACTACTCACCTGGGTAGTGGTGGCAGCCCAAAGTGACAGTTCTTTACCACAAGAGAAAGTATACGACAATAAGTTAATAGGGAGTGATGCCACCATATTTGAGCATGTGAAGGAGCTTGACGACTCCTCTTCAACTTGGACGGTCAATATAATTACTCACTTCCAGCCCTTCAGGGGCGAAATAAACGAACTTACACAAACTTTTAGAGATTTAGAACGTTACATTATTAAATTCATGCACGATTTCAAGAAGTTTAAATACCAGGGACATATTGATCTACTTATTGACATACGATATGAAATACATAGACTTCGGGAGACTTTAACTAACGTACAGTTGACATTCAGAAAAATCAGACAGGCGAATAGACTCAGACGATAAATTCTTCCATTCGTAGGCGATGCCCTCGAATACCTTTTTGGCACAGTGACTAACAATGATTACGACAATATAAAGATTACTATCCATGACCTTACGATGGATCGAGAGAAGATTAAACACATAATTGCACGTAGTCTGACAATAGTAAACAGCACGACCACTGCAGTCAGATCAAATAGGATTGCTATAAATGAATTGAGAGACGTTATTACTTTTCTAACCAATTACACCACCATTGCTGTAGGTAACGTGACGACTCAAACTTACGTACTAGATACATTTATGACCACATATTTAACCTTAATGAATTTTATGTACGAAGAGCAAGAGTTACTCATGCACGCTTCTCAAACTATGATGACCCTTGAGGCTCACGTAGGCATGCTCAAACATAATCGCATACCCCCCTTTTGTTCTCACAACAGTGGATTTACAGGTCAGTTTCGACCAACTCACTAACCGCCTCCCATAAACCACGTCTTAAACCCCACCGCGCCTTAACCCTAATTCTCACCACGCTGACGTGCCTTGGTAGAACATTTGATGCATCGTGGTAAATGCTGTATTGCACAGTGGCGATAATCCCCCAGCCACCAGAGACGAGAATATTGTACCACATACTACTGGTGTACAGAACCCCGTTCATCCACACAGAACATACTTAGGAATGATTACCTGATGAGTAAGATTACTTTGATGACAAGAATTTATGGCTGTATGCCTATTGAAGGACACTGTTACTCAATATTTATACGATACTAAGTAAATTGTGTTGAGCCCTATGGGGACTTACTAATGTCCATGAATTTCAGAGAGTTTCATGATTGTTGTCATTTTTTCCCTCATACATGCAGAGTTTTGACGCCTTTGATATTGCTAAGAAGACATCGAAAAAATTTTTTAAACCTGTTTTAGTGATTGAACTCATAATAGATCATTGTTCTGAGCAGTAAGAGAGTTGTGCTGACAGACACCTGACTAATAGCTCAGACTGTAATGTGCATTCACAGCCACGATCGGTCGGGCACAGTAAGCAGCCAATACTGTCATCTACTTCTTTTACCTCTCCTTACGCATCGAGGCTACCATCGGAAGAGTTTGCTCGTTAGAGTTGCTCTTTCTAGTTGTATTGTTAACACTTTTGTCTTCACTGACATACACAGTTAAGAAAGAACTATTGTAAATTAACAATTATTTCTTTTTTTCTTATAATTTGGCGTTTTGAGATATTCTGCCTAACTTTGGCTAAGTATATATTCTTGTCTACGAACAACCATAAACAAACATGTACGTATTATTCGCTTTATTGAAAAAAAGGCTATTATATAACCACGTACAGTTCAGATCAACTTGAAATCTTTAGTAAATCCATTTACTTGTACAACCGATATATTAGTTTCAAATAACATATAGCACCCCATTATAATAAGGTCACGCAGACAAGTGTTATAGACACAATACCTAAATGTAACATCAAATTGACAAAAAGCGTGGGGCGCTTAAGCGCGTATCATATATTTTATCCATAAGTGTCTAATGAAGTATAAAGCAGAAGTTAATTTCATGCAGAATCAGCGCCCCACGCTTCTTGTCAATTTGATATTACATTTTTTTACTGCAAGCTGTAAACTCCTTGAAAAATTATTATTGGATTTTTAGTGCATTAAAAGCGTGTGTTTAAAATATTTTTTGTTATATATTTTATTTTCTTCTCTTTAGTGTTAGAAAAATTATGACATACTAAAACATAAACAATATTTTTACTTATTGTAAATCTGGTCTGAAATTTCTTAAGCGATCCATTTCTTTTAGAGCGTCAATATTACATAGCTTTGTGCCTGTTAATTTGGTGCAATCAATTTTTTTTCAATTTTAAGGCCATCTAGAGATCGGAAGTCGACTTTCCTTTGATTCACAGTTTTATAATTTGGATTGTTTCCCTTGATTTAACTAGACACTTGTTTGAGTACTGCCCTGTTCACGCATAGAAAAAAATAAAGCACATCACGTACTCTTGAATTTTTATTTAACTTGATTATTGCCCCTGATTTGTTTACATTTCTTTACGACAAATTTTAATTACTCATAATTTCATAATTACAATATTAAATTATTAAATAATTGAATGACTATTATATTGTCATCGGGAATACACAACTATGCCAAGTTTGAGAGCTATTGCTCATTTGGAAGTGATTGAAAAATCGATTGCAAGATTTGAAAGTAACATGAAAGTGACATACAAGAGAAGTTAAAAATAAAAGCGTGTAAAAAAGTTAACTAGGCTTAGGGTGATCCGCGTAATGGAAATCCCACTACCCACAACAACAAAACATTATACCCTCTGTCTGTGATACCAACTTGAAGTCTTCTGCCGAGCTAACATTTGATTAGTAATTTCAAACCCTGCGGCTAGTTTTAAACCAAAAGTCAAATATGTTTGTGCGCACAGGAATTGTTATAAGACGCATTGCGCGCTTAGAATCATAAATAGGATAAGTATGAAAGATCGAACAACAGATTGTGAGAAGCGCTGAACAGTATTTGTAGTCATGTATTTCTGACAATTTTTACTGTATATCGCGAACCATGTTTACTGTTCTAAGAGTGCGATATGTTCCGAGTACTCACTATCAAATTGTGTGGGTTTTACTACATATAAACGAATGAGCCGCGTGTAGTTGTGAAAGTTTGTGACGAGAGAAAGACAGAACTGGACTTTTGCTTCTTGAGGCTTCTGGCACAAGACAACATAATATTGTGTATGCGACTGTCAACCTTCATCATGTAAACACATTGCTACAGACGCCACCACCGCTAGATTATGCCAATGTAGGCTTACTGTAAGGGGAGGGGATGTAGTGGTAATGGTGTAATGAAGGCTTACAGTAAGGGGAGGGGCTGTAGTAGTGATGTTATGTAGGGTTACTGTAAGGGGAGGGGATGAAGTAGTGATGTCATGTAGGGTTACTGTAAGGGGAGGGGATGTAGTGGTAATGGTGTCATGAAGGCTTACAGTAAGGGGAGGGGCTGTAGTAGTGATGTCATGTAGGGTTACTGTAAGGGGAGGGGATGTAGTGGTAATGGGGTCATGTAGGCTTACTGTAAGAGGAGGAGCTGTAGTGGTAATGGTGTCATGAAGGCTTACAGTAAGGGGAGGGGCTGTAGTAGTGATGTCATGTAGGAAGTACGAGTGGACCAGAATCAGTGACAATATTTCTGGTTCTCGTGGTCTATGTTGTACGTATGTACACAAATTTCTATCTCTGAGTTAGAAAATTGTCAAACGTTGTTGGGTAGTCTGTAGTTGGGTGGTCTGTAGTTGGGTGGTCTGTAGTTGGGTGGTCTGTAGTTGGACCTAGACAAATTTCTATCTCTGAGTTAGAAAATTGTCAAACGTTGTTGGGTGGTCTGTAGTTGGGTGGTCTGTAGTTGGGTGGTCTGTAGTTGGGTGGTCTGTAGTTGGGTGGTCTGTAGTTGGGTGGTCTGTAGTTGGGTGGTCTGTAGTTGGGTGGTCTGTAGTTGGGTGGTCTGTAGTTGGACCTACACAAATAAAGACAGAGCTAGTGGCCAAGTAATTCATTCATATGCGACTTTTATTGTCCTCTCATTGGTTACGCCTATGTTTAAACTGTTGGTACTAAATTTCAGTTGCCAGACTCCTGCCACTGATGCCAGAACGAGACCCAGATTAAATGAGACCCATGAACATGTTCCCAACCATGAGCTAATGTCGACCAGTGCAGTACTCACAGGTAAATTATCTCACTTGTCCAGTTTTGCTTCTGTCACGCTCTCTCATTGAATTCAGTATAAAAGATGAGAGAAAGGAAGGGTATTAGACAGGCTTGCGTGAGCAATTCGCAACCACTTGAAATTAAAGTTCGTTCGTTGTTTCGTTTGTTTCTTCTTTCTGCTTATTATTATAAACATCCCATCTCCCAAGTTCATTGCTCATATTTCATTGACCACATATGTTGTCTCATATATCTTTTTTTCTGCCCACGTGTTATGTATCATTTTCTCTACTCATATATCATTGTTGCAGTATATTTTGTTTACTGTTGCAAGTAAGTTTGTTGTTGGTGGTATTCTTCTCGTGGCATGAAGTGAAGAGTAGAAGTGGCCGACATGGCGTGTGTGTATAGATAAGGAACATACGCGAATGGGTGTAAGTTCTTGATCAATTATTCACAGTATACACACCCTTCATACCACATGCAGAAGTCAGGAAGGTTGAAAACGACTTGCACGGTTCCAACGATTTATTACGATAACATCACGTTGACATCAAACAAACATACTGTCATTAGGACAAGGTTCAAGCACATCAACATCATGTAAATAATATTAATTCACTGCATCCAATACGACAGAGACTCTGGCAAAATATAGCCGCATATTTGGCGGGCTTCAAAATATCAAATGTTCTCTGTGTTTCCTCTGACAAAACATGCCATGTAACTCTTTAGCAATATAGCCGCATAAATGGCGGGCTTCCATATAATATTCTCTGTGTTTCCTCTGACAAACAAGTCCTATAATTCTTTGCCAATATAAGCCGCATAAGTGTCGGGCTTCCATATATAATATTCTCTATGTTTCCTCTGACAAACAAGTCATATAATTCTTTGGCAAGATAACAATATCAATATTCTCATAAACTCTCCGCCGCACCAGGAGAAAGTCACCTCAATATATCAGCCAACCATCTTGGGCTGGTAGCATCATAATACCAAGTTCTTGGCTACAAAAAATAGTTTAAAGGGTATTTATACCTTCACTGCCATCCAAGAATAAAACACAAAACATTCGCCATCCTTGGCTCTCAGCAATATGTCAGAATTTTCACAGGGGGAAAAATCTCAAACATTTTTATCACACAGAGGACTCTGTTCCCCGTTCACACAGTCCGAGAAGGATCGCTGAACACCTTCTCAGCCAAAACCGCCCAGGCCGACTGTCACGGGATCCAGTCTCCCGGTCCCGCCAAACCAACACGCATGCGCCGATACTCGCGTGACGTGAGTTTAGCTCCCACGAGAACAAACTGAAACGTTCTCGTGAACTGTTCTAGAAAAATCTACGAACAGAAAATCTTAAATGACCAAATGGCAAGTCAAGGGAGATAATCACTAAATCAGACCTGTACCAAAAAGTTATACAACCTGTAATCCCCCTTAGACATTGTATAAAAAAGTTTACATCCCTAGCTTAAGACAAACAGACTTTAACAATCATACTCTCTGCAAATGAATTATTATCAAACAACGTATCAGATTATCTTCCTTTGTATTGTATTATCTGTCCATGTATTATATTATTTGCTGTGGCGGGTTGTACCACCTGCTTTGCAGTAGTGGTCCACTGATGGCCAAACTTCGAGTAAACGGATGAGGGTTTTCAAAGTTATCAACTTCCGCTCAAGATTACTCTTGGAAGATATATATATATATATATATATATATATATATATATATATATATATATGTATATATATATATATATATATATACTGTATATATATATATATATATATATATATATACTGTATATATATATACTGTATATATATATACTGTATATATATACTGTATATATATATATATATATATATATATATATATATATATATATATATATATATATATATATATATATATATATATATATATACTCGTATATATATGATAGGGTGGGCGAGAGATGATGATGATGTTTTGATATGTGATCACTTTCTTGCACACTGGCACCGACCCGAACAACAATAAAACTCTTCATTCTAAGGCAGGGGCTGTATTTATTCATACAGTGAGTGACCCAAACCCACAAAGCAAACTAATGAACAAACATTAAACAAGTAAGCACACAAACCAAACAAACAAAACACCCAGACAGTGCTCAATTGCTAACCTGAAACACAAACAAAGCGCTGACTAATTATAATCATAATAAATAATTAATGAGAAACACCGTGCTCTCACCTGCCAAACAGTCCGTTCTTCCACGCTGCCTGAAACATCCCACTATTACACACACATCCACTCTCATACATGTCTCACATAGTGTGATGTTGTGCATGAGGCTGGCAAAGTCACCATCTTTCGCTACCGAAACTTCTACTGCAAGAGCATATGAATGCTTCATGCGGAGGCCAGCCACATTGGTGGCCCTATGCTCCATAAGGAAATATTTTCTCCAAGTGAACCCACGTACTCTCATAAACCATTCTACACATAACAATAATTAAATAACACTAAAATAAGCATAATACAGTATTAAACGCTATGTACAACGAATATTCTCCTTAACGAGAGTAACTACTACCTCGTAATTGATCCATCTCAATATTCGTCCCTGCATTCTAAAGCATGTCGTATATGCCGACTGATGAGATTTCGAACTCCATATGAAACACATCGTTACCGAAACAACCACTGCAATAGCATAAAAATGCTTCTTGTGGGCTTGTGATGGACACCAGCCGCATTGATGTTTCCATGCTCCGCAAGGAGCAAACAGAGAAACACCTCTGACTCAAAGTGCCTTTCGCACAAAGGAGTGGCATTGCGCTCACCAGAAATTAAATTACTATCCTCATCTCAAAGTAACCCACAAAAGATATACAGTAGAATTATAATCAATTATCGTGAAATACACTAAACTACCCTTACATCAAAGAATACAATAAAAGTACTCTTGACTTAACAAAACTAGCAAACGTTATAATAAGCCCACTGCGCTCTCAAACAATAAATAGCTTAACATCATAGGGCGTATAGCACGTGGTAACCAAAAATGTTATTGTCGCTCACATGCGTCATCTTTATGCACATTTAACACGTGGCCCTGGCTGCCATCTTGGCACTAGCAAATTTTATCTAAATTTCAGGCCCTGAAATCATCTCTGTCCAGTTCCGTGTATGAAATAGGTTTCTACTATATTCGCTTTTCTTGCCCGGTCTAATGAATGAAATGGTTGCTACTAAATTCTCACAGCTGTGATCTGGACTTAACGTGCCTAATAAAACCTATCCCTTAATCTATCACTCATCTATAACTTTAAAACTAAATCTAATGTCCTGGAAGAAATCTCCTTTGGAAACACATCTATCTATTTTCTCAAACATTAGAACAGACTGACGCTGAATATAATTCTAAAGATACAGATTACTAATGCTAATCTGCTTTAAAATCAAACTCACGTGTCATATCTTTGTTTATCTTCTACCCACACAGGACGCGCCTAACTTCGTTTCTCTCATCTGGACCGCTCTTGCGAAAGAGGTCTTCGCCGTCTCACTTCTTGCCTCTACTGCGAATCTCACCAAACTGACCGTTTCTCCTGAGTTAGACTTTTCACACGCCAGCGATAAGGGTTCGCGCAGTCACGTGGGATGGGGCTTTATTTTGGCCCTCGCGTAGTCACGTGGGCTGGCACTAGTTGGAGCGCGCACATCGAAAATATATGGGCGTTAAACATATAAATATGACAAGAACATGAGGGGGCCTCTGGGGTATATATATATATATATATATATATATATATATATATATATATATATATATATATATATATATATATATATATATATATATTATAATAATAGCCCCATCAGTCATACCTGATTATGGGAATGCGCCCCTGAGGTGACAGCCCTCAGCTGCTTATTTGCCTGATGCTCGATTTCTCATCTCTTCGGCTTGTTGTGTGAGCTTCTTTTCGCCCAATCTGAGGTGGCGCCGTAAATAGCATCGCAACTTAGTGCGATCGGCAGCTTCATCCTCCCACGTTGCTGGAATTATGTCCAATGTCCTCATATCTCTCTTGCACACATCTTTGAATCTCAGCTGCGTTCGCGCAACTGTTCTTTTCCCATTTGCTAGTAACCCGTAGAAGATATCTTTCGGGATGCGACCATCTTCCATGCGTCGGACATGGCCAAGCCAGCGTAATCTGTGCTGTCTAAGCAGTGTATACATGCTTTGAAGGCCGGCACGTGACAACACCTCGACATTTGTCACTTTATCTTTCCACAAGATGCCGAGGATGTGGCGTAGACACCGTTATTGGAAGGTATTGAGCCTTCTTGCTTGCTTAGCATAGGTTGTCCAAGTCTCGCTGCCATATAGGAGAGTGCTGGTGACGCAGGCGTTATATACCGCAGCCTTGGTCTTTGTTGTGAGTTTGGAGTTTCCCCAAACATGCAATGTTTGGCGGGCAAAGGTAGCTGCAGCTTTGCCGATGCGGCTATCAATTTCTGTGTCCAGTGAGGGTTTGTCATTGATGGCTGACCCCAGGAATTTGAAGTGGTGCACCACTGCCAATTCATAGTTATCGATAGTGATAACTGGTGCAGCACCCGCATCCTGACTCAGCACATTCGTTTTCTTTAGACTTATTGTGAGGTCAAAGTCCTTGCCTGCTTGGGTGAAGCGATTTATCAAGCTCTGAAGCTCCTGTTGGCTTTGAGTGACTGTGACCGGCTGGCCTACTTCGACTACTTAAGCGCTAACAGCGCTACCATTAAGTAGAAAATAGTATTAGATAAAGACTAGCTAGTCAAGTTTAACACTAATCATAAAACGATGACGTCAATACACTTTTGTTGTATAACAGGAACCCCTGACGTCATCAAGTCTTGTTTGAGTAAACATAAGTTGGACCGGAAGAGGAATTTAGGGGGGATTAGGGGTTTTCCGGTGGACGAACATGTAAGAAAGACAAGTAGTGAGTGAGCTGGAGAGCGTGATAGCATTAGGTTCAGTAAAGATGGGCTCTCCCACAAATATGTGTTAAAGATAATGTTTATAAGTGGCAAGCGCAATTTGGAGGTGTCATCGGACAATAAGCTAAGTGAATTGGTTATTTCTGTTATGACAGAAATTGTAAACTATTGTCTAGCTTAGGGTTCCCATAATGTTTTGTTTAAAAACCGGGACATTTCCAAATTTTTACCTAAAAAACCCGGAACATTTTGTAAAAAAAACGGGTCATGTTAAAAATTAAGGTAAAGCACAAATAAATCTATTATATATTATATGTTGCACTTAAAATAAGATACTGGTATAAAAATACACACATTAACTAACACAACTTCCACTTTAAAAAAGAATTCTAAATTACAAACAAACTTAATTAGAAAAATCGCACCTTTAAAAAATACACAGTAGTCAAGTTTATATTTCAGATTCATCAGAATATTTATCAGATTTATGGGCCTGTTCAAGAAGTTTTTTTTCTTCTGATATTTGGACATAGAACTCAGCACAAGAGAAATCCTTAAAATGGGTCTTTATAATGGTTAAAGCTTTCACTGTCTCAATTTTAAGTCTGTTTTTTTCGTCTGTCCAAAGCGCATTTATTAATGAAAAAACACGTTCAACAGTTGCAATGGATCCTGGCAGTGCCAAACAAAAACTAACTAGGCATTTCAGGTTCTCAGCATTTATACCCTGCTTTGTAAAATAAGCGAACATCTCACACCATTTTTCACTGACACTTTGATCCTTCAGTTCACTCCACACATCAAATTTGCTTCCACAATATTTTTTTAACACATACAAACTCATCAAATAAGTCCTCTTCATTCACAGTAAAATTTAGTGACACATGGTCTTCATGAATATGTAGCTTTCTTGGATGTTCTTCCAAGTCACAGACTCCTTTCCCTTCAAATTGATCCAATCCATAGACTGAAGAGGCGTAAGAAATGGTGTACACTACTCCTGAATATATTCAATGCAGGTGTCATAGAAATCTACTGCATATATTTGAAACTTTTCAACTGTTATGTGTCCTTCTTTTTCTAATTCTTGCAACTGATTTCTCACAGTAGTGGTAAGAAACTTTTCTGCCTTCCTGTAGTTTAATTTTTCCACCAGTTTGTTTACTTCATCCGTCACTTCAATTACTGTTGTCTCTTGCTTTTCAACACATTTGATGGTAACTGAAAAGGTTTTTAACTGGCTGGCAATGAAATGCAGGAGTGTAATTGAAAGTGGATTTTCAAAGAAATTTTTGAGACTGGTAGGACATTTGTGAATGAAAAGGAAATATGACTTCAATTCAGGGAAAATGTCAATAACTCTCTGGACTGCAGGCAAGAGAGAGAGCCATCTTGTCTTGCTGTTACCTGTTAAAGTTAAAGTTCCTGGTGTGGTTATATCAAAGTGGAGTGATTGTGATTGTGTGCTGGCAAAGTCGTTCACACAACAGGTGAGCACACGGGAGTCATCGAGTATGGAACGACAGGTGATATTTAATTATTGTTTATTAAGTCACAGCACGATCACATCAATGTACAGTTTGAATTACAACACGAACACGTAGGCATTAATATAAAGTTCACAGTGAAAAATACACGCTATCCCCAGCGCTCAACAGACTGCACTCCTGGCAGTTAATAATATCTTGGCCTATAATACCATAAAGTTCACAGTGAAATATACACGCTATCCCCAGCGCTCAACAGACTGCACTCCTGGCAGTTAATAATATCTTGGCCTATAATACCAGCTTCACCACAGCTTCATAAATACTTAATATGGCCTGTCCCAATCCTGGACTCATAATAGCTTTCACCACAGCTTCATAAATACTTAATATGGCCTCATAAATACATAATATGGCCTGTCCCAATCCTGGACTCATAATAGCTTCATCACAGCTTCACAAATACATAATATGGCCTGTCCCAATCCTGGACACATAATAGCTTCCTCAAAGCTTCACAAATACATAATATGGCCTGTCCCAATCCTGGACTCATAATAGCTTTCACCACAGCTTCATAAATACATAATATGGCCTGTCCACACAGCAAAAAACATTAAGTCGACATTATTCAAAGCACTACGTAGGCATACATCCTCGAAAAACACACACAGACAGCGTTGACCAATCCCTGGTCCAACGCTCCGAATCCCTCTTCTCCTCTCCGGGGTCACACACTCTAGTCCCGCCAAAAAACCCAAAAACGAGACTCCGCTGTTTTTGAACACAGCTCAAAAACAGTACAGAATAAATACATCTCAGCATTTGAGATAAAAGCGTTCACACGCTTTTCTGTACTCTGTCACTCAAAATAGAAGGATATGTTTCTATTATAAAGTTAAACAAACCTCAGCTTAATCAGGTATACAAGTATTGTAACTCATAATCTACTTTCCCCAAAAACATATTCCGAATTACTGCCCTTTCAAAGGATCAACTTGTTACAGTTTCCCACACACCCAGGAGAAAAAAAAAAAATAAATGATTCTATCATTTCTTCTTTTTTTTTAAATTAACTCCCAAAACGAAAAAAAATCTAACGAAGTTCTAACATATGTTTTACAAAATTCATCTTATGATAAGTCAGAAATAGTATATCTACAAAATATTAGCAGTAAATGTAAAGTAAATAACAATCATCCAACGTATGATTACTAAAATTAATCTATTAGAAAACCAAGCTAAGTATCTCAAAATTAATCTATTACAGAACTAAGTTAAGCATATACAATAATACTCAAACAAGCAACAAACAATCGTACTAGAAATGACAATATCAAACTAACGAAGTATAATTCGTAAAGAAGTAAAATATGAAATCATCATATGAAAAACAACAAATAATATCACAATGTCAAACTATGTGAAACAAATATAACTATCCCTGATCTAAAGTTACCTCATTACATGAACAATACAAAGAATGAAAGTCTAAGTAGCGTAACAGAAAAAAGTATACACGAAGCATAAAGTGAGACAAAGATGAAACACGGAAGTATAAACAACATATCAGATTATGCTGAAAAGACAACAGAAAAAATGTAAAGGGATGACGAATAGTCAACAAGGACAGATGAAAAGTAAAGATGCACATGTAGAAAAAGTTGTAACAATACCTTACAATAACTATTTAAATCACACATCATATAGTATAAGTTAATACAATTACGATAAAAAATTATAACACAAAATGACAAAGTATATCTATACTAACAACACAAAGTAAAACTTATGACAAAAAGAATAGTAAGTAATTTAACCAAATTACAAAACTTATGCATAACTAATAATAAATTATATAAGGTATTACACAAACAAAAATAAAACGCTATTAAAAGGTTTGCAATGACTCAAAGTCACGCGCTAAATACAGAAAAATACATCAAATATCAAAAAACAATTGCAAGGAACTAATGTTACTACACATTACTAACCATAATATACCGATTAACATTGGCACAGAAAAAATATTACACCGTTCAAAAAATACATTTTCAAAAAAAAAAAATACAAAAAAGTTTCGTAGCACTGAGTTGCATAAAAAATTATTTCATTTACAACCAATTCAAAGCTATAATAAATAAACTAACAATGAAATTGACTCTAAGAAAATGAAGGACATATAAACAATCTATCTCTAAATAGACACACATTAACAAATGTAAGTTTTTTTTTCCAAAAAATATACATCACATAAAACATATGAGAAAAAATTCAAGTGCTCATGAATTATCTAGAAGTAATTATTGCACCATTACAACTAATGAGTTTTGTGCATAGGGCTTGCAAACTCAACATGTACAAAAAGTTATCCTAACAAAACTGCTACAAAAACAACAAACCAAAACAAACCACTGCAAGTTCAACAATGGAATATAGCTAACAATAAAAACAAAAAATCATGGCAATCAAATGATGCATTAAATATTTCAAACGAAATTACATGTTATTGCAAATCAAGAACATATCATTTATTATACTAACAAATACAAAATAAAATATTTACTGTTTACATAAGTAAAAAAAATCAGATGGAAATCTCTCGCTTTCCTGTCAACATGTCCTGACCCTGAGCAAGCAAAACATCAGATGCTTAGTGGGACGCAGAACAAGTTACGCTTGAACGCACACACGGATGCTGAGTTGACCCACTTTTCTCACTACTAATATGACACAGGAGCCTTGACTGTTATCGTAAAGTCGCTTCTGTCAAAATATATGAATGAAAATTTCCATTTTAATGAATGGCAAAATCTAATGAGAAAAAACGTAGAAGTCAAATTACAATTACCCATTATTTTGATCCTTATAAAGTAATGGTCGTTTCAAAATGCCCTCAGCTCTTCTTTTACAATCTCTAGACATCACAGAAGACATTACTGCCGTAGGCTGAAACAAAATGTTACATTCACAACACCGAGACACTTTCTCGTGCTGAACAACATTATCAGACATAGTATTTAAAACACCAGTGTTATTGTTACCTTGTTTACCTCTATTACAACTGACTATGGGCTCATGTTGAGCAAAGTTAGCATACTTGCGCTTGTTATTTGTTACATGATGAAGATACTTATCACTACAGTTGCTTTGTTTATTAACAATGACTCTAGTCTTTTGCTGAGTCAAGTTACCCTGGTGATGTAGAGAAATATGTGGATAGCTATTCTTCTTCTTCTTCTTCTTCCGTCCTTAGCCAACGACCGGCAAAGCAGTCAGTGGCCATTACGCCTAGTGGCGTCTTAAGGGCAATAGCGAATAGATTTTCTTTGCCGTTGTTACCATCACACCTAATGGCGTCTTTAGGGCAACGACAAATCAATCCGTTTGCTGTTGTTTCCGTAATCAAAGTGACTGACAAACGGGTGATCAGCCCGTTGGGGTGGATAGCTATTATCTCTCTTTATATTATTGTCAAGTTCTCTATTATGACAAATGTTATGTCTCTCATCCAAGTTAGCATTGTTGATGTTAATATATCTTCCTTGACAACAATGTCCACTAGACAGGACTTGCTTTCTAGTAGCAAAATCATTACCAGATTGATAGTTTTTCTTACAGTTATTTCTACTATAACTTATAGAATTCTTCGGATCAAAATGTTGAAATCCGCTAAATTGTTTACAATTCCTTGGAGAATCAAAATTACCCCTTGATAAACTACCTTGGTACTGTCTAATCTTGTGATTATATCTCTTACCACAACTGTTATCCTTTTCATCTTTAGGAATATGTTTACCAATCCCGTCAAACTGGCTGTGCTGAGTTTGACAAGTAACTGGACCTTTAGAATGCTTATTTTCCTGGACATAGTGGGTTTCATTCCTGGAAAAAATAGTACTACGTCTATTCCCTGTTACAAGTTTATCAGAATCTGCACCAGCAAACACCTGGTTGATCTTAGGAGCTCTAACCTGCTTTTTCTCACATTTGTTCTCATGATTAACAGAACTGGCTGAAATACAAGAATCTTTACTAGTCTGACGCCAAGAACTATCAATAGAGTTATTAATACCACTATTACTGTTAAAGTTGTATTTCCCTCGAAACGATCTATGTTTACTCTGTATGGACTCTTTATGAGCAAAAAGTGTATGGTGCTGGCTTTTCGCAACTTTCTGTCTATTACTGTCAACATAGACAGAAGACCACATTTTTTTATCCAAGACGATGTCAAGTAAACCATCCACTCGTTTCCTGACCTGAGCAACCTCAACATTTCTATGTGAGATCTGTTCATTAAGTTTCTTATTTAAATTCTCAAACCTAGCCACCTTCTCTTTCTCAGCCGTTAACTCTACCAATGCCTCTTTCTCGCACTGTTCTTTATTTGCTCTCAACTGAGTTAACTCTAGTTGTAGAGACTGAATCTTAATATAATCATTGGTATTATCAAGCTCATTAATCTTCTCTGGAATCGTCGTATTCTTTTCTTCCTGATGAAGACCAAGATTCGCAATATCATCCATCAAATCCATAAGTGTCTCTGTATAAGTCCTATCTCGTTGATTGGTCTCAACTTTTAATTTCTTATACATTTCTATATTACGTTGGGCCTCTTGTGTAATATCTTCCACCTCAACATTCTTATCTTTTATCTGGACCTCCAATTGCTTTATTTTCAATTGTGAAGAATCCAAACTTGCTTGTACTCTAGCAAGTTCCAGGTTTGATCTGTTCAAATCACTTGTAAGTTTAGCTAACTTTTCCTTAAGTTTACTCTCTTCAGCTTTATCCTTCAAGTAATCTTTTCTCTCCTGTTTGTTTACTCTTACTTTCTCATCTTCTAGCTTCTTTTTATCAGAAATGTCACAATGAATTATGTTGTGTATACTCTTCAATATATTGTCGTGTTCAACATGAATATTCTTATACACAAATACACGAAGGTCTCGCTGTAGCAAACGGGCTAAATTCCTAGCCATTCTTAAATGAGGGATTGACTTAAATCTATCCTCAGCAAAATAACCTTAGTGCTCTCGACGCACTGACCAACAATTCGTCCATCACGTGTGCTTCCAGTTCTGGTCCTTTTAATCTCTGAAAATTTTTACCCTCTTGAAATAAATATTCCAATAAAGGCCACATATTATCAGGATCCATTTCATCATCCATAGTTACTTACTTAATGAGATCACTATATATGTATTAATGATCTTTCTACTCCTGACAGCTAAATCATCATACAATAAACTGCAACCATTGCGAATTACTGTCAAATCAATTTCTGTATAAAGAACCTTTATATGGTCATATCCATATCATGGAAGACAACATATGTTAATAGCCATAAATTACTTATGCATTAAATTCTACTTATATGTCACTATAGACATAACAACAACAACAACAGAATACAAAATGCATAGAATTCAGAAGGCCTGACGACATATGTGAAACAACACACTTTACAGAACAAAAATCACTCATCTGTTAATTTTCCATTCCCTTCCGCCAAGACTTTAAATATCACATAATTCTGACGCTAAAACAGTCTATCGCCGAAAGGTACTGGAACTAGACTCTTCCCTTCAGGTCCTCGCTTCAGTAAGGTATGTGCTCGAGTACTGCATAGGAGCACATGATGATCGTAACAGGAACACGGCAACTCGTCTCTTGACTTGAGGTACACTTGCAAAATGACTGGTACAACTGCATATATCCTCGATCCGCTACACGCTATTCTTCCGACGTTGGATCACCTCATAAACTGCTGATAATTTCGCTGCACATCTGACAGAAATGTAGACCACAGAGGTTGTTGTTTTCCACAGCCACGACACAGGACGTCAACTGACAGTGCTATAAAGCCGATTGTTACCACGAATAAGGCGTTTCCCAAATGCGTTACACAGGTATCCTACAAACTAGGTCACGGTTTGAAGCACATGAGATTCAGGTCACGTATGAAGTGCTCTCAAAACGACTGTTGCGGGTGTCAGAACCCGAAAACAAATCTATCAACTGATCCAGATATGTGGACTGTATCGATAACAATATTATCCTTCAGTCTGTTAAATAATCTCTCAAGTTAGTTTCTGGTTAATTCCGGGCAAAGCGATACTGAGTACTGAGTATTGATACTGAGTAATGTGATATTGTCCAACTGTTGTTGTACGAGCCATGTACAACAGAACAAGCCACGCCCACAAAGGGCTAATTATAATAAAGTTAAGTTCACCCAAACTCTTGTCACGCGAATTGTCAAGTGAGTTCGTTCCAAATTGTACTGGAAACCACCACTGTTAATACAATGGTGTTTAATGTCAGTGTGTTGTGTCATGTGGGGCGATGAAGAGTGCGTGTATCTGGAACAGACACTCACCACAGGTACACACATCAGAAGCAGTCATTGAATCGTGTAAACGCCTGGTGACATTTAATGACGATTTATTACGTCACAGCACGATCACATCAATGTACAGTTTGAATTACAACACGAACACGTAGGCATTAATATAAAGTTCACAGTGGAAAATACACGCTATCCCCAGCGCTCAACAGACTGCACTCCTGGCAGTTAATAATATCTTGGCCTATAATACCATAAAGTTCACAGTGAAATATACACGCTATCCCCAGCGCTCAACAGACTGCACTCCTGGCAGTTAATAATATCTTGGCCTATAATACCAGCTTCACCACAGCTTCATAAATACTTAATATGGCCTGTCCCAATCCTGGACTCATAATAGCTTTCACCACAGCTTCATAAATACTTAATATGGCCTCATAAATACATAATATGGCCTGTCCCAATCCTGGACTCATAATAGCTTCATCACAGCTTCACAAATACATAATATGGCCTGTCCCAATCCTGGACACATAATAGCTTCCTCAAAGCTTCACAAATACATAATATGGCCTGTCCCAATCCTGGACTCATAATAGCTTTCACCACAGCTTCATAAATACATAATATGGCCTGTCCACACAGCAAAAAACATTAAGTCGACATTATTCAAAGCACTACGTAGGCATACATCCTCGAAAAACACACACAGACAGCGTTGACCACTCCCTGGTCCAACGCTCCGAATCCCTCTTCTCCTCTCCGGGGTCACACACTCTAGTCCCGCCAAAAAACCCAAAAACGAGACTCCGCTGTTTTTGAACACAGCTCAAAAACAGTACAGAATAAATACATCTCAGCATTTGAGATAAAAGCGTTCACACGCTTTTCTGTACTCTGTCACTCAAAATAGAAGGATATGTTTCTATTATAAAGTTAAACAAACCTCAGCTTAATCAGGTATACAAGTATTGTAACTCATAATCTACTTTCCCCAAAAACATATTCCGAATTACTGCCCTTTCAAAGGATCAACTTGTTACATTACCCAAAACAGTTTTATATTGTGTATTGGTGAATTTTTGTTCGAGATTCAAACCGAGGGTCCACTGTAACCGGAAATTGATAAAGTAACACTACTAAAACAAGGAATAAAATCCGTTACCCAAAGATTTTTTTTTTCAGGAAGGACCCTAAAAAGCGGGACATTTGGAATAAATTCGGGACACCGGGACATTTTATTAAAAACGGGACTGTCCCGGGAAAAACGGGACGAATGGGAACTCTAGTCTAGCTGCCAGATTGCTTGGTATGCCACTATGTTATACATTTTAGTTATTTTGAGAACAAAAGAACCAGTGTCGCCAGTTTCAAGAATTTGTGTATGGGATTTTCTAAAGATTCAGGTATGTGGAACATTTACTAGTATATTGATGGTAGGCAACAGGGTAGACCAAATGACAGTCTAATGATTAGTATACGGTTTAACGAGTATCAAGTAACTTGGAAAATCGTTAACCTTGGTGGTAGACTTGTACTACTCTAACCATACCAAGTCAAGACTGTAAAACAGCAAAGCTCAACAGAAGAAATTTTGACTGAACATTGAGAAGATACATATTGCCATACGACTAGCAGTGGATAGGCAATTGTCGATAGCAGTAAATATCAAGTAGAGACCATCATAAATTATAGAGTCAGTTAGAACTATTGAGGCAACAAGAACGAATGAGAGAGCAAGACAGTTATACCAAAAAAAATTATGGAATTGAATTTATATGCTGTACAACTCAACCACGTGACGAAGGCTGGGCATAAAATCCTCATTACTACACTCTGTTATGTAAATAAAGTTGACACATTAAATTGCCACGGCTGGATGAGTGAAGTCTATCATCTTATTGAAATCATCCATCACTTGTCCGCTGAAAATTGTTTGTCGTCATGTGAGAAAGTAAGTGCGCTTATACCTTCATCATCCTTGAACGGGACCTAAGACGCGTCAACAGTGAGAAATGCAGTTAGCGACCCATAGCTAGACTGCTTGCGTCAGGGTCAGCGAACCAGAGCTGACCAAGACCCTACTCCACCTCCAAGTGGTGGTCCTGGAAACAGGCTGCATCACTGCAGTCTGGCTGAGCGAGTAGGGATCGAAGAGGGAAGGCTAACCCGGTCCCAAAAATGCCGTGCTGAAGTCGGATGTATCGGCCGAAAGTCGCAAATATCGTAGCTTCGCTGTAAACTGACACAACGCAACCAACGTCCTTTTCAGGACGAACGAAGAAGAAGAAGGAGAAGAAGATCCTTGAATAAGTTGCTAAGGGAGAAGATAGGAGCACAGATGGAAAATTCCTTGTTCACTGAAGATAGTCCTTGAGAACCCAACCAAACAAAACTCAAATAGAAAGTCTCCATCATATATGAGGACCAAAAGAAACTGGGTCAGTAAAAGAACGACAATTCTTCTTAACCTTTAAGGAGATAAGCTCACAGGCCAAACTCCCCTTAGTACCACCAGTACTGTCATATATAGACTGCAGCATCATCAGCGAACACGTCCCTTATGGTGACCCTTCTGATTTTTGTTTTTGCCTTCAGCCTTGACAGATTAAACAGACGGCCATCCGACCTAGTGTGAAGGTATATTCCTTCAGCTGCATCTCTGAATGCATGCTTATATATATATATATATATATATATATATATATATATATATATATATATATATATATATATATATATATATATATATATATATATATATATATATATATATATATATATATATATAATCATGTAGAAGGATGATGCTTCTATTTTAGGGAGTCTAACAAGGATTTTCAGAATGGCAAGTACCACAACTGAGTAATCTAAGTTGTTATAAACTAGTATTCTCCGCCCACTTCTGTGATGAAGTATGTTTTTACTTGTATTTTATGCGACCCCAGCTGATAGTGATTCAGCAAAATATTAATTTGATAGCTCTATTTGTATTTTTTAAAATGAGTTACACAGGTTCAGACATCAAATTCCATCAGCTAATTAATAATAATAATAATAAATTCTTTAAGCACCAAACACGGCGCATAAGGCAGAAACCAGTGCTCTCCAGGTTGTTCGTTGTGACGCCACTCCTCTTAACTCTTGCACATTATTTAGGCCCAACGTTCTTCCTTCTCTTATTATTGTTCTTCTGAGTGTTTCTTTTGGTCTTCCTTTTTTCCTCTTACCCTCAGGAACCCAAGTGAGCGCCTGTAGTGGTATTCTGTTGTTTTGCATTCGTAGGACATGACCGATATATGACCATCGTCTTTTCCTTATATAGTCGGAGACATATTTCTGCCTAGCTAATTGGTTAACTAAAAAAGAAAAAAAGGGTCCCGTTTCACGCCCACTAAGGCATATTGGGAATATGGTGTTAGGCCCGTATTTTTTTGACCATATGCACATTAAGGGTGATGTAGTCAGCATAACGCCGGCGGCCTTAACCTTCTGTGGTAAAGTGGGATTTTATAAATATCTATAGGGGACTTAGTGTACTGACTGAGATCAGCTGTGAAGGTATCTGTATCTAATAGGTGTAGTGTTTTACAGATAACCTTACTTGCTGCCACATATGTATACCTCAGTCAGAATTATTCTGGAATATTGTGATGACTACGTTATATGTCTAGGGTATGTATATGATGAAGTGTAAGTCACAACAACAACAGACAGATAAACAATTTAATTTATTCCACCACACTTGACAACACTGTGACACTCACATACATGGAACATTCTATGAGACTATCTTAAACGAGTCACTGGTAAATTTTCAAATATCAATATGTATTAATTACTTTTCATTAATATATATGTGTCCTGATTCAAATACAAAGTGAACCAGGAATCACAATCAATTTCAATTTAAGTTATATATATATATAGAATTTATCAATATGAATCTTGTAGTGACATATTTTATTAATTTTATCATATGTGTGTCAGTTGTGTAGTAGTAATATGAGGTAATACTGGTGTTGTTTTTTCAAGCTATGTTGGTATTTGTCATCATGACTTCAAGTGTTTATTTCTGTTGGAACTAGTATTGGAGATGTTCTCAGTTCCGTTCATTAAAACAATTAATTTCCCCTCTTATTTTAATACAATGTCAGTTTAAGGGGGTATACATAATGTTGAGCTCCGCTGGCCACATAGGCTTAACTTTCGTGATGGCGGCAGGAAAAGACTCCTCTGCTCGATTGCTCCCCTGTGTTCTGGAGACACCTCACTGTTTGCTATATGGACCAAGGAGTATGCTGTCCGCCTCTGGATTCAGCAAAGCTCTGACCAGGTACTGCTCAATAGCTTTAGGACCACAGTCCCTGAAACAAGAAGGTTGTACCTCCTACTTCAGAACTAATTTATACTCTATTTCTACACTGAGCACAATACAGAACAAACACTGAGTTCAGAGCGGTAGGCCAACTGCTATCTTCATCTGAAACAATTTTCACCAGTATTTTCCTCCCTAATGGTTACCACGCCTCTGCAATTCCAGCATTATTTCTTTCTAGTCAATAATATAGGTGTCAGTGTACTGTTTGGCAATTCCATTTAGTTTCACTTTCCTCCGACACCTTCTGTTCAGGCTGGAGCATTATATAGGCTTTACCTCAAGTTCGCTACTGAACCACACATATATACAGACATAATTTATCAATTTACATTCAATTTTCATTAAAAAGATATCAAACCTTTCAAGCTTACCACAATTCATGGAAATATTACACAGTGACGTTGAATGGCAATGAATATAGCACAACTTCGATCTGCCGATGTCCCAGGCTTTTATTTATAACAATATGCACTGGTGCTCAACGCACTGTTTCTTAGTAGGTTTATTACAAGATGTGGCCCGGAACAGACGCCCTGAATTGAGTATATTGGCAGCTCTAACCAATCATGCCATGTTTACCTACTTTTCAAAAAATATTGCCCTTCTCACGTTTCCCCTAACAACAAAGAAGTAGTATTTATAGTCCGACTAATCGTGTTTAGCCTTACATTTATTTTCCGCCAATCCAATAGGAGGTAACATGTCAGCCTATTTCCCGTACAATGGTGGGGTGAAATTCTGCCACTGAGCGATTCTGAATTTGGTGTTGTCTGACACCCTCACTATTTTCTTTTGGCTATAATTTGTTAATTCCTAGACTATTTGCGTAACGTTTAACATATTATTTGTCAGCAAGTCCTAAGGAACCCAAATATATATATTTAATGGAGCCAATATGCATTTTCTTCTAGGATAGTCGTGCTGTTACTACCTCCTCACTTCCAAACTTTAGGGTGTCTGGGTACTGTCATGTTTTCAAACGTAAACCAGTATAATGTCGTATTTCCTAATAAGAATTTTGTAAGTTTTTAAAACCTAACTCTGGTATGGGTAGTGTTTTTATCACTGTCGATTTGAAAAAAACTAGTGCATGTGGCCTTACACGCGTGATGGCAGCAATTGTGTATCGCGCAACGCGTGTTTAGTGTTGCATGTGTCCCTGCTTTCAGCCCTCCCTTCTTTCTATCTTTAGTCTATCTGTCTTTCGTTTTTTTTTTGGCTACGTAGTGTATGAAAGGACATGAATGGAATTTTAAATCTAGGTCAACTTGCGTATCTCAAGGTTTTTCTTAGAATTGGAGTACACATTTTATTGTGTTGGGGAAACGCGTGTATGCTGCAGAAGGCCTTTACTATCAACGTGAAACGTTACAATTTGCAGACGAAGTAGAAAACAAGGGGGATTTCGAGTACAGTCATTGTGACAGCACTGTTCTTGTTTACCTTTTCTCTTTCCTGTTATTGAAGTTATTTGTTAGGCTTTACATTTGCCTGATAATTTATATATGTGGATTAGAATATTTCACGACACCTTCTCAGAATTGCTCTGGTACCCATTTCATGAGGCTGGGTCGACCCCGGAGCCATTTGTGGTCTAAAATATCCCACCTCAACTGGGGATTGAAGCATGGACCACCGAGTTAGGAAGCCAGTGCACTAACCACTGCGCAACCGTGGCTCCCGTTGGTTAAGTAAACAAATGATTTATGTTTATATATGAAACACAATATTTAATGTGAATTATTTCATCAACCAGGTTAAAATCAATACGATTCATTTTGGTTCAGAATAATACCATACATTATTTTCATTATAAGATGGCCATTGTTGGACCCTGCTGGAAAGCAGGGGAAGATGATTGCGCCACATATATGTACACTCAGGCTGAAGATATTGGTCCAATAATAAATTTCTTACATGTACACACTGGATGAATATATTGCTACAGTAATATATTTCCTATATGTACACACAGGCTGAACATATTGCTTTTGTAATATATTTCCTATATGTGCACACAAACTGAGCATATTGGTCCAATAATATATTTCCTATATGTACACGCAGGCTGAAGATATTGATCCAATATTTCCTAGATGTACACACAGGCTTAGCATATTGGTCCAATAATATACTTAATATACCTTGTATGTACACCCAGGCTGAAGATATTGATCCGATATTTCCTATATGTACACCCAGGCTGAACATTTTGGTCCATTAATATATTTCTTATATATACACACAGGCTGAACAATGTGTAGACTGCAGGACAGATTAACTAGTATTCCTCTAGACATATTGAAATATAAAGCTAGATAAACTTGATGTTAAGTCATTTGAAAAAAAAATAAAACACACACCGTGTCCGTAGAAAACTATAAAGGAGACTGCAAGAATACTCAGAGCAGACCTCGCAAATACTCTAAAGTTCCGTGCTAACGCTACATAACAAGGGAATACAGTCGTGTGTGTCGACCTTACATACATAACACGAGAATAAAGTCCTGTGTGTTGACCCTACATGCTTAACACGGGAATACATTCCTTTGTGTTGACACTACATACATAACACTAGAATAAAGTCCAGTGTGCTGACACTACATAACCTGGGAATAAAGTCCTGTGTGCTGACACTACATAACACAGGAATACAGCACAGTGTGTTGACACTACATACATAACACGAGAATAAAGTCCTGTGTGTTGACCCTACATGCTTAACACGGGAATATAAAGTCCTGTGTGTTGGCACTACATACATAACACGAGAATAAAGTCCTGTGTGCTGACACTACATAACACGGGAATAAAGTCCTTTTCCCTAACACTGCACACGGGAATGCCGTCTTGTGTTTTGGCACTACCTGAAAAAGGAATAAAGTTTGGTGTGAGGATTTTACAGAACAAACAATTTGTTCGCGAGTCAACTGCTCAACTAAAACTGAACATGAAATATTTACACATAAATGTCATCGTGTGTGTGTGTGTGTGTGTGTGTGTGTGTGAGTGCGTGCGTGCGTGTGTGTGTGTGTGTGTGTGTGTGTGTGTGTGTGTGTGTGTGTGTGTGTGTGTGTGTGTGTGTGTGTGTGTGTGTGTGTGTGTGTGTGGACCATACTGTTGTTAGTCTGTAAGATGTAATGTGTTAAACTATGGTAAATGCTAGGCTATTACATCATGAATTATTAGCCATAAGCGTCGAGAACGTCTTAACGTCGCGAACAAGAGAAACGTAAAGGCAAGAAAATTTTGGAAATAAAGACAAAAATTAGATAGAAATCTTAGAGGTCACAAAAATATCTAACAATTAAAACAAAATTATGGACAGGAAATAGAACTATTTTGAGCAATCCAACATTGATTGATTATTGGTAGATACGACATTTATCCTATAACTCTGAGTTTATTAAGACAGGGCGTTAGGTAATCGAGACGGTTTTCTATGCTAGACGACAGAATTCATGTACATTAATCTCATGTGTAGTTTTAAATAATATGACAGTTTCTAAGATCCATACAAAGAAAGGTTTTTTGAAGATGTAAACTGACTACATTTCAGGTCTTGTTCTGGGCGCCATCTGTACAGCTACCACGGCTAGCAATGTTCTTGTTTTTGTGGCCGTGACCTACAGCAAGAACCTGAGGACTGTCTCCAACATCTTTATTGTCTCTCTCAGCGTGGCCGACATTCTGGTGGCCACTGTCGTCATGGTTCCAGCCACACTGAATCAGGTCAGCACTAGGAACATGTCTATTTTTAGATCGTGACATCATACCATGTGACATAAAATATTGTCAACACATATCTTCCATCATCTCAAACAACATCAGCAAGTGGCATAGAGCAATGACGAACTTTAAGTGTTATCCGTCTAATCTGAAGTAGATCTCTTCTCACAAATATTGTTTTGATTTGTTCTCTCTGTCTTCATCTATTGTTGCCCTAACACTTTGTGTTACTCCGTTATTTGCACGCGCCCCATATAAAGTGAACAATGAAGTTTGACTGCTTACTTCTTATCATTATATAATATCATTTTTATGTTTTAAATATAATTTTGCCTTCTTCAATATTAATTATAAAAGGTACTGTCAATGTGTGTAACTTTTTTCGTAATGTTGAGATTTTATTTTATTTTTTTTTTAATTTTATTATTTAAAAAATAATGTTTAAAATGCATGTGAGAATAAATGGATTCAGTATGGAAGACGAGCGTAAGGAAAGACAGAATGTAAGACGGTCTTTCATGCCTAATACTAAACCCTTTGAAAATAAAGTTCGTTCGTTCACTCAAATCGTATTTGTTCGTTCATGAGATTTTTCTCCTGTTTCTATCACTGGTTACTTTAGTCGTCAACTTTCAACATTCTTCTATGAAAGAACATCTCTGGAAAAATGGGGAGATAGTTAGGGGTCGGTGTCTAAGAGGTATGGCGTTCGCCTCTAATTATAAAGGTATCTGGTTATTGTTATTGTTATTGTCATTGTTATTATTATTCAGAATCGACATCATTTCTATCCGGGCAAACCCATAGGTGCTCAGTCTTCCTCAGTATATTTTGAAGAGTGTGAATGCTAACTGTTTATGTAGCTCGCTGGTTGTATACAAGTCGATTGCATCCTCTCGTGCGTTCATGTCTGCTAGTCTGACGTTTCTTGATGATTCATGCAGTGTCATTCTCTAACACGCGATTATTATTTGTTCTCAGTGTCTCTCCCTTATCCATAGCCAGTGTCTCTCCCTTATCCATAGCCAGTGTCTCTCCCTTATCCATAGCCAGTGTCTCTCCCTTATCCATAGCCAGTGTCTCTCCCTTATCCATAGCCAGTGTCTCCACTGTTGGTACTCTTGATGCTAGTCTCTCATTACCGCGCACCCGTGCATGACCAGGACGTAGATCCACACCAACTCCTGCAGATTAGAAGCTTCTACGAATGTGTTCCATTCATGCCGTAGTGAACAATGTTGAACCTTTCGAAGCATGGACTGAGAGTCTGACTAAATGACTGCCTTTATTAATGATTTGTTCGATTGATTTTGATTTTAAGGACTATCTTCATTGCACACGGACAACTCCATCAGTGCTCCGATCTCCTCGTTTAGATCACACAAGGAGGATCTCAGCACAGTGCACAAACTCCGTAGCACCAGAGAGAATCTCAATTTGTATGTATAGGAATAACATATTCTATAAATATTTTAGAGCTGAGTAGTTTTCTAATTTTTTAATTTTGCCACGGCAGCGGCTTTATGGCCTACTCTTTACGATTTCCAACTGCCGTGGGAATTTTAACATGCGCTACTTGCACATTGGACCTCCTATTTTTCGCCCTTATCCGAGAAGGCTGGGTATCCGGTCTCACTACCCAGGAGACCAGGGGGAATATAACATCATTAGACCCCTGGTTCTGAAAAACAAATTACATAAATTAAATTCCCTTTGCTGGGAATCGAACCCAGGACCTTTAGAATATTTGAGATGGATGCCATACCTCTTAGCCTCTCTGACCCCTTTTGTTAATGAAGTTATAGTCAGCCACCTTAAGGCTGCACCTAGCTGCCGCTAACTCCATTCTTAGGCTGGAAATGGTTATCTTGTAAACCCCGCTATGTTCAGTAACGATTCTACCCATTTATACACAATGACATGATTATCCCCGGCATGATCGTGTATCAGTTGATTAATTTCCAGTTCTGCTTTCCCACTGCATCAAGTTCTACACTCTCTGCCAAGGCTGATGATGATTTGCTGGTAGTTAACCCAGTTCTCGTCTAGTTTACTCCACTCTTCCCCTATTTTCAAATGTGGTCACTTTCGTGATCGTTGTTTCTGACTGTGCCATCCATGACATCCCCCTCTTTATTCTTGCTTCCTTAATGTCAGCATTATACATAACACCCACATAGGGGGTGCTGTTTGTCTGTGGTTACTCGCATATGGGCTTTTGCCTAGGCCATCGCATTTCTGGATCTAATCGACAGCACTTCAAGCATGTACATCATTGGCACAATGCGGTATCTCTCTTACAGCCCAAAACTGTACGCATCCCTTCATTTTGATTGCATTCTAGCCGTTCGCTTCGTGTTAATGAAAACGTGAGTATTCCCAGCCCATACTCACTGACTGATATGACTAGCTGATGATAAAGAAGAAACATTTATCTATGTTTCGGATGCGCTGCGGCCATTATTTTCAGGGTTACCAGACCTCTCCTGCATTTCTGTGTGATGTGATCAACATGGTGCTACATGGTAGATTATTAGGACAATGGTCAAGGAGAGGTAACCGATTTTAATAGAGAATAACAATAAATGAGTGGTCGGGTATTTGAATATTTAACAGGGAGGCGCCACGAGCCATCACGTGGTCAAATCGAGCAGGTCCATAAATAGGGATAGACCATATGCCTCATGTCTCTTTCGCGCCACGTAACTGAAAGAGACTGTACCGCGGAGATGCTCAACAAGGTTATCGACTTATGGTAGAAGTCGTGTCTACGGTTTGCAAGACTATCAAGTTAATGTGGGAGTAAGACCAATGATGCAGCGAACATCGTTATGTGACCAGCACATTCAGAAGGGAGTTCTGATATTTAGAGTTTATATATAAAACTGTGTAGCCACGCTGAGAAACCAGTTAGGTCGTGAACAGATGAGGCCATGTGCTGTTGGCCAGAGACATTGTTCAACTGAGAACAGTTACAAAATAGAGAGCCAGCAATATTCAGGAAAAATCAACATAACCTGGCGGTGTCTAGTAAAATTAGCCATAACCTGAAATAGCTGTATAGATCAAGAATAGAGATGTTCTAAACAATAGAGTAGCAGACTGGGGGAACCCCCGTGTCGTGATAGGGAAGAGCCTGAAAGTATAAACGAAGAAGCTCCCATTACCATCAAGAATGGCATTCCCCGCTTTATTCTCGCTCCCTTAATGTCAGCTATGTTTCCATGCAGAGGTTGCCTTTTGGCTGTGGTTACTCGCATATAGGCTTTTGACTGAGCCGTTGCATATCTGGATCTAATCGACAGTAATCCAAGCATGTATCGCATCGTCACGATGGAGGTATCTCGCGTACAGCCCAAGATTACACGCATTCTTTCATTTTGAATGCATTCCAATCGTTCACAATGTGATATTGACAGCGTGAGTATTCCCATACCATACTCGATGACAGACTTGACTAACTGATTATACAGAAGAAACAGCAGTCTCTGTTCCAGGTGCGCTGCGGCCATTGCTTTTAGGGCTGTCAGACTTCTGTTGCACTATTGAATGATTAGATCAACATAGAACTTGTATGATAACCCGCGATTGAATGTTATTCCGAGGTATTTCAGCTTGTCTTGCCTTTCAAGGAGCATCAAAGCACACGTGCTTAGTTGGGTTTAATCTTGGAGCCGGTGTCCTCACATCATTTACCTACCTCATGTAGTGTCCCGTGTATGTTACTGACCATTTCTTGTCGATCAGCACAAGTCCTGTAAATGAGTATGTCGTCAGCGCAAGTCCTGTAAATGAGTATGTCGTCAGCACAAGTCCTGTAAATGAGTATGTCGTCAGCACAAGTCCTGTAAATGAGTATGTCGTCAGCACAAGTCCTGTAAATGAGTATGTCGTCAGCACAAGTCCTGTAAATGAGTATGTCGTCAGCAAATGTCGATGTTCGTCCCGGCCCAGATGGCTTAATGGTGGCTAATTTTGCTGTGTAGATGTTAAACATCACCGATGATAGCGGAGAACCCTGGGGTAATGTGTATGTGTTGTGCGTTCCAACCTTAGCATTGAGGTCTCCCATTACTGTGATAAGGTCATACCTTGGCGAACATTCCATTTCTTTTCTGTAATTGTTGGTAAAACGCATCCTTGTCTTCTTTGTGACTGTCAGTTGTTAGTGCATAACACTGTCTTATTATTATTATTATCTTTGAACTACACTCGACAACCAATCTGAAGGAAACCAATACGTAATCCGAATGCCTGGGTCAGACAATTTAGCTGCTAACACACTGTCTAACGTCTGAATAAATAAGAGGCCGGCGAACAAAGTCTGGTAATGTTAATTTTAGTTCTTGACATTATTGTTCGACGCTTGGTTAAGCGTTCTTTCTACAATTAAACAGATAAACATGCCAAAAGTGGTTTATGCTGGCGTTTATCTAAAACTTACCTCCTAAGAAAAGTATTGTTGGCAGTTACTGACATAGTGGAGTGAGGCATTGGCACATAAAAAATAGACAAAAGAATAGGACGTTCTGTGACAGTATTCTATGTATCAAGACATCAGATATCTCCTGTGATCTCTTTTAAGTACTTAGACATTAGAAATCTCATTTGACGTCTTCTGTGTAACTAGACAAAATAAATCTTTATTCACATTTTCTTAGTTCCTAGACATTAGACATCTCCTTTGATATTTTCAATGTACTTTGACATTAGACATCTCATTTGACGCCTTATATGTACCTAGTCATTAGACATCTCATTTGACGTCTTCTATGTACCTAGACATTAGGCAACTCCTTTGATATCTTCTGTAGAATGAAAAAAAAATACAAATTCCCACAAAAAGTAATACGTCTTACGAAGAGAAAGGACAAGAAAAGCCTACGTTGCAGCAACAAGGCCTTCGTCAGGGACAAGCAAACGAGAGTCAGGAGGGAACGAAAGTGAGAATAAGGTGGAGAACATGAAACTATAGAGAGAAAAATACTCCCTTAAGTGTTAGCACACGTTGGAGCAAAGATGGCTGCCACAAAACCGGAAAGCGGAAGTGGATAGTACATTAAAAGCAAAAAATAAAAAATAATGAAAATGGGGACTGGGAAACAGAATGAAAATAAAATAAAAAATAACAAATAAACAAACAAAATTTTTTTTTTAAATTACAAAAAAAAAAGAAAAATAAATATATAAAAAAACATAATTAAAAATAAATAAATTAAAATTAAATTAAAAAGTTAAATTAATAGATAAATAAAATAAATAAAATAAATTATATATATATATGTGTATATATATATATATATATATATATATATATATATAATATAATATATATATATATATATATATATATATATATATATATATATATATATATTTACACAAACATACACATATATATAGATATATGGAATATGAGGGAGTTAAAGGGTGATCGCAGTCATAGTAGAAAGTCATAATAAAACTGGGACTGGATAGAAAAGGACGCCTCAGACAAAAGAATGATGGGTATTCAAGCCATCGGGTTTAAGGTAACCGATAAGATGGATGCGGCGGGGTTCCAGCCGGAACCGACTGTTGGCGTCCGAGGAACAGGATCTGATGGCTGTCACCTGGATGTCAGTGGCACCGTGGTGGCCAGGGCATTTGAGCTGGATGGCCACAGTTGTGGATTTCAACTGGGAGATGTCGTAGAGGTGTCTGCAGAATAGGTCCCCCAGTCGTGTGCCCGTTTGGCCGATGTAAGTAATGTTGCAGCGTTTGCATATAATAGCATAAATGACGTTGCGTGACTCGCATGTGAAGCCATGGGTGATGGTGAACTTGGTATTAGGGAACGAGACTGAACGTGTTTGGATTAGATACTGAAATGTGTTGTATCGTGTTCGGTTACATGGCTGGGTCCCAAAATGGCCAACGTTGACAGTTTTCACACGGCTGTGGACTAAGAGGTCCCTCAAATTTTTATCCCGTCTATATGCCTAGCAAGGGTGGCTCGCAAAACACTTCCAGCGCCAGTGAGTCAGCCTGGAGGAGAGGTAGGTGGCGATACAGGATCCTTTCGACATCAGCGCTGGTACAGTGATAGGTCAATATTAGCTTGACTCTATCCGAGGAGGTTTTGTGGCGGGTGTTGAGGGCCTCTAGACGTGAGATAGGGAAACCACGCTCTAAGGCAGAGGTAAGATCATCCTCCGGATACTTTCTCCTGCGGAAAAAGTCCAACATTTCTTGTGCTCGGCAAAGAAAGTCGTCATCATCTTGACATAACCGACGGATGCGGAAAAGTTGTGAGAAAGGCAAGGAGTCACGACAAGCCTGAGGATGGGAGGAAGTATAAAGGAGGTAACTGTGTGCATCGGTGGGTTTGTAGTACACCGAAGTGTTAAGGTGGGTTGGGGGGGGGGGGGGAAGAGGGGAGTGATGGTGACAACAATGTCAAGGAAATTAACAGAGACACGGTGGAGATGTAAGAGCTGAATTGGATCGCAGGGTGCAAGTTGTTGATGAAGTTAATGAACCTAGTTAGGTCAGCCTCTGGCATATCAGTTAGGCCTGTGCCATCATCGATGTATCTATGATACATAAATGGAAAAGGTCCAGGATACTGCTGCCACAACTGATACTCCATGTATCCCATGAAGAGGCAGGCATAACTGGGACCCTGTTGGTGCCCATGGCAACTCCACTGACTTGGTCAAAGAACTGTCTGTTGAACTCAAAAGAATTAAGTTGAAGGACCAGTACTGCAAGGCGCAGGAGAGTCTCTATAGCGATAGAGGGGTACGTGCGCTGTTCCAGGAAAAACCGGAGAGCTCGGAGACCATCAGAGTGAGGAATTGATGTGTAAAGCGAGCAGACATCTAACAGAAATAAACGGTAGGTACAGTCTTGGGAAAACTGGATAGAGGAAAAAGTAGTTAGAGCATGGTTGGTAATTTTAAGAAGGAGGGAAGCTGCTCTACAATAGGCTGGAAGATGCCGTCAAGGAAGTCTGACCTACCTGTTCGGTAGGGCAGGCACAGGCCAAAACAATGGGTCTCCCAGGGTTGGAGGGTTTATGAATTTTGGGAAGCACATAAAACACAGGCTTGTCCAGGCAACTGTTATCGATACAGAGATGAGAGGCGCTAGAAGGTAAGGACTTGTTAGCTATAAGACTTTTGATGGTGTCATGGACCAGGCGATTGTTGAGGACTGTCGCATCAATATCACGGCGCTGGTAGAAGGAGCTGTTTGTGAGCTGCTTATTACCATCTTGGAGGTACACGTCCTTGCGCCATACCACGATGGCACCTCCTTTGTTCGCTGGTTTGATAACAATGTCATCTCTGCGGCAGAGCTTCAAGAGGGCATGGGTATCTTTTATGTACCTAGACATTGGACATTGCCTTGTACGCAATGGCCATGTTCGTCGCATGGAAGATGGTCGCATCCCAAAAGATATCTTCTACGGACAATTAGCAGATGGCAAGAGAACAGTTGGGTGACCACAGCTGATGTTCAAAGATGTGTGCAAGAGAGATATGAGGACACTGGACATGGATCCAGCAACATGGGAGGATGAAGCTGCCGATCGCACTAAGTGGCGATGCTATTTGCGGCGCCACCTCAGATTGGGCGAAGAGAGGCTCACACAACAAGCAGAGGAGGGGAGAAAACGTCGAAAGGAGCACCAGGAAAATAAGCAGCTGAGGGCTGTCACCTCAGGGGCGCATTCCCATAGTCAGTTATGACTGAAGGGGCTACTATTATTATTATTATTATTATTGTACGTCTTTTATGTACCTAGACATAATGCATCTCCTTTGATCTCTTCTATTACCTAGAATCTCATTTGACGTCTTCTATACACCTAGATAACATAAATCTTCTTTGATGTTTTGTAATTTCCTAGACATTAGACATTATATCTGGCGTCTTTCTTTTATATACCTAGCTATTAGAAATTTCATGTGACGTCTTATATGTACCTTGACTTTACACATTTCCTTTGATCTCTTCTTTGTATATAGAATAAGACATCTCATTTGAAGTCTTCTATGTACGTAGACAAAACAAATCTCTATTGATGTTTTGTAACTTTCTAGATATTAGACGTTTCATTTGATGTCATCTATACACCTAGACATTAGACATCTCCTTTAACCTCTTCTATGTACCTAGACATTATACTTGTTAATAAAACAATTTCCAAAACAATCAATTTGTATCACTTCACTTCACTTTTGTTGTTGCTTGTATTCAGACTTTGAGCACAATACTCATCTTTATTATGTAAATGTTATCTACACAGTGTCCACACCTTATGTGCATTTAACCATCTATGTCTCCAAATATTCCATTCTCCCACATTCTCCTTACATATATCCACAATTTAACCATCTATGTAAATATTCCACACTCCCACATTCTACTTACCTATATTTATATTTAGGCAGCAAAATGACTCAGGATGGTGACACAACAAGAGAAATCCATACTAGAATTGCTTTGGCAGCTAGCGCCTTCAATAGATTATCTAACATTTGGAAATTACGATCATTGAATATACATACCAAGCTTCGACTGTTTAATTCAAATGTTATCTCAGTGTTAACATATGGCTGTGAAAGTTCGAAAATAACAAAATCATTGGAGAACAAGCTGAATACATTCGAGAACAAATGTCTTAGAAAACTAATGAACATCAGTTGGAAAGAATTCAAGACTAATCGACAAATAAGAGAAGACTCTAGGCAGAAATATGTCTCCGACTATATAAGGAAAAGACGATGGTCATATATCGGTCATGTCCTACGAATGAAAAACAACAGAATACCACTACAGGCGCTCACTTGGGTTCCTGAGGGTAAGCGGAAAAAAGGAAGACCAAAAGAAACACTCAGAAGAACAATAATAAGAGAAGGAAGAACGTTGGGCCTAAATAATGTGCAAGAGCTAAGAGGAGTGGCGTCACAACGAACAACCTGGAGAGCACTGGTTTCTGCCTTATGCGCCGTGTTTGGCGCTTAAAGAATTTATTATTATTATTATTATTATATTTATATTTAACCATCAATGTCTGTAAATATTTCATTCTCTCACATTCTACTTACATATATCCTTATTTAACCATCTATGTCAGGAAATATTCCATTCTCCCACAAACTACTTACATATATCCACATTTAACAATATGTGTCCGTAGATATACCATTCTCCTACATTCTGCTTACATATATCCACATTTGACAATCTATGTCTGCAAATTATCTTACATTCTCCAACATTCTACTTGCATATATGCACATTTAACCATCTACGTCTGCAAATATCCCATTCCCTCATATTTTACTTACATGTATCCACATTTAACAATCTATGTCAGTAGATATTCCATTCTCTTACATACTACTTATATATATCAACAGTTAACCCTCTATGTCTGTAAATATTCCATTCTCCCACATTCTATTTATATATATCGACAGTTAACCCTCTATGTCTGTAAATATGCCATTCTCCCACATTCTAGTTACATATATCCACAGTTAACCATCTATGTCTGTAAATATTCTATTCTCCCACATTCTTTTTACATATATCAACAGTTAACCATCTATGTCAGGAAATATTCCATTCTCCCACATTATACTTGCATATATCCACATTTAACCATCTAAGTCTGCAAATATCCCATTCCCCCATATTTTACTTACATGTATCCACATTTAACAATCTATGTCAGTAGATATTCCATTCTCTTACATACTACTTACATATATCCACAGTTAACCATCTATGTCAGGACATATTCCATTCTCCCACATTATACTTGCATATATCCACATTTAACCATCTAAGTCTGCAAATATCCCATTCCCTCATATTTTACTTACATGTATCCACATTTAACAATCTATGTCAGTAGATATTCCATTCTCTTACATACTACTTACATATATCAACAGTTAACCATCTATGTCTGTAAATATTCCATTCTCCCACATTCTAGTTACATACATCCACAGTTAACCATCTATGTCTGTAAATATTCCATTCTTCCACATTCTAGTTACATATATCCACAGTTAACCATCTATGTCTGTAAATATTATATTCTCCCACATTCTATTTACAAATATCAACAGTTAACCATCTATTTCTGTAAATATTCCATTCTCCCACATTCTTTTTACATATATCAACAGTTAACCATCTATGTCAGGAAATATTCCATTCTCCCACAAACTACTTACATATATCCACATTTAACAGTAGATATACCATTCTCCTACATTCTGCTTACATATATCCACATTTGACAATCTATGTCTGCAAATTATTTTACATTCTCCTACATTCTACTTGCATATATCCACATTTAACCATCTACGTCTGCAAATATCCCATTCCCTCATATTTTACTTACATGTATCCACATTTAACAATCTATGTCAGTAGATATTCCATTCTCTTACATACTACTTACATATATCAACAGTTAACCATCTTGTCTGTAAATATTCCATTCTCCCACATTCTATTTACATATATCGACAGTTAACCATCTATGTCTGTAAATATTCCATTCTCCCACATTCTAGTTACATATACCCACAGTTAACCATCTATGTCTGTAAATATTCTATTCTCCCACATTCTAGTTACATATACCCACAGTTAACCATCTATGTCTGTAAATATTCCATTCTCCCACATTCTACTTGCATATATGCACATTTAACCATCTACGTCTGCAAATATCCCATTCCTTCATATTTTACTTACATGTATCCCCATTTAACAATCTATGTCAGTAGATATTCCATTCTCTTACATACTACTTACATATATCAACAGTTAACCCTCTATGTCTGTAAATATTCCATTCTCTCACATTCTATTTACAAATATCAACAGTTAACCATCTATGTCTGTAGATATTCCATTCTCCCACATTCTTTTTACATATATCAACAGTTAACCATCTATGTCAGGAAATATTCCATTCTCCCACAAACTACTTACATATATCCACATTTAACAATATGTGTCCGTAGATATATCATTCTCCTACATTCTGCTTACATATATCCACATTAGACAATCTATGTCTGCAAATTATTTTACATTCTCCTACATTCTACTTGCATATATCCACATTTAACCATCTACGTCTGCAAATATCCCATTCCCTCATATTTTACTTAAATGTATCCACATTTAACAATCTATGTCAGTAGATATTCCATTCTCTTACATACTACTTACATATATCAACAGTTAACCATCTATGTCTGTAAATATTCCATTCTCCCACATTCTATTTACAAATATCCACAGTTAACCATCTATGTCTGTAAATATTCCATTCTCCTACATTCTATTTACATATATCAACAGTTAACCATCTATGTCTGTAAATATTCCATTCTCCCACATTCTAGTTACATATATCCACATGCAATTTATTCACTTTGACCTCGTTTGTATCGGTATTTTATAAATATTTATTCAAATATTTCGAAAGATTTCATATTTATCGATATTTTGTTTCAACCGTTGTCTTCATCCAGTCTTGTAGATCCAGATCCTTGATTTTGTGGGGCACAGAACAGGATAAATGCACCATTCCAAACATGTCTGTAAAGGCACATAAGGAGTGTCGTATATGAAGCGAGCAGCTTCAGATAGTAAAAAAGTGCAACTGCATATAGCCAACAGTAGTTGTGACATCATGTGACATCATGTGACATCATGCATTACTTCATATCGCTCCCGAAATATGATAGATGTATAGGTAGGTGTTAAGGGATGGAGACATTTCCCGAATTCTTTCGTTGTCTAGGGTCCATTAGTTTTAATAAAGATGTGAAAGTTCTTTTATTTTGATTTGGTTTTAGATTGTTAAATATTCTGGAATTCAATCTTCTTGGATACCTTTTTCTGTCAAACTCCAAATACTGACCGAGACTATCAACTGTTTGAATGAATCTTTAATGACTGAATAAACCTCTGTTCTTAGACGATTTGACAACAGTTTAATAATCAGTAAGTACGAATTCACAAACGTCACAATCACGAATATGGCATGAAGACTCTCTCTCTATCTTTCAGTCTAACATTATCTTGGTTCGCTTTTTACACAATGTCATTCAACTTTTCCATAGTTGAAACTTTTATAATATCATTCCTTCATTCCATTTAACATCGGGGTATTATGCATCCCGGCATATCTAAAAGTTCATTATATTTTTGTCCAACAACATCGGGGGATTTGAGCGTCCCGGTATCTTTAATATTCATACATCATAATTTTCACTCTACAAACTTCGGGGAATGAGACCTCCCGGTATAACACTGTTCAATTATATCTGTCCATATAATTCTAGTTTAACATACTTCTATGTCTTGGGAATTATCGTCCCGTATTGCCTTCAATTATAATCCTGGCATATTCTCATGCCTTTCATTTAAAGCATATAGCTTACCATTATCCTCAGAAATATTTCTTGAATACACACTCCAATATACTGGCTGATACACAAGCCATTAGACACACATCTTGACGCTATGGCGTCATATTCCATTCTCTCTACGTCATTCCTAGATACTCATCTCATAGCGACCGCTCTCATGTATCTCTTGCATTCAGTTGAGGTACGACATGGTGTGACAAAAATCCGGCACTAATAATAAGTTGCCGCGATAAAAATCACACCATGAAGCAGCCTCAACATTACCCCTCACGCTCTCGAGCGTTTAATTCAGGAAACGCGCAAGATCCTGTAGGGTATAACCTTAAGCAATCTTACGTACAGATACACCTTACAGACAAGCAATCTAATGAGAAGTATCAGGCATTAAGACATATAAAATTATGAAGAAGAGCATTCATCCAGAATAATCACATCAACAAAATAGCAACAAAATTTGAGTACATATATCCAGATGAAATATCCAGTCCAAAAGACACAATATGATGTCCAAACAAACTGGAACCATACTCTCGGATATAAAGTTCTATGTGAGATACATCAGTCATGGTGAGCTGTCCACCGTGACAACAATTCAGCTAACCAATTGTCCTCACCCCTTATATGCTTGATTTCAAATGAAAATTGTTGTAGTAGCAGAAACCATCTGTAGATTCTTGAGTTCCTAAATGCTTTTGGTTTCATCGATGTCAAAGGATGATGATCGACTTCAACGTAAAATTTTCGTCCAAGCAAATAGCGAGATAGTTTTGATATCGTCCATACGAGAGCAAGGAGCTCTCTTTCATCCGCTGAGTACTTCTTTTCCGCCACAGACAATTTCCGGCTCACAAAGAAGCAAGGATGGAGTACATCGTTGACAAGTTGCATCAAACTGCCACCGATTCCCATCTGAGAAGCGTCTGTGCGAATACAGAATGGTTCATGAATATTTGGCAGAATCAAAATAGGATGAATCGCGAATAGCATTTTAATTTTATCCAATGCTACCTGACAAGTATCTGACCAAAGTACTTTAACAGGAGCACCTTTGCGGGTCAAATCCGAAAGAGGACCAGAGATAGAAGAAAAGTCTGGAATAACTTTATGATAATAATTAATTAACCCTAGCAAACTACGGACCTCTTTCTTATGTTTCGGTACCTGGATGTTCAGAATTTTATTTACAAGATTATCAGAAGGATAGAGCCGATGATTACCGATTCTATGACCCAGGAAAGATATTTCCTGAAAACCTATCTGTACTTTCGAAGGTCTAACTGTCAAATGAGGTTTTCTTAGCTGTTCTAGCAAAGAAATGAAACCTACAATATGTTCTTCCCAAGTGTTATGGAATAAACAAATGTCATCTATATATGTTATGACATCGGGTCTATCGCCAACTAAACGGCGCATCATGCGGACAAATGTTGCAGGTGCATTCACCAACCCGAAACACATATAATTCCATTCAAATAAACCTCTTGATGTGGAAAATGCTGTTAAATGTCTAGAATTCTCAGACAACGGAATTTGCCAGTATCCCTTTGCCAAATCCAGTTTAGTAAAGAATGTAGCGTTAGCCAGCTGCAGAAGAAGATCTTCCAAGATTGGAATTGGCTCAGCATCTGTGACTGTAACTTGATTTAATTTCCGAAAATCAATACAGATGCGTAAAGATCCATCTGGTTTCTTCACCAATACCATTGGAGAAGAATACGAAGATGAAGAGTTTGAAATGATACCCATTTTAAGCATATCTGAAATTTCTTTATCCACCTTATCTCTATAGTGAAGAGGAATAGGATATGGTCTGATTTTAATCGGAGTAGAATCAGTGATCACGATCTCGGGAGATATTAAGTCAATATGCCCCGGATGTTCTGAAAATACGTCAGAGAAAGAACGTAAAACATCACGGATCTGAATTTGTTCAGAATGCGAAAGTGATGAAGAAATAGAAACATCCTGCCACGTTTCATGAGCAGAAATAGAAGGTAAAGTAAATTCCAAAGAAATATCAGATGTAGCATCCTCAGACTGAACAATAGCACATGAGGATCGATGAACCTCATCCAAGACATCTACCAATTCCGATGGTCTTGGAATGTATAATTTCAACATATTTAGATGATACGTTTTAATTTTACCTCTTATATCAATTGAGTAATCAACATCCGTGATCTTTTTCACCACTTTGTATGGTCCCTGCCATGAAATTAACAACTTATTTTCCTTAATAGGTAGAAGTAGTAAGACTGCATCCCATGGGATAAATGATCTTAGGGTACGAGATTGGTTATGTAGCAACCTCGATCTTTGAGTTGCCGTTTGAATACTCTGTGATGCGATCTGACATGCATCCACTAACCTTTGTCGTAAATCAACAATGAACTCGTAACTACTGCGAGTTGCGTCATCCTGAGAAGTACCAAGGATTAAATTCTTTAATAAATCCAACGGACCTCTCGGATTTCCTCCATAGACGAGTTCAAAGGGAGAGAACCCAGTACTCTCCTGAGGGATCTCTCTGTACGCGAAAAAAATCGATGGGAGAATTTTATCCCAGTCCCGAGGGTGTGCATCAGTAACCTTCCCAAGCATTAACTTAAGAGAACCGTTAAATCTTTCACAAACCCCATTTGAACTTGGTCTATAAGGACTTGTGAATAAATGTTTTATGCGATATAATCTCTCTATCGCGCTCATAAGTTCAGACTTAAACTGTGTACCTCTATCAGATAGTATTTCCTCAGGAAAACCTATCCTTGTAAAAAAAAATAAGTTTAAAGCTTCCACAACTGATAAGGTACTAAAGTTTTTTTAACGGTATGGCCTCCGGCCATCTAGTGCACAAATCAATGCACGTTAAAATATACTGAAACCCTCGATCCGACCTTATAGTAAGTGGACCGATGATATCTATAGCTAGTTTCCTAAATGCGCGCACAGGCACATCTGTGACTTGCAAGGGTGCTGTCTGATTCTTACCCCTGCGTGCTACTTTTTTGACAAATATGACAAGATCTACAGTATCTTTTTACATCTGTGTTGATACCAGGCCAATAAAATTTTGTAGTAATTCGAAACAAAGTCCGATTACGACCTAAGTGTCCTGCCATTGGTACGTCATGACTTGTGTTTAAAACTAAAGCTCTAAAACTTTTTGGTACCACAATCTGTTTCTTTACCTGATCAACTCCCTTTTTAAAACATCTGATCAAAACATTGTTACGAAACTCAAACCAGTATGATGAGCTCTTCGTGATCTTAATATGTTTTGTTTCAGCCAAAGTGAATAATTTCTTTAAAGATTCATCCTCATTTTGTTTTTGTGTAAAGATAGTCGGAGAAATGTTTTGAGCATTTCTCAGTAGCGTCTCCTCCATGACAGATGGAGATGTATCGGTCAAAATACTCGCTTCATGCTGAGCTCTTGTAGTGACCGCATTCGCCATCAATGGGCGCTTGCTGACCCACTCTGCAATTTCCTCAGGTGAACAGTCTTTCACACCTGGAATGTTATCAAGGATCACGTCACTTACAGGGTTCTATAAGCCCCACACGAGTACAGTCCCTGAATAAAAAGGTGTGTCGATCTCCGCCTTTGCCATGGGAAACCATTCAATGTTACCTCCAAAAATAACACATTTTAGTGACTTTCCTGTAAATGATGATTTATCTAGCAACGATTTCCGTATCCCGACAATTGTACATCATGTGTCACGAAGAATGGTGGCTGGTCTGTCACCTATAAACCCTTTGTGTAATGTAAGGCGACCGATAAAATCACAGACAGACATGGCCGGTAAAATATGGCCACACAAAAGTCTAGTTTTAGCACCTGGCTCATAAAGTGTATTACACTCAGTGCAATTGTTATCTTTGCTTGAGCGTACAATGCATGCATTAGCCTGTTCAACATGGCTATCGTGACCACAAAGTGGGGTACAGACGTTAGCATGGTCTGATTTCCATTTTGCCTGTTTACAATCATTTTTGTGATCAGATTTGTGATTGCATTGTTTACCGTGCTTATTGTTTACTTCACTTAAATGACATCTACCATTTCCATTGACGCGTTCACCTGAAGTTCTTCTATCATATCTGTGATGTATATCATCACTGCTATTACCGTAGTGTTGTCCACGACCTCGGTTAGAGTAATTAGAATATCTATACCCACCGAAGTGAGATGGTGACTGACGGCGAGGAAAATTGTACCGTCCTCGAAAGGAAGATCGATAATCACTTCTATATCTGCTCTCTGCACTCCTTGGGCGAGAATGGTGGTCACCTACTCCTCCGTCGTGGTACGAAACACATACAGGTAATGCATTATCAAAGGAAACCTTACGCATTTCCTTGTTTGGATGTGCAGACATGTAGTTTCTTCCTAATTCTTGACATTCATTGATAGATTTTGGCTTTCTCTCCTGCAAAAAACTAACAAAATCTGCGCCACAGGTAGATAAAACTTTATCCCTGAGCATTAGGTCAAATAATTCATCAAAAGATTTATTGATACCAGATAAATCTATCCAACGACCCAAGTACAATTTAATAGAAGAAATGAACTCTCCAAAATCAGCATTCTTGGACGTAACCACAGAATGAAATCTGGATCGAAAACCCTCCTCAGTGAGCTGAAATTTGGCATCAAAGTATTGGCAACAATATCGAAATCAGATCGACTTGTTTCATCAATTGACATGAAACATTTCATTACTTCACCAGTGAGGTAGTCTGAAAAGGTAATAGGCCATCTATCTTTTGGGATATTCAAATCCATAGCCCTCATTTTAAACCTCATAATAAACGAGTCCATGCATTCCCGTTTATCATCAAAATTTGGTAATTTAATTTTTGGATAATTAAAATTATTGTTATGAGAACCTTGTGGAGCAGCACCAATATGTTGGGCATTAATCTTTGCAATCTCAATCTCTTTTTCTTTATCAGCCTGTAATTTCAATGACTGAAGTTCTATAGCATTTCTGTGTGCTTGATCTAACTCAAGAAGTTCCATCTTACGTAGTTCCATTTTCTCCCGTTCTAATTCTCTAGATGCTTCTTGTTCCTTTCTAGCTGCTTCTAGATGAACCAATTTCTTCTCTTCAAGTTCCCTAGTTAATTCTCTATCTGTTTCTTGTTCTTTTCTAGTTGCTTCTAGTTGAACCAATTTCTTCTCTTCAAGTTCCCTTTCTTGAACCAATTTCTTCTCTTCAAGTTCCTTTAATTCTCTTGCTTGAGCAAGTCTTTTCTCTTCCAATTCCCTTGCTTGATCAAGCTCCTGCATCTTTAATTCTCTTTGTTCCTTTCTTTCAATCCGTTCTACATAGTCATGATAGTTTTTCTCAGCATAAGCCTCTAGCTCAGCTCCAGATTTGCATAAACGCAAACCCATATCAATAAATTCTGATAATGAAGACATCTTGTGTTCTAAGTTGAATTAACAAGTGTCAAATCTCCCTGTAATATCAATTAATTACGTACAATAACTTATGGCGTTGACCGAATTTATACCTTATGAAGGAATGAACATACCAAGAATGAGAGACGAGCACAGTGAAAAAGAATGGTACAAGTCAATGATGATGGTAATACAGTAACATGTTAAATTACAGCACATTACAAGACAAATATAAAGGAAATAAAAGAAACAAAGACATGTTGACAAGTAACAACAGCTTGGTATAATCCCATGTACAATAAACAAGACAGAGAAGCACGCACAATTACAGCAAATCGTCCAATTTCACAATAAGACAAGAATGATAGTAAAACAGCTGTACAGACACGTGACCCACTTACGTAAATTAGTGAATGAAAATATGTGACGTAGACTTGACGAAACAATCTATACAAATACTGATGATTGCTATGCAGTCAAAGACTAAAATTCCACTGTTATTTTCTTTGACTGGACAACCAACAATCACCTAATAGGACATCGTCATTTGTAAAATTTCCGAAGAAAATCTACAAAATAGCGAGCGGCACCACTTCACATTTAATTTACACAAATAAACATGCAGATGAATAAAACATGGAGGACTAGATGTTGACTGGCAAAGTCTCTGAAATGGTAAAATAATGTCACGCATTAGACAAATCCAAACACTACTTATCTTTCTTGTTGAACTCAGAACCTCTATAGATAAGGAATCAGCGTGTTTCTGCCTCAATTCAACTTCAGGAATACATAAATGGATGAAACCATCTCTTGACTCCAAGTTGAACAAACGGTCATTTGAACGTCTGCCGGCTTTGATGACGTCACTGAGTAAAATTGCCAGATTGTCCTTTAACGTTCAAGATAGAAAATTGCGTGATTTGCCAGTATTAAAATCTTGAATGTATAGAAGTATAGTCCGAACCGAATCAATTTGATGTCGAAGCGTTGAATCTTGACAGTCCTCAAGGTCAGGTCAACGATCTTTGATGCATCTTCAAGGAGTAACCGTTACATGGCATCCTCCATCGTGAAATTTAGTGAATGTACAGTTTTTATCGACACTTTATAATCGTATAGTTCTTCGAATGATAAAAGTCCTACGTAAAAGTTCAGTGCAGTAGTCCAGGCTCAGTTGACTTCATATTCGTTGTAAGAAAAAGATCTTTTCTTGATGTCCCAGGATGTATTTAAAGATGGAGTCTAAGTAGACGAAGTTGTCAGTTATAGGACGGGCCTCCCAGTTATTTCTCACCTGTTAAGGGATGGAGAAATTTCCCGAATTCTTTCGTTGTCTATGGTCCATTAGTTTTAATAAAGATGTGAAAGTTCTTTTATTTTGATTTGGTTTGGATTGTTAAATATTCTGGAATTCAATCTTCTTGGATACCTTTTTCTGTCAAACTTCAAATACTGACCGAGACTATCAACTGTTTGAATGAATCTTTAATGACTGAATAAACCTCTGTTCTTAGACGATTTGACAACAGTTTAATAATCAGTAAGTACGAATTCACAAACGTCACAATCACGAATATGGCATGAAGACTCTCTCTCTCTATCTTTCAGTCTAACGTTATCTTGGTTCGCTTTTTACACAATGTCATTCAACTTTTCCATAGTTGATACTTTTATAATATCATTCCTTCATTCCATTTAACATCGGGGTATTATGCATCCCGGCATATCTAAAAGTTCATTATATTTTTGTCCAACAACATCGGGGGATTTGAGCGTCCCGGTATCTTTAATATTCATACATCATAATTTTCACTCCACAAACTTCGGGGAATGAGACCTCCCGGTATAACACTGTTCAATTATATCTGTCCATATAATTTCTAGTTTAACATACTTCTATGTCTTGGGAATTATCGTCCCGTATTGCCTTCAATTATAATCCTGGCATATTCTCATGCCTTTCATTTAAAGCATATAGCTTACCATTATCCTCAGAAATATTTCCCGAAATATGATAGATGTATAGGTAGGTGTGCCATATGGGGTAATATCAAAAAGGCCTCCAGAGTTCGGCTAGTTATGAAAAGAGAAATACCTGGTCGAGATAATGAGTCGAGATATATTAGCTAGTCGAGATAATGAGAAGAAAAAGAAGAGAAGGTAAATGGTATCCACTAGGTAGTTAAATCTAACGATGAGTGAAGAGTCGATTCTTTATCCTTGAGACATAGACTTCTATCCCAAATATCTCGGCAAAGAAAAGTACCCAACCCCCCAAATGAAGGTTGAAAACTCTATACATAGCTTTACAACAGGAGACAATCTGATCTTCAGAAGTAGCCCCCCCCCCCTTCGAACAAGTGTTCGGTTCTTCACCTTGTTTACATAATGAGGGGGGCGGGTCCACTCGGGTCACAACTCCCAAGTGTCCGCCTGCTGTGGTCTTTTCCAGCCTGCGCTGGGAATTGGGCCCACTCCATCTCGGTCGCGACTTTCAACTTCAATACTGGTGTTATCCTTGCTGCCAGCTTGAGGCAATTTTGAAAATAACCATTATGTTGTACATAAATTATTGTCCAGAAATGTTGAGGTTGCTCTACAGCCAACATGAAGCCCTTTCTGCCGTTTCACCGAACCTCTTAAGTGCCCTCGCTCTTACCTGTTCTTTCACATCCAGTAGTTGTAGTTGATTATACACTGTAGCAGCCACTAGACTTCTGGCATCTATCTCTACAGTTATGACTTTTAAAGTTTAGTGTGGGCGCTATTGTGTTTATGGGAGTGGTGTAGTGCGTGAGAGTGGTGTACTGTACGGGAGTGGTGTAGTGCGTGAGACTGGTGTACTGTGCGGGAGTGGTGTAGTGCGTGAGAGTGGTGTACTGTACGGGAGGGGTGTAGTGCGTGAGAGTGGTGTACTGAACGGGAGTGGTGTAGTGCGTGAGACTGGTGTACTGTGCGGGAGTGGTGTAGTGCGTGAGAGTGGTGTACTGTACGGGAGTGGTGTAGTGCGTGAGACTGGTGTACTGTGCGGGAGTGGTGTAGTGCGTGAGACTGGTGTACTGTGCGGGAGTTGTGAAATATTGAATGAAGTTTGAGAATGCTGTGAAATGTAAGAGTGGTGTAGTCTATGAGAGTGATATAGGGGGAGTTAGTGGTATATTGTGTGGGTGAAGTAATGTGTGAATGTTTTATGGTGCGTAGAAGTGACGTGGTGACTGGAAGTGCTGTGATGCTTTGTAATGGTGTAGTGTTTGGTAGTGGTGTATATGAGAGTTATGTGCTTGTGCGATTTATGTAGTGTCCGCTAGTGGTATGCTGTGTGTGAGTTAGGGTTACCATGTCATTTTTAACAAAAATGAGGACACTTTCTGAATGTTTGATGTAAAAAAGAGGATATAGAAGACATAAAATAGGACACAAAAAGGACTTATTCATTTCAATATATAAATGGACGACCTAAAAGACTACAGCTAACATTATTAGGGTTTGAAAAAATATAAATAAAACATCGTTTAAAATTTGATTTAAAATCATTTTAACATCCAAAATTAGCGCTCCACATAATTATCACATTTTATAAAGTTTTTATTATTATTATTATTATTAAGCGTAGAATATCTTTTAATTAATCATGGAATTGACAGTATTTAAAATCAACTGCAGAAGCAAAATTATGTTAATGAAATCCACATTGAAACTATTGCTATCTTTTGTAAAACGACTTTCCATCATGGAAAATAAGCCTGTTCAGGTTTGCATTGTAAACCAGGCGTAACAATTAAATATTGCACGGTCATTAAAAGTTCAGAATGAGATCCAACATTTACTGATTGTTTAAACAATTTTGTTCCGCTTCTCGTGTGCCAATAAGTGACTGCATGAATCCATTATCATTAATGTTATTTTCAATAATATTGTCATGTTGTTAAGTTGATAATAAAACTTGTGTAGTCAAATGCAACATCTTTATCAATGAAATATTTCCCAACAGCTGGCATGTCTTCCCATCTTTGTAAGGTCATCAATGAAAGATATGTGAAATATTCTAATGACTTCAATGATGTATCTACGTCTTATAAACCCCTGATGTACAGGCATTTATTGTCCTCATGAAACTTGTTACACAGTGCATTAAGTCCGTCTCTTCATTTTTCAACAAGCATATTCGGAATTTTCAAGGGCACAGACTCTTGACATAAGCGCTGCATTAAGAATGTCTATCACAGATTTAACACAGTTTAGAACTTCAACTGCACTACATTGCCCTGCAATTCGTTCAGTTTGTGCTTGAAAAGTACTCCTTAAAGAATATTCAGTCATAAGATCGACCTCATCAATATCATATTTAATCTCCAGACAAATATGCTGGATAAATTGCAGTGTTTAAAAAAAGCCACCCGGACGCACCCGGAATCGAAAGGTGAAAACGATGACAAATTCGGGGAAAAGAGGACAGACGGTCAGTCTGTATGAGTGGTGTAATATGTGGACCTTGTGTGGTGTGTGGGAGTTGTGTGGTGTAATATGTGGATCTTGTGTGGTGTGTGGGAGTTGTGTGGTGTAATATGTGGATCTTGTGTGGTGTGTGGGAGTTGTGTGGTGTAATATGTGGATCTTGTGTGGTGTGTGGAAGTTGTGTGGTGTAATATTTGGATCTTGTGTGGTGTGTGGGAGTTGTGTGGTGTAATATGTGGATCTTGTGTGGTGTGTGGGAGTTGTGTGGTGTAATATGTGGATCTTGTGTGGTGTGTGGGAGTTGTGTGGTGTATAGGAGTGCAGTGATGTGTGGAAGTGAAATAGTTTTTGATAATAGTGTTGTGTGTGAGAGCGATTTGACAGACATGTGCGGTAGTGTTGTGTTGTGTGTTAGTCTTGTAATGTGTGGGTTTGTTGTTGTCCGTGTTTCAAAAACCATACACTGACTTTACATATGATTTGAAGATTTTTATTTTTTGTGTTGAATAGTTGTGACTTACAGAACTGTCCAGGTCTCCCACGCCCGGTGTATTCTTATTTTGATAAACTACTAACTTATGTTCTGGGAAGTGACATTGTGATAATGATAGGAAGACTGCAGTTTGAGAAAACCGCACAAGACTTGGACTCATACAAACTGCCACTACTACAATTGGTTATCTGAAGTAAGCTTTGTGGTCACTACTAGAATTGATTATCTGAAGTAAGCTGTGAGGTCACTACTAGAGTTGTTTATCTGAAGTAAGCTGTGAGGTCACTAATATAGTTGGTTATCTGAAGTAAGCTGTGAGGTCACTAATATAGTTGGTTATCTAAAGTAAGCTTTGTGGTTACTACTAAAGTTGGTTATCTGAAGTAAGTTTTGTGGTCACTACTATAGTTGGTTATATGAAGTAAGCTGTGAGGTCACTACTAGAGTTGGTTATCTGAAGTAAGCTGTGAGGTCACTACTAGAGTTGGTTATCTGAAGTAAGCTGTAAGGTCACTAATATAGATGGTTATCTGAAGTAAGCTGTGAGATCACTAATATAGATGGTTATCTGAAATAAGCTGTAAGGTCACTAATATAGTTGGTTATCTAAAGTAAGCTGTGAGGTCACTACTATAGTTGTTTATCTGAAGTAAGCTGTGAGGTCACTAATATAGTTGGTTATCTGAAGTAAGCTGTGAGGTCACTACTATAGTTGGTTATCTGAAGTAAGCTGTGAGGTCACTAATATAGTTGGTTATCTGAAGTAAGCTGTGAGGTCACTACTATAGTTGGTTATCTAAAGTAAGCTGTGAGGTCACTACTATAGTTGTTTATCTGAAGTAAGCTGTGAGGTCACTAATATAGTTGGTTATCTGAAGTAAGCTGTGAGGTCACTACTATAGTTGGTTATCTGAAGTAAGCTGTGAGGTCACTAATATAGTTGGTTATCTGAAGTAAGCTGTAAGGTCCTTAATATAGTTGGTTATCTGAAGTAAGCTTTGTGGTCACTACTATAGTTGGTTATCTGAAGTAAGCTGTGAGGTCACTACTAGAGTTGTTTATCTGAAGTAAGCTTTGAGGTCACTACTAGAGTTGTTTATCTGAAGTAAGCTGTGAGGTCACTACTAGAGTTGTTTATCTGAAGTAAGTTGTGAGGTCACTAATATAGTTGGTTATCTGAAGTAAGCTTTGTGGTCACTACTATAGTTGGTTATCTGAAGTAAGCTGTGAGGTCACTACTAGAGTTGGTTATCTGAATTAAGCTGTGAGGTCACTAATATAGTTGGTTATCTGAAGTAAGCTGTGAGGTCACTACTAGAGTTGGTTATCTGAAGTAAGCTGTGAGGTCACTAATAAAGTTGGTTACCTGAAGTAAGCTGTGAGGTCACTACTAGAGTTGTTTATCTGAAGTAAGCTGTGAGGTCACTACTAGAGTTGTTTATCTGAAGTAAGCTGTGAGGTCACTAATATAGTTGGTTATCTGAAGTAAGCTTTGTGGTCACTACTATAGTTGGTTATCTGAAGCAAGCTGTGAGGTCACTACTAGAGTTGGTTATCTGAAGTAAGCTGTGAGGTCACTAATATAGTTGGTTATCTGAAGTAAACTGTGAGGTCACTACTAGAGTTGGTTATCTGAAGTAAGCTGTGAGGTCACTAATATAGTTGGTTATCTGAGGTGAGCTGTAAAGTCACTACTAGAGTTGGTTATCTGAAGTAAGCTGTGAGGTCACTAATATAGTTGGTTATCTGAAGTAAGCTGTGAGGTCACTAATATAGTTGGTTATCTGAAGTAAGCTTTGTGGTCACTACTATAGTTGGTTATCTGAAGTAAGCTGTGAGGTCACTACTAGAGTTGGTTATCTGAAGTAAGCTGTGAGGTCACTAATATAGTTGGTTATCTGAAGTAAGCTGTGAGGTCACTAATATAGTTGGTTATCTGAAGTAAGCTTTGTGGTCACTACTATAGTTGGTTATCTGAAGCAAGCTGTGAGGTCACTACTAGAGTTGGTTATCTGAAGTAAGCTGTGAGGTCACTAATATAGTTGGTTATCTGAAGTAAACTGTGAGGTCACTACTAGAGTTGGTTATCTGAAGTAAGCTGTGAGGTCACTAATATAGTTGGTTATCTGAGGTGAGCTGTAAAGTCACTACTAGAGTTGGTTATCTGAAGTAAGCTGTGAGGTCACTAATTTAGTTGGTTATCTGAAGTAAGCTGTGAGGTCACTAATATAGTTGGTTATCTGAAGTAAGCTTTGTGGTCACTACTATAGTTGGTTATCTGAAGTAAGCTGTGAGGTCACTACTAGAGTTGGTTATCTGAAGTAAGCTGTGAGGTCACTAATATAGTTGGTTATCTGAAGTAAGCTGTGAGGTCACTAATATAGTTGGTTATCTGAAGTAAGCTTTGTGGTCACTACTATAGTTGGTTATCTGAAGTAAGCTGTGAGGTCACTAATATAGTTGTTTATCTGAAGTAAGCTTTGAGGTCACTACTAGAGTTGTTTATCTGAAGTAAGCTGTGAGGTCACTACTATAGTTAGTTATCTGAAGTAAGCTGTGAGGTCACGAATATAGTTGGTTATCTGAAGTAAGCTTTGAGGTCACTACTGCAGTTAGTTATCTGAAGTAAGCTGTGAGGTCACTACTATAGTTGGTTATCTGAAGTAAGCTGTGAGGTTACTAATATAGTTTGTTATCTGAAGTAAGCATTGAGGTCACTACTACAGCTTGGTATCTGAAGTAATCTGTGAGGTCACTACTATAGTTGGTTATCTGAAGTAAGCTGTGAGGTCACTACTATAGTTGGTTATCTGAAGTAAGCTGTGAGGTCACTACTATAATTGGTTATCTGAAGTAAGCTTTGAGGTCACTACTACAGTTGGTTATCTGAAATAAGCTGTGAGGTAACTGCTTTAGTTCATTATCTGAAGTAAACTGTGAGGTCACTGCTGTAGTCGGTTATCTGAAGTAAGCTGTGAGGTCACTGATTTAGTTGATTATCTGAAGTAAGCTTTGAGGTCACTACTTCAGTTGGTTATCTGAAAAAGCTGTGAGGTCACTACTATAGTTGGTTATCTGAAGTAAGCTGTGCAGTCACTACTATTGTTGGTTATCTGAAGTAAGCTGTGAGGTCACTACTATAGTTGGTTTAATGAAGCAAGTTATGAGGTCACTACTACAGTTGGTTATCTGAAGTAAGCTGTGAGGTCACTACTATAGTTGGTTATCTGAAGTAAGCTGTGAGGTCACTACTATAGTTGGTTATCTGAAGTAAGCTGTGAGGTCACTACTATAGTTGGTTTAATGAAGCAAGTTATGAGGTCACTACTATAGTTGTTTATCTGAAGTAAGCTGTGAGGTCACTACTATAGTTGGTTATCTGAAGTAAGCTATGAGGTCACCACTATAGTTGGTTATCTGAAGTAAGCCATGAGGTCACTACTATAATTGGATATCTGTAGTAAGCTTTGAGGTCACTACTACAGTTGGTTATCTGAAATAAGCTGTGAGGTAACTGCTTTAGTTGATTATCTGAAGTAAACTGTGAGGTCAATGCTGTAGTTGGTTATCTGAAGTAAGCTGTGAGAACACTGCTTTAGTTGGTTATCTGAAGTAAGCTTTGAGGTCACTACTTCAGTTGGTTATCTGAAGTTAGCTGTGAGGTCACTACTATAGTTGTTTTTCTGAATTAAGCTGTGCGGTCACTACTATTGTTGGTTATCTGAAGTAAGCTGTGAGGTCACTACTATAGTTGGTTTAATGAAGCAAGTTATGAGGTCACTACTATAGTTGGTTTAATGAAGCAAGTTATGAGGTCACTACTACAGTTGGTTATCTGAAGTAAGCTGTGAGGTCACTACTATAGTTGGTTATCTGAAGTAAGCTGTAAGGTCACTACTATAGTTGGTTATCTGAAGTAATCTGTGAGGTCACTACTATAGTTGGTTTAATGAAGCAAGTTATGAGGTCACTACTATAGTTGTTTATCTGAAGTAAGCTGTGAGGTCACTACTATAGTTGGTTATCTGAAGTAAGCTGTGAGGTCACTACTATAGTTGGTTATCTGAAGTAAGCTTTGAGGTCACTACTACAGTTGGTTATCTGAAATAAGCTGGGAGGTAACTGCTTTAGTTGATTATCTGAAGTAAACTGTGAGGTCACTTCTGTAGTTGGTTATCTGAAGTAAGCTGTGACGTCACTGCTTTAGTTGGTTATCTGAAGTAAGCTTTGAGGTCACTACTTCAGTTGGATATCTGAAGTAAGCTGTGAGGTCACTACTATAGTTGGTTATCTGAAGTAAGCTGTGCGGTCACTGCTATTGTTGGTTATCTGAAGTAAGCTGTGAGGTCACTACTATAGTTGGTTTAATGAAGCAAGTTATGAGGCCACTACTACAGTTGGTTATCTGAAGTAAGCTGTGAGGTCACTACTATAGTTGGTTATCTGAAGTAAGCTGTGAGGTCACTACTATAGTTGGTTATCTGAAGTAAGCTGTGAGGTCACTACTATAGTTGGTTTAATGAAGCAAGTTATGAGGTCACTATTTTAGTTGTTTATCTGAAGTAAGCTGTGAGGTCACTACTATAGTTGGTTATCTGAAGTAAGCTGTGAGGTGACTACTATAGTTGTTATCTAAAGTAAGCTGTGAGGTCACTACTATAGTTGGTTTAATGAAGCAAGTTATGAGGTCACTACTATAGATGTTTATCTTAAGTAAGCTGTGAGGTCACTACTATAGTTGGTTATCTGAAGTAAGCTGTGAGGTCACTACTATAGTTGGTTATCTGAAGTAAGCTGTGAGGTCCCTAATATAGTTGGTTTAATGAAGCAAGTTATGAGGTCACTACTATAGTTGTTTATCTGAAGTAAGCTGTGAGGTCACTACTATAGTTGGTTATCTGAAATAAGCTGTGCGGTCACTACTATAGTTGGTTATCTGAAGTAAGCTGTGAGGTCACTACTAGAGTTGGTTATCTGAAGTAAGCTGTGAGGTCACTACTATAGTTGGTTATCTGAAGTAAGCTGTGAGGTCACTACTATAGTTGGTTATCTGAAGTAAGCTGTGAGGTCACTACTATAGTTGGTTATCTGAAGTAAGCTGTGAGGTCACTACTAGAGTTGGTTATCTGAAGTAATCTGTGAGGTCACTACTATAGTTGTTTATCTGAAGTAAGCTGTGAGGTCACTACTATAGTTGGTTATCTGAAGTAAGCTGTGAGGTCACTACTATAGTTGGTTATCTGAAGTAAGCTGTGAGGTCACTACTATAGTTGGTTATCTGAAGTAAGCTGTGAGGTCACTACTATAGTTGGTTTAATGAAGCAAGTTATGAGGTCACTACTAGTGTTGGTTACCAACGGGTTGATCACCCGTTTGCCAGTCACTTCGATTACGGAAACAACAGCAGATGGATTGATTTGCCGTTGCCCTAAAGACGCCAATAGGCGTGATGGGAAACAATGGCAAAGAAAACCTATCTGCTGTTGCCCTAAGACGCCACTAAGCGTAATGGCCACTGACTGCTTTGACGGTCGGTGGCTAAGGACGGAAGAAGAAGAAGAAGACTAGTGTTGGTAATCTTATAAGTTGGTACCGACATAGACAAAATTGGTTGCAACGGGCAGCGATATTAGAATATCAAAAAGAAAATTAAAAAACCATTAATCATAAATGAGTTGTAAATTTCTGCTCATATTTAATATGTGTTTAGATTTGCCCGTTACATTTTATATTTAGACATATAGCATTGTGTCTGCTCATAATTTACATTTTTCAAACAATTTAAAATGTCACTGCTCGTGTGTAATATGTTACAGCTTATATTTAACATATTACTGCTAACATTTAACATGTTAAATATCATATTTAACATACTAATTTCAACACGAAACACGTTAAAGCTCGTATTTAATATGTTAAAGCTCATATGTAACATGTTAATGCCATAATGTAAAATTAAAGCTCGTATTTAACATATGGCATCTTATATTCAATATGTTACTGCTTATATTTAACATGTGACATCTTATATTCAACATGTTACTGCTTATATTTAACAAGTAAATTATCATATTTAATGCCAAACAATTACTTCCATTTCCTCCAGATTTATGGTCATTGGATTCTGTCCCATGAATTCTGCGTAATCTGGGCATCTTTTGACGTCATGCTGTGTAGCGCCTCTGTGCTCAACGTGTGTGCCATCAGCTTTGATCGTTACCTGGCCATTATTTCACCTCTTCGCTACAAATCGCTGATGACCTTCAGACGTGCTCTCCTTCTACTAGCGGTCCTATGGACTGTGTCATTCCTCAGTTCTTTCGTGCCGATCACAAACGGCTGGCATAATTCAGATGTTCCCAGTCTTGTCAACTTGACTTTACTGACTGCAGATCCGCAGTGCGTCCTGACTGTCAGTTTACCGTACGCACTGTTGGCAGGGGCGATAACTATCATGATACCTATTATTATTGCCCTTGTGTTTTACTTCAAGGTCTCAGAAGAAGCAAAGCGCCAGGCATTATTTGTGCGGACGTTGATTGCCCCGAGTCGCGTCTTGCTGGGTCAGGATGTCACTTCTAAGAGTGTCCGAGAACCGTTCACCAGGAAAGCCACAATCACCCTTGGAGTCATTGTCGGAGCTTACGTTGTCACGTGGACACCTTTTCTAATAGCCAATGTGATTGACGCCTACTGTAAATGTCTCCCACCAAAACTGTTCACAGCCATCGTCTGGCTAGGATACTGTAACAGTCTCGTTAATCCTATTATATATCCCCTGCTTATGCGGGACTTCCGGAAAGTGTACACGAAAATGTTGTTTATGTGTTGTCCGCGGTTCAGTGTTCTTAGACATACCTCAAGAGACCTTGTGAGCCGTGGATGCGAGAAATCCTTGGCTAGCAGACAGTCTCAGTCTGGCGTAAAAACTGACAATGTATGACGGACACTTCTCAGCTTTGAAGTAAAGAAACCTTGACCTTTCTGTGTAACCAGGAGAGACGTACAGGACGCAATAAGTAGTTATGGTCTGGTAGAAATCCGCGCCGCAGAATGTTCATAACTTGGCAGTTGACCAATCAATCGAGAGGTATTATTACAGTACATTTTGGATGATCTCACGTCAAAATACGTTTCTATAGGTTACTGCTGCATAAAACGTCGGGCTGCCATCGAGCCTACGTTTGGTCATCTCTTGACTAACGTGATCAGCATAAAGTTACAAGACCATCCAACACAGATAACATTGTTTTTGTGCGACAGATGTAAATGCTATGGGTTCAAGTCTGGGAAACTTTGTGATCTCACTTCCTTGCTATTATGTTTATATTTATTATATTTATTATATTTATTATGTCAGGATTATTAAATGATCAGTGATGTTAACATAACTCAGTATAGATGTGCTCACAGCCACAACCTAAACAGAAGTTAAAATGCTCCTCTTTATATATCCATATCCAGGATATAACTATACTCGGGTACTCACCTCATAGATCCCTACCGAGAATATAACAGTACCTAGAAAGGAAGTGATGGAAGAATGATTGACAAGTAATCAAGAGAAGAAGTGATGAAAGAATGATGGGCAAGTCATCTAGAAAGGAAGTGATGAAAGAATGAAGGGAAAACTCACCAAGAGGAAAATGATGAAAGAATGAAGGGAAAACTCACCAAGAGGAAAATGATGAAAGAATGAAGGGAAAACTCACCAAGAGGGTCAGCGATTAATAAAAGCGTCTAGGATGTTATGAAGGTGAGAGTAAATAATGTAGCTAGAGCGTGGCTGTAATAAATGCATGGATCAAGTGTCATTCCAGCAGAACATGGTCGCAGTGGTAACATTAAAACTAAGTGTACACACCTGGTAACGGAGTCACATGACAAGTTACCGTGCCACACCCATGAGGTCATTCCCAGGACAAGAAACGCAGGCATCAGTGGGTAAATAAAGGCTGTATGAAATTTTTTTAAAAACACGTCAGTATGATAATGTGATGAGCGACCATGTCAAAGTAAACAATTGTGTTTTCTCGCTGCTTCCAACAGTCATATTGATGTCAGAAACATGCCCAGTTATGGAAATTGTGAGGCTAACATAAATGTCTTTACATTCTCATTCCACGGCAAGGTTGACGTCAACAGAAGAAACGGAGCTCGAGCGATTCTGACTGGAGAATACACCGGAAAATATGTCAGACTGAAAATATTGGCTAGATCATATTGTATGGTTACCAGATGTCCTGTTTTAAATAAGACCCTCCATTGTTCCACTGTTGCGTGCATTTGTCTCCCTCTGTTGTCTCCATGAATATAAAATGCGACATAAAAATGTTTCTGTTACTCCCCATATTTTGTTCTGCTGATGTTCAATGTTATGAAATGTGGGTACATTAAGTTCAGCTCCTCATAAAGACCTTAATGTGTCCTTGTTTACTAGACCGATAATAAGTTTGTGTTCTGAGATGAGCAACTCCAAACAAGCTGACATTACTGTGTCAGTCTGTCGTGCGTTTGCCGTCTATGATACACTGTAGATATATAACCTTAAAATGTATTACTTTCTTGAAAGCAGAGAACTTATTAGATTTTAGACTAGTTTACAACTGTTATACTTTGATAGCTACATGGTGTTTTTGTTATGCGTGATGTAAATGTTTTGAATATTAGTTTCACCAATTTTACTGATTAAAAATGGCAACGTCTAAAGATTAAAGTAATATAGACGACGTAATGGCAGATTTAGAGTTTTTCAGTGGAAATTGCTGCACCAGAAGTCTTTTGAATAGCTCAAATAAAAAATAATTTCCCAAAAATTCAGAGCACATCTGTTCCACCAAACGTTTGTCAGTGAAAGGAACAGAGTTTTTCCTTTTAACCGTAAATAGAGTCAGTCCTGCCATACAGAACCAAATAATGACTTCCAAAATGAAAAAAAGGCAACCAATCAACCAAACCCCCCCCCCCCCCCCCCCCCCAACCACCACCAAAACAAAAACAAAACAAGTAGAGTAGGGACACGCAGACGTGGTTTTACAGATGTTGAAAATGTTGCGGATACCTGACAAGATGACAGATATCTTGAGACAGCTGAATGCACCAAGAGAGACCATGCCATAGGTCAAAGTGGAGAAGTTGTTGTGGTCATAGGTCAAAGTGGAGAGTTGTTGTCATAGGTCAAAGTGGAGAGTTGTTGTTGTCATAGGTCAAAGTGGAGAGTTGTTGTTGTCATAGGTCAAAGTGGAGAGTTGTTGTTGTCATAGAACAAAGTGGAGAGTTGTTGTTACCATAGGTCAAAGTGGAGAGTTGTTGTTGTCATAGGTCAAAGTGGAGAAGTTGTTGTTGTCATAGGTCAAAGTGGGAAGTTGTTGTTGTCATAGAACAAAGTGGAGAGTTGTTGTTACCATAGGTCAAAGTGGAGAGTTGTTATTGTCATAGGTCAAAGTGGAGAGTTGTTGTTGTCATAGAACAAAGAGGAGAGTTGTTGTTGTCATAGGTCAAAGTGGAGAGTTGTTGTTGTCATAGGTCAAAGTGGAGAGTTGTTGTTGTCATAGGTCAAAGTGGAGAGTTGTTGTTGTCATAGGTCAAAGTGGAGAAGTTGTTGTTGTCATAGGTCAAAGTGGAGAGTTGTTGTTACCATAGGTCAAAGGGGAGAGTTGTTGTTGTCATAGGTCAAAGGGGAGAGTTGTTGTTGTCATAGGTCAAAGTGGAGAGTTGTTGTTGTCATAGGTCAAAGTGGAGAAGTTGTTGTTGTCATAGGTCAAAGTGGAGAGTTGTTCTCATAGAACAAAGTGGAGAGTTGTTGTTACCATAGGTCAAAGTGGAGAGTTGTTGTTGTCATAGGTCAAAGTGGAGAGTTGTTGTTGTCATAGGTCAAAGTGGAGAGTTGTTGTTGTCATAGGTCAAAGTGGAGAGTTGTTGTTGTCATAGGTCAAAGTGGAGAGTTGTTGTTGTCATAGGTCAAAGTGGAGAGTTGTTCTTGTCATAGGTCAAAGTGGAGAGTTGTTGTTGTCATCGGTCAAAGTGGAAAGTTGTTGTTGTCATAGGTCAAAGAGGAGAAGTTGTTGTTTTAGGTCAAAGTGGAGAGTTGTTGTTGTTGTCATAGGTCAAAGTGGAGAGTTGTTGTTGCCACAGGTCAAAGTGGAGAGTTGTTGTTGCCATAGGTCAAAGTGGAGAGTTGTTGTTGCCATAGGTCAAAGTAGAGAGTTGTTGTTGTCGTAGGTCAAAGTGGAGAGTTGTTGTTGCCATAGGTCAAATGTTAGAGTTGTTGTTGTCGCAGGTCAAAGTGTAGAGTTGTTGTCATCATAGGTCAAAGTGGAGAGTTGTTGTCATAGGTCAAAGTGGAGAGTTGTTGTTGTCATAGGTCAAAGTGGGGAGTTGTTGTTGCCATAGGTCAAAGTGGAGAGTTGTTGTTGCCACAGGTCAAAGTGGAGAGTTGTTGTTGCCATAGGTCAAAGTGGAGAGTTGTTGTTGCCATAGGTCAAAGTGGAGAGTTGTTGTTGCCATAGGTCAAGAAGGAGAGTTGTTGTTGCCATAGGTCAAATGTTAGAATTGTTGTTGTCATAGGTCAAAGTGTAGAGTTGTTGTTGTTTTAGGTCAAAGTGGAGAGTTGTTGTTGTCATAGGTCAAAGTGGAGAGTTGTTGTTGTCATAGGTCAAAGTGGAGAGTTGTTGTTGCCATAGGTCAAAGTGGAGAGTTGTTGTTGCCATAGGTCAAAGTGGAGAGTTGTTGTTGCCATAGGTCAAAGTGGAGAGTTGTTGTTGTCATAGGTCAAAGTGGAGAAGTTGTTGTTGTTGATACAGACGATCCGGTTAGCATAGTATGTCTGTGATCAGAGTATCATGGAAGCTGCTTTAGACAGTGGAATATCGAATGAATAAAGAATGTTCAAAATCGCTGTCCATGACTGGATTGTTCTGGTTCTCATTCATTGATTATTATCGTTCTGTAATTATTTGAAACGCGAATGTGTGAAAAGGATAACTAACAAGTGAATCGCTCAATGATCAATTTAATAAGTCCGCCTTGTTAGAGTCCACGAGAAAACAGTTTATTACGGAAGAAACACACACATTTGACGACATCATTAATATAGTTCATGGTAAGCATATATGACAAATTGAATACTTGCAAACATCCTATTATGGGTCCATGTCGTACTTGAAAAACTGTCAAACGAACATCATGGCTATATACTCGCGCTGCTGGGTTTCAGACAACCGGTAGTGAGCGCATGTGTCTTGACGAGAATGAATCAACTACATAATCATTTATCTCTTCATCAATTACAATGGACTGACCCATGTCCGTACTTGACTAAAATATATATATGTGCAGTAGCATCATGTACAACCCTGGCAGGGTAACAAAATCCGTCTTCACTGCTTGACGGTCAATACAAAAAGGGTACGGTAACCTAGTCACCAAGCGTGACCATATCGGCGCTAACACGTCATGACTTGACCGTGCATTTCGCGTTCATAACTCCGTAAAGTATAAAGATCAATTTATATTAATTCCATTGACCCTAAACATGCGCACTGTCAATTCTAGCAGACGCCATCAATAAACTACCGTAACAGTTGTCATAGGTCAAAGTGGAGAGTTGTTGTTGCCATAGATCAAAGTGGAGAGTTGTTGTTGTTTTAGGTCAAAGTGGAGAGTTGTTGTTGTCATAGGTCAAAGTGGAGAGTTGTTGTTGTCATAGGTCAAAGTGGAGAGTTGTTGTTGCCATAGGTCAAAGTGGAGAGTTGTTGTTGCCATAGGTCAAAGTGGAGAGTTGTTGTTGCCATAGGTCAAAGTGGAGAGTTGTTGTTGTCATAGGTCAAAGTGGAGAAGTTGTTGTTGTTGATACAGACGATCCGGTTAGCATAGTATGTCTGTGATCAGAGTATCATGGAAGCTGCTTTAGACAGTGGAATATCGAATGAATAAAGAATGTTCAAAATCGCTGTCCATGACTGGATTGTTCTGGTTCTCATTCATTGATTATTATCGTTCTGTAGTTATTTGAAACGCGAATGTGTGAAAAGGATAACTAACAAGTGAATCGCTCAATGATCAATTTAATAAGTCCGCCTTGTTAGAGTCCACGAGAAAACAGTTTATTACGGAAGAAACACACACATTTGACGACATCATTAATATAGTTCATGGTAAGCATATATGACAAATTGAATACTTGCAAACATCCTATTATGGGTCCATGTCGTACTTGAAAAACTGTCAAACGAACATCATGGCTATATATTCGCGCTGCTGGGTTTCAGACAACCGGTAGTGAGCGCATGTGTCTTGACGAGAATGAATCAACTACATAATCATTTATCTCTTCATCAATTACAATGGACTGACCCATGTCCGTACTTGACTAAAATATATATATGTGCAGTAGCATCATGTACAACCCTGGAAGGGTAACAAAATCCGTCTTCACTGCTTAACGGTCAATACAAAAAGGGTACGGTAACCTAGTCACCAAGCGTGACCATATCGGCGCTAACACGTCATGACTTGACCGTGCATTTCGCGTTCATAACTCCGTAAAGTATAAAGATCAATTTATATTAATTCCATTGACCCTAAACATGCGCACTGTCAATTCTAGCAGACGCCATCAATAAACTACCGTAACAGTTGTCATAGGTCAAAGTGGAGAGTTGTTGTTGCCATAGATCAAAGTGGAGAGTTGTTGTTGTTTTAGGTCAAAGTGGAGAGTTGTTGTTGTCATAGGTCAAAGTGGAGAGTTGTTTTGCCATAGGTCAAAGTGGAGAGTTGTTGTTGCCATAGGTCAAAGTGGAGAGTTGTTGTTGCCATAGGTCAAAGTGGAGAGTTGTTGTTGCCATAGGTCAAAGTGGAGAGTTGTTGTTGCCATAGGTCAAAGTGGAGAGTTGTTGTTGCCATAGGTCAAAGTGGAGAGTTGTTGTTGCCATAGGTCAAAGTGGAGAGTTGTTGTTGTCATAGGTCAAAGTGGAGAGTTGTTGTTGCTATAGGTCAAAGTGGAGAGTTGTTGTTGTCATAGGTCAAAGTGGATAGTTGTTGTTGTCATAGGTCAAAGTGGAGAGTTGTTGTTGTCACAGGTCAAAGTGGAGAGTTGTTGTTGTCACAGGTCAAAGTGGAGAGTTGTTGTTGTTGTTGTTGCTTTTGTTGTTTTCTTGTGTGCATTCTCTCGTGGCAAAGGTGCCGGGTTCGAAACATGTTATCGTCCCGCTCCAGTCTACCTATTTGTAAATGGGTACCTGACTTTGCTCTTGAGCTGTGGAAGAAAAAGTCAGCGAGGAAGGCAACTGATCACCCCACCTCTTGATGTAGGACATGGTATAGTGAAACCTCTAACACTTCACTTCTATAGGCAGTATCTGCTATGAGACTACCTTTACTGTATTTTTAGTGAGAGTTAGCAGTCGAGGTTACAAGTGTGACCGTTAGAGTCAACAGATGGGAGTCTGTGCCACCACGTGATCGTAAAGCTAGTTCGTCTGTCACTCATTAAGTCAATGAAGTGGCATCTCACAGTACGATGAATAAGGACATACGTTTCACATTAAATGTCTTTTCAATATTTTATTTGGGTACCTCCCAGTAGTAGAACATATGTACAAATTTGTGAAATCGTTGAAAAACAATAAATATGTAGACATCAAATTGCTCATGTATGGAACAGGACATTTCTTTCTTTCTGACTATTCTTCGGACACAGGGTACCCTAGTTTCAGTCTCTTATCTCTATCTCTCTCTCTTTTTTTAAACTGTATTACTTTACGTTGCTCTATTGTCTATCTCTCACTACTTTATTAAAATGTCTGGTTGGTGCTTGAAAGTATCAAATATGTAATGACCGGACAACTCCGGCGATCTTTCTTTAGTTTTCAAGACTTCTATTTCAACCGAACTGATCTAACGAGGTCTAAAGTTCTAAAGTCGAGAGACACGTGCCTTTCATTTAGTGGATCTATCCATCCACTGAAATACACACACTATAATTCTCACTGAAGAACTCTGCATTTAACACAATCATCTCTTGAGTTATGTTGTTTCGTGTTTGCTTTGATTTTCTGTTCTCACTAATTTCTTAGACAGAGCACATTTCAATGCATTCCACACTATATGAAAAACTCTTCAACTGAGTTTTCTCACTCTGGTCTTTCCACAATGAAGGCCAGACTCGAACTGCCCAATCGCACACTTTGTTGCACTATCTTCCTACCTCTCACGTGACAACGCGTAGCTCATGTTTAATTCTTCCTGAATAGACCTCACCTTGTCTCATGGACTGAAGATATACCTAGTGCCCTCTCTACCTGTCCAAAAACAAAATGGGGAACAACGCTGTTCCTTATTATAATTATAGTTGTGATTATTTCCCGTTACTACACTCTTTCCAACCCGGTCACACAAAATACGCTGGCAAGTGTTGTGAAAAATGATACAGATAATGAAAAATGAATAGACATTCAAGAGTTTAACAGGATGGCGTGGAAGGCTATAAACAACATACGGATAAACAACATTAATAACCGGATGTTGTGGGGAGACATGGACACCATGCCAGTCACTTCAGTATTATATTAAAAGAAACTTAATAGTTGTGTTAAACATTCACTGAGATGTGACTGATTGTTGTCAATCAAATATGACGAAGAAGTGTATGGCGTTATAGTGTAACTATTATTCTCAAAGTCTGGCCATTTTAAACATTGCGGAGTCACGTGACCTTAGAACATACAGATGTAGCAGTGTAGACAATGTGAGACAAAGTAGAGTAACAAGAAAGATGACAAAGGAAACAAAGAAAAAAGAAGATGAGAAAAGAAAAAACATTCAGAGAAAAAGATAGAACACAATTTATGAACAAACACAGTAAAACCCGTAAAATGACGGGAATTAAATTCAAAAGCACCATGATAGGAAATTCTATACGGAGCGATACAAGAGGAGACAATCTGATGATCAGAAGGTGTTTCTCCGTCGAACAAGTGTTTCGGCCCTGTATACTCCTTACACTCTAGGGGGGGGCGGGGGGGGGGCGGCGGGCCTACTTGTATCATGACTCCCAAGTGTGTCAGCCTCTTGTTGTCTTGTATCGAAAAATGAACCCATTTCACTTTGGTAGCAACTTTAAAATCCACCAGCCGTGGAGGCAATTGTGAAAGTAACAAAGAGAAGACAAATTATTCCGTTCGTTCCGTCGCACACCACGACTAGGGACAGACACTGACACACCTGCGCGAAGCCGACGAGGCTAGCCACTGCGCGCTAGCAACTGAAATTCTGTGGCCGACACCTCTTATAATATTCGCCGCGTGTTTTCCATCAGTCACAGCCCTTGCACCAGTACACCGAAAAACTCAACGTATTGTGCACTTCCTGAAAAATTCCAGGTATTTTCTGTACCGCAGAGTTTACTGTCACGAGTTCCATGGCACATTGCGGTTGTTCCACAGCCAGCGTGATGGCTTTTCGGCAGTTTCACTAAGCCTCTTCAGTGCCCTTGTTCTCGACTGTCCCCTCAGCCCCAACAGTTTCAATAAATCATACACTGATGCAGCCACGAGCCCTCTTGCGCCCACTTCAACAACCATGACCCTTGCAGTGAACATATCGTGTCTCAGATCCGCGGCCAGATCATTATACTTGGCCGCTTTGAACGAATGTTGCTCGTCCAATCTGGATTCAAATGGCACGGTCAGTTCAATCAGTATGACCTGAAGCGTTGCTGAAGAATGAAGCACTATATCCGGCCGTCTCGGTGATTTTCTAATACTCTCTGGATATGCCCCTCGTCCAAGTAGGTCAACCGCCATCTCCCAGTCGTTTGCACGGTCAAGAGGAGATGGTAAACTGCTACCTGGTTTACTCGGTTTGGGGAGTGCTGACGTTCCTGCCTTCAGAAAGTATGTATTTGCGGTGCTTGGCCTGGCTTTGCTATTCGCCTTCATCCTTGTCAGGTCTATTGTCGCAGCCAGCTCATTTAGCACTTTGTTGTGCCGCCATGTGTATCGCCCTTGCCCTAATGACACCTTACACGCTGAGAGCACGTGTTCAAGTGTCTGCCTCCCCTGGCACAGGGGGCACTGCTCATCATCCGACTTTCCCCATCTCACAAGGTTTGTGGCCGACGGCAGCAGATCATACATTGATCTAACAACGAAGCTGAGCCTAAGAGGTGCCATATGCCATATATCATACCATGTCAAGGACCTTTGCAGGGCTCCTTCCCATGTAGTCCATTGGCCTTGTTGGGCCTGCTGCACTGCTTTTTGCAACCTCTTATCATTCTCAGCTTCTCGTATCTCCTGAACTACCATGTCTCTGCGCTCCCTGCTTGATGCCTTGGACCATCAGCGGATGTTTCCATGACCAAATCCCCGTCTATTCGTTTGTGTGTATCCGATTACCTCCCTCAGATTGAGCGACTCTTGGTCAGCATCAACAGCTTCTTCCACTCTCCACTTCCTTCCCGTTTTCAGTGTGGGCTGAATGGACTTAACCACGTCATCTGCTGACTCGCGTAGCATCATTGCAAGCCTTGCCTTTCCAACTTTGTACTCTTCAACAACTGACTTGAAGGGAAGCAGAAGTCGTGGCTTTTTGCAGTAGAGAACTTATTTTTTCAAATACTTGTGGGACAATTATGTTACGTGTGAACATCGACCGGATAGTTCATAACATCACTGGTAAATCAACAAAAAGATGACTTGACAGAGTGCAGCTGGTGAATAAACAAAAAGATTACTTAATTAAGGCCCAGCGGCCCACATATGACCCGTCATACATAACTTTGTAATAGTTTTATAACAAAACAAGTATTAATTCCCACTTGGTCAAATATGGGTTATTTCATAAGCAAATGAACGGCCTTCAAATTTTTATAGAAAGTTACATTCTAAAATGCGTATTCAGTCTTAGAAATATTATTTAAGTATAAAATTTAGCTTTCAATTATAGAAGTTCTTGGGCCTTAAGGGATTAACAGAGTACAGCTTGTAAATCAACAAAACGATTTCTTAACAGAGTGCAGCTAGTGAATCAACAAAAAGATGACTTGACAAAGTGCAGCTGGTGAATCAACAAAAAGATGACTTGACAAAGTAAAACTGGTAAATCAACAAAAAAGATGACTCGACAGAGTACAGCTGGTGAATCAACAAAACGATGACTTAACAAAACGCAGCTGGTGAATCAACAATACACGATCAAAAATTCGCACATATTTTCCTCCTCTTTGTTTTCGCCGCTTGTGCTAACTTTGTTTATCTTCTTCGTTATCATCATCAGAGGCCATTCAAGTCATCAGCTCTAGTATTCCAGTTCTAAGAAAGCGTCAAGAGAGATCAAATTTTGGTTGGACCAAGGTGTGGAGTAACAGGTTATGTGACGATAGGGGCAACAAGTGATTACTTGACAGACATGAACTGATGACTCAACAAGAGATTCATCCATGTTTTTAATTTCCCAATTCTTTCTGTCATATTCTATATCCGTTCGTAACGCTCTTGAAAATAGTTACACTCGCCACAGAAAAATGTGCAGAGGACTTTTTTAAACACCGGATGTAAAACAAATATTTTGGTTTTTAAATACGGGAATAAAAAAGAAAATGGAAGAAAATGTTGATAGCTATTCTCACTGTCACCACCTAAGGGGATTGTATCTGATGATGAGATTGTATCTGATGAAGAGATAACTGCAGCGAAATAGTTTAAATATGCATCTTCGTATACAAGTGTTTAGAGATGTATACATATCCAGACTTAATGTCTACGGGTGTTTATTTCCTCCAACGAGCAATTTTGTGCACAAGGAGGCTTTAGATCTGAATAGAGAAATCCTAACAACACTTCAGGGTGAGCTAAAGATCTATTATTGTTCCAATCAAATAGTATCTGAAGGTCCCAGTGATGTTATGAACAATACCTGGCAGATTAAAACAACAGAAGATCAAGGTGCTCTTCTGATGGACAATCGGATGTTCACATCTAACATTATATTTCCACATGTATTTGAATAAATAAAATTGTCTTTAAGTTTTGGGGCTTTTGAATTTAATTCCCGCCAAATGACGGGCTTTTACTCTAGTATTAAATAAAAACTGTTAAAGTATTATGTAACACTAAATAGCAGTAAGCAATATAAGCAAATTATTTACTTATAACTAGTGTAACTTTTCAACACTGTTTGATGCATTTCTTAATAAAATTATTATATAGCAAAAAAACGTAAACATAAAAAAATTATAGACAACGATTTTTAATCACTATCCCTGAAGATTATAAGGCAAAATAAGATCTGATATAATCTCTACTGAAATTACGTAATCTCGAGAGCATATTTTTAAATTTAAAAAATCCATTTTCTACAGAAAAAAATGTATAAAGCTACAAAAGAATATGGGTCATGTATATTCATAACGATTAGAAAAACTCAAATTCATGCAGAAAAACTTTAGTAAGACAGTTAAACTTACTGAACTATATGTCTATGTCTGACACCTTCAAACGTTTAAACTTTAGTCACTCACCACACCAAAGAGGTTTTTTTTTTTTAACAATTCAGATTAAAGTCGAACACGGCAGATAAGGACAATTACGAAAAATTCGACTTAAGTCGAGTGTGGTGGTAAAGAGTTGAGAGTTAAGAGCATGATCGATAGGGGAATAAAACTCTGTGGTGCACGCTTCCTTTAGTGTCCTAAGCACGTGCTTATTTTGCTTCTATGGCAAATCCAGCATTGAGCGAGTTGCTACCGTAAATTGAACGTGACACCTTTGTCGCGACTCACGGTATTTCGTTGTAAATACGCACAGACGTTAACACCATAATATGTCATACATTCACACTGTCACGGGATTTCTCCCCTTCCTCTACAGCAGTGGTGGCCAAGCTAAGTTTGGCCGAGGGCCAGATTATGGTAAAGGGTAACACCCGAGGGCCAGACCTATAAAATCCTTAAAAAATAACGTTCTGATGTTTAGTTTTACATATATAATGAACCACGTACAGAAAGCAACGGCAAACTACTTTACTGCACATCTGCCAAGACATGTATACCAGTCTTCGAACTGAAATTACTGTAAAAAAAACAATAATGAATCTGTTGTTTTAATTTGTTTTGTAATTTGTAATATGACATGCAATTATTTATTTCAAACATACATTTGTGTGTTATTTCATTGTGAAGAGTGTGGCTTCAATCAACAATAAGAGGCCGGCCAAAACAGGTTGGCGGGCCAGTCAAAACTGGTTGGCGGGCCGGATCTGGCCCGCGGGCCGCAGTTTGGCCACCGCTGCTCTACAGTGATGGTCCAACAGTGGCCAAAATTCAGAGTATCTACTGACGATCTTCAAAGGTTTATACTTTTTGCTCAAGATTACTCTTGGCAGAGATGTAAATTGAAGAATGATGCTTCAATTCTAGGAAGCCGCATAGAAATGTAAAGTATCTTGCCAGATCTTCTATAAGGAGAAGGCAATTTTTGTCCTTTTGGAGCTCCAAGCTGATTTAATTCAGTAAAATCTTACTTCAATATCTGTGTTTATGTGTTTATGTGTATTTAAAATGACAGATATACGAGTGCAGTGCACCCAAAAAAATTGATTAAATCAACTATAAATGTGTGTATATATATAGATAACAAATTTAATAATAAATTATATTTCTTCTTTCTTGATCCTTAGCCGCCGACATTCAAAGTAGTCAGTGGCCATCACGCCTGGTGGCGTCTTGTAGGGCAGCAACAAATTGCTTCCACTTTGTTCGGTCGGCAGCCATCCTTCGTACAGTGTCCCATCTCTGGTTCATTCTTTGCATCTCGGCTTCCACAGTTCTCTGCTCAGTTGCTTTTGGTTGGCCTCTCTTTCGCTTTCCTTCGTGGATTCATCACATAACTGTTCTTGTGATGGCATCGGGGTCTCTTGTGAGGACGTGGCTAGCCCAACTCCAGCATCTGCCAGCTATGATGGCGTGCATGTCCTCTTGGTTACTCTGAGTACGTAGTTCTTGGTTAGTGATAGTATTAGGGCAAAAGATTCGGAGAGCATATTGTATGGAAGGAGGACAGTTTCGACATTTCCTTATGTGTTACTCTCCAGTATTCCGCACCATAGAGAAGCACAGAACGTACACAGCTCTCATATAATCCAAATGTGGTGTTTGTGCTGCACTGGGAAGACTTCCAGATGTGGTTTAGACTAGCAAAGGCTGTTCTCACTTTATTCATTCTGTTGCTGATGTATTTGCTTGTTCCGCAGTCTGGTGTTACTATGCATCCTAGGTTTGTCCGTCTGTTCCAGCTTCTAGGTCCTTATTGTTATGGGCTCAGAACTGCCCACATTGAGTGTCATGTCCTCTGTCTTCATAGGACTAATGTTCAGACCCACCTGCTGGCCATACTTGTTGAGTCTATCTGTTTTTCTTGCATGTGTTGAAGTGAATGTACGAGTTGTGCAATGTCTTCTGCATATTCCAGATCTTCTAGTGTAGAAGACGTTGTCCTTTAAGTCCTCTTGGACTGCCCTATGTTGTCTGGCGCATCACTCAGTCTATGACTGTCAAAAATAAAGTTGTTGATAAGCGGCATCCCTATCGTACTCCTGTCTTCATCTCAAATGTTAGACTGCTCAACCCAACACCGCATGTAAAGGTAACAGATAGGCTTTTTATGATGGAAGCAATGCAGCTGGGAATTCCATTAACACAGCATTTTCCACAAACTGTCCCTGTGTATGCTGTAAAAAGCCTTTTCAAAATCAACAAAGTTAATGTATAGCTGTCTCTGCCACTCAGAGCACTGCTCTATAATGTTCCTGGGAGTGAATATATGATTAGCACATCTTCTGTTCTTTCGTAATTCTGCTTGTTCTTTCCTCAGTTTATGGTCTACTGCTTTTGAAATTCTCTGGATAATTATCCTGCCTAGTACTTTACTGGGAACTGAAAGGAGAGTAATTCCTTTCCAGTTGTTGCAGTCTGTCACCCTTCTTTGGAAATATGACAATTATTCTTTTACGCCACTCTGTTGGTGTTGTCTCTGTTTTCAAGACTTGTGTAAATTGTCGTTCTAAAAGTTCTGCTTTTAGTTCACGATTTGTCTTGAATAACTCAGCATTTAAATGATCGTAACCAGGAGCTTTTCCATTCTTTAACCCTTTGATAGCTGTGATGATTTCTTCTCTTCGTATAATGTCTGTATTTACGTCTAGATCATTTTCAGCTTCAGGAACATTCAGCTGCGTCTCTGGTGGTTCCTTATTCAGTGTTTCTCTGAAGTAGTCTGGAATCTTGTTTCCTGCCCCTGTGCTGTGGTGATGAGATTTCCTTGCTTGTCTCTTACTAACGTTAAATTGTTTCCAGCCCGTTTTCCGCTGATAGTTTTAGTTATTTTATATATTGTGCTGTGCTCTTTCCTCAGTGCTGCCCCTTCCTCCTGTCTTCAAGATCGTCCAGAAATTTCCTTTTGTTGGATCGGGTTTGACGTTTTACTTCATTGTCATAGCTGACTGTACTGTTCGCTTTATATTTCCTTTAACCTGGCAGACTTCTGTTTCTTTTTTCTTTCTTTTCATTTCTTTTCTCTTCGCTATGGTGTTTAACGTATCGGGTGTTATCCAATCTTGTCGCTTTCTTTCTTGGAATCCCAAGCATTATTCGCTGCTTTCTGTATACATAGATGAAGTGGTGTTGGATTTCTGGTCAACATCATTAGTAGCTGTCTTTTCCAAACTATTGGCAATTTGGTATCGTCTCTTTACATCCGCCACAAAAACTTTTCTGGTGTGTGGATCCTTGAGTTTGATGATGTCATACCTTTTCTGTTTAGTGGCAATTGGTCCAACAGCTCAGTCTTGCTATTACTGGTGATCGCTTCCCACAGCTGCACCTCTTCTTACTTTCACATCTTGTAGTGAATGCCCCCATCTACCATTGATCATTATGTGGCATATCTGGTTTCTGTCCCGTCCGTTTGGTGATTCCCACGTTAACGTGTGGATTTCTTTGTGTGGAAAAAGTGTTCCTCCAATCACCAAGTTGTTAATGCTGCAGAAGCTTATTAGTTTATCCCCCATTGTGATTTACTGTTCCGCTGCCACATGTCGCCATTACTCTTTCGTTATATGTATTGTGTGTTCTAGCTTTAGTATTGAGGTCTCCCATTACTATGGTAACATCATATTTATATTGTTGTTGATGGGTTTCTATTCCAGTAATGACCTAGTTATTTTTTTATTTAGGAAAATGGCTAAGCTTTCATTGTCCTGACCATCATCTTACTTGCTTTCTTAATCGTTCCTCTTCTACCATGAGGTGCAGAGTTTTTGAACAAAGAGCGCCATACTGGCTGTCTTCTTCCTGGCCTAGTTCCATTCTAGTCCTCGGTCCTTCAAAGATTGTCTAATGTTGTCCTCCCAGCGGACTCTGGGTTGTCCTGGAGGCCTGGATTCCTGGCTCTTATTTCCCTTGCTTTTCGTGGTTGCCGATTTTCTCCCGTTCTGCAGACATGGCCAAACCATCTTAGTTGGGACTTTTCTATTGGGTCTACAGGGGCCGGGTTTTTAGGCCTTGACGTATCGTCTGGATGCGGACCATGTTTCTTCTTGTTACTTCAACCACCTTCCTCAGATACCTCATTTTTGAGGTTGTCATTGCCCATGACTTGCATCCATACGTCAAGATTGGGACATAGGTGGAAGGGTATACAGCCATCTTCTTCTTCTAACCAACTTCTCTTTTGCTGAGGAATCCTCGATTTATGGCCTAAAAAATTCTCCCAGCTGCTGCTCTTCGGGTAGCCAACTCTTCTTTGATGCCTCCCTTCCGAACTATGACAGCTCCGAGGTATTTAAAATGGTTGACCTGCTCCAGGACCTGTTCTCCCAGCTTAATATGATGCCTTCTGTTCTCTTGTGATATCACCATGGGTTTTTAGAGCACCATCCTCTCTCACCATCAGTAAAGTACTGTTTCTTCTGTTGATGTTTGTATTCGCCCCGTCCTGGTCCATCTTCTCTCAATTATTTCCAGGATATGTAATCTGTATTTCCTCATCACAGATGTGATCTGCCTCAGTTTTCTTGCCTCATTCATGGTTCTGGCGTTACAGAATCCAATCCTTTTTTCGTGTTTTGGGATCGTGGCATCCGTTTTCATGCCAATGGCTTCCAGTCGGCTTTCATCACTGACAGTCATACGAGCCTCAGACTCCGGATGTCCTTCACATTTTTTTGCATTTATTGCTGTTTCCGTAACAGTTAAGATTTTTTACATATATAATGGTGTTGGCCCTGTGTCAAAAACCCCCCACTTGGAGGACCAGGGTACCAGAATTTTGTCTGACCCCTACCCGAACAGACATGTTCAGCTTGTTTGAACCTACCAGGAGTAAAACTCCCGCTGGCATACCTCTCGGGGTTGTTAGGGTACGCAAGCTGCCATACTGCTACAAGGTATAGATACTATTGATTGCTGCAATGATATTAACAGGGTTAAAATACATAAAGGTGTTGATGAAAAAGGTTTAGCCTTTAAGTATTCATCACAGGTGAAGATCTGGTTAGTTTTGTGAAGTTTCTTAAAGAGTTCACCTGGCAACTCGTAATGGGTACTTAGCTGCCAGTAAGGTTACGGTTGGCTTCTGTTCCAGTCGATGTTCATTTTTTGAAGGTTGTAGACTGGTTGGTCAAGTCTGGTGGCGATAACACGTCCCAAGTAGTTGCATGGGGTAACTACGAAGATGGTATAGCGTCTTCAAGACTCGTCTGATTTTGGTGTCTAGTTCTACTGAAGGCCACTTATACCACACATTTGTTCTACAGACTAGAACCACCAGTTGGTACCACAGACTGGTATCGTGAAATAGGAGAGAAACAAATATCCTTCCTGAGTATTGGGTCTCCTCATACGAAAATCATGTGTCCCCTCCCTTTTCATTCCACCATCAAATCTGCCTGAGAATTTTACCCTCTGTGAATATTAATGTTAATCCCAGTGAGCGGAAAACACCCATTGCATTTATATAAAACAGTTTTACATTTATATATGCACTGGTTAAAAAGGTTAATATAATAATTATGTACAATATTTCTGTCATTATTCACTCCCTGCTCTATATGAATCTTTGGACGACTTATACGTTTGGTTCTCTAATGAGAAATCCACATGCAGCCGTCACCAGCTCTTGCAGTGGTGGTTCATGAAACCATCATTCTATATGCTGAGGTTGCCAGGCTCTATGAACTTTGACATCCACCAGTAATTTTCCCAGGTAAATATTGCAAAAATATAGAATTATAAAATGTACAACTCATTCCAAATTGGGAGATACAGACTTCTGCTCATGTCGATAGTTTCGGCTACTTTGTTAAGATTGCTCTTAAACGTTGTTTAGGGTTGTTGCGTGCATATTTTGACGCACATATTACAAAAATCGATATGGCTATTTAATATGGGAAAAATATAGACATTCATTCATTTGTGTATGAAAATGCTGTCTATGGTAAAAGCGAGAGAATCCATGTTTGATTCACACTTTTGATTATAGGAGTAATCGTTCTGGATATTGATCCGGCGCAAGGATATTGCGCTTACGTTTGTACTTATTTTTTAGGGCCAGAAAATATATTAATTTGCTTATTGTGTTTATGGCCTGAATTCATATGTATTACATATTATTAGTACAAGTAGAATCAGTCCTATATTGTATATTTTGGATGGGTAGGAGGGACTAGATTCTTGTTATTCCGGTCTAGCGAAGTATGAGTTGTCTTGACAAGTCGTGATGAGTTCCGATGTACCGTGATAATGGCGGGTACGCACTTTTCAAAGGGCTGGTAGATTCTTAAGGAAATATGATTCATGAAGTGGTTTTCTTCTAAAGGAGATGGTATCTCTACTATAGTTTATGTTAGAGACTCTCCTAAGGTACGGTACAATGTATAATTCGGACTCCATGTATTGCCAGACCCTATTTTGATGATCTCATGTCGATTCGACCTAGATGGAACATTGTGCTTCGTATCGCTAGGGTCATGTTTTGTATCGACGAAGATGACAGACTTTCCTGCAGCGGTTATGGCTACGTAAATTAACCTGATCACCGTAGAGCTGTATGGAAACATTTATGAAATCATTTATATACCCATTATAAATTAACTCTGGCTTATATTCTCCTTCCTATGAATGAGTGAACGACAACTCAGGGAGGCAGCCATGTTAGATTTCGGTCATCATATGTTTTGATCACTGCCAAGAGAACAGATTATTTATCCTATTATCGGACAGTGACAGGGAGATCTCAATCTTGCTAGAAACCCCCCCTTTCGTGGTTTCATAATATATACTACAAACTATGGACGTCAAGTAACTTTAGTTATTTACCGATCTGCCTTCACTGACGCGTTTAGTCAGATAGGGGGATGCGGCCATAATATATCATGACATTGAACTTTTGATGTACTGCCCATTATTTCTGAATGTGTCATGACTTCAGATCTGCTATGTATACCTACAAATTGATATGTCAACATACCATGATGTACTCGTATGTCCCAGTGTGTACGTCTGAATAAATTGAGTAAACAAAGATTCCAGCAGTCTGCATTGGTGCCTTGTAGACACAAGTGTATGAGTGGTTATATTGGTCAGCACACGAACAGTACACCATTCGCGGTAATCACACTCTACACTTCTACTTCATACATACACCATCCTGCGTCGGTTGGAGTGACCAAGTTTAGGGCCTGCTTCCCCTGGAGCCTTTGCCTTCCCTAACTCAGGACTAGGGTGAGTTACCCATTTACAGCTGGGTAGACTGGAGCATGCCTGATCTCAACAACACACCACTCTTCCTTACAGAGCATACCGACTGACACTTTACAGAGTGGAAAGAAGGAAAGAAACTTTACAAGGGTGTTACTTTACAATAGAATCCCACTATGACTTCGTATTCAGGTTCTTCGGATTCCTGGCTTTTCGTATTAGTAAAGGTATAGTTTTTTTTACTGCGTAAGTTCAGAAGATGCTCAAAAACGTTGTCTTGTCCTTTAAATTAGAATCCTGATTCAATTCTTTATCATGGCTTGTCTGAACTGTCTTCTTGACGACTTGAATTTGCAGTGCGGTAATCGTTAAAATGTTTCAGATTTTAAGCAACATTCGGCCCATGCATCCACATTGCTACGTGGAGGTGAAGTGAAATCATAGATGTTGTATTTTAACAACTCAAGTGCTTAAACAATAGCAAGTAACTTGCTGATTTTGGTAGGGGTATATCGCAACTACCCTCTTTTATCTAGAATCGTCTTCAACACAAAGTAAATTAATATTATCTGCATGTCATCTACAAGTTCATGTCTCTTACAAGACCATATAATGTTTTGCCTCTTCCGTTGATTTTTATTATGTTTACACTCATTATTTCATAGATCTATTATGGATAATCTCTTTCAAGATTGACAACTTATCGTAATTAAAAGTTACAAGAAATCTGATTTTCTGGTTCCATCCCCGACAGAAAATCGGAGGTAACAGTAGCCGTATTAGCGATAAGACAAACTCTCACTGTCGCATCTCTGCTGTTACGTTTTAATCCGTGCGCTCCAATTCACATTCGTTATCTTCCTATTGACACTTGGTATCACCACACGAAATTGACACGAATGATGACTGAATTGAATGCCAATATTGCTTCACCGGTTTCTAATCTCACAAAGGTTGTTCAATTAACCTGTCTTGCTACTTCACACCAGAAACTGTGACGAAACCGTACAGAATCAACTCAGCTACTGGCCCACATGAGAGTCAGTGTGGTTTAAAACCATGTCAGCGATAAAATAATTAGTAAGGGATGATCCATTAGGCCCAGACATGGCATGAATTGAAGGAAGAAAATTTAACCAATGAACAGCGCACACAATTCAGTACCTAAAATGAAAGGCAGATGAATAATGGCGGAGACGAGAGAACACCAGGAAAAGAGAACGGACAATGCTCACACACACACACAAATATCCACAATGGCCCAAACATGGACAATAGTTTGACTGTGACATGATAAACACAAATATGGACAATAGTTTGACTGTGACATGATAAACACAAACATGGACAATAGTTTGACTGTGACATGATAAACAAAAACATGGACAATAGTTTGACTGTGACATGATAAACACAAACATGGACAATAGTTTGACTGTGACATGATAAACACAAACATGGACAATAGTTTGACTGTGACATGATAAACACAAACATGGACAATAGTTTGACTGTGACATGATAAACACAAACATGGACAATAGTTTGACTGTGACATGATAAACACAAACAACCACAGGCCATATTATAGTTAGTTATAAACGAATTGGTGTTATTATCTTGTTGTTGACTCAAGTACTTTTAATTTAACAGTAATATGATTATGTGTATAGCCATGCATGTGAATATAAAATGGTTGTGTATATAACCATTTTTGTGTGAATAAAATGATGACTGAAAGTATAGTTATGGTTGAATGTAAAGTAATAATTGTGATCATATTAAAGATATTTTGTAGTGATGGTCGTGAGTACAGTGGCGAATGAAAGTAAAGTGATGGTTGAATGTAAAGTAATAATTGTTATCATATTAAAGATATTTTGTAGTGATGGTTGAATGTAAAGTAATAATTGTGATCATATTAAAGATATTTTGTAGTGATGGTCGAATGTAAAAAAATAATTATGATCATATTAAAGATATTTTTTAGTGATGGTTGAATGTAAAGTAATAATTGTGATCATATTAAAGATATTTTGTAGTGATGGTGGAATGTAAAGTAATAATTGTGATCATATTAAAGATATTTTGTAGTGATGGTGGAATGTAAAGTAATAATTGTGATCATATTAAAGATATTTTGTAGTGGTGGTGGAATGTAAAGTAATAATTGTGATCATATTAAAGATATTTTGTAGTGATGGTTGAATGTAAAGTAATAATTGTGATCAGATTAAAGATATTTTGTAGTGATGGTCGTGAGTAAAGTGGCGAATGAAAGTATAGTGATGGTTGAATGTAAAGTAATAATTGTGATCATATAAAAGATATTTTGTAGTGATGGTCGTGAGTACAGTGGCGAATGAAAGTAAAGTGATGGTTGAATGTAAAGTAATAATTGTTATCATATTAAAGATATTTTGTAGTGATGGTCGTGAGTACAGTGGCGAATGTAAGTATTGTGATGATTGTATTTAGTGGTAACTAATACATTTGACTATTATAAAATTAGCTTTACTTTCTTGAATTTCTTGTGCAGACATTAAACGTCTCATGTCTCATCCTTTAACCTACATTTCTCTCATCTCTCTTCTTACTGGCTGTAGTAGACTAGATAATGTAATCATGAACGTCGTTCAACAGAAATGGAATCCAGTGGACTGACTAAACAGCTTGACTATCCAGATTTTGCAGAAACCCTAGCACTTCCATAACCGCAATCAGAAGCAAGACAAAATGATAATAACTGATTATAGATCACAGCAAGTGAGTCTGAAATTACACAGAGAAAAATTAAAGATAATGAGAGTAAATGCAGGAAAATATAACAACATTGTACTGGAAGAAACGCCACAACAGGATGTTCTCGTAGAATCATACATATATCGTGGCAGCAATATGTTGTTGTTCGTCCATCACGGGTGATAAAGACCACTCTGTTCATCCAATTATTAGGAATATGTTAGGTTAGTCTATGGGTACGAAGGTGACTGTTGAGCCCGATGCAGGCCTGGAAAGATCTCGGACAATGTGGGCAGGGAATGTTTGCTTCATGTGAAGGTTTTATTACACGGTCTTTTCTAGCTTGTCTCCGCTGTTCCGCTGCTGCTGCTTTTCTGGATGATTCGCATGCCGCTGCACCTTTACGAAGAGATGTGCGCCAAGCAGTTCGGTCTTGCGCAGCAGCGTCCCTTGTGCCAGGGTTTATGCAAAAGGTTTTAATGAAGTCTTGAGCGTGTCTTTGAAGCGCTTCTTTTGGCCACCATGGGAGCGTTTATCCTTTTGCAACTCACCATAAAAAAGTATTTTTGGCAACCGATGGTCTGGCATGCGGACTACATGACCTGCCCAGCGAATCTGTGACTGGATCGGAATAGTGTCGATGCTAGGGATACCAGCTCTGTCAAGGTCGGCCGTATCCGGGATCGTGTCTTGCCATTTGATGTTCATTACCTTTCTGAGACAGAATGTATTGAAGTGGTTAAGCTTCTTTACGTGGCGCCTGTATACAGTCCATGTTTCACATGCATAAAGCAGCACTGGAAGCACCGCAGCTCTGTACACCTTCAGCTTTGTCTGTAGACTAATGCTACTTTGATGCCAAACGTTGGTGTATAGTCTGCCAAATGTGCTGCTGGCTTTGGAGATCCTGGTGTTCATCTCATCATCAATCACGACGTTCTGGGATAGTGTGTGATGATGTACATTGATTCACCGATAAAATTATTAATTGTAAGTATAAAAATAAGGTAGAAATGAAAATAGTGGAGTTATGAAGTTTCTTCTTCACCCACGCCACAAGCGCGTTGATTTTAGGAAACCATATTGTGGAATAGATAGTACCATCGTTTTCTAGTGTCCTTGAAAATCTATTTAATAACATTGTGACACGAAAAGCCTATTCATCTAGACGGAGTGAGAGAGGGAGAGACAGAAAAATGATACCGTTTGCACGCGTGGTTTGAATCTAAAACCTAGCGAAAACGTGATATTGTCGTTAGCCGTTTGAAAATACGACACAAATTCAAAATATGTTCGGCAATTGGGTCACGCAAACAACCTTAGCTCTTATAAAAATGACGTATTTCTGACGTAATACGGGAGACTGTCGTTTTTAGTTTGAAAATAGCGGTAGAAAGAAGTGAACAGGTGGTAGTTTATAGATTTCAATATTATTGAAGACTAACATGGAAAAAATTATGGAATTTTGAACCATTATACATAGGCTCATAAAACTTATATATTCGGGTGCCATAGTGTCTCCTGACAAATAATATGGTTTCATTTACCCTATAGTCCAACTAACAGCCAAGATATGGTCATAATACTAGATAGTCACACTGGTGTTCTGACATTCGCTATCGGTAACGTATTTTTGCACGAGTTGTCGAAAAGAGGCATGAGAGGGTGGGGCAAAGTCCAAAAGAGGGGAACGTTAGGTCTGCGAGATAAATGTAATATGATTTGGAGGGGAGTTTGAAAGGGGAAAGAAATTATGGGATGGCTCAAACTGAATATTTTTTTTTTGGTAGAGTTAGGCCAAAACCAAGTCTATTTTTGACGAATGCCAAGTTCGGACGGACAGACCGACAGAGGTACACTAACATTGGACTGAAATCGGACATTAGTTTTAAAAATTTGAATAGACAAACTTAGTAGTTAGATCTCATTGGTCGAAATAGTTTAGATTACTGGGAAAGTTGAAGGCTCGATGCCATTTTCACGAAGACTGTTCACAGAAGCAGGACGCTTGAGAGCTGAGAAGTGTGACGTGCCCTGAATATAGATATAATTAATAAAAAGTATAAGGGCGCCATAGTCCAGCAAGCAGTACATCTGAGGTTGTGCTAATTCAACGTTCCTGTGTGTATTCATTGAATTGTGGTAAGACCGAAATTATAAACATTATTTATACTATTAATTATGTTGTTTGACTTGGGTAATGAAGAAAATATTACGACTGTAAGTAAAGAAGTCATTAGTAGACTTATACAAGCCTATTTGTTGCTCCACCATGTTATCAAGCTACCAGAGAGGTAGTAGTAAAATATTTATAGGTTGTCACCAGGAATCACATCACCTATCACATTGTATGGAAAAAGATCATTGAGAATAGCAGAGGCGTTGCAGACATTAGGGAGAGGAATATGAAAACTTGTACAAAGTGTTACCTCATTTTATGGAGATGTGCTGAGTTGGTCAGAGAGATCTGATCCAGGTATTTTAGGTTAAATATAATGTTTGTAAAATTGGTGGATTAGGTATTATGCTAAGACAGAACATAATTTTCATGTTACAGGGTTTTTGTCTGGCACTAGTCAGGTGCCAGATTCCTGTGTGAAAAAGTTACTCCAGCAGTGATAGAGGTACTCGCGGCCTACCCTATTACTTTTGGGACAAGATCAACAGTGGCTGTTGGCAGATCATAATCTATGTTCAATCCTCCAGTGCCAGATAAGTAAACAAGCCCTGGCACGAGGAGAATTTATCAACTTTTCCACTTCATAAAACCTGAAAAGGAAATATAAATAAAGACTATCTGTCAAGAAGTAAAGTGTATCAAGAGAAAAGAAACATTGTGACAAAGACTGGGCGTGATGTTAACACCCCAACCAGCCAGTTCATAACACTTTAAAAATAACTAGAAATTTTACAATACCATAAAAACTACAATATATATGATTAAGGACAAATTGTCCTCTTTTAGTTAATTAAGTATGCCTATTAGTTATGTATATATATAAATTGATCTCATGTGATTTGACAGTCCTAACCAAAAGAATCTTAGGTATAGGACTAATAAAGTTATAAAAAAAATTGTATATTACTAACTTTTAACAACCGGTGTTGGTTGATTTGATCACATAGACTTTAATATTTGTTTGTGTGTGTGTGTATTAAGGTTAGTGTTAAATTATCATCACACCACACTTGCATAACCCTAGACATTAAACGTAGCTATCATACATACTAGTCAAGAATAGGTCTGATTGAGGTCATAAGGTGGTAGCAGAAAGGTGTCCTGATAACTCAACCCAAACTTTGTTATAATCAGGGACCTTCAATGCTGACCTCATTCAGTACAATAGTACTGCAGAACAACATTGCATAACATCAAAAACCACCACATAGTGTGCTACCAAGGTATGTGAATCTGTTCACAACTTTAAGTTTTTCACCATTTACTTTGATGATTGGCTCAGTATAAACTGTGCCGGAAGCTGGCTGGTACATGATTTCTGTTTTTTCCGTGTTGATGGTAAGCCCACAATTGGAACATGCTCGGAGAATCTATCGACGCTATTCTGCAGATCAGCCTCTGAGCCAGCACTGAGGGCACAATCGTCAGCAAACAGAAGATCCCTGATGGTGTGTGATTTAACCTTGGTTTTTGCTTGAAACCTCCTAAGGTAAACAATTTTCCATCAATACGATATCTGATGTCGATTCCTATGTCCCCGTCTCTAAAAGCATCAGTCAGCATAGCAGAAAACATGGTACTGAACAGAGTCGGTGCAAGTACACACCCTTGTTTAACTCAATTTGAGACGGGGAAAGGTTCCGTTTGCTCACCGTTTTCCTGAACTCTAGCCTGTATTACATCGTGCAGTTGTTGCACTATTGTGATAATTTTCTTTGGGCAGCCGTATTTTGCCATGATCTTCCATAGACCCTCTCTACTGACCGTTTCGAACGCATTTGTCAAATCGATGAAAGCTGTGTACAGGTCACAGTGTTGTTCTTAGCATTTTTCTTGTAGCTGTCTTGCAGCGAACACCATATCGGTGGTTCCACGTTCTTTCCGGAATCCACACTGACTTTCACGTAGAAAACCTTTGTCAAGATGAGCCATAAGGCGATTCAGAAGGATTCTGGTGAATATCTTCTCTGCTACTGATAATAGAGAGATGTCTCGATGATTGTTGCAGTCTTGGCGATTACCTTTACGTTTATACAGATGTATAATTGACGCATCTTTGAGATCGTGTGAGATGGTTTCACTCTGCCACATTTGCTGGAAGATCATGTGAAGTTTCTCTATTAGAACTGTACCGGGAAGTGAATCGGAGTAGGGGGCCTTTCCACTAGAAAGTTGACGAATCGCTTTTTGAGTTTCTTCCAGAGTTGGTATATCATCTAGTGCTTCATTTATAGGAATTTGGTGCAGGCGGTTGATGGCTTCGTCGTTTATAGATGATGTCTGGTTCAGAATATTATTAAAATATTCGACCCAGCGTTGGAGAATTTTTTCCTTGTCTGTAATTAGTGTTTTTCCATCTGCATTAAGGAGGGGAAATGATCCTGATGATGTTGGACCATATACCGCTTTGAGTGCACGGTAAAAACTTTTCATGTCATGGCTGTCAGCAAAGCCTTGGAGCTCATCTGCTTTATTACTCAGCCATGAGTCCCGCATCTGGCGTAGTTTATGTTGGACGATATTACGCATGTTGTTGAAAGCGTCTTTCTTGGATGTAGATTTTGGATCATTTAAATATGCTTTATAGAGTGGTTGATAAGGGGCATCCCTGTCGTACTCCTGTCTTCACCTCAAAGGTTAGGTTAACCACTTATCAACAACTCTATTTTTAACAGTCATAGACTGGGTGATGCGCCAGACAATAGAGGGCAGTCCAAGAGGAATAAGATGGACTACATTTTCTACATTAGAAGATCTGGAATATGCAGATGCCATTGCACTACTAGCACATTCACATCAACACATCCAGGAAAAAACGGATAGACTTAATAAGTATAGCCAGAAGGTGGGCTTGAACATCAATCTAAAGAAGACAGAGGTCATGACGCTCAATGTGAGCAACTCTGAGCCCATATCATTAAGGAATCAGCAACTGGAACAGACAGACACCTTCACATACCTAGGATGCATAGTAACACCAGACGGCGGAGCAACTAAAGACATCAACAACAGAATGAACAAAGCAAGAACAGCCTTTTTTAGTCTAAACAACATCTGTAAGTCCTCTCAGTACAGCACAAGGACAAAATTAAGATTATATCAGAGCTGTGTGCTTTCTGTGCTTCTCTATGGCGCGGAATGCTGGAGAGTTACAGAGAAGGAAATGTCGAAATTGTCATCTTTTCACACAACATGCCTAAGAAAAATTCACCGAATCTTTTTGCCGAATACCATCACCAACCAAGATCTGCTTACTCGGAGCAAGCAAGAGGACATGCACACCATCATAGCTGGCAGACGCTGGAGCTGGGTTGGCCATGTCCTCAGAAGTGACCTCGATGCCATCACAAGAACAGCTATGCTATGAACCCCTGAAGGAAAACGACCAAAAACCACTTGGCGGAGGACTGTGGAGGCTGAGATGCAAAGAATGAACCAGAGTTGGGGCACTGTATGAAGGATGGCATCCGACCGAGCAAAGTGGAATCAATTTGTTGTTGCCTACAAGACGCCACCAGGCGTGATGGCCACTGACTGCATTGACGGTCGGCGGCTAAGGATCAAAGAAGAAGAAGAAGAAGAAATATGCTTTATAGAGATGGTGTTTCTCAGCCAACATCTTCTTTATATCATCTGAGTTTTCATCAAAGCAGTCATTTTGTTTCTTGATGGCGGGACTCAGGACCTCTGAAGCAGTGTTGTAGATCTGCTCACTTAGGGCTGCCCAATTTATTTCCACACTTTGGTCGTCTAACGAGATAGATTAGAGACAGTCTTCTAGGGTGTCAGTAAATGACTGATTTTTATTTTCTTTAGTTTGGTGGCATCCAGCCTTTTTAAAATTTTCTTCCCCTGAGGGCGCCTGGCTGGTGGGATACGAATTTTAAGTTTAGACACAATGAGGCGATGATCAGTCCAGCATTCGGCACCACACATGGACTTGGTCACCCAGACATCTTGCCTGTCCTTCTTCCTAACAATTACATAGTCAATTAGGTGCCAATGCTTTGAGCGAGGGTGCATCCAGGAGGTCCTGTTGCGGGTAGGAAGTCAAAAAATGGTGTTGGTGACAAGGAGGTCATGTTCTGCGCAAGTCTGGAGGAGAAGAAGTCCACTGCTGTTACGGCGACTCACTCCGTACTTTCCAAAAGTGCCATTCCAGGAGATGTTATCTGAGCCTACTCTAGCATTAAAGTCACCCAGAATGATGAGCTTATTTGCTTTAGGAACTGATGCAATGACTGCATGCAGTTCTTTGTAAAAATTATTCTTGACGTCATCCTGGTTTGTCATTGCAATATAGACACCGTTAGAGGGACGGACCGGCACGATGCTGACCACATTACCCCTAATGTGCCGATGATCAAGAAAATATGGACCTAACACCATATTCCCAATATGCCTCAACGGACGTGTAACGAGATCCCTAAAGGGACAGACAATGATTTCAAAATAAAAATACAAAAGGCTAGCGGTGTTTTCATTGTATTAGGAAATATGTGTAGATCTAGAGGAATCAAGTCCTACAGTACAATTTCTATTAAACACACAACTTCTATTACAGGCATAACTTCAATTTAACACATAACTTCTGTTAGACACAACACTTTTATTTCAACACGTCATCAATCGTTGTCCATACACTTTAGCTTCCCAAGAAGCATAGGCCTTCAAGAAAGACATATCAAGTCCTCCCGTCACGTGCTATCAGCTCAAGTCCTCCCGTCACGTGCTATCAGCTCAAGTTCTTTGTCTTCCTCATCATTTTTATTTCTCTCTCCAGTTCTCTTTTCCCAGTGTTTTGGTTACCTCTGCCTCTTTCTCTGGAGATTCCAGAACAAGGACTCTGTCTTGTAATGCTTTTAACTATTTCCTCAAGTTTGTCCTATCCATCTCCAGCGTCTTCTTCTCATCTCGTGTTCCAATGGCATTATCTGGTCCTTGATATGAATTCAACATTGGTAATCTTTCTGTTTTCTTAACCCTATATGTCCAATAAAAAGACAAATGGGCTCAAGAAGCATTCCTGTCTCACTCCAGTTCTTATCCCAAACGGTTCTGTAAGTTGTCCTTCATGAAGAACTCTGGATGCTATGTCTTCTAAGTTTATTGAGCTAATTATCTTCTTCCATAATGCCTCATTAGTTTCCAAAGTGATTCTCTGTTTACGCCAGGCTTTCTCAAACTTTGTATCATGTAGGTACTCTTGAAATAATGTTCAGGTCTCAGAGACCTCTGCATACAATTTATTATATCTACATCTCATGTCAATGTTCTTGTGAGTAGAGAATGATTTTTTCTGTGGATCTGTTTATTTTATCCAACGTATTAGCCTACTCTGTATGTGTGGTCACTCCCCCCCTCCTCCCCCCCCCCCCCCCCCCCCCCCCAATAAGGATATCAATTCTAATGCAAATCAATATGTAGGTAGAAGACGGTTTTACTTTTTTCTTATTTCCTCACAGATTATCTCAAATTTCTGCTCTACGTGATACTTATGACATCAAAATCAACGAAATTAATGTACAGCTGTCTCTGCCTTTCTGAGCACTGCTCTATAATGTTCCTGAGGGTAAATATATGAGGTGTTGGGCACAGAATTTCAGTTGCTAGCGCGCGTGGCTAGCCTCGGCTTCGCGCAGGTGTGTCCGTGTCTGTCCCTAGTCGTGGTGTGCGACGGAACAAACGGGATAATTTGTCTTCCTTTTGTTACTTTCACAATTGCCTCCACGGCTGGCGGAGTTGGGAATTTAAAGTTGCTACCAAAGTGAAATGGGTTCATTTTCGATACAAGACAACAGGAGGCTGAGACACTTGGGAGTCATGGCCCAATTGGGCCCGCCCCCCTTAGAGTGTAAAGGAGTATACTGGGCCGAAACACTTGTCGGACGGGGGGGACCACTTCTGATGATCAGATTGCCTCCTGTTGTATCGCCCTGCAAAGAGTTTCCTATCGTAATGACAAATGGTTTCTGCTAGCGCACTTTTAGTGCTTATTAAAAACTTTAAATGACTTTTTAGCCAACATTTGTTAAACCAAAAAAAAACAAAAAACAAAAAAAATAGTTAAGTTTAGTTTACCTTTTTCAAAATAAGTCTCTTTCATTCCCTTTCATAAATTTTACAAACTTTTAAGGCAAACATAATAATTTTTGTTGAGCAACTGGCTTCAGCAAAAAATAGAATTTAATTTTTTGAAGATTGGCTCTGTAGATTTAATTTAAATAAAGGTTGTACATTGTTATAGTTAATGCTACTTACAACACGAAAGTTTATTGACAATGTTGTATTGTAAAGCTACTAAAACTATATGTCAAAGAAATATAATTTAAAACAAATATAGCCTAATAAACAGTTTTATGCAAGATTTTGAAAAAAGAACACTTGTAATGTTTGTTTTTTTAAGTCACGACCTCTCGTTGAATCCCAGTTGAGAAACACTGGTCTACAATATAAACTGCCTTTTTAAAGTCCTTAAATGCAATGTATACAAATGGTTTCCATTCTAGACTGTGTTCAGCTTTTATTCTCAGTGTGGGTATCTGGTCTGTACATGATCTGTTTTGTCTAAAACGTGCTTTTTAGTCTCTAATTTGCCTGTTGTGACAAAACATCATTCGCTCATTCGTTTTTATCCATCGTTTCACTCTCTTCCTTTTTGTCCTCATCTACCGGTAATTGTTTTTCGTTTTATTATACGAACGGATTTACTCTTCCCTTAGATAACAGCAAGCTGGACAAGATTGCAGGGCATCTTGTTATCTATAAAGTAGGGAGTTCAACGCTTCGATGAGGCGGGAACAACAGATTAGGTGAGTAAAACATATCACTTATCATGAACGTGGATGTTAGACGGTCACTTATGACATGGTAACTTGTTTATCTGCCTGGCAGACCCAAGAAATTTACGATCCTTGTTTCCAACCATCTGGAAAGACAACCATACTTACCGGTAATTGGTGACGTAACGTGTCTGGCAATGCAGGGTATATCACTACTTGATATCATCATCTCAACCCATAACCCGTCATGGGTCGTAGGGGTGCCATGGTGGAAGCATCAGCAGACAGGGTCCTCCACTGCTCTCTATTCTCAGCAATGCGTACAAGTGTGGAGAAACCGTGTCCTGCCCATTCTTTGATGTTATCAGCCCAGGATTTTCTTTGCCTTCCTCTTCTCCGTTTACCTTCGACTGTTCCCTGGAGGATCGTTTTCGAAAGGGAGTCATGGCGAGTTACATGCCCAAACCAGGCAAGCTTTCGACGTTTCACTATTGACAAAAGTGGTTCTTGATGGCCTGCATAGGTGTTTATCTTCTCTCTAACATAGACATTTGTTTTGTGCTCTTTATAGCAAATGCGCAAAATTCTTCTATAACATTTATGCTCGAAAGCCTGAATCCTTCGCTCCGTATCTGCAGTGACTTGATATAGATTAGTGAATTCATCCCACCCCTTTTAATAATTACCCACCCCAAAAATGAAAGATACGTAGAACTAAGTGATACAATTAGGATACCCATCTAGAAGTAATTAGTAATAGTAAATAAACTAACCCCCGTACAAATATTTGCGGGAGGCTGAAAATATTGGGCATATACGTTTGAGAGGACCTTGGAATTTTACTTCGAACACGCAGAGAGAGAAGAGATGCCAGATAAGAGATAGGAAAGATTCTCTGTGAGTGAAAAGTGTAATAATGTTAATTAAATAATCTTACGAACATTAATGTTAATCAGAATCGACGTCATTGCACTCCAGGCAAACCCATAGGTGCTCAGCCTCCTTCAGCAAATGTCAAAGGGTTTGAATGCTAATTTATTCTGTTGCGCATTGGTTGTATACACGCCGGATGTGTCCTCTCAAACGTCCATCCCTGCAGGTCTTACGTTTGATGCCGAATTCCAGCAATCTTAGCCTTGATGATTCATCGTTTGCAATGTCATTCTCTAATAGACGAACATGAATCGCCTTCAGTATTTCTTCCTTATCCATGGCCAATGCACGTTTTAATGGGTGCTCTTGAAGCTAGTCTGTCAGCTCTTTCATTGCCACGTACCCCGGCATGACCAGATTAGTAGATCCATTTCAGTTATTGAAGATTCGATGCTTCTATGGAGGTTTTCCTTTCATGTCAAAGCCAACCACATGGGACCTTTCGAAGCATGGATTGTGAGTCTGATACAATAAATGCCTTTCTTAATAAAGTCTCAGCCAGCCATCTTAAGGCAGCAGTAACTGCCTCTACCTCCATTCTTATGCTGGATGCTGTTATCATGTAAGCCCCGCTATGTTCAGCGACGGTTCTGCCCTTTAGCAGAGAAGCCCCACCCTGATTTATTTAACGAGTGAGAAGTATTCACGAGTTAGAAGTGTGAACGATGGTTTGGTTTTGATAGGGTAAAATGAGTGTATATTTAGCAAAGGGAATAAACTAGAGATTACATCCCTTAATGAATTAGTGAGTTGTGCTCAGAAAAAGTATGCACGTGAATATCGTGTTAGTGAGTTGTGCTCAGAAAAAGTATGCACGTGAATATTGTGTTAGTGAGTTGTGCTCAGAAAAGGTACGCACGTGAAAAGTGTGATTAATGATACATGAGAGGGGTGAACGAATAATGTAAGAACAGGAATCAGGCGGTTGATATTGAGACGCGCTAGGCGTAGGAAGGAAAAAGGGTTTTCTCCCAAGTGTTAAAGTTAGACTTAAGAAACGCGCTCAGCGTAATAGATGTGTGAGAAAACATACTCAGTCTTCGATGATTAGCAAGATTTATGCTGTGAGAAATAGAGTGTATAGAAAACGCTCAGTACATTATGTACCATAAATTTGGTGTACGGCAGTATTTTTATTGTGATAGTATTTTATTCTGAGGACATGATAGTTCTGAAAGAAAAGAAAATGTATTTCGTTTGAGAACAAAACCAGGTACGTTGAACACTTTTATATATCAGTAGCATGTGTAGCTCAGCAGACCAGGTCTGAGCAGAGAAGAATAATAGACGAAATCTTGGCAAAACGACAGCCCTGGCGGTATGGCCAGTTTTCTCTTAGTGAGATATACCAAGAGACATATGAAAAGAAAAATATAAATAAAATAAACAGTCAGTACAGAAGAGAGACAAGAAGTTTCTACCTGAAGAATTAAATGAAATTGTAATAGCTGAAATAAGCAAATAGTAAGAAGACAAGAAATCAGCAGTTTTGAATATTGAATACTTTTGTAGCTGAAGAAGCTGTTGTTATGAAAGACTGTTAACCTCGTTAATAAAGTTCAACCTTTGACATCTTCACTGCTATTACTAAGGTGAATTCGTTTGAAGCAACAGAGAGTATGAGAAAATATCTTTGTCAGTCTGAGAGAAGGAAGTTTGTCCCATTTACCTTACAACATACTATCTACTGAAAGGGCAGTGGTCCGAACCTTCTAATACGACTCACGGCTACAGATATTTTGGTGCGCGTGACCAGCCCTACACTATGATAGTTCAAGAAACTTTTATAAAGCAAGACAGCCTCTCCTCAGATGTCAGTTTGGGCATCACATATTAGGTACAGTTGCATCAAGTATTTTCGTATCTAGCCCTACAACGGTCACAGACTATTTTGGTGCACCTGACCAGCCCTATACAAGATAGAGATTTAAAAGACTACAGACAGAACGAAGGTCAAGTTCATTAAGAAGATACAAATCAAAAGAATCCTGCGAGCGGAGAAGAAACAAATCAAGACAATACAGAAGTCAAGTGAATCGACATCAAGAACAACGAAGGCTAGCCAAAACATCACGAAGGTCAAGTTCACTATATCACCCGACAACCGTCAGAATGCAGGCACATGCATGAGATAACAATCTGAATGATCAACAGGCCCAACGCGCAAAAATAATAATATACAGCCGTATAAGACAAAAATTGTGTTGATTAATTCTAAAATACTGGAGGAGCAAGTGTTTATCCCAATCAAGAAAAAACAGATGATGTAGCACTGAAACATTTAGAAACAAATTAAGTTAATTATTAGTGTAGTCAGTTAAATTATGAGAATTAGATTGATAATTGTTTTGTAACTCATAAGAATTATAAGTATTGTACACAGATATTGGTTAATAATTCTCTTACAGGTCAACCAAGAGATTTATATTAGTTTTTTTACAGGTGTTTCTATTAACACTAACACTTACAGGTCAAGACAAGATGCAACAACAACAACAACTTACGGTGGGTTTGGATCCCAATGTGGCTGCTCTTGAGCAGGTAGCCAAGGCTATGACATCCATTAGAAATGAAAGTAAGTTCCAGAATATCCGGAACAGCATAACACCATATGCAGGGAATCCTACTTTATGTAGAAAATGGTTGCTCGAGATACAAAGATATTGCACTTCGGTCAATATGGACCAAGATGAGTACAAACAAGTTGCATATCTTTCCTCGGGTGGGTTAGTAGTAGATTTCATAAGACGCAGGTTTGACACTGTCCCAGATGAAACATGGGAGGAGTTTAGGAAAGAACTAATAAGAAGGTATGCCCAAATTACGGATGCATCTTACGCGTGGACGCTGCTGAGGAGCATACAACAACAAGCAGAGGAACCAATTCAAATGTTCAGCGACAGGTTGTTAAACCTAGCGGAAGAGGTTTTCTTGGGACAACAAATTAACCAACAAGAGGTGGAAAAACAGTTGGTGGGCATATTCGTAGATGGGTTGAATGGTATACCAATTAAATTACATCTCCTCATGAAGGACCCACAAAACTTGTCACAGGCCATTGCACTTGCTACAGCCGAAGAGAACCTCAGAAGAAGATTGGACCTCAGGCTTGGTAGAGTGGTTCCATGTGAAGAAACACAGGAAGAACCTATGGAGATAGGACATTGTCAACAAAGAAGGATAGAAAGACGAGGGAGAGGAATGGAAACGTTTTATAGGTCAAGACAGGTAGACCGCAAGCCAATCGTGTGCTATGCTTGCAATAGGCTGGGACATAACGCCTTTGCGTGTAACTATAGGACACTAGAGCCGCAGCACTCAATAAGGAGAGTCGAGACCTTTAACCCGAGACATAGTAGACACACCGAAATCTTGTCCGGTGACTATTATAATTACACCCGTACACCAAGACCCAACACTGAAAATCACAACCCGGGTGTCACAAACATTAGTGGCAGAGGCCGACACACAAGAACTTAACCTCAGGGAAACATCAGACCCACTCACTGAGAGAGACCGACGTGAGAAAGGGTAGTAGTAGAAGGTCTCATCAACACAGACAGCTACGATACGGGAGTTGGAGAAGTGACGACGAGGGAAGAAACAAACAGTATATCGATAGTAGTGGAAAACAACAGCGGATGAACACAGATATACATGAAAATACATCCAGTGGTAGACAATCACATGGTCATTGGTGGAAAGGAGGAAAAGGCAAGGAAAGAGTACATCAACATAGGAATTGGTTTGACAAGAGAGGACGTCAAAAACAAACATGTCAAAAATACAGAAATAGGACATGCAATAGCAGTAAGAGTACATTCCCACGTTCTAATAGCAACTATGGATCAGAACATTGGGACAGCTTGAATAGGAGAAGAACTAGAATAGATGTGAGGAATTTTGTTGGAGAAATCAGGAGAGGAAAGCCAATAGAAATAAACAACATCAATGTTGGTAACCAACAGAAGTGCCAAATAAGGACACATAACGGGTACAAAATGAAGGTAGAACCGCTAGGAGTGTGGAGAAAGATAATATCTTCCCATCAAAATATCACAACAAAACAAGGTAATAGGAATAGACCATGGTCAAGCCAAGGTAAAACAACAGTCCAGAAGCAGAAAAACATACAGAGAGACATGGTCAGTGTTGGTACACAAACGGAAACAACTACGAGCATAAGCACACAAACAGTGGTGGTACCACAACATAGAGTTAACAACAAGATATACAGAGAGCAGAAGAAAGAGGAAACAAGGAAGCAGGACAAGATAGGAATCAAGAAAGATGTATGCACACCATTCAGACTCAATGCAGTGTTAGAAGAGAAAAAGCACACAAAAGAGAATGGAATACAGAGAGGTAACAGTGTAACGGAAAGGATGGAAAGGATTAAAATACCTGAACCAAGTATAGAGCAGTTGAGGAAAGAAATAAAAGCCATCCTTGGAAGAACTAAACCAGACATCGTGGTACTAAAGGAGATGAAAAAAATTCTGCAAGGAAAGTTTGATATAGATTTATCACAAAGAAAGGAAGAAATCTACAAGCTTATCGTAGAAGAAATAGAGGACGATAGATCGATGGATGTAAGAGGCTATCTAAGGAGCCATAGTATGTATAGTATGAGAGGCAGTGTTCAAGAAAGATGTACACGGATTCCCAATAACACACCACACTACACGGAAGGACAGAAACAACACAACAATACACATGAACGGATAGGGACACGTAGAATTGAAGCAACACAAAAGGATAGTGACTGGAAGGAGTCTAACAGGATAGGAGACAACTGGAGAGTAGGTTGGGAAGATGACTATGGAGAAACATCAACAGGCAGTCGCACAATGGCAGGAAGAACACAAGTCCATGCAGAACCGGGAACAACATCTGATCGGTTAACCCCAACCCCCCAAATCTTACACAGCGAACAAGAGGAGATGGGCACATATACGCCAGAAGAAGACAGGATACAAGTATGGCAGGATACAGAGAGTAAACAGTACAATGAGATTCTAGAAGACACGACAGGAATAAGGAAACAATGGAATAATGTTGAAACAGAAATAGATGCACCGTACAAACATACGAGAGCTGCAGAACAAAGAAACAGAGCACAGGAGCAGCAGCTATTGAAACAAATGGAGCAACAGATAGAGACTAATCAACAAAGTGATACAAGTCAAACTCAGAACATAGAGGACATATCAGCTAAAGATTCAGATTCACAGGAAGAGATGGAGGAAGAGAATATAAGAGGGATGAAGAGACAGCGGTCGTCGTCATCAGACGATTCAGAGGATTATAGAAGGCGTCTAGCAAAGTTGAGACATGTAGATGAGGTCAGACTGAGGAGGAAGAATAAGGTAAGAAATGGTGGTGCAGCGGAGGTGAAAGACATAAAGGCAATTATTCAATATATGGACAGGAAGTTTGAGAAATTGAAAAAGGAGAAGCGTAGTCATAGAGAAGTACAACAAAAGGAACAAGATAGAAAGACCAAGGGAACGGGTCAATGGGAAATAGACAGTGTCGACCAGGGAAAGTCAAGAAAAAACAAAGAGGAGGAAAGAAATAATGACAGAACAAAAATACAACAGTTAACTGCACTTTGTGCAGATTTAGAGAGGAAGTTGGAAGAGTTAGAAAGCAAACAGGAAATGAATAGACAAACATCAGAGAAAACGGAAGACGAAATAGCACCTTGGGCAGGTGATGATAGCAGTGAAGCCACAGAGAAGGCGAAGCAGAAAGAGGAAGAAGTTCAGAAACATGAAAGTAGTAGAACTACAGATCGAAGAGACTACCGATCTAAGAGTAGAGATACTATGGAGACAAGTAGGGATACGGGTCGAAGAGAATACCGATCCAAGAGCCGAGAGGCTAGTAATAGGAGACATATGAATCGAGGAGAATACCGATTCAGGACTAGAGAGAGCGAGGAGAATAGGAGAGATAATAGTAGAGAAAGAAGGAGGGATACGGATAGAAGGGATTTCCGATCCAAGAGCCGAGATAGGCTGAGAAATAGAAGTGTGGATAGAAGAGATACGGCTCGACGGGAATACCTATCCAAGAGTCCAGAGGGACTAGATACACAGAGAAATAGAACACATACAGATCGAGGGGATTACCGATCTAAGAGCCGGGAGGCTAGAAATGAGGAAGAGAGAGGAAATACGGATCGAAGGGAGTACCGATCCAAGAGCCGAGAGGCTAGAAAGGGAGATAGAAATAGGAGTAGTAGTATGAGAGATACTAGGAGTACAAGTCGAGGTAGCGACAAATTAAAGAGTAAAGAATCTGAGAGGAACCCAGGGAGTACGAGAAGGGAAGAAATGGAAGATAGAGGGAAACCGAGGCAAACGGTTGACGAAGTAAGAAGTAAGGAGGTTGAGAGAAACTCGGGAGATACACGAGATACAGAGGTAGAGAGGAAGCAAAGTATTGATGAAGTCAGAAGAGTAGAGGAAACAAAAAATAGTGATAAACTAGCGTTGGAAACGCTTAGAGCCAAGGAGGCCATGATCATGAAATTTTTGGAGATGAAGTAGTGAGGAAATAGGGAGAGAGGAGGCTATGGGAGGAGACATAGCATATTAAGATATATAACCAAGATGGCGGCGGTTGCTAGTCTTAAAAAGACAAGTATGATTGGTCCATACCGCACTTAAGAAGTAAACTGGGTACACCGGACCAATAGGGTACTGCAGTAGAGGAGACGAGTAAAGGAGAGGTAAGAAGTAGAGGTCATAGGAGAATGGCAGACTATAGTTGGTAAGCCGTGGTGACGACGGCAGGAACAGTGGAGATAGAGGTTGGAGAAGCCGTAGAGCAGAACACGGCAGAAACATGGAGTATTATGGTGAAATGGGAGAAATATGGAGTTACATATTTTGAGCAGTTGTAGAGGAAGACGGAAGGAATAATAGAGATTTTGATAAACCGTTGAGGAGGACGGCGGTTTTATGGGGTTTTCTGGGAGAAATATGGAGAAATAAGGGAAAATGAGATTTTGGGAAGCCGTGGAGCAGGACGGCAGAAATATGGACAAATTGGAAGAATAGAGACAAATGAAGTATGGAGTAATATGGAGACTGAGATGTTGAAGCCGTAGAGGAGGACGAGTGGAAATATTGAGAATAAGGAGATAAATGACAATGGGGTTATTGGGATGCCGTGGAGGAGGACGGCAGTGATGGTGAGAGATGTTGGGAGATGGGCGGAGTTGTGGTTGAGAAAGTGGGGAGCACAGTTCCAGAGAGGGAACGAGAGTAGCGGATATGAAAGAAGGAGAGTATAAAATTGCAGCGGGAGTCTAGTTGTTTGGAAACTAGATGCAGTAGTTCTACACTGAACATAAAAGTGAGCTTAGTAGGTCCGAACGATGGACTACTGCAGTAGTGGAAGAGAAGAGTAAAGAGGCAGGGAAGCCATAGATTAAGGGAGAGAGACGTAGAGAATGAGAAATTGAGAAGTCACAGAGAGGAGACGGAAAAGAATTACAAGATAACTAAAGGAGCATATGGAGAAACTATAGAGAATATGGCGGTAGATGAGAGCCATAGAGAAATGGCGTAGATATAGAGACGATACAAGGAGGAAAAATATGCAACTAAGAAGAACGATTAATGAGATAGGCAGAATTTCAAGATAATTCGCGTAGGCATAGGGATAATAAAATTGGGAGTAGAAATAAAAGGGATGGTAAATGGCTAATGAATATTATGTACAAGGTGTATTATGAAATGAGTTGTATTATGTACAAGTTGTAACATGAAAAGAGTTGTATTCAGTAAAATGTATAATATGAAAACAGTTTCATGATGGAAAATGTATACTATGAAATGGAAATGGTAGACAGGGAGATGAGTGAGGTTGATTAGAAGTGGAGAATAGCGGGTCTCATTGAGACATATGTTGATGAAGAGAGGGACGGAGTTCGTAATAGAAGAGGGAAGGAAGAGAGTGAGTGGAGATTTTTAGAGAAATTTTCTCTGTGAGAGAAATTTTGTTTTAAGGGGGGGAGATGTGTGAACGGTGGTTTGGTTTTGATAGGGTAAAATGAGTGTTGCGTGCATATTTTGACACACATATTACAAAAATCGATATGGCTATTTAATATGGAAAAAATATAGTCATTCATTCATTTGTGTATGAAAATGCTGTCTATGGTAAAGCTAGATAATTCATGATTGATTCACACTTTTGATTATAGGAGTAATCGTTCTTGATATTGATCCGGCGCATGGATATGACACCCATGTCCGTACTTATTTGTTAGGGCCAGAAAATATATTAATTTGCTTATTATGTTTATGGCCTGAATTCATATGTATTACATATTATTAGTACAAGTAGAATCAGTCCTATATTGTATATTTTTGATGGGTAGGCAGGACTATATTCTTGTTATGCCGCTCTAGCGGAAGTAGGAGTTGTCTTGACTAGTCGTGATGAGTTCCGAGGTACCGTTTACAATGGCGGTTACGCATTTTCCAGGGCTGGTATATTCTTCAGTAAAAATGATTTACGAAGTGGTTTTTCTTCTGTAGGAGATTGTGTCTCTACTAGAGCTTGTGTTAGAGACTCTCCTAATGTACGGTACCATGTATGATTCGGACTCCAGGTAATTCCAGACCCTATTTTTGATGATCTCATGTCGGTTAGACCTAGCTGGAATTTTGTGCTTCGCAACGCTAGGGTCACGTTTGTATCGACAAAGATGACGGGCTTCCATACAACAATTATGTCTACGTGAAGTAACTGGATTACTGTAGAACTGTATGGAGAAACTTTAGGAAATCATTCATATGTATTTCGAATTAACTTTGGCTTATATATATACCCTCCTGTGAGCGAGTGAGCGACAACTCAGGAAGGCGGCCATGTTACATTCCTGTCATCGTATTTTTGAATCACTGTCCAAAGAACGGGGCATGTATCTTACTATTCGGACAGTGGCAAGGAGATCTCAATTTTGATAGAAACCCCTTCCATGGTTTCATAATATGATATAAACTGTGAACATAAAGCAACTTTAGTTACTTACCGATCCGCCTTCACTGACGCGCTTAGTCAGATAGGGGATGCGGCCATTATGTATCATGACATTGGAAGCTATTGATGTACTACCCATTATTTATGAATGTGTCATGACTTGGGATCTACTATGTATGCCTGCAAATTGATGTGTCAACCTGTACCCATGATTTACTCGTTATGTCCCAGTGTGTGCGTCTAAATAAACTGTGTAAACAAAGATTCCAGCAGTCTGCATTGGTGCCTTGTAGACACAAGTGAATGAGTGGTTAGATTGGTCAGAACACGAACAGTACACCATTCGCGTTAATCACACTCTACACTTCTACTCCATATATACACCATCCTGCGTCGGTTGAATTGACCAAGTTTAGGGCCTGCTTCCCCTGGAGCCTTAGAGGGAAACTACTGCTTACAGCTGCCTTTGCCTTCCCTAACTCAGGACTAGGGTGAGTTACCCATTTACAGCTGGGTAGACTGGAGCATGCCTGATCTCAACAACTCTGTACACTACAATGGACATATACAGTAGTGGCACCACAAACAACATGTTACAGTGATTGATAGTGGAGCTTTACAGAAGAAAGAGAATACACCACACACTGACACTTTACACAGCACTCTACAGTGTGAGAGAACTTTACAGTGGTGAGCCAGATTCCTGGGTCCAGCCTACGCAGTTTTGTTGTGTTGAGAATCACATTTTACAGTTGCAAGAACATTTGTTTGACCACATCAACACCAGTAGGACAGCTATACAATCAATGTCAGCTTGACCTGTTCTGACAAGTGTAGCAATATCTGGGTCAGCACTTGTTGACATTTGGCACAGTACAGTCAGGGTTCTAAACTAGTGATTGTTTATCCTGCTGAAATAGAAGAGCAATGTTGAATTTAAAGTGCAAATTTCATCGTTGGATCTTCTTATGTGCTCAAAAAATTAAACAGTGTAACAGTTAGAAAGCAAATCTATTACTCAATAAAGTGGTAGTCTAATTTGTTAAAACTGAGCATACAGTACAATACATTACAACTGCAACACATTTCAGTATATAATGTACACATTTATGATTTATATGTATTTATGTTTATATATTATTTGTTATATGTGTGATTGTTATGTGTTTGCGGGCCTGGATGGGAGGTGACTAGAACAGGAAATACCAAGTGATATTGGTCTTGTTCTGGCGTTCTATAAGGAGCAATTTCTTAATTGAAATTTGCATGCAACATAGTTTGCAAATATTTGGTTAGTTGTGACTACTGTTTCATATTTGTATTTGTAACATTTTTCTGTTTTTTATTTTTGTTTGATTTGTTTGTATAATTGTAGGTCTCATCTTTACTTTCATTTCAGTTCTTTACACCCTTATGTTTATACACTGTGGCGTTATTTGTCTTGTTATCTTATTGCAGTTATCATCACAGATTCTGTGATCATTTTTTTCATTTCTCCTATTTAATTTAATTTGATCTCTGCAAATGTTTTCAGATTGTCTTTTCTTGTTTGTCCTTTGTAATGTCTTTAGTTGACATATGACATAGGAGGTATAGTTGAATACACTTATATTATAGTACAGATCAGTACTTTATGATTATTATTGTTATAAAACAAAGTGTACAAGACCTTTGTAAGGCTTGTCTCCCAAAGTGATTGGTATAGGAAATATTATTTTCCACAGGTACTCAAGTGATCATTGATTACATTAAGGTATACAAGACCTTTGTAAGGCTTGTCTCCCACAGTATTTGAGATATACAGTTATTGTTTTCCACAGGTACTCAAGTTATCATTGGTTATATGATAAACAAAATAACCATACAGGTTTTTCACTAAGACTAAGTCTATGATATAGACTTGTCTCCCATTAAAGTGAAATAAGGTAATTTATTTACTTTTTCAGGTTTCTGATTTAAGAAGACAAGATGTCTACATTAGATTACTTTATTGCACAAGGAAAATCTCTTGATAAGACTGGAAAAGAGTTAGAAGAATGGGCAACTGCTCAATTTGCTATTGTATTAAAATCAGAAGAGAAAAAACAAAAAGATGAGAATAAATGGAAAGCAGAAATTGAACAAAAGAAGATAGATGCTGAGAATTTCAGATTGCAGATGCAAGCTGAGGAAAGAAAAGCTGCTGCTGAGGAGAGAAAAGCTGCGGCTGAGGAGAGAAAACTTCAAATAGAAGAAAAAAAATTAGAAGCTGCTGCTGCTGCTGAAGACAGAAAAGCTGCTGCTGCTGCTGAAGAGAGAAAAGCTCTGGCTGAAGAAAAAAGATTAGAAAAAGAAGCTGATGCTGCTGCTGAACTAAAGAAATTGCAGATGCAAGTGGAGGAAAGGAGATTTGATGCAGAACAGAAGAAATTAGAAGCTGCTGCTGCAGCTGAACAGAAGAAATTAGAAGCTGCTGCTGCAGCTGAACAGAAGAAATTAGAAGCTGCTGCTGCAGCTGAACAGAAGAAATTAGAAGCTGCTGCAGAACAGAGAAGATTAGATAGAGAAGCTGAAGAGAGAAAAGCAATAAGAGAACATGAGTTTGAATTAGAGAAATTAAAATTGACATGTATGAGTAATGTTAATCAGGCATCTGGTGGTAATGGTAAACCCTTTGTGTACAAGGTCAAGGTACCAGCGTTCAACCCTGCCAGTGATGACATAACATTTTGGCTTTCTAGATTTGAACGGGCTTGTCGAGCTCATAATGTTGACAAATCACAGTATGTGAATCAGTTGTCTGAAAATCTAAAAGGGGAGTCTCTGAGTAAGTTATATTTCGTTGAAGAGGCCGACAAGGATAATTATGATGCTATTAGGGCAGCTTTGATAAAGAGATATCAGCTGTCTGAGGAAGGTTATCGTCTTTTGTTTAAAACAATGAGACCTGAGGTAGGTGTAGAATTCTCAGAATTCATCTCAAAAGCACGAATTACACTTTCACGATGGATTGAATTATCCAAAATAGAGAAAACATTTGATGGTCTTACGGATTTATTGCTAAGAGACAAGGTCATGTCTTCGGTAAATAAATCATTCCTAGAGTTCTTACATGAGCGTAAACCTAGTACATTAAAGCAAATGGAAGAATATTGTGACCAGTATGCCACGGCACACCCTGACATGATTCTTAGTAACTCTAACATTAAAGAGAGTATGCCAGTTGCTTCGGCAACAGAATATAATCAGAATTACTCACACAAATTCCAAGGAGCTAAAAATAAATTTGATAAAAAGGTTAATTGGAATAAGTATCAAAACCAAGATAACCACTCAAATCAGGGTTCTTCTTCGAAGAACTGGAATCGGGCTGATAGTCCTCGACACGCGAGGGGTACCCATAATTTTAGAAATTCTCGAAAAGGGAGTAGCTATAGGAACTACCCAAGTGCTTCATGGAGACAAAAGAACCAATATTACAGGGATACTCAGTATAATGAGCGTGATGATTATGATCATGAATATTATGATTCAAACCCAAATAGGGGTTATAAAAGAGGAAATAATAATTATAGAGACAATTATAACCGAGGTAGATCACAACACAAAAGACATGGTAAATCTTATTACCAGGCTAACTCTGCACAACAGGAGTTCCACGACGCCGGTAATCAGAATAATGATAAAAAAGACTCCAATAGTGTAGCAAATTCCGCTTTCGATTTTGCTAGAGCATCTGAGTGTTCGCAATGCAAAACATTATTCGATCCAACCACAGTTTCTACTTTAAGCTGCGGTCACCCGCTTCCCGCTCTCCCTGCGTCAATCGCGCATAATGGAAGGGGTGCTCTTGTTTTAATAGAGGGCCTAATAGATGGTACTCCGGTATCAATTCTTTTCGATTCGGGGTGCACTACCATCGGAGTGAGGCAATCACTCGTAAATCCTTCTCGAGCTACAGGCAATATAGTCAAATGTGTAACATTTGGTGGCACATTGGAGAAGTACTCCACTGCCATTATCAATATTGCTACGCCTTTCTTTACAGGAGAGGTGCAAGCATGTCTCTTGCCGAATCCGATCGCTGATCTTATCATCGGTCGCATTCATGGAGTGAAAGAATGCACTCCACAGCAAATTTCTAATTGGGAAAATGTTAATATGCAATCTGCTAATGCAGTAATCACTAGGGCTCAAGCTCTTAATATGCCACAATCTTCACATTCTGAAGATAATGATGCGCAGATCCAAGATGATCCCTTGGAGATTTCCCATGATTCCTTTATCAAACAGCAGGAAGATGATCCTACTCTAAAGAAATTCTTTACTCTGGCAACAAAAGGTGATCCGAATAAGGATACAAATCGTAAATCTTGGATTACGATGAAGAATGGCGTACTTGTACGTATGGTACAAGACTCCGCTAAGTCCATTCATTCTCAAATCCTTGTGCCTAAAAATATGAGAGTTAAAATCTTACAGCACGCTCATGATTCGCAGTGTGCTGGACATATGGGTTTTTCCCGTACTAAAGCTAGAGTTCTTCAATCTTTCTTTTGGCCTGCTGTGAATAAGGACATACGAATCTATTGTCGATCTTGTAAAGTATGTCAAGAGATTAAATCCAGAGGTCCACGCCATGATGCACCTATTCAGGCTGCAGACATTCCCATTCGACCATTTCAAAAAATGGCGATAGACATCATTGGTCCATTTAAGATAAAGTCTGCTAGAGGACACCAATTTATTTTGACGTGTGTTGATATGTGCACACGTTGGCCGCCGGCTGTTCCTCTAAAGAGCATAACTACTGCTGATGTCGCAGATGCTCTTTGGTTAATATTTTCTCGTCTGGGGTTTCCAGCAGAAATATTATCCGACCATGGTACCCAACTCATATCGGATACCATGTCTCAAGTAATGTCGACTCTTAAGATAGAGAGATCGCTGAGTAGTATTTATCATCCTATGTCCAATGGGATGGTGGAACGTTTGAATAGAACTCTGAAAAACCTACTAGGTAAGATAACAGAAGATCATCCTCAGGATTGGGATAGGGTTTTACCCGCGGCTCTCTTTGCATATAGAGAGGTCGCCAACGAACATACAGGATTTTCTCCCTTTGAACTTGTCTTTGGCGCGAAACCGCGAGGTCCTATGTCCTTACTTCATGATCTTATAACTGCTGATAATATTGTCGATGACACAAAATCCTCTTATGAATATGTCATCGCACTTAGACACAAGATTATTGAAGCATGCAAATTGGCAACTGCTTCTTCTGAATTTGCGAAACAGAAGGCAAGGGAATTTGCCAATAAAAAGAGATGTTTGCGACAACTTTGTCCAGGTGACAAAGCATTTGTCTTGCTACCTTGTAGGGAAAATAGACTTCTTATTTCTTGGAAAGGTCCGTACGATATAATATCAAAAGTTTCCGATGTTGACTATATCGTCGATATTGACGGGAAGCGTAAAACCTTCCACATCAACATGCTCACGGAATTCCATGAACGTCCGATTATTTACAACCTGTTTTCCAGGCAACGGACGATTTTCCAGTCCAACATGGACAGTACTCATCTCTGTCAGTAATACAGGATGAGGAAACGAGTTTCTCGGATGTAAATTTACCTTTTCCAATGATTCCTCTTCACTCTAATGAATCATGGAAAGATGTTGCAATTTCTCCCGAATTATCTCCAGGAGAGCAGAAACAAGTTTCTACTATGTTAGAACAATTTCAGGATGTCCTTACTGACATTCCTGGTCAAACTGATGTCATTCAACATGACATTATTCTTACTGACCATAGTCCTATAAGAGTCAGACCGTATCCTATCCCGATACATTTTCAAGCACAGGTAGAGAAAGAGTTGGATGAGATGATAGAGTTAAAAATTATTGAACCATCCACATCAGCATATTCTTCGCCGATGGTTATTGTACGAAAAAAAGACAATAACATACGTCTTTGCGTGGATTATCGCAAATTGAACCAAGTGACGAAATTTGATGCTGAACCTATGCCTTTACTAGAAGAGCTACTTACGAGACTATCGAATTCTCATTTCTTTACTAAACTCGATTTGTCTAAGGGATATTGGCAAGTTCCATTATCCGAACACGCCAAACCGTTTACTGCTTTTTCGACGCCTAGGGGTCTATTCCAATGGAATTTCATGCCTTTCGGTCTTATGAACGCCCCTGCAACATTCGTACGCATGATGCGTCGAATCCTATCTCATCGCTCAGATGTCATTGCGTATCTTGATGACATCTGTCTTTTCAGTGATACTTGGAACGATCACTATAATGGGATAAATGAACTATTGTCTATCTTACGCGAGCATAACCTGACAGCGAAACCATCGAAAGCATGTATTGGTTTTAGCGAAATATCTTTCTTAGGACACCGTGTTGGTCATGGGTTCCTAAAAACAGAAGACCATAATACAAGTAAGATACTTAACATTTCTATTCCTAAGACTAAAAAGCAAGTGCGAAGTCTCTTAGGTCTAATACAATTTTATGGACGATTCATTCCGAATCTGTCCTCCATTATGTCACCTCTTTCTTCCTTGCTAAAGAAAGGGTCTCCTAATGTAGTCCATTGGACTCAAGAATGTCAATCCTCTTTGGATAAGGTTAAAACTATGTTTTCTACTTCACCTATCCTAGTATTGCCTTCTAAGGATAAGACATTTATTCTTCGTAGTGACGCTTCATCCACCGGGATTGGAGCAGCACTAATGCAAGAGTACTCTGGAACTCTGCATCCTGTGATGTATATTTCTCGGAAATTAAATGCCGCAGAGAAGAATTACTCGGTCCTAGACCGTGAATTATTGGCTATGGTTTGGTCAATCCTTAAACTGCAAAGATTTCTTCTTGGCGCGCATTTCATTGTGGAAACTGACCAGAAAGCTCTTACGGCTATTCAGAGTAAAAATCTGAAGAGCGCGAGATCAACGCGATACGCGATTGCTCTACAGCCATTTCATTTTTCGGTGTGAGCTATCCGTGGGTCAGAAAATGTGATGGCAGATATTTTGTCTAGATGCCCACATGATTCATAACTGTTACACAACTTTGATACAGTTGTTTCTATGTTGAAATGTGTACACATATGTAATATCATATATTGATTGTAACACTACTTAGCGGTTCATTGATATTTATTCACCGCTGATCTTTCAATGTTTTTTTCGTCTTTGATGATCATGATGTTAAGATATCTTAGATGAAATTTATGTATAAACTAATGTACAAATTGTGTCATTGCTAATATTGTAGTATGCGTTGGTGACACCTCTCTGGAAATATTTATACTTAGAGAAGTACTTTCTCTAAGGTCATAAAACTTATGCTTATCATCTGCGCATTGTTATTGGTGCGTTGTGAGCCTATTGTATGTTGCTCCTAGATGTATTTAAAAAAAAAATGTACCATTTTTTTTTCCCGAGGGGTGTGGTAATCTGTTGCGTGCATATTTTGACGCACATATTACAAAAATCGATATGGCTATTTAATATGGAAAAAATATAGTCATTCATTCATTTGTGTATGAAAATGCTGTCTATGGTAAAGCTAGATAAGTCATGATTGATTCACACTTTTGATTATAGGAGTAATCGTTCTTGATATTGATCCGGCGCATGGATATGACACCCATGTCCGTACTTATTTGTTAGGGCCAGAAAATATATTAATTTGCTTATTATGTTTATGGCCTGAATTCATATGTATTACATATTATTAGTACAAGTAGAATCAGTCCTATATTGTATATTTTTGATGGGTAGGCAGGACTATATTCTTGTTATGCCGCTCTAGCGGAAGTAGGAGTTGTCTTGACAAGTCGTGATGAGTTCCGAGGTACCGTTTACAATGGCGGTTACGCATTTTCCAGGGCTGGTATATTCTTCAGTAAAAATGATTTACGAAGTGGTTTTTCTTCTGTAGGAGATTGTGTCTCTACTAGAGCTTGTGTTAGAGACTCTCCTAATGTACGGTACCATGTATGATTCGGACTCCAGGTAATTCCAGACCCTATTTTTGATGATCTCATGTCGGTTAGACCTAGCTGGAATTTTGTGCTTCGCAACGCTAGGGTCACGTTTGTATCGACAAAGATGACGGGCTTCCATACAACAATTATGTCTACGTGAAGTAACTGGATTACTGTAGAACTGTATGGAGAAACTTTAGGAAATCATTCATATGTATTTCGAATTAACTTTGGCTTATATATATACCCTCCTGTGAGCGAGTGAGCGACAACTCAGGAAGGCGGCCATGTTACATTCCTGTCATCGTATTTTTGAATCACTGTCCAAAGAACGGGGCATGTATCTTACTATTCGGACAGTGGCAAGGAGATCTCAATTTTGATAGAAACCCCTTCCATGGTTTCATAATATGATATAAACTGTGAACATAAAGCAACTTTAGTTACTTACCGATCCGCCTTCACTGACGCGCTTAGTCAGATAGGGGATGCGGCCATTATGTATCATGACATTGGAAGCTATTGATGTACTACCCATTATTTATGAATGTGTCATGACTTGGGATCTACTATGTATGCCTGCAAATTGATGTGTCAACCTGTACCCATGATTTACTCGTTATGTCCCAGTGTGTGCGTCTAAATAAACTGTGTAAACAAAGATTCCAGCAGTCTGCATTGGTGCCTTGTAGACACAAGTGAATGAGTGGTTAGATTGGTCAGAACACGAACAGGACACCATTCGCGTTAATCACACTCTACACTTCTACTCCATATATACACCATCCTGCGTCGGTTGAATTGACCAAGTTTAGGGCCTGCTTCCCCTGGAGCCTTAGAGGGAAACTACTGCTTACAGCTGCCTTTGCCTTCCCTAACTCAGGACTAGGGTGAGTTACCCATTTACAGCTGGGTAGACTGGAGCATGCCTGATCTCAACAACTCTGTACACTACAATGGACATATACAGTAGTGGCACCACAAACAACATGTTACAGTGATTGATAGTGGAGCTTTACAGAAGAAAGAGAATACACCACACTTCTTTACAGACTGACACTTTACAGTGGTTTACAGCACTCTACAGTGTAAGAGAACTTTACAATGAGTGTATATTTAGCAAAGGGAATAAACTAGAGATTACATCCCTTGATAAATTAGTGAGTTGTGCTCAGAAAAAGTATGCACGTGAATATCGTGTTAGTGAGTTGTGCTCAGAAAAAGTATTCACGTGAATATTGTGTTAGTGAGTTGTGCTCAGAAAAAGTACGCACGTGAAAAGTGTGATTAATGATACATGAGAGGGGTGAACGAATAATGTAAGAACAGGAATCAGGCGGTTGATATTGAGACGCGCTAGGCGTAGGAAGGAAAAAGGGTTTTCTCCCAAGTGTTAAAGTTAGACTTAAGAAACGCGCTCAGCGTAATAGATGTGTGAGAAAACATACTCAGTCTTCGATGATTAGCAAGATTTATGCTGTGAGAAATAGAGTGTATAGAAAACGCTCAGTACATTATGTACCATAAATTTGGTGTACGGCAGTATTTTTATTGTGATAGTATTTTATTCCGAGGACATGATAGTTCTGAAAGAAAAGAAAGTGTATTTCGTTTGAGAACAAAACCAGGTACGTTGAACACTTATATATATCAGTAGCATGTGTAGCTCAGCAGACCAGGTTTGAGCAGAGAAGAATAATAGACGAAATCTTGGCAAAACGACAGCCCTGGCGGTATGGCCAGTTTTCTCTTAGTGAGATATACCAAGAGACTTATGAAAAGAAAAATATAAATAAAATAAACAGTCAGTACAGAAGAGAGACAAGAAGTTTCTACCTGAAGAATTAAATGAAATTGTAATAGCTGAAATAAGCAAATAGTAAGAAGACAAGAAATCAGCAGTTTTGAATATTGAATACTTTTGTAGCTGAAGAAGCTGTTGTTATGAAAGACTGTTAACCTCGTTAATAAAGTTCAACCTTTGACATCTTCACTGCTATTACTAAGGTGAATTCGTTTGAAGCAACAGAGAGTATGAGAAAATATCTTTGTCAGTCTGAGAGAAGGAAGTTTGTCACATTTACCTTACAACATACTATCTACTGAAAGGGCAGTGGTCCGAACCTTCTAATACGACTCACGGCTACAGAAGTAACGAGTGAGAAGTATTCTTTTTAATTTGAGGATCTAAAACTTCGAAGAAGCAAGTGCACTAGTCAGATAATCTTCCAAATAAAAATAGAACTAGGATTTGTAGCTTAAGCGGTTTGTCCCATCCAGAAACAAGGGAGGGGGGGCCACAATGTTTTTTGGTAATGAAAGCTATATAGATATTAATTTTATTGTTCCGCGTAACATTAATCTTGGGCACTATATCAAAGGATTTCTATTTTTTACAAAATGGAAGATTCAACAAGATCAGAGGTCGCAATAATTTTACTTAACCCTCTGACAAAAAAGAGAACTTCACTGGAGTAGATGTGCTGGAGGGGAGATGTATAGTTATATAGAGGTACATGACTAGAGCAAATATTCTATAGGTAAGGGGGACAATTGGGGACATTATTGGAGTAGATATGTTAGGAGTGAGAGGTATAGCGGAAAACAAGATTAGAGTAGAGATAAAGGACTTTTTCTTATCGTGCTATTCTTGTTATTGGTCAATTATTTTGTTGTCTTAGCTCGGTTAGCGTACTTGGTTGACCATTGTTCTGGGTTCCTTATTGGTTTCATTTATAAGTAATGATAATAGTATTTTCCATACAAAAGAGTGCATCGTGCGTGAATGAGTAATCAATAAAAGGCGTAGCAACGAAACCAACTTTAACTTGATTGATTTTCTTGGTAAGTCCTGATTTGTTTTGAGTCCAACATGGATACACTTTTATTAACGAAATATACACGAAGACATCCATAATAATCAGTTCATAGTATTGCATTCAAATTCAATAAGTTACCGTCAGACTCCAGTTATTTAAATGTCGTCAGAACCTCATGTGACTATATACGCGCACTGTCGCTAAACAGACAGTCAGAAATGAGAACCAATTAGTTGCGAACACAAATCATAAGATGATCAATAATCCTTCCTTCCATGGTTATCCAATAACCATAAACAATTCCGTACCTTCATTATAATAGTAAGGACTGACCCTCTGTCCTCCTTTTCAATATAAATTTTTGGCATCATTATACGCCTAGCGCTGGAAGGAAATAAACCACGTCTTCACGGATTGACGGTCAGAATAATAAGGGTCAAGTACATTAGTCACCAAGCGTGACCATATCAACGCTACCGCGCCACAATCGAACCATGCAATTTGCGTTCACCAAAAAAAAAACCATGAAGCATAAAAAACATTCTCTATTAAAAACCTATCAACATCAAAATGCGCACTGCCAACTATAGCAGACGACATCGTTAAACATGTCGTAACAATTCCCTGCCCGACGGGGAAAAACAAATCTATTCGATATATATGTTTTTAATTATCGTGAGTAATAATCAAAAATTTAATAAAAATCAACATACGGCCCACGATGTTCTGTGTAGAACAGTGTCGTACGTCGTGTCGTGATAATATCAGTCATATAATAAATGAAACTTGTATTAAGTAACTAAAGATAATGTCAACTGTCAGTAAAGGATTAACTAAAATTGTGTCTTCACCAATTAAGAAGGTGTTATGTACTAAAAATTATCCTAACTAATTAAAATTTAACTAATTAATCAGTATAATAGTTGTAGGAAATAATTATAATTAAAATTTCATTACCTAAATGATAAGGTTGATAACGTTGGATTTTTATTCCCGTTAATGATATCCACCAAAAGATAGATATAAGTGGATGGAAGCAGACATCATCATCATCATCAGTTGATAAGATCTCTATGGTGTTGTTTGCTCCACTGTAGTGTATGGAATGTCAACTCGACCTACGCAGTGGTGTGTAGACATGGATTGAGTGTATAATGTGCGAATGATGATAAAGGTTCGTGGTGTTGACAAAAAATGTTCTTTTCTCACACTCATGTATGGCTGGAAGTCATCGACACCAACGACTGTGTACCTTTTTCTAAAGTTTAATTGGACGTACACACTCGACAGCACAGATAGTGACAAATCACAGGTTGCCATAATACATCATAGTACAGTGGATAAATGGTCTTGCAATGTTACATGGGCACTCATGTAGAATAAGTGTATAATGGACTGTCAGTAGCCAAGCACTCAGTATCGCCCATACATATATCATCTGACTTCACTGACTGAGCACGTCAGCTTATAAACAATATTTCAGATGGCTTCTAAACCTAATCTCGTCTAGCGACGATTCTTCAACATAATGTTCAGCACATATTTTTCCATATAATAATATTGAACCGCTAATAACGGGTTCTCATGTGTAGCAGTGATCTCTGGACTAAACAAGCGATAATACGGGCATCCCTTTTCTCTTCTTGAAAGTCACTACATGTTTTGGTTCCAAGATGGCTTCACTCGTGAGCTGTCACTCACGTTTGGATACAGATAATGAATCTGTCCTAAAGTTAGTCATTCATAAAACATTTCATTGCTCTGTAGATTTGATCATGAACAATTGACTGCAATCTACAGGATATAGTGCTGCTAGGAATCGAAGTCGTTTTCATCGAGTCAAATATATTCTCTTAGACATTCAAATCGTAACTATCGAAAATGGTGGCTTCGATCGAGAGTTCATAAGAGTATCTTTGATTACCTTGGTATAGGAAATATGAAACTGCCATTCCTTGGCAATACGACTAAACACTGGGGTAAAGCATACACGATAGGTTTAGACGACTATCACCTTCCCCACAAATACTGAGATCACTTTTTCCCCGGCGACAGGCCGACATGGAAAACACACAGTCCCTATCAGGACGAAGCCAAATCACACCACACTCTAGCGACACATCCGCCGAATAGCCTTCGACCTCTCTAGAGACAACAGAACATATAGTTCGACTTAGATATGTAAAGATATACAGATATAAGACAGACTCGTCCTACTCAGACAAACAATACACATAAATTCAGGCCATAGATATTCTGAAGCAAGAACAATCTATTATTACCCAAACAACGAATAAATCGCAGTAAAATGGATTTATCCGCGGAGTTTGATCGAAAGAGCCGACACAACTTTCAAGGGAAGTAACTCAATAATGACTTTCCCTTAAGCACCAAAAAATTACCTATGTATAATATTGTAAGATATCAAAGACTGCACGTAACAGTCTTACCACACCTCCCGGGAAAAAAAAATGGAACATTTTTTTTTTTTTTGAAATACATCTAGGAGCAACGTACAATAGGCTCACAACGCATGAATAATGCGCAGATGAAAATATCAGGAATACCTATAACGCCTAATATGAGGCTAAGTCGACTTATGGAGCGACTGGTGAGAATGTGTCTCATAAACTGAGAGAAATTAAAATGAACAACTATTTCGATGCTTTAGGCAAAATTGACAACGATATCACCACCAAGACAATCGATACTAAATGGGAACAACTGAGAACAGCAATGACAGAAGCAGCTGTAGCGACCACCGGATACCTAGTACATAAAAAGAAAAAATGGATGAGAGAAGATACTTGGGATAAAATACAAGAAAGGAAAACAGCAAAACTTAAACTACTAGCGGCAAGTACACATAATGCAGTTGAATCTTGCAAACTAACTTATAACTTGTTAAATAAAGAAGTGAAGACAAAAACTCGAAGAGATAAAAGACATTTCATCAATGAACTGGCCGTAGAAGCTGAAAATGCTGCAAGAACTGGTAATAGTAGGTGCCTTTATCAAATTACAAAACAACTATGTCACCAGCCTACTGCTATGGAAACACCTGTTAAAGGTAAATTAGGGAATTCAATACCAACAGAAAAAGAACAAATGAAGAGATGGGCTGAGCACTTCATGGAGGTGCTAAACAGACCACCACCAACAGTAACACCTGATTTTAATAATGAAACACCCACAACCACCTTGCCAATAACTTGCGATGAATTCACGCTGGACGAGATCAAACAAGCCGTTAAAAGATTAAAAAATTTTAAAGCTGCTGGAGTTGACGAAATTTCAGGGGAAATGATTAAAGCAGTTAATGACAACAACCTCTTGAGAATTTTAGATATTATAAATGAAGTATGGAGAGAAGAACAACCACCACAACAATGGAAAGACAGTATTATTGTAAAGTTACCGAAGAAAGGTGATCTATCAGACTGTAATAACTGGCGTGGTATATCTCTATTATCAGTACCTGGAAAATTATTATGTTGCATGATGTTAGAAAGACTTAAATTGCATGCTGACGAAAAGATCAGAGAAGAACAAGCGGGTTTCAGGCCGAAACGATCATGTATTGATCAAATATTCACACTAAGAACAATTATAGAAGAATCAGTGGAAAGGCAATCGCCACTTATTATCACCTTCGTCGATTTTCAAAAAGCCTTTGATAGTCTACACCGCCCATCATTGTGGAAGATACTTACAATCTATGGTTTTCCAACAAAATATGTGAATATAATCAAAGCGCTATATGACAATGCAAGATGTTGTGTTAGAACAAATAAAGGGAATACAGAATGGTTTACAGTAGAAACAGGGGTGAAACAAGGCTGTATTATGTCACCACTACTTTTTGGAATAGCTATTGATTGGGTTATGAGAAACTATACCCACAATGAACAATTGGGTATAAAATGGACAAATGGAAAATTCCTGGGGGACCTGGATTTCGCAGATGATGTAGCATTCTTAAGTTCAACACCAAGACAATCCCAAGAAGCAATAAATAATTTGTGTCATCTCTCGGTTAAAATAGGTCTCCAAATAAATGCCTCTAAAACTAAAGCTATGAACTTTTCTAACGAGACCTTTGATATCATCTTGAACGGGGAAAAACTACAGAAAGTTGAAAGTTTCAATTATTTAGGCAGTAAAATGACTCAGGATGGTGACACAACAAGAGAAATCCATACTAGAATTGCTTTGGCAGCTAGCGCCTTCAATAGATTATCTAACATTTGGAAATTACGATCATTGAATATACATACCAAGCTTCGTCTGTTTAATTCAAATGTTATCTCAGTGTTAACATACGGCTGTGAGAGTTGGAAAATAACAAAATCATTGGAGAACAAGCTGAATACATTCGAGAACAAATGTCTTAGAAAACTCATGAACATCAGTTGGAAAGAATTCAAGACTAATCGACAAATAAGAGAAGACTCTAGGCAGAAATATGTCTCCGACTATATAAGGAAAAGACGATGGTCATATATCGGTCATGTCCTACGAATGCAAAACAACAGAATACCACTACAGGCGCTCACTTGGGTTCCTGAGGGTAAGAGGAAAAAAGGAAGACCAAAAGAAACACTCAGAAGAACAATAATAAGAGAAGGAAGAACGTTGGGCCTAAATAATGTGCAAGAGCTAAGAGGAGTGGCGTCACAACAAACAACCTGGAGAGCACTGGTTTCTGCCTTATGCGCCGTGTTTGGTGCTTAAAGAATTTATTATTATTATTATATTTTTCCAGGAAGGTGTCATCAAAGTATAATACAATTCTGGCAATTACACAATGCCTAAAAAATTCATATCATCATTTCGCATTAGATATCTTAAATTTATGATTTATGAAGAAAAAAAATCATCAAAGCACAGCGGTGAATAAACATCAATGAACCGCTATGTAGTGATACAATCATTATATTATTAAATTACAAATGTGTATCTATCATGATATAGAAAAGGAACTACTATAGAACTAGACATATCAAGAAGTCTAAGCCCTAATAGTTATGTGGAATCATGTGGGCATCTTGACAGAATGTCTGCCATCACATTATCTGATCCACGAATAGCTCGCACAGAGAAATGAAAAGGTTGAAGAGCAATTGCATATCGAGTAGACCTCGAGCTCTTCAAATTCTTACTCTGTATAGCAGTAAGAGCTTTTTGGTCGGTTTCTACTATGAAATGTGCGCCTAGAAGGAATCTCTGTAGTTTGAGGATCGACCAAACCATAGCTAATAGCTCACGGTCTAAAACCGAATAATTCCTTTCTGCCGCATTAAGTTTTCTGGAAATATACATTACAGGATGCAGAGTTCCAGAGTACTCTTGCATTAGTGCCGCTCCAATCCCAGTGGATGAAGCGTCACTACGAAGAACGAATGTCTTATCTTTAGTGGGTAGCACTAAAATAGGTGGTGTTGAAAACAGTGTTTTAATCTTATCCAGAGAGCATTGGCATTCCTGAGACCAGTGGACCACATTAGGCGAACCTTTCTTTAGAAGTGTTGAGAGAGGTGCCATGATAGAGGATAGATTCTGAATGAATCTGCCATAAAATTGAATAAGACCTAACAGACTTCTCACCTGTTTTTTAGTCTTAGGGATTGAGATGTTAAGTATCTTACTAGTATTATGGTCCTCTGTCTTTAGGAAACCATGACCAACTCGGTGGCCTAGGAAAGAAATTTCGCTAAAACCAATATAGGCTTTAGAGGGTTTCGCTGTCAGGTTGTGCTCACGCAAAGTAGACAGCAATTCATCTAACCCTGAATAGTGATCTTCCCAAGTATCGCTGAAAAGACAGATGTCGTCTAGATATGCAATGACATCTGACCGATAAGATAGGATTCGGCGCATCATGCGTACGAATGTAGCTGGTGCGTTCATAAGACCGAAAGGCATAAAATTCCATTGGAACAAACCTCTAGGTGTTGAAAAAGCCGTGAGAGGTTTGGCGCGTTCAGATAAAGGAACTTGCCAATATCCTTTAGACAAATCAAGTTTAGTGAAAAAATGAGATTTGGAGAGTCGAGTAAGTAGCTCTTCCAGTAAAGGCATAGGTTCGGCATCGAACTTCGTTACTTGATTCAATTTTCGATAGTCAACGCAAAGACGTATGTTATTGTCTTTTTTACGCACAATAACCATCGGCGAAGAATATGCAGAGGTGGATGGTTCGATTATTTTCAAATCTATCATCTCATCCAACTCTTTCTCGACCTGTGCTTGAAAATGTATAGGTATAGGATAAGGTCTAACCCTAATAGGAGTATGGTCAGTTAGAACAATGTCATGTTGAATGACATTCGTTTGTCCAGGGATGTCAGTGAGTACATCCTGAAATGTTTGCAACATAGTTGAAACTTGTCGCTGTTCTCCTAGAGACAAATCAGGAGAGACAGTAACGTTCTTCCATGATTCACTGGAATGAAGTGGGATCATTGGAAGAGGAAGATTTACATCTGAAAAACTTGTTTCCTCATCCTGTATCACGGACAGTGATGAGTAATGACCATGTGGTACTGGAGAATTGTCCGTTGCTTGGAAAATGGGTTGCAAATAATCCGGACGTTCATGGAATTCAGTAAGCATATTGATGTGGAAGGTTTTATGCTTCCCATCAATATCGACAATATAGTCGACATCGGAAATTTTCGATATTATATCGTACGGACCTTTCCAAGAAATAAGTAATCTGTTTTCCCTACAAGGTAGTAATACAAATGCTTTGTCACCAGGACAAAGTTGTCGTAAGCATCTCTTCTTATTGGCAAATTGCCTTGCCTTCTGTTTCGCAAATTCAGAAGAAGAAGTTGCTAATTTGCATGCTTCGATAATCTTTTGTCTCAACGCGATGACATATTCGTAGGATGACTTTGTGTCATCGTCAATATTGTCAGATGTTATGAGATCGTGAAGCAACGACATAGGGCCACGCGGACGCGCGCCAAAGACGAGTTCAAAGGGAGAAAATCCCGTATGTTCATTGGGTACCTCTCTGTAAGCGAAGAGGGCCGCAGGTAAAACTCTGTCCCAGTCTTGAGGATGATCCTCAGTTATCTTCCCCAGTAAGTTTTTAAGTGTTCTATTAAGGCGTTCGACCATACCATTAGACATTGGATGGTAGATACTACTTAAAGATCTATCTATCTGCAGAGTAGACATTACTTGAGACATGGTATCTGATATTAGTTGGGTGCCATGGTCTGACAATATCTCTCCGGGGAACCCCAGACGAGAAAATATAAGCCAAAGAGCATCTGCAATATCAGCAGTAGTAATGCTCTTCAGAGGAATAGCCTCTGGCCAACGTGTGCACATATCAACACACGTCAAGATAAACTGATGTCCTCTGGCAGACTTGATCTTAAATGGACCAATAATGTCTATGGCCATTTTTTGGAACGGCCGAATAGGAATGTCCGCCGCCTGAATGGGTGCAGCATGCCGTGGACCTTTGGATTTAACTTCCTGACATACTTTACAAGATCGACAATAAATCCGTATGTCCTTGTTTACCAATGGCCAAAAGAAAGCCGCAAGGACTCTTGACTTAGTACGGGAAAAACCCATGTGTCCAGCACACTGAGAGTCGTGAGCGTGCTGCAAAATTTTAACTCTCAAATTCTTGGGAACCAGGATTTGAGAATGACTTGACGTAATGGAGTCTTGAACCATACGTACAAGTACGCCATTCTTCTTTGTAATCCACGATTTACGACTTGTGTCTTTATTCGGATCACCTTTAGTTGCAAGAATGAAGAATTTCTTCAGAGTGGGATCATCTTCTTGCTGTTTTATAAACGAGTCACGAGAAATTACCAAGGGATTATCTTGGTTATGCACTTCATTATCTTCAGTAGATGAAGTTTGAGGCATATTAAGAGCCTGAGCTCTAGTGACTACAGCGTTAGCAATCTGCATGTTTTGCCTTTCCCACGTGGAAATTTGTTGCGGAGTGCATTCCTTTGACTCCATGAATGCGACCGATGATGAGGTCAGCGATCGGATTCGGAAGAAGACATGCGTGTACATCTCCTGTAAAGAAAGGAGTAGCAATCCTAATGATAGCAGTAGAGTATTTCTCTAATGTGCCGCCAAATGTTACACATTTGACTACTTGTCCAGTGGCACGGGAAGGATCTACGAGTGACTGCCTAACACCAATTGTGGTGCATCCAGAATCAAATAGCACAGAGACTGGATTGTTATTCACTAAACCCTTATGTAAGACAAGAGAACCTCTTCCATCATGCGCGACTGATGCCGGAAGAGCAGGAAGAGGATGGCCACAGCTTAAAGTAGACACTGTGGTTGGCTCAAATAACGTTTTGCATTGGGGGCACTGAGATGCTCTCCCAAAATCAAAAGCGGCACATGCCATATTACTAGCATCATTATTATCTTTACTCTGTTTATAGGCTTCATGGGACTCTTGTTGTGCAGAGTTTGCCTGAAAATGTGGTTTATGTCTTTTGTTTTGAGATCTACCTCGGTTATTATCACCTCTGTAGTTATTGTTACCTCTATTGTAACCCCTATTTGGGTTTGAGTCATAGTTCCCTTGGTTACCATTATCATATTCATTATAATGAGTATCTCTGTAATTATGATCTTGTTGACTCCAAGACGGATAACCCTGATAGTTTCTATAATTACTTCCTCTACGGAAATTCCTATAATTATGACCACCCCTGTGTCGAGAGCTATCAGGTCGTCTCCAGTTCTTTGAAGAAGAACCCTGAAATGATTGGTTACCTTGGTTTTGATAACTATTATGGTTACCTTTTTTATCAAATCTGTTTTGAGGTCCCTGAAATCTGTGTGAATAATTGGGATTGTATGGTGTTGCTGAAGCAACTGGCATACTCTCCTTAATCTTAGTGTTGCCAAAAGTCACGTCGGGGTGTGCAGTGACATATTGGGAACAATATTCTTCCATTTCTTTTAGAGATTTGGGTTTACGCTCATGTATAAATTCAAGGAAAGGTTTGTTCACACATGACATAATCTTATCTCTGAGCAACAAATCCATAAGTCCTTCATACGTTTTTTCTGTTTTGGAAAGCTCAATCCAACGATCAACTGTGAGACGTGCCTTTGCAGTGAATTCTGAGAATTCTACACCCGTCTCAGGTACCATCGTTTTAAATAAAAGGCGATAGCCTTCCTCACTTAGCTGATATTTTTTTATCAAAGCCGCCCTAATGACATCATAATTATCCTTATCTGCTTCTCCTACAAGGCATAATCTAGTCAAAGATTCACCTTTCAAGTTTTCTGATAATTGATTAGCGTATTGTGATTTATCCACATTATGTGTACGACAAGAACGTTCAAATCTATCCAGCCAGAATGTAATATCGTCACTGGACTGATTGAACGGTGGAACCTTAACCTTGTAAGTAGAAGGTTTACCATTACCACTAGATGCCTGATTAACATTACTCATACTTGTCAATCTCAATTTCTCCAACTCAAATTCATGTTCTCTTATTGCTTTTTTCTCTTCAGCATCTAATCTTTTTTGTTCAGCCTCCCTGTCTAATCTTTTTTGTTCAGCTTCCCTGTCTAATCTTTTTTGTTCAGCTTCACTGTCTAATCTTTTTTGTTCAGCAGCAGCTTCTCTTTCTAATTTTTTTTGTTCAGCTGCAGCTTCTCTTTCTAATTTTTTTTGTTCAGCTTCAAATCTCCTTTCCTCCACCTGCATCTGCAATTTCTTTTGTTCAGCAGCAGCCTCAGCTTCTCTTTCTAATCTTTTCTCTTCCGCCATAGCTTTTCTTTCTTCTGCAGCTAATCTTTTCTCTTCTGCAGCTAATGCTTTGTCATATTGAGCAACTGCCCATTGTTCTAATTGTTGACCAGTCTTATCAAGGGCTTTCCCTTGTGTAATGAAGTATTCTAATGTAGACATGATGTCTAACAATAATACTAATCACCTGAATCAATAATAATACCACAAGTTCTCAATGACTTGATTAATCAGTATACTATCCCAATATCTGTGGGTCACAAGCCTTTAATAAGGTCTTGTATAATAGTAATAATAATCAGGTACTGGTTTATACCATAATCCAAGTGCAGTGCACAGGCAATTGTGTCTTATGAAATATACCTATATAAAACATATGTCAACCAACAGAATACATAAAGTACAAATAGGACTGACAATACAAGAACGTTTGCAGAAATCAAAATAAATCAAATAGGGAAATCAATGAAAATAATCACTGAATCTGCAAAGAATAACAACACAAATGACGTCACAATATATGAATATAAATTGTGAATAGAACTGAAAGATAGAAAAGGTTAGACCAACAAATTACAAACAAATCAAAACAAAACTAAAGAACAAAGAAATATTACAAAAATAACAATAATTACAGACTTCACAGCTAACACAAAAGCAACAGTTGTCGCAGCAAATTTTCAATCAAGAAAATTGCACCTATAGAAAACGCCCACAACGGACCCTCTATGACGTGGGATATTCTGTTGTGAGGACGCCGCCCAACCTTAAACACAACCCGCTGACATAGAAACTAACATACTATACAAACAAATAACATGTAAACATAAATATATATAAATTATGTGTATGATAGTATGTGTTGCAAAATAGGCTCAGTTTTACAGTAATGGCAAAGTTATTTTTATGAAAACAAACAAACTGCCACTTTATTCAATTAAACATTCTGGCCTTAAATATTAAAGTTCATATATGGAAAACAAGAAGATCCATCGATGAAAATAGGACTTCTTAGTTCACAAATACTGTCTTCCTGTTAACATTGACAAGAATTGATCCAACTGTTCTGTGAAACTCTATAATGTCTAATGTAAAAAATGTCAACAACGCTGACCTACATACTGCATTCACTTGACAGGTCACGTGACGAAGTGTTGACAAAGAGCAAACCAATACTGCAAGTGTGTCGTATCAGCCACAGGAAACGGTCTGGTATCGGTAATCTGTTGACTTCTGAACTTCTGCGAGGTCAAACCCAGAAAGCTGGTCCACCAGTTGATAAGGTTGATAAGTTGGATTTTTATTCCCGTTAATGATATCCACCAAAAGATAGATATAAGTGGATGGAAGCAGACATCATCATCATCATCAGTTGATAAGATCTCTATGGTGTTGTTTGCTCCACTGTAGTGTATGGAATGTCAACTTGACCTACGCAGTGGTGTGTAGACATGGATTGAGTGTATAATGTGCGAATGATGGTAAAGGTTCGTGGTGTTGACAAAAAATGTTCTTTTCTCACACTCATGTATGGCTGGAAGTCATCGACACCAACGACTGTGTACCTTTTCTAAAGTTTAATTGGACGTACACACTCGACAGCACAGATAGTGACAAATCACAGGTTGCCATAATACATCATAGTACAGTGGATAAATGGTCTTGCAATGTTACATGGGCACTCATGTAGAATAAGTGTATAATGGACTGTCAGTAGCCAAGCACTCAGTATCGCCCATACATATATCATCTGACTTCACTGACTGAGCACGTCAGCTTATAAACAATATTTCAGATGGCTTCTAAACCTAATCTCGTCTAGCGACGATTCTTCAACATAATGTTCAGCACATATTTTTCCATATAATAATATTGAACCGCTAATAATGGGTTCTCATGTGTAGCAGTGATCTCTGGACTAAACAAGCGATAATACGGGCATCCCTTTTCTCTTCTTGAAAGTCACTACATGTTTTGGTTCCAAGATGGCTTCACTCGTGAGCTGTCACTCACGTTTGGATACAGATAATGAATCTGTCCTAAAGTTAGTCATTCATAAAACATTTCATTGCTCTGTAGATTTGATCATGAACAATTGACTGCAATCTACAGGATATAGTGCTGCTAGGAATCGAAGTCGTTTTCATCGAGTCAAATATATTCTCTTAGACATTCAAATCGTAACTATCGAAAATGGTGGCTTCGATCGAGAGTTCATAAGAGTATCTTTGATTACCTTGGTATAGGAAATATGAAACTGCCATTCCTTGGCAATACGAATAAACACTGGGGTAAAGCATACACGATAGGTTAGACGACTATCACCTTCCCCACAAATACTGAGATCACTTTTTCCCCGGCGACAGGCCGACATGGAAAACACACAGTCCCTATCAGGACGAAGCCAAATCACACCACACTCTAGCGACACATCCGCCGAATAGCCTTCGACCTCTCTAGAGACAACAGAACATATAGTTCGACTTAGATATGTAAAGATATACAGATATAAGACAGACTCGTCCTACTCAGACAAACAATACACATAAATTCAGGCCATAGATATTCTGAAGCAAGAACAATCTATTATTACCCAAACAACGAATAAATCGCAGTAAAATGGATTTATCCGCGGAGTTTGATCGAAAGAGCCGACACAACTTTCAAGGGAAGTAACTCAATAATGACTTTCCCTTAAGCACTAAAAAATTACCTATGTATAATATTGTAAGATATCAAAGACTGCACGTAACACTAAACTAAAATATTGTGTCGTTGTGGAGAAAATAAAGAAAAGTAAAGTAAAGTAATAGAAGGAAAAGAGTAAAAGATAAATTTAACTAGTGAGAAGTTAATGACTTAATAAAACATATGTATAGATTAACTAATAGCTAATTACCTAACTATCATCTAACCAAATAATAATACTTATATTATTCCGTAAACACATTTGCCAACTTCATATAGTAATTATCTCATTTATATATATAATGACATTGGAGAATTTTTCAAAACAACTGTAGGAGTTCGCCAGGGATGTATCCTGTCACCAGTGCTCTTTAACATTTATCTAGAACATATTATGCAGGAGGCTCTCTACGATTATAAATCAACCATATCGATTGGAGGCCGACCTCTGTGTAATCTACGTTTTGCTGATGATATTGATCTGATAGCTGGAACAGAATCAGAACTTCAAGACCTTACCTCTAGACTGGAGAAAGTAACAAGAACATATGGGATGGAAATTAATATAGAAAAAAGCAAGATATTGGTGAATAGCTATAAGAAACATGTTCCGACCAACATTACGTTAAATGGGCAAACGTTAGAAGAAGTTAACACCTTTAAATATCTCGGGTCCACTATATGTAGTGATGGAAGATCAAATAAAGAAATCAAGACAAGACTTGAGATGGCCTCAGCTGCCATGACAAGGTTGAATGTGATCTGGAAAAGTAACATCAGTTTTCCTGTGAAGATCAAATTATACAAATCACTTGTATTATCTATTCTCTTGTATGGGTGTGAGGGCTGGACACTCACTGCAGATACGGAGCGAAGGATTCAGGCTTTCGAGCATAAATGTTATAGAAGAATTTTGCGCATTTGCTATAAAGAGCACAAAACAAATGTCTATGTTAAAGAGAAGATAAACACCTATGCAGGCCATCAAGAACCACTTTTGTCAATAGTGAAACGTCGAAAGCTTGCCTGGTTTGGGCATGTAACTCGTCATGACTCCCTTTCGAAAACGATCCTCCAGGGAACAGTCGAAGGTAAACGGAGAAGAGGAAGGCAAAGAAAATCCTGGGCTGATAACATCAAAGAATGGGCAGGACACGGTTTCTCCACACTTGTACGCATTGCTGAGAATAGAGAGCAGTGGAGGACCCTGTCTGCTGATGCTTCCACCATGGCACCCCTACGACCCATGACGGGTTATGGGTTGAGATGATGATGATATATATATATATATATATATATATATATATATATATATATATATATATATATATATATATATATATATATATATATATATATATATATACTTAAATTATTCCATAGTGTGAGATTATTTTATTTTCTCTTTTCTTTCTTTTATATATTTCATCTTTTTCTCACATTTATTCTTTTATTTTATTAATTAAATCAATAAGTAGTGAAACTAATAATGTCAGTTCTGAGGATCCAAACGTAGTTATTCCTTGGTGTGGATCTGCGAGTTTGTTCCGTATGAGGAATGAATTTCCTTCGAAAATCTTGATATTCATTGTTCATACTGAAGACTGAATTTAAAATTTCCATCTGTCTTTTGTGTAAGGCTGGATCAAGAATTTCATATAGTTCATTTAGTCCATTTGATTCCGATTTGAAGACGAAAATTCCAAAAACCACACGAATATTCCATTTTGAGTGTATATAATAAGTGAAGGTTGAGTGGACACAACCAGAGTCCAAACGTTGAAAAGTACTAATTCGTTTCGTGGAATAACGTAACGTTTTCTTGAAAGAATGTAAAAACGAGTTATTTTATCTCTCGTTTCGTGGACATGTTATTCGTATATATCGAGTTCACCAAACATCAGTCGTGCAACGTTTTTAAGTATGTACGAATAGTCTTATTCCATTCTTGAAATCTTGAATTATAATTTTCGTTCAAATGACTTCAACAGGATTTTTGGATAGTACATCCGCCATTACATTCTCACTTCCTGGTATAGATTCAATGACGAAGTCGAAGGGCTGCAGCAGAATTGAGAATCTGGCCAATTTAGGGCTTTTATGATTTGAGCGGCGTAATGAAGCAACCGCCTTCTGATCCGTCTGGATCACAAAGGGTGCGCCCAACGAAAACTTTTCCAGCTTCTGAATCACCCAAACCACTGCCAGCAGTTGTTTGTCCACAGTAGAATATTTTGCTTCTACTACTTTGAGTTTTCTTGAGATATAGAGGGTTGGGTGCAGTATTCCCTCATGATATTGAAGTAAGCTTGCCCCTAGTCCGTAATTGCTGGCATCTGTACGGAGTATAAACTTTTTAGAAGCATTTGGCAACCGTAAAATAGGTGGCCTTGAAAAAATTGTCAAAATACTACGAAAAGTTTTGTCGCAGTCGTCAGTCCATTCACTTTCTGAGGCATGTCTTTTTTAGTAGTGAGGACAGGACAGCAGTAATAGACGATAAATTAGGTACAAATCTACTATAATATTGAACGATACCTAACAGACTCCTAACTTGCTTCTTCGTTTGAGGAACCGATAAATTTAAAATTGTAGATACATTATTGGGAACTGTTTGAATACGCCCAGCACCAATAATGTGTCCAAGACACGTTATCTCTTGAAACGCTATTTGTATTTTCGTCGGTTTAGCGGTTAACTTGTTATCTCTTAAAATTTCCAAAACAGAACGAAGTCCGGAAAAATGTTCCTCAAATGACGAATCGAATAGACATATGTCGTCTATGTATGTGATAACGTCTTGTCTTTGTGATAAAATTTTTCGCATCATGCGAATAAAGGTAGCCGGAGCGTTCATAAGCCCAAAAGGCATCACATTCCACTGGTAAAGACCTTGTGGAGTTGAAAACGCAGTGAAATATTTGGCTTTTTCGGTTAATGGAATCTTCCAATAACCTTTTGTTAAGTCTATTTTTGTAAAAAATGTTGCAGTAGATAGACGAGGAAGTAAGTCATCAAGAATAGGATGTGGTTCGCTGTCAGCTACAGTCTGAGCATTTAACTTCCCATAGTCAACACATAAACGAATGTTGTTGTCCTTCTTCCTAACAATAACTAAGGGTGAAGAAAATGGAGAGGTACTACTCTCTATAATACCCAAAGCCAACATCTGTTCAAGTTCCTGAGTTGTCTTACTGAGGAAATGTAATGGAACAGAATAAGGATGAACACGAATCGGTGTATCATCATTAGGAATAATATCGTGACTAATCACTGATGTGCGACCAGGTACGTCGGTTAACACATCCGGAAATGATTGTAATAGATCAGCAATCTGTTAATGCTGTTGCGGTGTAACCGAAGAAGAGATGGTTACATCCCGCCAAGATTCTGTAGGTTGTAGTATAGGTACAGGTAACGATATATGTACCTCGGGAAAAGAAGATTCTTCTTCCTGTATTACCGATAGATTAGAATAGTGACATGTCTCCACTGATTTGTCATCCAATTCGTGAAAAATAGATTGTAAGTGTTCGGGACGAGTGTGAAATTGTTTAAGCATGTTTATGTGATATATTTTTCTATGTCTCTTAATTACTAAGATGTAGTCAACATCAGAAATTTTGTCAATAACTTTGTAAGGGCCGTTCCATGCAATGAGTCGTCTATTGTCATTACGTGGAAGAAGTACATAAGCCTCATCGCCTGGGAATAATTGACGCAATCGTCTATTCCTATTTTGTAATGTTCGAGCTTTAGCTTTGGCAGCCTCAGAAGAAGCTGTTGCCAACTGGCAAGACTCGATAATCTTCTTACGAAAATTGATGACATATTCATATGATGACTGGGTATCCTGAGTCATCTTATCATTGAGTAGTAAATCTTTTATTAGTCCCATTGGACCTCTTGGTTTTGCGCCAAAGACTAACTCAAACGGGGAGAAGCCCGTCTGTTCATGAGGTACCTCTCGATACGCAAACAGGACAGCTGGAAGTATTCTGTCCCAGTCCTGAGGGTGTTTGACCGTAACTTTATGCAATAATTGCTTAAGGGTGCGGTTGACCCGTTCTACAGCACCATTACTCATTGGATGATATATGCTGCTAAGGTTTCTATCGATGTACCAAGTCTTCATTACCTCCGTCATAGTATCAGATAAAAATTGAGACCTATGGTCTGACAATAGCTTTCTATGGAAACCTACTCTAGAAAAAAATAAGTTGTAATGCATCAGCTACATCTGCATTAGTGGTGGTCTTCAATGGGATAGCTTCTGGCCATCGTGTGCATAAATCAATGCAAGTGAGGACAAACCTATGCCCTCTGGCTGAAGGTAAGAGTGGACCAGTGATATCTATGGCCATTTTATCAAAGGGCCGTACTGAAATATCACAGGCCTGTATTGGAGCAGCGTGAAAAGCTTCTCGTGCTTTAACTTCTTGACAAATAGTACAAGAGCGTACATATTGTGATACATCGCGTGAAACCCCTGGCCAAAAAAATGAAGATAACACTCGGGATTGTGTGCGAGTGTATCCCATGTGACCTGCACATTGGGAGTCATGTGCATGTCGTAGAATATAGCGCCTAAATGATGAAGGTACCATCACTTGTTGTTTAACCTGAGACTTGTCCATGAAACATCTGATTAACATATCATTTCTAATTGTAAACCAGTGTTTGTTTCTGTTGCTTGAGGTAACATTATCAAAATTATTAACCAAAGCAAAGAATTTTTTTAGAGAATTGTCTTCTCTCTGTTTGGTTGCAAAAGACGCTCTATCAATAGGTGAATGAACATCCGTATCGTCCTGGATATTTGGATCCACATTCTGAGTGTCAATTTTTTCTAAGACTTGAGCCTGGGCTCTAGTTGTCACTGCATTTCCTATACATAAATTATGTCTTTCCCACTCAATAATTTCTTCAGGTGTGCAGTCCTTACTGCCGTGAATACGACCAACCATCAGATCCGCTATTGGATTTTTCAACATACAGACTATAACAATCCCTGTAAAGAAAGGTGTGTTAACATAAATTATTGCTGTGGGGTAGTACTCAATAGTACCCCCGAAAGTCATACACCTAACATATTCATTTGTAGCACAACTTGGGTGAATCAGAGACTGCCCGACTCCGATAGCAGTTGAACCGGAATCTCTCAACACTGAGACTACTGAACCATTGACTATCCCTCTGTTAAATATCAGAAAGCCTGTTCCATCATTAGCCGCAAGACCCACTTCTGTTGAAATGTGTCCACAATTCATACTGTTTCTTTTGCCTTCTGAAAAATAAGATTACAATCTGGGCAACTATTTGCCACGTTATAATTAATAGCATAGCATGTAGAAGACGACCGTATCTGATTATTATCCTGTGGAGCACTTGGGGTCGTACCAGTAGTGAGTGCCGCCCCTGCATTGTGATTATAATGTGATGGTCTGCGTGACTGAGACCGAGAACGGGAATAATTATTAAAATTATTTCTTTGTCCTCCGTGGTGACTGTTGTGTCTAGGTCTTGAGCCTTGATTATTGTTATTCCATCTGTTACCATTATTATTAGTATTAGAATTATATGATCTATTATGATTTGAATTCTGTTGACCATCGTTATACCGGAATTGAGGTGACTGATTCCTATATTGTTGCCTACCTCTGTTAAAATTACTATTCTTGTTATAATTATTTCGCCCCTTATGAAAATTATTATTATAACTTCCCCTGAAATGATTTCTATCTAAGCTGTGTGTTCTTGACTTGTCATAACCATGATATGACATATTGGACGCCACAGGCAAAGGTTCTCTTATTTGTGAGTTAGATATGCTTGCATTAGGATGTGCGGTACAATAATTTATCGTTATTTCTTCTAAAGCAGCAATAGTAGATGGTTTTCGTTCTTGTAAGAAGGAAAAGAACGGTGGACTGACAGAGGATAGAACCTTATCCCTGAGTAACAAATCAACTAATTTATCATAAGATTTGTTCACACCTGCAAGTTCCACCCATCTATTAAAGGTGTTGCGTATGTTCGAAATGAAACCTGTGAAATCTTTATTTGACTCTGGTAGAAGAGTTTTAAACCTTAGTCTACATCCCTCCTCATTTAAATGAAACCGTCTTAATAATAAAGCCGTTATTGCATCATAGTCACCAGCAATTGTTGGATCAACATTCTCTGTTGCATTTAAGAGCTCACAATCTAAAAATTCGTTAAGTTTTAGTGCTCATGCAGGTTTTTCCAAGTTATTTGTCTTACATACTTGTTCAAAACGTGCTAGATACGATGCCAAATCGTCGAAATTAAGCTTAAAATGAGGTAGTTTAAAGTTATAGTAACTTTTATTTTGGTTGGATGAAGGTACATTCTGAGAAATATCACCATGGCTAGTAGTAGCATTTTGTGCCTGTAATTTTGCTGTTTCCAACTTGATGAGTGCCAATTCTTTCTCTTGTTGCCTTATAATTTCTTCTTGTTTTCTTATTCTGTTTTCTTTATCAATTTCTTTCATCTCGCGTTCTGCTTCTTCTTTCTTCAATGCAGCCTTTTTCTCTTCTTCTTCCTTCTTCGATGCAGCTTTTTTTTATCAATCTCTTTTTGTTCAGCAATAGCTAGTTGCTCTTCTGCATACTGACGAAGTTCCTGTCCTTTGTAACCAAAATCGTTTCCAATCTTAACAAATTGGTCAAAAGTAGCCATATTAATACAGTAATATGCTTACTCAGACAAATATTTAACTATATGTATGTGCAACAAAGGATAAATACTCAATATACCCTAGTATAATATTCTCTTACTATTAGTTGTAAGTTCAATAACTATTTTTACTAAATATTTTATATCATTATTACCTACTCATAATAAAACACCAATTTGTTATGACACTTATGACACTGGATTTATTTCATGCGTCCAATATTTTCACTTATTACTTATGTTCATCATCCCTCCATAAATATATTAATCAATTATGTATTTATAATAGCTAATATAATATCCTATTCCATAACATATTCATGGCGTGATTACCAAACAATTATCAAATAAAAGTTACCCTTCTTTAATATTTTATACTACTATTATGACCTCATGCCCTAGTCATAATGAATAACTAATAGTGAATTAGACCACTAGTGCAAATGATGACATCATCTAAGTCATCAAGTAATTTAGTAGAAATTAATCAAATTGTTTTATCATCTTATTTTATAATCAATTTATATTATTATATTCATATTATTATTTTATAAAATTACTAATTACAAGACAAATAATAACTAAAGTTTTACAAGACGAATGAACACCACAATTGACATTTTCCAGACATAAAAATGCTTACATAAACGAGCAGAAAAATCGGAAGTAGGGTCAAGGTTAAACCAAGTCGAGATTAAACGTACGCAAAAAAAATGGTGATGTAGTCATGGACTCATATAACTGACACATAAGTTACAATTATACAAATAAAAGATAGTAAGGTTGAGAAATGGACATGATAGCTTACGAACAAGCGACTAGAAATGAATAAAATGAAACTTAGTACAATAAAACACAACAGTTGTTTACAGAACTTCACAGCTAACAATTAAGGTCGAATAATTTCAGATGCAAACGAAGTTGACCATTGGCAATTCTTCAATGGGTTCTTTGCAAAATGAAACTACCCAACTAACCTAATAGAACGGATTCAAATCGACCGACCTCTGTAAGAGATATTGGTTGATTTGAATCTCCCGCCAACCTCCCACGAATATAGACATTACCACATAAATACATATCACTAAAACATTTAATAGTTAAAATGACTTCAAGAACATGCCTATGAAATTGGCAACATGGACTTATCATGCGTAGTGCACAAAACATGTACTTAACTTTTGAAGCGCGACAAGTTCCTACAGAGACAGCATGCGCCAATACACCATCGAGCTTGCGTACATTAAGGATGAATGTTTGATATCACTTGTTTGCGTTGGTTGCGACATTTTGAAATGTTTATTTCCAATGTCGTAGACTTGTTGAATATCATTCAAACGGTACGTTCTTGAATCCTGTCACTAAGGTAGTGACGTCATGTGCGCATGCGCAAGGACTGTCAATGTCGATCAAAAGGAAATTATGGAAATATTATATTTTGATTGTAGATTAGATCTTTGACGTGAAATAAAATTTCACAGCCACATCTGGCCACCAGTTGATAAAGGACTTTTTCTTACCGTGCTATTCTTGTTATTGATCAATGATTGTGTTGACCATTGTTCTGGGTTCCTTATTGGTTTCATTTATAAGTAATGATAATAGTATTTTCCGTACAAAAGCGTGCATCGTGCTTGAATGAGTAATCAATAAAAGGCGTAGCAACGAAACCAATTTTAACTTGATTGATTTTCTTGGTAAGTCCTGATTTGTTTTGAGTCCAACATGGATACACTTCTATTAACGAAATATACACGAAGACATCCATAATAATCAGTTCATAAATAATACATAGTATTGCATTCCAATTCAATAAGTTACCGTCAGAGTCCAGTTATTTAAATGTCGTCACAACCTCATGGGACTATATACGCGCACTGTCACTAAACAGACAGTCGGAAATGAGAACCATTTAGTTGCGAACACAAATCATAAGATGATCAATAATCCTTCCTTCCATGGTTATCCAATAACTATAAACAATTCTGTACCTTCATTATAATAGTAAGGACTGACCCTCTGTCCTCCTTTTCAATATAAATTTTTGGCATCATTATACGCCTAGCGCTGGAAGGAAATAAACCACGTCTTCACGGATTGACGGTCAGAATAATAAGGGTCAAGTACATTAGTCACCAAGCGTGACCATATCAACGCTACCGCGCCACAATCGAACCATGCGATTTGCGTTCACAAAAAAAACAACAACCCATGAAGCATAAAAAACATTCTCTATTAAAAACCTATCAACATCAAAATGCGCATTGCCAACTATAGCAGACGACATCGTTAAACATGTCGTAACAAGTAGATGTGCTGGAGGTTAGAGGTATGGTGGAGGACATGGTTGATTTAGGTTTGGTCGTGAGAACTACAATGCAGAACATGATTGGAGTAGACATGCTGGAGGTGAGATGTATAGTAGTCACTGGGTTAATCCGAGAATTAACCTTGGAGGGTTGGTATTGGTTACTCAGATAATACTGGTAGCTCAGATATGATACAACCAGGTGAAATACAAAATTTAAGTTTTTTGGTTTTTTTTGTTAAACGGACTACGCAGGACATATCTGCCAGTATACTTATATAATAATAGCTCCTTCAGTCATAACTGACTATGGGAATGCGACCCTGAGGTGACAGCCCTCAGCTGCTTATTTTCCTGATGTTTTGTGAGCTTCTTTTTGCTCAGTCTGAGGTGGCGCTGTAAATAGCATCGCCATTTGGTGCGATCGGCAGCTTCATCGTCCCACGTTGCTGGATTTATGTCCAATACACTGATATCTCTCTTGCACACATCTTTAAACCTCAGGTGCGGTCGCCCAACTGTTCTTTTGCCATCTGCTAGTTGCCTGAAGAAGATATCTATCGGGATGCGACCATCTTCCATGTGGCGGACATGGCCAAGCCAGCATAGCCTGCGCTGTCTAAGCAGTGTATACATGCTTTGAAGGTCAGCACGTGACAATACCTAGACATTTGTCACCTTATCTTTCCACGAGATGCCAAGGATGTGGCGTAGACACCGTAAATGGAAGGTATTGAGCCTTCTTTCTTGCTTAGCATAGGTTGTCCAAGTTTTGCTGCCGTATAGGAGAGTTATGGTGACGCAGGCGTTATATACCGCAGCCTTGGTCTTCGTTGTGAGTTTGGAGTTTCCCCAAACACCCGATGTGAGGCGGGCAAAGGTAGCTGCAGCTTTGCCTATGCGGCTGTCAATTTCTGTGTCCAGTGAGAGTTTGTCATTGATGGTAGACCCCAGGTACGTGAAGTGGTGCTCTGAAGCTCCTGTTGGCTTTGAGTGACGACTGCATCGTCATCAGCGAACAACAAGTCCCTTATGGTGACCCTTCTGATATTTGTGTTTGCCTTCAGCCTTGAAAGATTAAACAGACGGCCATCTGACCTAGTGTGAAGGCATATTCCTTCAGTTGCATCTCTGAATGAGTGTTTCAGGAGTAAGGCAAAGAAGATCCCGAAGAGGGTCGGAGCCAGAACACAGCCTTGTTTAACGCCACTTATGTCAAAGGGTTGTGAAGTGCTTCCAGTATATTGGACTGTTCCCTTCATGTCGTCATGGAATTACTTTATCATTTCCAGCAGTTTAGCAGGGCTGCCTTTTTTCAGGAGGATTTTGAAGAGTCCATCCCTACTAACCAGGTCAAATGCTTTTGTGCGGTCTATAAAGGCGATATATAAGGGCCTTTTCTAATCTCTTGATTTTTCCTGAAGCTGGCGGAGAGAGAAGATCATGTCTGTTCTTGATCTACCAGCTCGGAATCCACACTGTGACTCTGGATATATGCACTCAGCTAACTTGGCAGTAATATAGACAAAGTTGGAGGGACAGACAGCGATATCAAAATAAGAATACAAAAGGCAAGAAGAGCTTTCATTGCATTGGGAAATATATGGAGATCAAGAGAAATCAGATCCAACACGAAAATAAGAATCTTCAACTCAAATGTGAAGTCAGTCCTATTGTATGGCTCTGAGACATGGAGAACAACAAAGACAACAACCAAAAAGCTACAGACTTTCATAAATGGGTGCTTGCATAGAATAGAGGGATTAAAATGGTATGACAAGGTTACCAACGTAGAACTGAGGACAAGAACTAGACAAGTGCCAGTGGAACAAGAGATGAGAAGAAGACGATGGCGATGGATTGGACACACACTGAGGAGACCTGTTGATAGCATTACAAGGCAGTCCTTGTTCTGGAACCCACAGGGCAAGAGAGGCAGAGGTAGACCAAGAAACACATGGAGAAGAGAGTTGGAAACAGAGGTGAAAATGATGAGGAGAACGTGGAAAGAACTTGAAATGATGGGACGTGACAGGAGAACTTGGCATGTGTTTGTTGAAGGCCTATGCTCCTTTGGGAGTGGAGGGTTATGAATAACTTGTGTAGTCTCATTAAGATGACTCTGGCAAAAGCCTTATATACAATACTAAGGAGAGAAATGCCTCTGTAGTTATTGCAATCACTTTTGTCTCCTTTATTTTTATACAGTGTTACAATCTTGGCATCTCGCATGTCTTGAGGAATAGTTGTCTCTTCCCAGCACTGGCACAGCATCCTATGCAGGGGATGTAATAGCGTGCTCTTACAGCATTTGATTAAATCAGGAAGAACCCCATCACTGCCCGGTGCTTTGCCAGAGGGCAAGCTATCAATGGCCTTGCTGAGTTCCTCTAATGTTGGTTCGGTATCCAGTTCCTCCATAGTTGGCAGGCATTTGACAGCATCAAGGGCTGCAGGCGTAACGGTATTTTCTCTAGCGTAAAGCTCAGAGTAGGGCTCGGCCCACCTCTCTATCTGCTTACCCTTATCGGTTAGCTTCTCACCGCTGATGGATTTTAGCAAAGGTTACTACCTTTTATAAACGTGTCCTTTACTCCAAGTCTCTGGCCACTTTTATGGACCACTACGGCAGACTAAGGGAGATAATCGCCATACCTGTCTATGGACTCTTTTAGTCTCTCAAGGATGATCCTATTTAATATTTTTTCTGGCACTGTAATTGACACTATTGTAATCTCTGTTCTTAGGCAACTTTACCAGATAACCCTTATATTGTATGTACACACATATCTTATACTAAAGACATCACATTTGTTTGTAGGCGTTAAAATATTAACATGGGAAACGCCCAATAGAAATTCCACAATCTCCAAATTACTAAACTTATGTCACAGCCAACCTTCAATAGACAACAAGGGGTAGAAATAGCGACAAAGTCTGATCACTGTAGACAAACTGTGTCACATGATACATTCAATAGAGCCTATTACGACATGAAATAGATACCGATGTTGCCACAGTACCACACATAAATAAGCTCGATGACGCTGGCATTAATAACGTGGTGTGCGATTTTAGCACCATCATGTAGAATGTTGAGGTGCCGGAAGACCAGCTACATAGTTACCTACAGCCCCTACCTAAACCTGGCAAAGACCCCACTCTGCTCAGCAGCTATCAGATTATCACAAAACAGAATTTCTATGATAAATTACTTAAAATGATAGTCGCGAGACAAGTAATGAACCACCTCGAAAATGCACGCATCCTCCATGATATCCTGGATATCTATGCGCTTATAAAAGTCTTCTTCTGCGTACACTCTCAGGTGTCTCTACTTGAATATTTTCATCTGCGTACACTCTCAGACGTCTCTACTTGAATATTTTCATCTGCGTACACTCTCAGGTGTCTCTATTTGAATATTTTCATCTGCGTACACTCTCAGGTGTCTCTACTTGAACATTTTCATCTGCGTACACTCTCAGGTGTCTCTACTTGAATATTTTCATCTGCGTACACTCTCAGGTGTCTCTACTTGAATATTTTCATCTGCGTACAATCTCAGGTGTCTCTACAATATATATTTTCATCTGCGTACACTCTCAGGTGTCTCTACTTGAATATTTTCATCTGCGTACACTCTCAAGTGTCTCTACTTGAATATTTTCATCTTCGTACACTCTCAGGTGTCTCTACTTGAATATTTTCATCTGCGTACACTCTCAGGTGTCTCTACTTGAATATTTTCATCTGCTTACACTCTCAGGTGTCTCTATTTGAATATTTTCATCTGCGTACACTCTCAGGTGTCTCTACTTGAATATTTTCATCTGCGTACACTCTCAGGTGTCTCTACTTGAATATTTTCATCTGCGTACACTCTCAGGTGTCTCTACTTGAATATTTTCATCTGCGTACACTCTCGGGTGTCTCTGCTTGAATATTTTAATCTGCGTACACTCTCAGGTGTCTCTACTTGAATATTTTAATCTGCGTACACTCTCAGGTGTCTCTACTTGAATATTTTCATCTGCGTACACTCTCAGGTGTCTCTACTTGAATATTTTCATCTGCGTACACTCTCAGGTGTCTCTACTTGAATATTTTCATCTGCGTACACTTGTAGTAAAATCTGCGAGAATAATCGCTCATTTCAGTAAGATTTTAGTCATAAAATTATAATAAATAAATCCGCCCTATTGTGCCTAACGATGATGCTCTCACACGCCAGCAACGCTGCCTTTTGTGCAGTGCTAAAGCCATAGAACGATCCCACGGTAAAAATCTAACACGCGTTTTGGTTTCGGTTTCGAAAACGTACTACCAACATTTAACATTTTGCCAGATCTGCTGCATACATTTGGCAGCCAAGACGTATAATTAACGATTTTGCGGAAGTATGCCGCCAAACTGCTATCTGAATTAACGTATTCTGTCAACTCTAACGCTGGTAATAAATAGTAATCCTTACATTTTTTGGTAGTGTTACACGATACAATACAAATTATTAACGCCAATTCTTAACCCGCCACGTCAACACCCTGCTTCGCTTGATAGTCCGCCATGCATATATACACGTTGCGACAAAGCCAACAGAAGCAAAACACGCAGACAATTTTATTGCCTCCTCGCGGTAATGTTTCTGACGTCACAAAAACAAGTTAGTTATTTGAAAAATACATGCTAGCGAGAGGGGAAGATGGCCGTCTTGTGTAAAATATTTATTTGACAATGATCGGGGACAAAATTGAAAATCTAAAACCATAATGAAACTGAACATAAAAAATATATGGTAGTATAGCTTAGAATTCACTGAGCAAGAATGTGTTTTAAATAATATGATAGTCCCAGTATTACCCAAATTGTTGAGAAAATACTAAATGTCTACGAACGCACGACCAGACAGACTGTTGTTCCTGCTTGTTTTTTTTCTTAACGTTAGTGGGGACACCGTCTTAGAAGAGAGGCATTGAGGTAAATTCAAATTAGCTTGGGTAACAAGAGTATAGGAGGAGAGGGGAGCGGTAGGAAAATTGTTACCAAAAACCAACATCGTTTTGCATTGGCATAACTGAAGCGGACTGGCCAATCGACTACCAGACGCAGAGTATGTTTGGAATTATTTTTGTTTTTCAAAAACTGCATTTGAATTCTGGTAGTCGCAAGCTTTCGATTGGCCAGTGCTACTAAATATTAGCAAAAAGCTTTCACTATTCATTGCCAGTTGAACTGTAATTTTTATTCAGATACGCTGAGAACAGCTGTGATAAATTTAAAAAGTAAATTAAATAACTATATGAGTATTTCACAGTCTGGACAGAGCAGAAGAAACTGAGGCCATTTCTTTGCAAAGTCAGCGTCATTTGTTTATATTTCTTGATTTGTGGTAAGAATGCTTTATGAATTTAATATGTTTAATCCCATTACCAAATTTAGATACTGCTATTGGGAAAAAGTGAAGGACGTGCCGGGAGCAGACATTGTTGAGTCCTCATGTTGAAATGTATCTAACTAATGTGTGTTGTCATGATTATGTTTGAATATTATTGTATTAGAGTATATTAGTAAGCCTCCGTGTTCAAAGAACACTGTTCAACATGCCTGAAGCATTTATATTTAAAAAGAAAAAGATGAGAAAAATATATAAAAGGAAATGTGGTTACCCCACATTATATTATTGAGGAAAACTATGTAAACGTACAGTGGCGTATCTGCCATAGGGACCTGAGGGATGGTCACAGCAAGGTGGGAGTCATGAAAAATTAGGGGATGAGTGCACCTGAAATGCACGCGAGGCTGACCCCATACCCACGTATGAAATTAAATAAAAGAATAATTGATCAGATGTAAAAGGCCAGGGTGTCCTTTTGTTGCAGAGGTTTCGTTTCCTGTTGCCAGCTGGTGACAGGAAACCTGAGGAGTGACGATAACGCCAAGAAGTCTCCTACACTTTACGTATGCTGTCAAGAGATAACAGCAGGAGCTTGGGCGTGTGACGTGATATCGTTATTTCTGCAACTGCACAATATCTTATCTTTCAACAAGAAACCCCAAGTGATATGTTAAGGACCTGGGTATATCTGACAGTTTCGTGTTAAATAAACCTTGGTATTTCAAATCATACTCAGGAAGTTGATGGGGTATGATGATAATACAGCCCCTCATACACAGTGACTCTCTCTCTCTCTTAGAAGAATACATTTAAGCTGTGAACATTCCAACAGGAAAGACATATATTAACATTGTAGTTATTTGGGCAGATTGTCCACATAATTTTAGTTAATCTTTTATGTAAACTATCTTGTCCTCATTTTCAAAGACCTGTCCAAACGATATGACTGGACAGGCCAAATAAATTGTACAAAAAATTATCAAATTTAAAGAAAAACTTAACCACATTTTTTATTCACTTCCTCATAGAAACTTAAAGTGTTTTTGTGTTGTGTACCATTATTTCATTTCTCCCCTAGACACTAGGTACATCATACACCAGACACTAGAGCCGAAATAGTGACCGTGTGAGATCTAGGGAGGTAGCGTTAGGTTCCCTGCAAATAATTCACCATCATCATTTATAGAGTCAGGGGCCTGCATGTGCTTGACCTCACACGGTTAATACATACACGGATTTCATTCTTTTAGGATACCATCATAACTTCCCCAGCAAAATCTAACTTTGCTACATAAATTGGTAGGCTTGTCCGGGCATTTGAATTTCTCTTAGTACTACATACATTGGGGTCTGGGTCTTAGCATAAACAACATTCTATTGTTCCAGGGAATCCCCATAATCATTATTGCCCAAGATTTGGGAAGTCAAGAAACTGTCAGAACCCAGAATTAATTAGATAAATTTATAACTATTTAGGAACTTTGTTAGAACATTTTGCATTTATCAGAATGGCAGATCTGGCCAAGTTTCGATCTGCGGCTGTTCAGACTGCAAAAGAAATGAATATGGAGGGTCAAATCTTAATTGACTATGTCACCTCAGAATGTGATAAATTTATTACTAGGGAAGAACATAGGTTAGCTGAGGAAAGGAAAATGCAATTAGAAGATGCTAGGGAGACTAAGAAATTAGAGGCTGATAGGGAGGCTGAGATTAAGAGGCTGCAGTTGGAGAAAAAGAAACTTGAGGCTGAGGCAAAGAAACTTGAGGCTGAGGCAAAGAAACTTGAGGCTGAGAAAGAAGAAAGGAGATTGGAGGCGGAACGAGAGAAAGAAGAAAAACGACTGCAGAGGGAAGCAGAAGCAGAAGAAAAAAGATTACAAAGAGAACATGAGATACGACTAAGGGAGTTAGAGCTGCAAGGCCATGCTCCTGAAAATGGAACTAGCCCCTCCACTTCCGACTCAGCTGCCAGCCAGGGGGCCTTCTCATCAGCCATGGGGTTCCATTTAGATTACTTTGTGGAAAAGGATGATGACATTGAGTCGTATTTAAGCAGATACGAAATATTAGCCACTACTTATGGGTTAGAAAGAGAAAAATGGGGTGTAAAGTTGTCTCAGGGTCTTCGGGGAACAGCTTATGAAGTGTTTTCCAAAATGAGCAGGGATGACCAAGACATCTATGACATGTTAAAGCAGGCTCTTCTGTTAAGATACGAAAAGAACGGAGAGTTTTATAGAAAGAAATTTAGGAATGCCAGGCTACTGTCGGGTGAGACCTATCACCAGTTCTCCGCCCGGTTGGAGACGTATATGGAGAAATGGGCTTCTTTGGGGAAAACCCAAGATCTCAAAAAGATGATACTCATTGAACAGATGAGAGAGTCCATGGCTCCAGACATGAGAAAATTTCTCATGGAACAGGGCGCGAAGAGGCTGGGTGAGATCATAAATGCCGCTGAGAGGTATCAGGCAGCCATGGCAGAGGTAGCTGGTATCAAGAAAAAACCAGTAGATCAGTATAAGGCTCCTGAAAACCATAATAAATTTGATAACAGAAGTAAGCAGAACTTTGATAGGCCTCGGAATGATTTTAAAAATAAAACCTCACATTTCAATGACAGAAGGTATGATGAAAGAAAACCCTTTCATCAAGGTAGATTATATTGTAGCCGGTGTAGGATGGACAACCATAACACCGAAAATTGTAGAAGGAAACCTGTAGTAATGGCCACGCTTCAGGTCAGGTCGACTCCTAGAAAGGAGGAGGAACCACCAAAAATTATGTCTCGTAAACAGTGGAGAAACGCACAGGCTGAAGATAGGTCACTGAAGCCATGTTTTAAGAAACTCCAAAAACTCCATACCCCTCTTAGGAAAGGAGAATTCTATTTGGATGATGGACTGCTTTTCAGGGCGGGATTATCCCGGTGTGGACAGGTAGTAGTGCCATCAAAATATAGGGCACGAGTTATGAGACAAACACATGTTCTAGATGGTGAACACCAGAAGATGAGTACCACATGCCAAAGAACATCTGCTGGATATTTCTGGCCCGGAGAAGTTGAAAACATAAGAAAATTTGTTGAGGCCTGCGAACAGTGCAGTACGGGAAATTCCACAAGGTGGAAAAATAATAACCAAATGCAAGAGAAGCATTATGCCAAACCTGGACCAGAAGATAAAGAGGGAATACCCACACGTGGGAAAATGAATCAGGACCTAGACACGCCACGGGGCAAACTTAGGCCTGGAAAGAAAAATAATTATAATAAAGTGGACAGAGGGGAATGGGAACCCCCTTTTCACAGACAGTCTTCACTCGAATGTTTTACAATGGTCACTATGCAGCGAGTACAAAGAACTGTTATACCTCAGAATAAGCCGACAATCCCTCGGTCGGACTTGTGTAAACTGGAGGAAGATAAAAGAGAGTGAAGTTCTCTCAATTTTAATTTGAACCTGAGGGGAGACAACCCCACGAAAAGAATCTGTAGTGGTAGATTCCTGTGTGATGACACAAGGAAGAAACGTCCGCAAAACAAAGCTTCCAATGTAAAGGACCTGACAGGTGCCATGAATTATAGGTCAGAAAAATTAAAAGTCCATATGTAATTTGTTAAGGACCTGGACAGATGAGAAGGCAGAGGAGACTGTTACCTCATCTTATCAATATGTGAACGAACTGACCACTCGTTTAAAAACTAGTTGGAAACTGGAAAATGATAATTTGAGACAAGCCAGGAAAAAGCATGCTGCTTATTATAATAGAAAGCTAAGGATAGAGAACTTGCTGTAGGGGAGAAGGTGCTTCTTCCATTGCCAGGCAACAACAATAAACTTCAGATCGGATGGCAAGGGCCAAACACAGTTTTGGAAAAGGTATCCAGAACAAATTATAAGATAGACAAAAAGGGAAAGGAAAAAGTGTATCATGTGAACCTTTTGAAGAAATATCTGGACAGACAAATCCAGGAAGGAACACGCATATTGGCCTTGTCTATTGCAACCGAAATGAAAAATGACCCTCTCTCCTCATTCGAATATCCACTGAAACCCAGTGAAACGTTTGCACAGGTAAAGATCAGTAATCACATGACAAAAGGACAGAAGGAGAAGGTTCAAAAGGTCCTTGAGAAACATACAGATGTGTTAACGGATAAACCGGGGCATACAAATTGGTTGGAATATGATATGAAACTACTAGACCCAGCACCTATCTGTATGAGGCCCTATTCTATTCCTTTCGCCAAGGAAAAAGCTTTGAAAGAGGAGTTTGATTATTTGTTACAAGAAGGGATTATTTCTCACAGTGAGTCTCCTTATAGTTCCTGTGTGGTTTTGTTGCGGAAACCATCGGGAGAACATAGACTGTGCATAGATTACAGGAAACTGAATGCTGTCACAGAAGGTCAGGTGGATCCATTACCTGATACTACTCAACTTTTTGCCAGGCTGAACAAGGCAAAATATTTTTCTAAGGTGGACCTTAGCAAAGGCTATTACCAATTCCAGTAAAGCCTGAGGTTCGACCTTATTTAGCATTTAGCACCTCGGAAGGTCATTATGAGTTCAAAATGTTACCGTTTGGGTTGAAAAATGCCCCAAGTGTGTTTTCAAGGATGATGCGAAAATTATTGGATACCCTGAAAAATCCATGTATTTCGAATTTTATGGACGATATCCTCATTGCCACGGAAACATTCGAGGAACACGTTACCTCTTTGAATATGCTGTTTGATAGACTCAGAGAGGCTAACGTAACCGCTAGGCCAAAAAAATGTTGTATTGGTTGTAAAGAGTTGGAATTCTTGGGACATACTGTACATCAGGGTAGCATGACCCCTGATCCCAAGAATCTGGAAAAATTGAAAAGAGCACCTAGACCACAAACAAAGAAAGATGTGCGATCTTTCGTGTCGTTGTGTGGTTTCTACCAAAAGTACATCAAAAATTTTAACTCTATATGTGCTCCTCTGACGGATTTAACTCGCAAAGGTCAACCTGATACAATAAATTGGTCAGCACAGTGTGAATTGGCATACCAGGAGTTAAAAGAGAAACTTACAAGCAGGCCAGTATTACAAATGCCTGACTTGACTCAAGAATTTATCGTGAGAAGTGACGCAAGCAATGTGCGCCTAGGCGCTACATTGTTGCAAAGGTCCCCCTCACAAGATGGGGAATTGAACCCAGTCGCTTATGCAAGCCGAAAGTTGAACAAGGCGGAAAAAATTATTCAACAAGTGAAAAAGAATGTCTAGCGTTGATATGGGCTATAAAAAATTCCAGATTTATTTATATGGCAGGACATTTGTGGTCCAAACGGATCATTCACCACTCGTATTCCTGTCACAGGCCAAGCATGAAAATTCCAGATTATTGAGATGGTCCTTGTTATTGCAGCCATACTCATTTCTGATAGAATATATTCCCGGCCCTCGGAACGTAGGTGCAGACTTTTTAAGTAGACATCCTTATGATGAAGATCAGAAAAACGCGTAAGACTTCATTGGGCTAAGTTATCTCGCAGATTATAACCTGCTAATGATTGCATGTTTTAGGATGGGAGGTGTGTAGTAAAATCTGCGAGAATAATCGCTCATTTCATAAAGATTTTAGTCATAAAATGATAATAAATAAATCCGCCCTATTGTGTCTGACGGTGATGCTCTCACACGCCAGCAACGCTGCCTTTTGTGCAGTGCTAAAGCCATAGAACGATCCCACGGTAAAAATCTAACACGCGTTTTGGTTTCGGTTTCGAAAACGTACTACCAACATTTAACATTTTGCCAGATCAGCTGCATACATTTGGCAGCCAAGACTTATAATTAACGATTTTGCGGAAGTATGCCACCAAACTGCTATCTGAATTAACGTATTCTGTCAACTCTAACGCTGGTAATAAGTAGTAATCCTTACATTTTTTTGGTAGTGTTACACGATACAATACAAATTATTAACGCCAATTCTTAACCCGCCACGTCAACACCCCGCTTCGCTTGATAGTCCGCCATGCATATATACACGTTGCGACAAAGCCAACAGAAGCAAAACACGCAGACAATTTTATTGCCTCCTCGCGGTAATGTTTCTGACGTCACAAAAACAAGTTAGTTATTTGAAAAATACATGCTAGCGAGAGGGGAAGATGGCCGTCTTGTGTAAAATATTTATTTGACGATGACCGGTGACAAAATTGAAAATCTAAAACCATAATGAAACTGAACATAAAAAATATATGGTAGTATAGCTTAGAATTCACTGAGCAAGAATGTGTTTTAAATAATATGATAGTCCCAGTATTACCCAAATTGTTGAGAAAATACTAAATGTCTACGAACGCACGACCAGACAGACTGTTGTTCCTGCTTGTTTTTTCTTAACGTTAGTGGGGACACCGTCTTAGAAGAAAGGCATTGAGGTAAATTCAAATTAGCTTGGGTAACAAGAGTATAGGAGGAGAGGGGAGCGGTAGGAAAATTGTTACCAAAAACTAACATCGTTTTGCATTGGCGGACTGGCCAATCGACTACCAGACGCAGAGTATGTTTGGAATTATTTTTGTTTTTCAAAAACTGCATTTGAATTCTGGTAGTCGCAAGCTTTCGATTGGCCAGTGCTACTAAATATTAGCAAAAAGCTTTCACTATTCATTGCCAGTTGAACTGTAATTTTTATTCAGATACGCTGAGAACAGCTGTGATAAATTTAAAAAGTAAATTAAATAACTATATGAGTATTTCACAGTCTGGACGGAGCAGAAGAAACTGAGGCCATTTCTTTGCAAAGTCAGCGTCATTTGTTTATATTTCTTAATTTGTGGTAAGAATGCTTTATGAATTTAAAATGTTTAATCCCATTACCAAAGTTAGATACTGCTATTGGGAAAAAGTGAAGGACGTGCCGGGAGCAGACATTGTTGAGTCCTCACGTTGAAATGTATCTAACTAATGTGTGTTGTCATGATTATGTTTGAATATTATTGTATTAGAGTATATTAGTAAGCCTCCGTGTTCAAAGAACACTGTTCAACATGCCTGAAGCATTTATATTTAAAAAGAAAAAGATGAGAAAAATATATAAAAGGAAATGTGGTTACCCCACATTATATTATTGAGGAAAACTATGTAAACGTACAGTGGCGTATCTGCCATAGGGACCTGAGGGGTGGTTACAGCAAGGTGGGAGTCATGAAAAATTAGGGGATGAGTGCACCTGAAATGCACGCGAGGCTGACCCCATACCCACGTATGAAATTAAATAAAAGAATAATTTATCAGATGTAAAAGGCCAGGGTGTCCTTCTGTTGCAGAGGTTTCGTTTCCTGTTGCCAGCTGGTGACAGGAAACCTGAGGAGTGACGATAACGCCAAGAAGTCTCCTACACTTTACGTATGCTGTCAAGAGATAACAGCAGGAGCTTGGGCGTGTGACGTGATATCGATATTTCTGCAACTGCACAATATCTTATCTTTCAACAAGAAACCCCCAAGTGATATGTTAAGGACCTGGGTATAACTGACAGTTTCGTGTTAAATAAACCTTGGTATTTCAAATCATACTCAGGAAGTTGATGGGGTATGATGATAATACAGCCCCTCATACACAGTGACTCTCTCTCTCTCTTAGAAGAATACATTTAAGCTGTGAACATTCCAACAGGAAAGACATATATTAACATTGTAGTTATTTGGGCAGATTGTCCACACAATTTTAGTTAATCTTTTATGTAAACTATCTTGTCCTCATTTTCAAAGACCTGTCAAACGATATGACTGGACAGGCAAAATAAATTGTACAAAAAATTATCAAATTTAAAAAAAAACTTACCCACAGGTTTTATTCACTTCCTCATAGAAACTTAAAGTGTTTTTGTGTTGTGTACCATTATTTCATTTCTCCCCTAGACACTAGGTGCATCATACACCAGACACTAGAGCCGAAATAGTGACCGTGTGAGATCTAGGGAGGTAGCGTTAGGTCCCCTGCACATAATTCACCATCATCATTTATAGAGTCAGGGGCCTACATGTGCTTGACCTCACACGGTTAATACATACACGGATTTCTTTCTTTTAGGATACCATCATAATCTCCCCAGCAAAATCTAACTTTGCTACAACACTCTCAGACGTCTCTACTTGAATATTTTCATCTGCGTACACTCTCAGTTGTCTCTACTTGCATATTTTCATCTGCGTACATTCTCAGGTGTCTCTACTTGAATATTTTCATCTTCGTACTGTGAAATGGTGGGCGAGAGATGATGACGCTGTTGTGAAATGTGATCACTTTCTTGCACACTCGCACCGACCAGAACAACAATAAAACTCTTGATTCTAAGGCAGGGGCTGTATTTATTCATACAACCCTGTTAGTGACCCAAACCCTCAAAGCAAACTAATGACCAAACATTAAACAATTAAGCACACAAACCAAACAAACAAAACACCCAGCCAGTGCTCAATTTCTAACCTGAAACACAAACAAAGCACTGACTAGTTAAAATCATAATAAAAAATTAATGAGAAACACCGTGCTCTCACCTGCCAAACAGTCCGTTCTTCCACGCTACCTGAAACATCCCACTATTACACACACATCCACTCTCATATATGTCTTCCAATGAGACTAGTGTGATGTTGTGCACGAGGCTGGCAAAGTCATCCTGTAACACAGATCGCTACCGAAACCACTACTGCAAGAGCATATGAATGCTTCATGCGGAGGCCAGTCACATTGGTGGCCCCCATGTTCCATAAGGAGCGAGTAGAGAAATATATATCTCCAAGTAAACCCACGTACTCTCATAAACCATTCTACACATAGCAATAATTAAATAACACCAAAATGAGCATAATACAGTATTAAACGCTATGTACAACGAATATTCTCCTTAACGAGAATAACTACCACCTCGCAACTGATCCACATCACTGTACTTTCCTACATTGTGAAGCATGTCGTATGTGACGTCTGGCGCACCTGACAACAAGCGTGCCATATATGACCACTGATAAGACTGGGAACCTCATCATATTAATCGCATCGTTACAGAAACTAACCATTGCCATAGCATATAAACGCTTCGCGCAGGCTTCTGTTGGACCCAGCCGCATTGGTGTCTCCATGCTCCGCAAGGAGCAAACAGAGAAACACTTATGTCTCAAAGTGCCTTACGCACAAAAGCATTACGCCCACAAGAAATCTTAGTACCTAAAGCTAGATTCATCTTCTCAAAGGGAACTTTAGCACTACAAAACTGTGTACACAACAGATGTAATTAAACTAATCTCAAAGTAACACCATACAATTATTCGTGAACTTACTTCGCGTTCCACTATAATAAACTATCTTGGCATGAATGGAGAAAATTATATTAATCTTGTACTTCTAAAATAGCACCTCTTATAATAACCCAATTTTCATCCAACACTAAATAATAAACTTGTTTAACCCCCTAAAAATATACAGTAAAATTATAATCAATCATTGTGAAATATACTAACTAAATTACCTTTGCAGTAAAGAATAAACTAAAATAACTCTTGGACTAACTAAGCTAACAAACGTTACAATTGGCCCACTGCGCTCTCAAATAATAAATAGCTTAACAATATTGGGCCTATAGCACGTGGTAACTAACAATGTTATTGTCGCTCACATGCGTCATCTTTATGCACAGTCATCAACACGTCCCCCCCTTCCCCCCCCCCCCTTTCCCGGCTGACATCTTGACAATATGTTAATACTATCTAAATTAAAGTAAAAGATCGCTTCTCTGCCTGTAAACTCCATTTCCCTTTCACAATTCTTGTCTTACGAGCTGAGTTTTATTTTCCAAGCATTTTTCAGCAAACGGAGCAGCCGTTGTCAGAACTTCAAGACATCTCTTACATACATTATATGGGACACCATTAAGACCTGCAGCTGAATTGCACTGTGATTTTTGGACAGGCAGTATAAGGCCTGCCACGCTATTGAGAGGCTCATCTTTGCTACCAACTGAATAGGCCATTCTAAGGCCGTGATTGTTCAAACAGTTCTTTGGCAAACTTGAAGGGCTCCCTGAAGAATCTTCCCGTATCCCTCCGGGGTTTTCTCTTTTTTTCTGCACAATCGTTCTGCTCTACAAAGAACATTATGTTGACCTTTTAGGTGCTCCTAAAATCGTCATAATCCTTCTTTCTCTGTGTCCACTGCGTTCTTGAACTGTTTTCGTTCATGATTCTTCTGCTTCTTGATCTCTTCCATTCTCATTTGTCTTCTACTCTTTTGTGGTGAGGTAACTTTCCATTGCCTCCTTAACTCCAAGCACTTTACGACAGTGAAGATATATTATGTCGCCCAAGATTTCCTGCTATTTCTCTAAATGTATCTACTTCAAGCTGTTATCTAACTCTTTCGATAAGGTTTCGTCCATCTGCTCCCAAAGCCCTTTTGCACATCAGGTGAAAACTTGATGGCATCTCCTTTCCCGTCCAAGAAATGTGTTAGATCACATCAGGCAGTTCAGTTTGAATATTCTCAGTGCTGTGGACTGATTCCTGGTTGAGATCTTCTAACATTTTATCTATGAAGTAGTGAGTTGTAAACATGATAAATTTCCACGAAATTCGCAAGATCATATAAGGTACTGGAGTTTGAAAACAATACCTTACGGAGTCAAGTAGAGTGTTCAACATGAGGGTAGTTGGAATGGGGACGCTTACCAATGTCAGAAGCCAGGAAGATGGTTAGTTTAGCATGAAAATGCTAAAATATACTGCTCTTGATTGGATCTCTTCTCAACTGATCAACCTGGGTGTATGCGCGCAAATATTTGTTATAACCTGGCGCCTGGTAAGATAAGTTGTAATATGTATATTAACTTTTCATAATTTGCATAATTTTGAGTATGGATGTACAGTGGCATATGAGACTGGCAAGCTGATCACTTTAAATAACGAGCGATTACTGCAAGAGATGGTGACAGCTTGATGCGGGTTTCCTCATAAGGAACCACAAGCAGAGATGGCCCCAGACTCCATAGGGAGTAGGAAATGGATGATGATATCATCGTGTACATATTTTCATACAAGCACCAGTAATATAAATGTATATATATATATATATATATATATATATATATATATATATATATATATATATATATATATATATATATATATATATATATATATATATATATATATATATATATATATATATATATATATATATATATATATATATATATAATATATATATATATATATATATATATATATCCGAACGTCTGTCTATCTGTTACCTCATAATTCAAGAACCGCTAAACCGATTTTGATGCGGTTTGCTTCAGCGTATTGAACATTTCCCCGGAAATGTGTTAAGTTAAACATCCTCAAGGTACAAAATCAGGAAGCTGGGCGTGATATTTTCTTCACTCCATTCATTTTTATCTGAAGGGGCAAAGGATGTAAAAACGTTACCGTTCCTAGGGTTAACGGCTTTATCTTACAAACTAATTACGTTATAAATTGTATCCTTTTTCGTTAAATTTTGAAAAAGTGCGTTGGTTTCTGTTATGTAAGTTTTCTAAACCGGGATTCCTGACAAGGAAACTTTGAATAATACTCAGCTTTGTAGAGTTCTTACTTAAATTAACAAGTGCATTGCAACTGTTATGCAATTTTTTAAAATCAGGATTCCTGACAAGGAAAGTTTAAATAATACTTATCTATGTTGAGTTTTTACTACCAATGTCGTCTACACAGAAGCCTTCATTTAAATTATTTGTACAGGATTCCTGACAAGGAAAGTTTGATTAATTCTCAGCTACTTAGAGTTCTTACTAACAATTTCGTGTACCCAGAAGCCTTCATGCACATTATTTGTGCTAGAAGATTTGTTTATGTTCTTGATGATTTGTGTATGTTCTGACATAAAAATTGGTTAGCTATTCATTTGGATATGGAGAAAAGGCAAGTAGCTTTAGTTTTTTTTTTTTTTCAGTTACTATTCATTCCGCTGGGGAGTATTACCTACATAACAATTTTCACAATTCATTATTAAGTTTATTTACCACTTAATATGTTTACTACTTAATTATTTTCAGTTTTCCTTTTATTTGTTTGTTACGTTTTTATCTTTACTTATATCGTAGGCAAGGTTTGTGTGCCTCTTTTAAAAACACTTAAGTTTTTTTTATTTTAGGATCATTTTTAGGTATTATAATCCCTCTTCTCGGAAATAGTAGGTTTCCTTTTCATAGGTATTTTTAACACATAGGTGTATTTATTCTTAGTTAGGGGTACTTTAATTTCATTTTTGCGTATATGTATATAAAATTGTCTTCCTCTATCCAAAAGCTCTTTTAGCCGAGACACTGGGGCTGAACTTAACACTCAGGTAGGGTAAAATAATCTGAGGAAAATGGAAGTGGCTGATGGAAGTGAAGGGCGCCTGATGCTTATATCAGGAGCCCTAATACTAAAAAGAGACATTATTTGTTTTCCTCATAGTCTGTGGTTCAAGTTACCAGCAGTTGCGGAACCCAACATCACTTTTGTGGTACAAGTTGTCAGCAGTCGACGCTAGACACCTCATCAAACGGGTCTTGAAGACGCTTGACTTAACAACCTAAGCAGTAACCTCGGCCTTGTGCAAGAGACGTGCTGCAGCCAAATTGTTTTTATTATTGACAAGAAGTACAGTCCAAAATACATATGGGATCCAATAGCGGCTGACGCAGACGCCAACCGACTCCACAATGAAAGCTAAGTAGTAAACAAGTTAAGTCAACGAACATTTCACAAGTTATCCACCATAATATACATCATCAGATGATGAGAAATATCATCGCTTTATTACTTTAAGCAACGTTATTTATTTAAAACCTGGTTAAACTTTAATTAATTATTTAACCTGTATGTCTGTAACTTTACAGCTACATTAGATTAATCACGTTTGCGTGAATTAAATGTCTGCACCCGTTTGACAGATATTGTTTTAAATAGTTGTACCTTAACATAAGGAGCTATTCGATTACGATTTTACTGAATCATTTCATATGGGGGCTCAGGCAATACGATTAAATTTCTTTACCTCACAGAAGGGGCAGGAAGATAAAATGTTCATAACAGTTTAGATGGTCTCAGTTGTTATGCTTGATTTCTTAAAATTCATGTGAGGCTCCCTGAAGTAGAAGCATCATTCTTATATCTCTGCCAAAAGCAATCTTGAGCCAAGGTTGATACCGTTAAATACCTTCACCATTACACTCTAAGTTTGGCATTGCTTGACCACTACTGTGGAGCAGGGGAGACGATTCCGTGAAAAAAACCAAAGCTGACATCAAACGAGCAAGAAAACAAGAGAAATATGTCATAGATGACACAGGCAGAGTCTCTGATTAGGCAGGTGACCACAGTAGAAAATATATCCAAACGGAAAGAATGGAGTAAGTCAGGTAAGAACTGGAAAAATATATGATCAAGTTATCATCAGCCTTGGCAGTGAGCTCAGAACTTTGGCCAGTGGGAAAGTAGAGCTGAAAATTAATTAACTGATATATGATCAGACCATGGATGATGATGGTAATGTATTCACTGATGAATTTGTGAAAAATCAGAATGGTGGTTCTCAGCTAGAGTAAAGGGTAGGATCTTCGTTGACCAGAGCGGAGCTTCCCTGACAACAACCTCCAGCAGGAGAATGGAAGTATAGGCAGCTATTGCAGCCCTGAGATGGCTGTCTGAAACTCTGTCAAACAGAGTAGCTATTGTGTCAGACTCTCAGTCCATGGTTTGGAAGGTCGAAAGTGGATGGTTACGGCATAAATGTAAAACATTCATAAAAGCCTTAAATCCTCAGGAATTAGTGTGGATCTAATAACCTGGTCATGCAGGGGTATGTGGCAAAATTAGAACTGATAGATTAACTTCTGGAGCACCCATTGTGTAGAAACTAGATATGGATTAGAGCGGGGTACTTTTATTTACTTTTTATTTCCACTATTGCCGTTAATCGTTGTGTGGAGCTGACATGTGCTTTCATGTGCCAAAAGTTATCTATTCCTGTGAGCTGTCTTACGTTATTAGTCTCACTTTTGTTTATTTTAATCTTTGCTTCACTGATGTCTTCACTGATGTGTACATTGATGTGTATGTAGATTCTACATTGATGTGTACACTGATGTGTATATAGATGTCGACATTGATGTCCTCATGTCTACATTTATGTCCACATGTCTACTGTGATGTCTATATTTATGTCTCCATTGATGTCCTTATGTCTACTGTGATATCTACATTTATGTCTCCATTGATGTCCACATGTCTACACTGATGTATTCATACATATCGACGTTCATGTCCACATATCTACTTCGATGTCTACATTTTTGTCCACATGTCTTCTCTGATGTTTACATTGATGTCTACATGTCTACTCTGATGTCTTCAAAGATATCGACATTGATGTCCACATGTCTAGTCTGATGTCTACATAGATATCGACATTGATGTCCACATGTCTAGTCTGATATCTACATAGATATCGACACTGATGTCCACATGTCTACTCTGATGTCTACATTGACGTCCACGTGTCTACTGTGATGTCTACATTGATGTCCACATGTCTACTCTGATGTCTACATTGATGTCCACCTGTCTACTGTGATGTCTAGATTGATGTCTACATGTCTATTCTGATGTCTACATTGATGTCCATGTGTCTACTGTGATGTTAACATTGATGTCCACATGTCTACTGTGATGTCTACATAGATATCGACATTTATGTCTTGCGAAATTTGCAGTTCTTATTTATGTTTTATTATTTTTTATTAAGCTTGCCTGGTTTGGGCATGTAACTCGTAATGACTCCCTTTCGAAAACGATCCTCCAGGGAACAGTCGAAGGTAAACGCAGAAGAGGAAGGCAAAGAAAATCCTGGGCTGATAACATCAAAGAATGGGCAGGACACGGTTTTTCCACACTTGTACGCATTGCTGAGAATAGAGAGCAGTGGAGGACCCTGTCTGCTGATGCTTCCACCATGGCACCCCTACGACCCATGAAGGGTTATGGGTTGAGATGACGATGAGATGATTTATGTTTTCGTATTTATTTGTCTGGGTTGTGTACTAACACTTGTCATAGTTATTCTCATATTTTCTGTTCAATTTGTTCTCACTAGTTGTTTTGTTCTTGGTGTCATCATTAACCGGACAGTGGTCAGTGCCAGTACAGGTGTCTAGGTCATAGGTTTCAGTCTGGTATGTTTATTCTTTATCTTCTTTTAGTTAGTATGTAGTAAATCTCTGACGCCTCGTCTATCTTCTTCCACTGACTCCAAGATCTCATTTAGCAGAAACTTGTTGAAAGAAACTATTGGTTATTGTTAGCCCATGATCAGAAAATACATTGATTAAGCTTTGTCTATCGCTCTTGCGCTATGTTCTTGTGGCACTGACTGGTCGAAGCTAAATTTTCCAGTGCCTTCTTTTTCATTTATTTCTCAATTGTCTATATCTTTTCCTTATTTTTCCATTAAAGTCCATTTTGTTGACGCCATATAATGGGTTAATTTTTTCCCAAGCGAAGAGACGTGCCGAGAGTTAAAAGTGATCAGAGCCATTAGAACCATCGCATAGACATTGAGTTGTGATCAGAGCCGTTAGTACCCACAGAAATGTCATCAGTAGACTCATTATCATCATTGTCATAGCTTCGGTCGTGTTTCAGTAAAATCTGGGGAATTATTCTACAGCCACGTCTTATCAAGTTATTTAAGTTGTTTCCCTATGTTGCTGTTTTTACATTACGTATATTGATGTTGTTGTTGCTGTTTTTACATTACGTGTATTGAGATGTGTTATCTTCATAAATTTACACCCACTCAGAAAAAAAAAAACTTCTCTTACCATTTCTGCTGTTTCTTTTTTTTTTTTTGTATTTTTTGTCTGACAGATTTTGATTGTTTGTTTATTTGTTGGTTAGAACGAACTAGATGATACCCTCGTGTCTCTGTAGGAAATGTAAGATTGTATCCAATTAATTTCTCCACTTTATTCTCTTACCTGTACAAATATTCAAGTTTCTAAATTACCTTCATGCTCGGTAATACATTATTCTATTTAAGGGATTATTCTGAATCCATGTTTTGTTCTGTCTTTTTTATGTAGTTCACTTCATATCAACTCATAAGTGATTATTTTATCTTTATATCTATTCCTCCGGGTGTCGATAACTTCCCCATATTTCTGACATGATCATCCTCCATAGTTCTATCAGCTTGTGCTTCTCTGTACCTGATCTAGCAAACATGCCACGATCTAGCTGATGTAGTCCATGATGTTTGTCTGCGTATGTTTGCTTGTCTAAATGTAGTATATTATAAAATAAACCTCCAAGGCCTTACACTACTCTCACATGAGCATAAACATGTTGTGACCGTGTGCAACTTTTTGTGCGCAGGTCGCGGCATCAATGAAAAGAATGTGTGTGTGTGTCCGTCGGCTGACCGGGTCAGTTCCTTTAATGGTTGACCGCAGGTAAATATTTTGAAGAGCGCTAACTCTTGTACGTTTCTTGGTTCAAGTTGTTACAGGTCTGACCGCCTGAGATGGAAATACTTGACCTTATTTTATTCTTCCTTAACCCAGAGTTCTTTCGTACCCTTTTTATGGTTAGTGAAATGCAATGTCTTGTATAGTGCTTTAGTCAAATAATCCAACTGTAATGTTTCAAGGAAAACGCAGCAATGTAGAAAATTAGAATATATTTTATTAACGTGATTGGAACAGCAAATGTTATTTGGCACAATGATAAAACACGTATTTCTTTCTTACCCAAAATAATGAGTATCCAAAACAAATGAAAATTATATCCAACATGAAATTGTATCACCAGAAGAAAATATAAACTGGTCTTGATAATCTCGAAGACGCAGTTCTGTAAAAATCCTCTCGCCTAACGTATCCTAAAATCTGTACAAACCCTGGATCCCCTCAATCGCCCAAGTCTCCTCTTTATATACTGCCCACTCTTTTTTCCCGCCAATTTTCATACGATGCTTTATTTTTCACTCGGCACCAAACGTCTACATTTGCACTCCGCTCCTCAGCTTTTCGACTTTTATGCACACGACTCTCACTCTAGCAACGGAAAAAACCATGATTTGCAACTTCTCTCAAAATTTTCCACTCAATAAACAGGCACTTATTACTTTGTTGTTCTGGGACAACTTTTCCCGAAGCCGTGAACTTTGCATGATACTGTATTTTGTGCACAAATGTCTTAACTGCTTTTAACGTTGTTATTTCTCATTTTACGTGGTTTTTAACACGTATTAATTGCAGTGTATGCCAAGCGGTCACAATGTTGTGCCATTTTACCATTCAGCTTCCCCGCATTCACTGTGAACATTCACAACATAGCTTACTAACATTTATTTTATTTGTGAACTGCCCCCCTTTCCCATACACACACACACACACACACACACACATATGTATATACACACACGTAATAAAAAGCCAGCTTTTCTTTGAAGTGAATGTAACATTCGGTAAATTGAAGTGAATGTAACATTCGGTAAATTGAAGTGAATGTAACATTCGGTAAATTGAAGTGAATGTAACATTCGGTAAATTGAAGTGTATGTAACATTCGGTAAATTGAAGTGAATGTAACATTCGGTAAATTGAAGTGAATGTAACATTCGGTAAATTGAAGTGAATGTAACATTCGGTAAATTGAAGTGAATGTAACATTCGGTAAATTGAAGTGAATGTAACATTCGGTAAATTGAAGTGAATGTAACATTCGTTCAAAGCGGCAAAGTGTAGTGATCTGGCCGCGGATCTGAGACACGATGGGTTCACTGCAAGGGTCATGGCTGTTGAGGTGGGTGCAAGAGGGCTCGTTGCTGCGTCAGTGTATGATGTATTGAAACTGTTGGGTCTGAGAGGACAGTCGAGAACAAGGGCTCTGAAGAAGCTTAGTGAAACTGCGGACGGGCATCATGTTGGCTGTGGAACAACCGCAATGGTGTATGGAACACGTTACAGTAAAATCTAGCCCCACAAGCGGTATAGGAAACACCCTGAAATTTTTCCACGTCCGCAGTACATCGAGTTATTTCATTGTATTGTTGAAGGGACGGCGGCGTTACAGGAAACAGGCGGTGCATTATATGGGGTGTCAGACGAAGGTAGATTTCAGAGGCTGGCTCGCAAAGAATTCACTCCTTGTCGGAGTCACGCAAGCGTGTCAGTGGTGTGCTGTGGAACGACCAAAACAATTTGTCTTCTGTTTGTTACTTTCACAATTGCCTCCTGCTGGTGGAATTGTGGATTTTAAACCTGCATCCAAGGTGAAATTTGTTCTTTTTCTGCACAAGACAACAGGAGGCTGAGACACTTGGAAGTCATGACCCAGGTGGGCCCGATCCCTTACAATGTGGGGCCCCCCTTTTGATGATCAGATTGCCTCCTGTTTTATCGCTCTGTATAGAGTTTCTTATCATCATTCCATTTAAACGGTCTGTTACCAATTCTTATAGCTGATGTCGCAATACGCTTGTTTATTTATGGTTTCAGAAATTTAATTTACATGCTCAAAAAAATTTTTTATTTATTTATTTATTTTTTTTTTTTTTTTGCCTTATTTACAGCTTTAAAAAAATCAATCGAAGGCATTTTGATGTAGGCGGTGACGTCTAAACAAAAAAGAAAAAAAAAGCGGCCAGTTGAAAACGTTGAAATATTTAACAATCCGTTTCCAGTAATTTCATTAGTGGTGTCTGCTGCCCTGGAAAATGTGTCAGTGACGTGTCACAGATCTCATTTGAGATTGCCAGTTTAGCTTACTGGAGGGCTAGACACCTCAATTGTGTAGTCAAACTGGCAATCTATGTTTTGCCATGTAAGAGACTGAAGACGCCATTTCTCTAGGAATCAAATATTTGCCAACGCTATTCTAGACTTGCCAGGAGGCGTGTGTGGTAATAGTGCAGCCAAATAAGGAGATCTGCGGTCTTAGGTTGACATCTTGAAAAATGGTTGATAACGTGGTTTGTGACTTGTAATGTTTAGTCAGATTTCCGCATGTTCTTGGAGACCTTGACAAAACTTTAATGACTAGCGTAACCTGAGCAGGAAGTCACGTGTTCTTGTTTTCCGTTCGCCTAAGTGTGACAGGGAGAATGAAGGGATTATTTAATAGGTCGTTATAGGTCACTAAATACTGATACAAAATTAAAGAAATTAACAGTTAACAATAAGTACTGATTTCTTCATCCCATGAGAACACATCCCTGTCACACTAACACAATTATGTCAGATGAGAACACATCCCTGTCACACTAACACAATTATGTCAGATGAGAACACATCCCTGTCACACTAACACAATTATGTCAGATGAGAACACATCCCTGTCACACTAACACAATTATGTCAGATGAGAACACATCCCTGTCAGACTAACACAATTAAGTCAGATGAGAACACATCCCTGTCACACTAACACAATTATGTCAGATGAGAACACATCTCTGTCACACTAACACAATTATGTCAGATGAGAACAAGCTCCCATCACGCTGATACAATTACGTAAGATGAGAACAAACCATCATCATGTCAGCACAATTATGTCAGTTGAGAACAAACCCATCCACACTGACACAATTTTGTAACATGAGAACAAGCACCAATCACGCTGACACAATTATGTCAGATGAGAACAAGGTCCCGTCACACTGACACAATTATGTCAGATGAGAACAAACCTCCGTCATGTCAACACAATAATGTCAGTTGAGAACAAACCTCCGTCACACTGACACAATTTTGTCAGATGATAACAAACTCCCGTCATGCTGACACAATAAATGTAACATGAGAAGAAACTCCTGTCACGCTGAAACAATTGTGTTAGATGCGAACAAGCTCGCTTCACGCTGACACAATTATATCAGATGAAAACAAGCGCCCATCACGCTGACACAATTATGTCAGAAGAGAATAAGCTCCGATCACGCTGACACACTTATGTCAGATGAGAACAAGCGCCCAATACGGTGGCACAATTATGTCAGATGAGAACAAACTCCCGTCACGCTGACACAATTGTGTCAGATGAGAACATAACAAATGCTAAGAATCATCATGTGCCGTTGAAGCACTATTAAGCCTTCTTTAAACCTCAAATAGTTTGTTATTATTCATTAATGCAGAAGATGCATTTTATCTCCATGGATACGAATAAGCACTTTTAAGTATGTCAGTGCCAGGGTAAAAGTTTTACCGTGCTTCAATGTCTTCCAGATATGATCTTTCTAAACACCTACTTAGCTGTTCACCTGCATGCTTACCTACTTACCCACCTACATTTCTATCTATCTATCTATCTATCTATCTATCTATCTATCTATCTATCTATCTATCTATCTATCTATCTATCTATCTATCTATCTATCTATCTATCTATCTATCTATCTATCTATCTATCTATCCATCCATCCATCCATCCATCTGTCTATCCATCCATCTATCCATCTATCTGTCTATCTATCCATCTATTCATCTATCCATCTATCCATCAATGTTTTGGCATAATGCTCCTCTCTCTCAATCTCTCACTTTTTTCTCTCCATATATATAGTATTAGGGCGGTGCGTCTAGTCTCTGACAACTGCCAAACACAGTGTGTAGATCAATATAAAGATCTCAAAATACTGCCTCTAAAAAGCGCTTTCTGTTCAACAAAGCTAAATTTGTTCACAAAATCCTGTCACAGAATGCTCCAACATATCTGTGGCCAATGTTCAAATACAATGAAATACAAGTGCCCAAGCCTAGTGTGACAGTGCTTGATGGCCAAGTCATCTTGTTCCTAGACTCGCTGTCGCAAGAGATGTTTTCTTTCTAGATGATTTATCTTCAACCCAGGTTTCTTGATTCTCATGTGTGGTGAAGACTTTCAACTTAAGTGACACTATCTACTTTTATTACTCAATACCAGCAACATTGTTTGTCATATGTAGGGCAGGCAATACTGTTTTCCTTATACAATGTACTGGCAATACCGTTTTCATATGCAGAGCATGCAAATTCTGTTTTCGTATAATGTTTTGGCAGTACTGTTTATAACATACAAGGCAATACTGTTTTCTGTAATGAGCGGGCAGTACTGTTTATCATATACCAGGCAAACAATACTGGTTTCTGTAATGTGCTATCAGTCCTGATGTAAACAATGTCACTTTCAACTAACGATCAGTGAATAAGTTCAAGATGGTATAAAAAATGAATGGATACCTTTATTAATTCACTGCACATTCTGATACTTGCATTATAGTTCATTAGTACAGAGTCTTGAGTGGTGTACAAACCATACATCCCATGAAATATCACACTACAAAGAGGACTTGCAAGATGTAGACAACCCAACCGACTTCGCTGATCCCGTCTCAAAAACTATTCCATTCCTTTTTTTCCGGTCTTAGCTATGTTGTTTTCCCATACTAGATTTGATGACGTCATTTCTTTACGACTAGTGTAAAAGAAACTAGCTAGTCTGTAATACAATATTCTACTTAATAATAGTAGCGCTATTCGCTCTTAGGTATGGAATAGACCTACCTGTCACATACACCCCGGGGCCACCAAAATGTATCCCTGGGGGAGATATTTTCATACCAGAAAAATTAAAACCCAAAAAAATGACACAACGTAAATATAATAAATGGCATTAACACTCTTAATGCAAATAGATGCGCTCAAAATGGCACTACATCTCAAACACCTGAAATTAAAATGATTACATCAGTAACATAATTGCCGTGCTAACGCACACAGGCTCAAGGAAGGAGAAAAAAATTTACTTACGGCCTACTAGAGCCTTAACAAACTGGGCATAGTATGTGGATGATCATGGATAACATCGTAGGTATGGAATGAATAAACACTGCTTTAATACAAACATAAGTGCTAACTATTAACTATACGTTATAATTATCAACTCTAAATGATTAAAAAAAGAAAAACGATAAAATGGGAAAAATCATCACAGGGAACAACAAAGTGAGTAAGCATCATTCTAAGTAAGCTAATCGCTCGTAAATGATATGACTGACTAAACGCAGCTAGTGCATGGTAAAATGTAGGACGACACACTCCAATGGCTGCGGGTTGTAATCAAGGGGTAAAGCACAGGGTTAGTAAGCGAAGGGGAATTAGGTAGGTGGGAGAGCAGGAAGAATAGTGAATGATGAGGAGGGAAAGATGGTGAACAGAAAGAGACTTCCAAACAAGAAAGGAGTGAGTGAGAAAATTTTTTTTTGAACGTGAACAATAGGAATACAAAAGGTATGATAAAATGGGTTTCTATCATAAGATTGAGCAGACACAAAGATAGACTATGTAGAGCGGGCATGGCTAAATGTAAGCACATAAGGAGCAAGCATAAAACACAAGTCATTAGGTTAATACCTACATTAGGGAGATGACGAAAATTAACAAACGATACTTTATTCAATCATTAAATAAAAACAAATAAATAGAAAAACAAAAAAACGTGGCGACTTTAACATGGGTACAGGTACGAGAAGCGACCTCTGATAATAAACTGGAAAGACAAGGGATGAACGACTGGGATATGATTTTAAGCATTTCAATTTTCGCAACCTGTCGGGATGATAATCTTGGATCATAACATTGACGTTAATAAGGAGAGGAGACAGTGTTGATGACATGAGGGGATGGAACAGGACGGGAAGGAAGAGGAAAGGGGCGGAGAGAGGAACGGGCAGGTAGACGGACTGGAGGACGGAAGAAGGTACGTGGAGGAGGATGACAACTAACTGTAGGGATTTGAACTGGAATACGGGAACGATGTTGTGTTGAAAGTTTGGAAGGCTTACGCAGAGTAGAAGGAAACAACTGAGTCATTCGCTGTGGACTAAAAGACTGGCGTACATGGAGTCTGGAACGAGGAAATAAAGGACGGACATGTTCTTGTGGCAGACGAAACCACTTGGGGTGGGGAGGTGAATCATCCGAGGTATTAGCAAAATGCCGCTTCAGAGGATGGCGGACGGGAGAGGAAATAATGTCTTCCGCGATAGCACTGGGGATAGAGGCCGTGGCGGACTCTAAGTCGTAATCCACTGGAGAGCAAAAACCGGAAGGCGCCGAGGGATAGGCAGAGAGCAGAAGAGCAGGAGGTACCAAGGAATGGGTGGTGGTAGCTGTGGTAGAAGGAGCAAGTATAGGATCAGAGAGGACAGTGTTAGAGGGAGGCAAGTGATAGTCTGCGGTAGATCCAGACGGAACGGGAGAAAGCGAAGCACGATAAACATCACGGGACCGAAGAAGATGAACAAGTTCAAGGATAGGAACATCATCTTCCGAAGTAGAAGAATCACGAAATTGACGCCGACGATCAATCGCGGCGGGAGGAGGAGGAGGGGAGGGTGGATCATCAAGATGAGATGAAAGGAAAGAGTCATCAGGGAGTGATGACGAAGAGGAAGAAGAAGAAGATGAAGGCGGAAGCTGAAGAGTGGCCTTACAACAGAACGGCTGGACAAGAGTGTAGGGACAGTAAGTGGACGTTGAACATCTAGGCGTAATTGAGAGGCGTGAGTTTTCGTTCGGTGGTTACACTCTTCATGCCAAATCATGAAGTTGACGGGAGAGGTTTTCTGTATAATCTTATATCCATCAATCCAATGATCGTCCAATTTAGAGGTACGCTTGTGTTTGCGGAAATACACGAGGTCTCCGACTGCAAATGTGGGCAGACGTGCACGCTTGTAATGTAGACGCTGTCGTTTATGAAATGCTTTGAGAGTATTTCGGTGGACAAGCTGGTGAGCTTTATATTTGTTCCACAAGATGGTCTCGATTGGATTTTCACCGAAATATTTCCTTTGTGGGGTGAGAAGGTTGCCCATCGGTAAACGAGGTTCTCTACCATAGAGAAGGTAGAAGGGCGGAAAACCAGTAGTGTCGTTTACATTTACCCGCAATGCTTCAAGTGCCTGGGGTAAGTACACGTCCCAATACTAGAAATTACCATTGGTGAATTTGCCAAGGATTATATTAAGAGTGGAATAAAGCATCCTCTCGTTACGACCGTTCGATTGGGGATGGTAGAAGCTGGTCGTAACGTGTCGAATGTGGAGCTTGTCCAGTGTCGAATGGAAAGTCTTGCGGTGAATTGCTTTCCATTGTCTGAGATAATAGTATGGGGACAACCATGGCGTGTATGAACTCAGAAAGTAGAATATCAGTGACATTATCGGCAGAGGCGTCCTTGACAGGATAGCACTCAGGTCACACCGAATACTGGTCTACAAAGTGGAGTATGTAAGAATTCGCGGACTGCGTGACAGGATATGGACCCCAAATGTCTACACTAACAGTCTGCATGGGGAAATGAAACTGAGACATCAGTTGGATGGGAACCTGATGCGGTCTCATATTGCAACGCTTACAGATTCTGCAAGCCGCCACATCTTCTGCTACATCTTTATAAAGGGTAGACCAATAATAACGTCTGGTTACTATGTCATACGTCTTGTCACGACCCATATGACCGTTGGAATCATGGAATTCGTGAAGGATTCGTGAAATGAGACTACGAGGAAGGCAAATCAAAACGCGATCCTCTCTTTTGGGATCAACTCGATAAAGAATATCGGTATCAGGGAGGATAGTGTATTTGGAAACAGACTTAGAGTCGCGTTCCCACTGAAGACGTATCTTCAGAAGATCAGGGTCTTGACGCTGAGCAGAAGGCATGTCAATGGAGGGCATGAGAGGATATAATCTTCATCTAATCTAGGCAAAGGGTAGGAGATGGTTTTTGTAATGGCATTAAGAGCCCAGTAGTCACAACAAAATCTGTTGGACCCATCTTTCTTGGAAACGATCACAATTGGTGAAGACCAAGAGGATCGGGAACGTTCAATTATGCCGGCTTCTAGCATATCAGTTGTGATCTTTTCAACAATCTCCCGATTTTTCAATGGAGTGTGATATGGTTTAAGAGAGACCGGAATTTCCGTTGTCGTTTCTATGTCCATTGAAACAGTGAATGTTCGTTTTAGCTCCATATCATAGACAGCAAAAATGTCCTGATGTTTCCGAACCAACTGACGAATTCGAGATTCATATGGTGAATCCGTGTTCAGTTGCTCTAGGAGCTGAGAAAGTCGAACAGAAGTGGAAGATGTGGAAAGAATAGGGGGAGTCGAATGGCTGCGTAGGGGAGGTAAGGAGTGAAGTTGTCCATAATTATAGGAATGTGGAAGAGCGTTGGTAAAGGCAGGAAAGGGATGAAAAGGGCAATGAGGAGAGAATGTACACAATGGCTGACGCTCATGTACTGCTGCTATGTTCATGACATTGGATGGGAAGAGAGGAGGCGGATAAGCTGAAGGCGGAGGAGTCGTATTTGGAGGAGCAGGAAGCGGAGGAGTCAGATTTGGATGGAAAACACTTGATCTAAAGGAAGAAGAAGCAAGTTTGGCAACAACAGTACCCCGCTTGATAGTAGTGGATTTCCCAGAAGAGTTAAGAAGCATGAGGGGGAAGTCTCGGTAGCTGAAACGGTAGCAATGCCATCGACGACTTCGATGCAAGGGTTATCGAGGATGGCAGTATCAACCAACTGTTCTACAAGTATGGAGAGACCTGGAAAGACGTAATCCGTACGCTTGACCCTACCAGTGACTATGGTTAAAGCATGGGGTTTGAGAGTGACAAAGGAAGCAATATGAATATCATCCTGAAGAGGGATGTATTCATTATTGATACGTATCTGCTTGAGATCAAAGTAGATACGTGCTTGGTGGCAATGAAGAAAATCACGACCAATAATAAAATTCCGTGTCATGCCCCCTATTAACAATAAAAGGGTGGTTAAGAACTTGCGAACCGATTTTAAAATGGAGGTCAGCTGTACCAATAGACTGTAAAGGCTGACCTGTAACGGAAGCCATGTGGGTAGAGGTACGATGAAAATGAGCATGCTTGCAAAGGCGCTTAAACAGTTGTTCACGAATGAGACTAACTGTAGCCCCTGTATCAACAAGAGCACGAAAACTAAATTCCCTACAGAAATAAGACAGGAAGAAGCATCGGATTCAACTCGTAAAATGTTAATAGCCGGAGAAGAACAAGAAGACTGAGACTGTGGATCCAGAGAAAAGGACATGAAGAACCTACTCCATTCATCCTGATAAAGAGCAGAGTCACCCGTAACGGTCCTGACTAACGAGTGACCCAGGGGTTTCCCTGGCTCATTAGAGAAGGAGGGTGAGATGGACGGCGGTTGAAGGATGGACAAGTACCCAGTTGTGAGGGCCTGATTGGAGTATTTGACCATTGAATTTGTTGGTTATAATGTGACTTGCGTTGCGGGCAATTACGAGCAATATGGCCTGGTCTAGTACATTTAAAACAAGTCAGTGTGGACACATTATGTATTGGAGACCCTTGGTGTTGTGATCGACTTGAATGACGTTGTCTAGACTGATTTTGAGTTGAGAGGTGCTGTTGGTGATAAGAAGGCCCTGACAGAAGATCAAAGTGTTGAGGTTGACCTGTAGAAGGATGCCAGGAACGGCGGAGATGCGAAATGTCCATAGGTCTCTCATCACGAGGCACGTATAGATGTGGATCTCGACCTAATCGTTGATGAAATCGACGCTTAACATTATCCTCAGTGACAGCCAGCTGAATGGCCTCATTAATGGACTTGGGATCTTTGCGTATGAGATGTAAATTCAACGAGTCTGAAGAAAGTCCATCTACAAAAACACTGACAAGGTGCTTGTCCATATCGGCGGAAGGAACCGATTCATCCAGGAAAGCATCCTCTGACAGATTTAGCAAACGATCAGAAAAATACTGAACTGACTCATTTCGATCTTGCCGAATGCGCCTAAATAATGTCCAAGCGTGTTGTGAATCGATTATCGAAGAGTATAGATGAACAAGTTCCTTCTTCAAGGATTAAAATGGTTCCCCAGGATAAGTCTTGGAGCCTCTTCGGAGAAAGTCTGTTACCAAGGATACAGACGACAAATATGCCATGCGTTTGCGGTCTCCATCGGATGCTGCCGAAATAAGAGACGCAGATTTTTCTATGTCTATCATCCATTGGCGGAACTTGGAGGGTTCCCCAGAGAATGGTGAAACCAGCGCACGAATATGTTGGAAATTGGCAGACTGGTTGACCGTATGAAGCGTAGAAGTTATCTCTCGTAATGCGTGTACTGAAAAGTCGAGAGATTCTGGTAACGGCTGGTTAATGGCTTGTTGTTGGGACAGCTGTTGTAATTGTTGCTGCAATTGCTGATTCTGTTGCTGCAACTGTATTATCCGTGTTTCCATCTGTTGTGGAGTAGCCATTACAAGAAAATACGTTCAATGGAGGAAACAACTGAATGAGCTGGATACCTCACAAAATACCCAATGGTAAGGTGCTCAGGTATGTCACTCAGTGGTGAGTGTGGTGGATTTGGTGTTATTGATGTTATCTTTCAATATTTCTAGTGTACTGACTGAGGTCAGCTGTGAAGGTCCTTGATTATAACAAATTTTGGGTTGAGTTATCAGAGTACCTTTCTGCTACCACCTTATGACCTCAATCAGACCTATTCTTGACTAGTATGTATGATAGCTACGTATAATGTCTAGGGTTTTGCAAGTGTATAATGTAGTGTAAGTATTACTACAAATACATTTAAAATTCTAACACATATAGATATATAGGACAGGGTCAATACCACAACCACAAACAAACTGACACTCTATTATACAACTTATAGAAGTCTGTGGCTGAAAATTATGTAATATGCTAGATTACAATTTATTTGCCCTGATTCAGAATTTTCTGAGTCAGGACCAACAACAAAATGAAATTTATGGTTTTATTTACATAAATATTTATAACACAATGGATCTTCTGTCCATACAAAGGACTATTATAATCAAATTATATTTAGGTATTTCTCTACACTGGGTGACACTGGTAACTAATGGTGGGGTGGGGTGTTGGCATCATTCCCCTTCTTTATTTTAGTATCTTGTGGAAAAGTTATTGAATAATCAAAGGTTTTATGTCTCTGTTAATAAAGTCAGTGGATGACCGTTGTAGTGCCGACACATAGGCATTTATCTGTTGATAGTAGATATGATGCTGACAATTCCTTTAGTTCACTCGAATGACCAGACTGACACAGTCCCTGGTGTAGTATAGTATAGTAGACCGCTTGGTCTAGTAAAGTTTCACTTTCTCTCTCTCAAGTAAATTCACCAGGGTCCTGGTACTACCATAGCACCAGAACAAAAAACCCTGAAACAAGGTTATGATTCTGTATAACATATCTACAATAACATTCCACAATTAATACATGGCATAATTCAATAAAAGAAAAAGGTCAGATCTCTCTGACCACCCCATGTCAACCATTTTCCTCTGAGATAACAACTCACACCAGTGCTCCTGTTTTTTTTCCCTAATGGCTACAACGCCCCTGACACTGCAACAATGATTCTCTCCAATAGAATAATGTGGGTTAGCCTTCCCACTGGTAACTGTGGAAATCATTTTAAGTTATACAACTCATGTCAATTTTTTACTGCTTGTGTGCAACACCACAGGCCCTGCATAAGTCTGCTGGGGACCTCCGTACTTAGTCGTAAAGCCTTCCCAAACAAGCAGTATCTCATACACCAAATTTGGTTGTAATAATAAGATTAATAAATTCATTCTTACCACAATTCAAAGAATTATCACAAACATACGTTGACTGGCATTAGCATTAATATGTAAGTTCAGCTTTGCCCCGGTCCAGACTGCCAAGGTTTATTTTATTTCACTCTAGGCACTGCTGTTCTCAACGCAGCTTGCTTTCAAAACTTTCTGTATCAACTGGCGACAAGCCTTTGAAAGCTTTTGCCAATATTATCAGACCGGCCCAATCAGCGAGGGGCTAGCTTTTCAACTCAAAATTTAAAAAAACAAAAGCCAAACTCCAAACTTCTAGGAGTGAGTCTTCAAAACATATTTATCTTTTTTTCGCCTAACCAATACCCTCCTTCCTATACTCTTCTACCATCCAATCGGATTTGAATCAATCTAATGCCTCTTTTAAAGCTGGCGTCCCCACTAACGTTATGTGTAAATGAGCCAAACCAACAGTCTGTCCGTCTTAGTGTTCGTAGACATATAATATTATTTCAATATCTTGGCTAATAATTAGACTACCATATATTTTAAGGCATATTATTGCTCAGGGGATCCTAAGCTATCTTTATATATTATTTTTATGGCCCTAATATTTGTCGTTTAGATTTTCAGTTTTGTCACTGTTAATCGTCAATTTCAACTTTTCCAACAAGTCGGCCATCTTTCCCCCCTCCTTTTCTATCATTTTTTCATTCAAATAAACCAACTAGTTGTGTTACGTCAGAAATACACTACTCGGCGAGAATGGAACACTGTCTGTGTGTTTATGTATTCTGGCTTGTCCAACAGAGAGGTTATAGTATTAGTCCCGCGTGCAGAGCGAAGAGGGGTTTTTGCCAAGCGTTGGTAGTATTTGCGTTAATTATTACAGTCGTTTCGTTCTTGCTACTGGAAAATGTCCGTGTTACTACTAATTTAGGCGTTAAAGTTAAAATCGTACGTTAATTCAGACGGTAGGTTGGTGTAACAGTTCTGGCAGATCGTTTATTGTAAGTCTCAAAACCGAAACTAGGAAAGCGGGTTAGATTTTACGGCGGGATCGTTTTATGAGCATTTCCTCTGCACAAAAGGCAGCGCTATACAGGCGTAGAGACGATTTTAAGCAGACACCAACGGGCGGGTTTATTTATTATCATGGGATTAAAATTTTACTGAATTTAGCGATTATTTCACAGAATTTCGCTACAGTGAGAGATCTGCGGGGTGACTTTTAGAATACTGTGCTAAGTTACAAAACAAAGTCTCCACCGGTATGAGTTGTTCACGGCACCAAAATACTTAACAAGTCTGACAGTGCTTGATGGCCAAGTCATCTAGTTCCTAGACGCGCTGTCGCAAGAGATGTTTTCTTTCTAGATGATTTATCTTCAACCCCTCTCCACATGTAAGCCTACCTTGCCGTGGTTGGAGAGCTTGAGCGCCTCAATGATCCCGGGAGCTATGCCGGCGGGAGTTTTACTCCTGGCAGGGTCACCCAAGCCGGACAGGTCCTGGGTGAGGGGCCAGACTAAATGGGCTGAGGAGTGGGTGGAACCCTATAGGTGTAGATGCAGAACCCACCGGCGAGTGGTACATGCTCTGGTCTGCACCAATCCACCCCCACTTCATGGGTTAAATGCTTTCTTGCCTCATTCTTCACTGTTTGTCGTCTATCACGCCCATGGCGACCGTTGCCTCAATTGGCTGTGTGTGGTGTACCCGGAAACGGGGCCTCCCAGTACTGAGGCAAAGTTAAGTCCCCGATGTCACTTATCGGTGCAGAATTGAGAGAGATGGCTGAGCATCACAATCCCTCCTGTGTTGCAGCATGATGAGAACCCAGCATTGCACACTGAGCTTGGGGGGATCACTTGGGCACCAGACTTATTACTGGCTCTTGACTGGATGGCCGCATGCAGGAGATTTCTACAATGGAGGGTTGGCAGGTGGTGGGTATCGGGAAGTGGCTCTGTGCAGGACGTGAGGATTCCTTGGGAGAGCCCCGAACCAGAGCACAGCATTGTGCAAGCTCTGCATAGTTGGAGAGCCCCCTGGATGACGGGGAATGCACAGTGTGCTACCCCACCTATCCCCAACTGCTAACTTAGAACCAGAAGTGGGGTCCTCTGTATGCGTGCCAGGCCAGGATAAAATGCCTGGGAAAGAGACTGGAGCTCAGAACTCCCTAACTCAAAGTTGCAGGATGGCAGAAAAGCCACGGGAAAGACAGGGCTATTTTGAAGATAACGCAACCATATTTTCACCATACGAGCTCGGACGCCGCCTCGGTAAACAAGGTCCGCGCAGAGCAGTGACACCCCCAGGCTGCTTGCGAATAGTCTACTACTGGGAACATAAACAGATTAGGGATGAGCCCACTCTCCCGTTGAACAGGTGCTAAAGTCGTAGATACTGGGCCAGAAGGCGCACCGGAAACCACAGTATCATGCAACTCGCTTTTTTTTCTATGGAGAGTACACCGTCATCTTCAACCCAGGTTTCTTAATTCTCATGTGTGGTGAAGACTTTCAACTTTAGTGACACTATCTACTTTTATTACTCAAAACCAGCAACACTGTTTGTCATATGTAGGGCAGGCAATACTGTTTTCCTTATACAATGTACTGGCAATACCGTTTTCATATGTAGAGCATGCAAATTCTGTTTTCGTATACTGTTTTGGCAGTACTGTTTATAACATACAAGGCAATACTGTTTTCTGTAAGAGCGGGCAGTACTGTTTATCATATACCAGGCAAACAATACTAGTTTCTGTAATGTGCTAGCAGTACTGTTTATCATATACCAGGCAAACAATACTGGTTTCTGTAATCTGCTAACAGTCCTGATGTAAACAATGTCACTTTCAACTAACGATCAGTGAATAAGTTCAAGCTGGTATAAAAAATGAATGGATACCTTTATTAATTGACTATACATTCTGATACTTGCATTATAGTTCATTAGTACAGATTCTTGAGTGGTGTACAAACCATAATAATAATAAATTCTTTAAGCACCAAACACGGCGCATAAGGCAGAAACCAGTGCTCTCCAGGTTGTTCGTTGTGACGCCACTCCTCTTAGCTCTTGCACATTATTTAGGCCCAACGTTCTTCCTTCTCTTATTATTGTTCTTCTGAGTGTTTCTTTTGGTCTTCCTTTTTTCCTCTTACCCTCAGGAACCCAAGTGAGCGCCTGTAGTGGTATTCTGTTGTTTTGCATTCGTAGGACATGACCGATATATGACCATCGTCTTTTCCTTATATAGTCGGAGACATATTTCTGCCTAGAGTCTTCTCTTATTTGTCGATTACAAACCATACATCCCATGAAATATCACACTACAAAGAGGACCTGCAAGATGTTGACAATCCAACCGACTTCGCTGATCCCGTCTCAAAAATAATTCCATTCCTTTTTTCCGGTCTTAGCTATGTTGTTTTCTCATACTAGATTTGATGACGTCATTTCTTTACCACTAGTGTAAAAGAAACTAGCTAGTCTGTAATACAATATTCTAGTTAATAATAGTAGTGCTATTTGCTCTTAGGTATGGAATAGACCTACCTGTCACACTAGGCTTGACTTATTCAAGGAAAGCTTAGCTTACTCTGCTGCTCATCTTTGGAACTATGTTCCACATTATCTAAATCTTAACAACCTCAGTCCCTATTCGTACAATCTTAGACTTTTTGAATACTTTATGAGTTCTGATTATCTGCCCCCCCCCCCCCCCCCCCTCTCCCAATGTGATTATTTTTTGAACAAATGATATAATATCGAATGTAGGTTTAATGATGATGTTTGTACTTTTCAACATATTTTATTTCATGGTGATACTTAGTTCGTAATTTTCAACATATTGTATTTCATGTTTATAATTAAATACTGTGAAAGTGAGTATGCTGTTATTTTACCTTAAAACGTTGAATTCCTTGACATTGATGGGTAAAATGTATGTGAGAATAACAAAAGACGAGAGAAAGGAAGGGCAGAATGTCAGACGGGCCTGCGTGCCCAATTCTAAACCCTTTGAAAAAAAGGTTCTATCTATCTATCTATCTATCTATCTATCTATCTATCTATCTATCTATCTATCTATCTATCTATCTATCTATCTATCTATCTATCTATCTGTCTGTCTGTCTGTCTGTCTGTCTGTCTGTCTGTCTGTCTGTCTGTCTGTCTGTCTGTCTGCCTGCCTGCCTGCCTGCCTATCTATCTATCTATCTATCTATCTATCTATCTATCTATCTATCTTTCTACCTACCTACCTACCTACCTACCTACCAATCTATCTATCTATCTATCTATCTATCTATCTATCTATCTATCTATCTATCTATCTATCTTTCTATTTATCTATCTATCTACATATCTATCTATCTATCTATCTATCTATCTATCTATCTATCTATCTGTGACCGCGCCATCTTGTCAGCCATATTGTCTCCGTGGTTCACCCATCTTGTCAGCCATATTGTCTCTGTGATTTAGTGCCTTTTCACCACATTATCTTCAAAAAGAAGATATATTATTTGGCCATAATAAAGCCTACAAATTAGTTGTGTTATATTTTTGTTTTTTGCTATTTCTAGAGCGATAATCGCGTGTGTTATTTGCGTGGCGCAATCAATCCGCGCAGCGCACTAAAGTTGAGTGATTAGCCTAGAGCCTATATAAAGAGATAGCGGGCGGCGAAAGGGCCTATTTTGCAAAAGCCGCCCAGAGAGAACAGACGAAGTTAGACACCAGAGTCAATCTGTAGATGCCTTGAGCACGTGAGTTTGATTTCAAAGCAAATTAGCATTAGTTTTCTATAATTCTGAAATTATATTGAGCGTGGCTGTTTTAATGTTTAGTGAAATAAATAGATAGATGTAATTCTAAAGGAGATTTCTTCCAGGACATTATGATTTAGTCTTGAAATGATAGATGAGTGAAAATAATGTCTGGATAGGTTTTATTAGGCACGCTAAGCCCAAATCCCATATGTGAAAGTTTAAGAGCGATTATTTCATTCATAAGAAAGGCAAATATAGTATGAAACTATTTCATACATGGAACTGGACAGAGGTGTTATCAGGGACTTGAATTTAAATAGTAATAAACTATGGGTAAGATGGCAGCCACGTGGTGATGACTGTATAAAAGCGGCGCCAGCAAGTCTGAATAACACGCTTCGCGTGATAAACCTATAATGTTACGCTATTTTATACTGGGTGAATTGACACGTGGGTGGAAGTAGGTTAAAATAATTTTCCCCAGTAATAGCTCAGAGTTTTCGTGTTAAATTTCCTTTAGGTGATGTATTTAGTTCCAGTTTTGTTACAGTTAAGAATAATTATATTTTATTCTTTAATGTAAGAGCATTTAAGTGTATTTCACTATAGCCTACTTATCATAATCCTACTGTTTATCTTTAGTGGTTACTTTGAAGTGAGAATAGTCATTTAGATTTCTGGTGAGATTAGAGCCACGCCAGGGTGCGTAAGGCACGTTGAGACAGGTGTTTCACTGTTTGCTCCTGGTGGAGCATGGAAACACCAATGCGGCTGGTGTCCATCACAAGCCCACAAGAAGGATTTTTATGCTATTACAGTGGTTGTTTCTGTAACAATGTGTTTCATGTGATGAGTTCCCAATCTCATCAGGGGTCATATACGACACGCTTGTGGCCAGGTGCACCAGTCGTCACTTACGACATGTTCAGAGTGCAGTGACGAATATTGAGACGGATCAGTTGCGAGGTGGTGGTTTATTCTCATTATTGAGAGTATTTGTTGTACATGTAGTTGAAGAATATTATTTTATATCCAGTTAATTATTATTTAATGATTGTTATGCGAAGGATGGTATGTGAGAGCACGTGGGCTCACTTGGAGATATATATATTTCTCTTCTCCGCTCCTGAGGGAGCATTGGGCCACCAGTGGGGTTTGCCTCCGCATGAAGTATTCAGATGCTCTTGCAGTAGTGGTTTCGGTAGCAGCTGATGTTACACGGTGAGATTGCCAGCCTCATGCACAACACCATACTAGTCTCATTGGACGACATGCATGAGTGTGTGTGTGATAGCTGAGTGTGTGTGTCTGCACTTGCAGTAGTGGTTTCGGTAGCAATCTGTGTTACATGGTGAGATTGCCAGCCTCATGCACCACACCATGCTAGTCTCATTGGGCGATATGCATGAGTGTGTGAGATAGTTGAGGGTATCAGGTGGGCGCATGTTTTCTGTATGGTAAGTGTTATTATCTATGCTATTGATTTTCACTTAGACATTGTTTTATATATTGTTTCTTTCAGAAAGTCTATGGACACTGCCTGGGTGTTCGATAGTATTAAATGTTGATCTGTATAAGGCTTTGTGTTGCTTGAATTGCTAAGTCTTCTGCTGATAGGGTTGCAAGCAACCAATAATTGCAACCCTTGTCAAACGATCCTTTATAAATTTTCTTAGTGCATGGTTCTTGGGTGTGAAGTAGCCACATCGACATAAGTTCACCGCCACCACACCTAGCCCTGTTATATATCTATCTATCTATCTATCTATCTGTCTGTCTGTCTGTCTGTCTGTCTGTCTGTCTGTCTGTCTGTCTGTCTGTCTGTCTGTCTGTCTGTCTGTCTATCTATCTCTATCTATCTTTCTATTTATCTATCTATCTGTCTATCTATCTATCTATCTTTCTATTTATCTATCTATCTACCTATTGCTTAATGGATATGAACGCAGTTTCATAATCCAGATATACCAGGTTCGAAACCTGCTGCAGGCGGTTTGGTAGCAGATCGCTTTGTGTGGATTTTTAACAATGGTATAAGCGCCGTACCGTTCAGAAAGCAATGGCAAACTACTGAATGAAAAAATTGCCTAGAAAAATCACAAACAGCCAATAAAAGCTGGAGTTGATTGCCACGTCCTGTAAAGGATAAGCAACTAACTTTATCTATCTATCTATCTATCTATCTATCTATCTATCTATCTATCTATCTATCTATCTATCTATCTATCTATCTATCTATCTATCTATCTATCTACCTACCTACCTACCTACCTACCTACCTACCCACCCACCCACCCACCCACCCACCCACCCATCCATCCATCCATCCATCCATCCATCTATCTATCTATCTATCTATCTATCTATCTATCTATCTATCTATCTATCTATCTATCTATCTATCTATCTATCTATCTATCTATCCATCCATCTATCTATATATCTATCTATCTATCTATCTATCTATCTATCTATCTATCTATCTATCTATCTATCTATCTATCTATCTATATATTTATCTATATATCTATCTATCTACCTATCTATCTATCTATCTATCTATCTATCTATCTATCTATCTATCTATCTATCTATCTATCTATCTATCTATCTATCTATCTATCTATCTATCTACCTACCTATCTATCTATCTATCTATCTATCTATCTATCTATCTATCTATCTATCTATCTATCTATCTATCTATCTATCTATCTATCTATCTATCTATCTATCTATCTATCTATCTATCTATCTATCTATCTATCTATCTATCTATCTATCTATCTATCTATCTATCTATCTATCTATCTATCTATCTATCTATCTATCTATCTATCTATCTATCTATCTATCTATCTATCTATCTATCTATCTATCTATCTATCCATCTATCTAACTATCCATCTATCTATCTATCTATCTATCCATCTATCTAACTATCTATCTATCTATCTATCTATCTATCTATCTATCTATCTATTTTTGGCATAATGCCCCTCTCTCTCTCATTCTCTCACTCTTTCTCTACCAAATGTAGTGTTAGAAAGGAACTTAAAATTTAAAAAATGGCCCAACCTGTTTTAGTGCACACTATGACAACCAGTATCGGTATGAAACGCTAGCTGCAGTAAATTCCACACCTTCAATTAGCAAGGTCATTCATGCATGCCCGACTCTCGCCTATACCTCACCCTCCTCTCCCAAGAGTTGAGAGCGTAGTTGGTTGATTAAAATAAAGAAAAAGTGTCAGAAAGTGGGTCAGTACGTCAATAAATACACAGAGTTCTCTTGTCGATTATTTCTTTCAGAATGGAAAAGACAAAACTACAACAACAAAACACTAAAACAAAATATAATTCCGACACTTAAAGTTTGACTTTTTCAAATTGTGATGGTGAACATTCAACATTGATCATAAATTTGATTTTATTCACATTTAATTACAGCCTAAGACAAATAAAAATACAGGTGTTTCAAATATCAGGAAGTTACAGCATTAAAAATACAATGTGTTAACAAACATTGATGCACACTGACATTGTTGCTAACGGAAAAGATATTGCTGTAATTGTTATTTAACAAGACGAGAGGACTTCAATGTGTCAGATGTTCGTTCCCAGATAACTTCTGGCACGTTGACGACACATATGTTTGTTTGTTTGTTTTTTTTAGTCAGTCAACATGAAAACTTTGTTTGACGTAGATAAACATAGAATGGTTGGAGCTACTCTCAGAGTGAGGTGAGCTAGCAGCATGATTGCTACCTGCTCCCTGGAGTTCAAGTTCCCTTAAACTTAGCTCATGAGCTCTTCGTAACCTTCTTTCTTCAGCTTCTAATTTCTTAGCTTCAGCTTCCATTCTTTTGGCTTCTCTTTCTGCTTCTAATACTTTTGATTCTCTCTCAGCTTCTCTTTCTGCTTCTAAACTTTTGGCTTCTCTCTCTGCTTGTAGTTTTCTTTCATCTCTGTCCATATGTTTGTCCACTTCCGTTGTGACATACTGGATAAGATCACTACCTGACATACCTGGTTCTTTTCCCATCTGCATGATCGAAGTCCTAAACTTCACCATTTCATCCATTATGCTTACTTACTAGAGGGTATATAATTTTACCTTCACTAACCAACTAACTTAATTAAAATTAATTAATTACTTTGAACAAAACAAATCCTTAAAACCTTGTGAGCGTCACCTATTTACTTGGTACTCAATGGTACTATTATTACAAACAAATTTCTAAGTTTTAGAATTTTTCAAAAAAATTATTGTTACAAACTATTTGTGGCTCAAGATAGAAGAATACATAAATAGTGGCTCAGGATAAAAAATAATATCCCGCTAACGAGCCCCCTGTGTAGCGAAAGGCTTTTTAAGTGTGGTGATGGTGGTAGAGAAGAAGTAGAATTTCTCCTTAGAAAGTATGAAGTCCCAGTGCCATACACTGGTATTACAATTGAGTTACGGCTGTGAATACTCTGAGCTGGACAATAGATTTAGGCTTCAGAAGAATACTGCACCATTTTGTTATAATAACCCTATGTGATAATATAATTAAATTAGAAAAAAGTAACTCAAAATTTAAGTAAAAAAATTTAACGAGTCAAATTAGTACAATTTCATAATTTATTATGTACATCTATCTAGCCTTGTAATGAGAAATGGGTGTTGGAAGATGGTAAAATGTATGATTATTTATATTTAAAAAGTAAAATAAATAATAGAAAAAAGTCTTGGATGTATCTTCCAATGAAATTATAAAGTCTGTCACAGTAGTTTTGGTATCTCCTGCTATCTAGTCTCTAGCATTTCTCATCATTGACTATCGCTTTGGAACGCTCACAGTGTTTGTAGGATTGAGTACACGTAAACTCAACTTGCATTACGTCACGTCTGTTCGAGGTTTCTGAGACACACTTGTAGTCAAGAAGACTTTCCTTCAGCCCGCCCTATAACTACGGGGGAACTAAGGTGTTGAAGATTGTTTGACCACTAGGCTTCAGTTAGCAAGATCAAAGGTCCTCAAGTCTTTAGTTGGTACTTGATCACTAACTCGATCAGACACTCGATCATGAGCTCGATCAGGAACGATCATAAAACCTGGAACAAACGGTAATAGGTGGCTATGGTGTTCCAACAAGCTCACCCACTACTGATTGTAGCAAAGTTAGATTTTGCTGGGGAGGTTATGATGGTATCCTAAAAGAATTAAATCCGTGTATGTATTAACCGTGTGAGGTCAAGCACATGTAGGCCCCTGACTCTATAAATGATGATGATGAATTATGTGCAGGGAACCTAACGCTATCTCCCTAGATCTCACACGGTCACTATTTTGGCTCTATTGTTTGGTGTATGATGTACCTAGTGTCTAAGGGAGAAATGAAATGATGGTACACAACACAAAAACACGTCAAGTTTCTATGAGGAAGTGAATAAAAACCTGTGGTTAAGTTTTTCTCTACATTTGATAATTTTTTTTACAATTTATTTTGCCTGTCCAGTCATATCTTTGGACAGGTCTTTGAAAATGAGGACAAGATAGTTTACAGAAAAGACCAACTAAAATTGTGTGGACAATCTGCCCAAATAACTACAAAGTTAATATATGTCTTTCCTGTTGGAATGTTCACAGCTTACACTTCATTCATCTAATAGGGAGAGTCACTGTGTATGAGGGGCTGTATTATCATCATACCCCATCAACTTCCTGAGTATGATTTGAAATACCAGTGTTTATTTAAAACGAAACTGTCAGATATACCCAGGTCCTTAACATATCACCTGGGGTTTCTTGTTGATTGATAAGATAGTGTGTAGTTGCAGAAATATCGATATCACATCCCACGCCCAAGCTCCTGCTGTTATCTCTTGACAGCATACATGAATTGTCGGAGACTTCTTGGCGTTATCGTCACTCCTCAGGTTTCCTGTTACCAGCTGGCAACAGGAAATAAAACCTCTGCAACAAAAGGACACCCTGGCCTTTTATATCTGATCACTTTTGATATTATTTTTTTCCCTACTGTGATATGGAGTCAGCCTCGCGTGCATTTCAGGTGCACTCGCCCCTAGTTTTTCATGACTCCCACCTTGCTGTAACCACCCCTCAGGTCCCTATGGCAGATACGCCACTGTACGTTTACATAGTTTTCCTCAATAATATAATGTGGGGTAACCACATTTCCTTTTATATATTTTTCTCATCTTTTTCTTTTTAAATATAAATGCTTCAGGCATGTTGAACAGTGTTCTTTGAACACGGAGGCTTACTAATATACTCTAATACAATAATATTCAAACATAATCATGACAACACACATTAGTTAGATACATTTCAACGTGAGGACTCAACAATGTCTGCTCCCGGCACGTCCTTCACTTTTTCCCAATAGCAGTATCTAACTTTGGTAATGGGATTAAACATTTTAAATTCATAAAGCATTCTTACCACAAATCAAGAAATATAAACAAATGGCGCTGACTTGCAAAGAAATGGCCTCAGTTTCTTCTGAACTGTCCAGACTGTGAATACTTATTTATATTTAAGTTTAAATTTAACACAGCTGTTCTCAGAGTATCTGAATGAAAAAATATTGTTCAACTGGCAATGAATAGTGAAAGCTTTTTGCTAATATTTAGTAGCACTGGCCAATCGAAAGCTTGCGACTACCAGAATTCAAATGCAGTTTTTGAAAAAAACAAAAATTATTCCAAACAAACTCTGCGTCTGGTAGTCTATTGGCCAGTCTGCATTAGTTATGCCCAATACAAAAAGATGTTTCGTTTTGGATTACATTTTTCCTACCGCTCCCCTTTCCCTATTATACTCTTTTTACCCAAGCGAATTTGAATTTCCTCAATGCCTCTCTTCTAAGCTCGCGTCCCCACTACCGTTATAAAAAACAAGCAGGAACGACAGTCTGTCTGGTCGAGCGTCTGTAGACATTTAATATTTTCTCAATAACTTGGCAAATTCTAGGACTACTATATTATTTAAAACACATTCTTGCTCAGTGGACTCTAAGCTATACTACCATATGATTTTTATGGTCAGATTCATATTGGTTAGATTTTCAATTTTAGTCATAGTCAATTGTCAAATAAATATTTTACACAAGACCGCCATCTTTTCCTCTCTTTCATCTCGCTAGCATGTATTTTTCAAATAACTAACTTGTTTTTGTGACGTCAGAAACATTACCACGAAGAGGCAATAAAATTGTCTGCGTGTTTTGCCTCTGTTGGCTTTGTCGCAGCGTGTATATATGCATGGCAGAATGTGTACAGCGAAGAGGGGTTTTGCGTGGCGGGTTAAGAATTGGCGTTAATAATTTGTATTGTATCGTGTAACACTACCAAAAAATGTAAGGATTGCTACTGATTACCAGCGTTAAAGTCAAACTTTTACGTTAATTCAGATAGTTATTTTGCGGGACACTTCCGCAAAATCGTTAATTATAAGGCTAGGCTGCAGAATGTATGCAGCAGATCTGGCAAAATGTTAAATATTGGTAGTACGTTTTCGAAACCGAAACTAAAACTCGTGTTAGATTTTTACCGTGGGATCTTTCTATAGGCTTTAGCGCTGCATAAAAGGGAGCGTTGCTGGCGTGTGAGAGCATCACCGTCAGACACAATAGGGCGGGTTTATTTATTATCATTTTATGACTAAAATCTCACTGAAATGAGCGATTATTCTCGCAGATTTTACTACACTGATGTTCATGAGGCGACCATGTCTTCAGTGTTTGTATATAAAAGAGCGATTTATTGTAGTATGTTACAGAGATAGCATGATAAGGTAGTGTCTACTGTGCAGAAGATAACAAAATACATGAATAAATCACATGTATGATACATGGGTAAGATATAACCTTTGCCTTCTACTTATGGATGCCAAGTCACTTATGTACTTGCTAGTATGTCGTAAGCTTCCAGGCAAGAACTAGCCATGATACATTTGGCTAACCAATTAATTGTTATGCTTCCTGACAATGCCGGTAGAGGTTATCTCTGGTACGCGTCAATGGCTTCCTGTATACTCTTTTTATTAGGTCTGATACAATCAAATCGTAAACAAAATCTGAAATAAAATGATATTAGTCACACATATATCTTTAATAAACTTACATACCCTCTAGGATTAATAAGCGCACGGTGAGGCTGTATTTGCTGAGGTCTATCTGCCCTGCATGCAGCGTGAAAAAAAACTGTTCTTGCAAATACTGTCTTCCAGTCTCTCACTCTGGCGTCTGGATTTTGTGTGTGATTTGAAACGGGCCGCTCTGTCCTTATATTTGAGTGACTCTCCCGTATGAGAAAGCACCGTCTTGAGTCCGCTTAGATTTTTGTTATAAATCTCTTGGTTTGAGTCGATCTGTGCTTCTTCTTGGCTTGTTTTCTCTTCTTTTCACCACACATTTATATCTTTCCTTCCTTCCTAGGTATCCTTTCATTTTTCCAATATGAAGCGTTCATTCTATCCAAGTTTTATCGAAATTCGTTTAGGTATGAATTTATAATAAATTTTTAAAGATCATGAATTAACTATTAGCAGATGTGATGACTATGAAAAATATTAATTATTTTTAAAACTACTTACAATTGAACAATATCCTTTTGGAAATCACTCACTCTCTGTCTCCTTTTATGGATGATTACAGTTTTAATATCATTCCACCAAGCTTGCGCTTGTAGCTTTAGATTTTCTTTCCTGCCAATGCAAATTTTTAAGGTCGGCCATGTTTCATATATTCGCTCCTTCCTACACTTTCCCAATGCTGTACGGCTTAGGCGAAACGCAAATATTTCAGCCCAACGTCAACTCAAAGCAAGACCCACCGAGCTGTCCCTTCACCCTTATATCGCTGTGTGTCGCGTTACGCATTTTTTTCACAAACAAAGCAAGTGGTACCAAATTTTGCCACATATGGCTTAGCGCATATAATTGTGCAGAAAGTCTTGTCTCTAGACTTCCATTGCCTATCGTGTACTACAAACTGTTATACGTTTCTTATACCATAAACTGTTATACGTTTATTGTAATACAAACAATCATACATTTATTGTACAATGAGCAGTTATACATTTATTGTATTACAAACAGTTATACATTTATTGTATTACAAACAGTTATACATTTATTGTATTTCAAACAGTTGTACATTTATTGTATTACAAACAGTTGTACATTTGTTGTAAAACAAACAGTTATACAATTATTGTATTACAAACAGTTGTACATTTATTGTATTAAAAACAGTTATACATTTGTTGTAAAACAAACAGTTAGTTATACATTTATTGAAGTACAGTTATACATTCGTTGAACTACAAACTGTTATAGGCACAAACTAAACAAGAATCATTCTAATCATCAGGAACCATAATCACAACGAAAGTCGGCTGCAATGAATCTCCAACGTTTTCTGTCTCCTGTCTTGATGGTGCACTCTGATAGACTTTTTCTTGTCTCTTGTCTTGATGGTGCACTCTGATAGACTTTTTCCTGTCTCTTGTCTTGATGGTGCACTCTGATAGACTTTTTCCTGTCTCTTGTCTTGATGGTGCACTCTGATAGACTTTTTCCTGTCTCTTGTTTTGATGGTGCACTCTGATAGACTTTTTCCTGTCTCCTGTCTTGATGGTGCATTCTGATAGACTTTTTCCTGTCTCTTGTCTTGATGGTGCACTCTGATAAACTTTTTCCTTTCCATCTCTTGATGTTATCTTCCCACTTATAGCGATGTCTTCTTCTTGCACGTTTGCTTTCAACTCTGTCTTCTATTATGGTATTCAGTAAGGTGTTATGTCTTTTCACATGGCCAAAATATTTTAGCTGCCTAATTTTGATTTCCATCATTAATTCTCTTAGGATTTAAAGAACGTCTTTATTTGTTTTCCTTCTCTTTCCATGAGACGTGCCCCATTCATCTATACATCCACGTCTCAATTCTTTCTCCTAATTGCTTGTTCGTTGTCCATGTTTCTACACCGTACAGTGATGAAGAATATATAAAGCATTTGATTCTAGTTTTGACCTTGTGAGTTGGTTGTTTAGATATTAGTATCTGAACCCATGGGGTTGAATATAGCATTGGTCATTCCTATTTTCTTCTGGATTTCTGTTTCACATCTGCCAACTTCTGTTATTATTTGGCCAAAATATGAGAAAATCTTGATTTATTACAGGATTTGTCCATTTAATGTTGGCTAATTGTCTGCTTTGCTAATTATAAGTTTGTTTCCTCAATGTTAATGTCCAATCCATATTCGTATATCCGTGACTGTTACAATTAAATTTGATAACTAATGTGTGAGTCTTATATGGAGCTAGAGTGGGCTCTATTTATTATCTCTTTTTACGGAATTACACCGTAAGAGGATGTGACGTCATAACGAATCGGTACAATCAGTGATGCCACAGCTGTGTATTTCTTACTAGATCTGGGTTTTTGGGCTTCCGTCTGGGTATCTGGGTAATTTTTTTCAAAATCTGCATTAATCTGGGTATATTTGACAATTGACATTTACAATGTATGTATATTCTGTGCACTGAGCATTATACATTATATGTATATTATAATTAAATGTCAAACATTATGTGCTATATATTTTTTAAATTTATAAACTAAACATATTCAGAATCCTCATTCATTTTCCTTTTTAAATATATATAACATGACTATATTTCTTAAAAACTTTGAAATAACTAACACTTACTTGCGTAAAACATGGGAAAACCCCTACGTTCTGAAAGATTTATAAACATTTGCAGAAATCAGAAATTTTCTATAATCGTTGATGAGGGTACTGATATTTCTACGAACCAGATGTTGGTAGTCGTGCGATTCTGTGACACAAAAACAAAACAAAAATAGTTGATTCACTGTTAGACCTCATTGAGGTGGACGATGGGATGGTCTTGGCATGTTTACAGCTGTTAAGAAATTGTTGAGCACGCATGAAATCCCGCTTAGTAACGTCATTGGTTTTGCTGCAGACAACTGTGCCACTATGATGGGGACTGCAAGTGGTTTACAGGCACATCTGAAGAAAGAGACTACACATGTCTTTGTTCTCGGCTGAGTTTGTCACTCATTTGCACTTTGTGCAAATGCTGCCAGCAACCACCTACAGTCTTGGCTTGAAATTTTCATAAAGAATGTCTGCTTCTATTTTTCGCGTAGTAGTAAAAGAAATCTCCAGTTCCAGTTAATACAAGATGTAGTTCAGGCCCAGAAACATAAATTGTTGAAGCTGTGTGAAACACGCTGGCTGTTCCGTGAAGCAGTCATTGAAAGGATCCTTGAGCAATGGGATGCTCTGCACCTGTATTTCCAATCCGAAGCTTCAGTGGACAACGTCGACGGTGCGGGGCAAATCCTGCAGACGATGAACACTGTTGGCACGAAGCACATGCTTCTATTTGTCGGCTACATACTGGGTAAAGTTAACGTCATGAACATGGAATTCCAGTCCGAGAACTTCCGTCTTCACAAAGTGTACACGAGTGTAACAAGAGAGTATCGTTTTCTTCTCAGTATGTTTATTAGGCAGGAAGTATTGCAGCATGAGCATCGCACTCTTGCCGACATTGATCCTTTGGATGTACAGGTGCACAAGAAACTGAATTACATTGAGCTGGGTGGACGATGTGAAGCGCAGTTAATCCGACAACCGTTACGAGATAAAGAAGTCCAGTTTCGCAAGGATGCATTGGCATACCTGATTGAATTTTGTACTCAAATACGACGCAGGTTCCCACTTGAACAAAACAGTGTTCAGGCGCAAATGCAGCTGTTGGATCCAAAGCAAACTTTTGATATCAACAAACCTTCTGTCATTCCATTAGCAGCGCAGTTCCCAACAGTTATTTCAGAAGAGAGCCTTGATCGTCTGTCTGATCAATGGCGAGAACTGGCATCGTACCGAAAAGATCTTGGACATCTAGTGGATGAGGATCCGCCCGCATTCTGGCTGGGACTGCAACAAGTAACAGATGCTAATAACCAGAAGAAATTTCATGTTTTGGCTGACCTCATGTGCACGCTTATGACACTACCTCACTCTTCAGCATGCGTCGAAAGAGTGTTTTCGAAGGTTAACTTAGTTAAAACTAAACAAACCAACAAGCTTTTGTGTGAAACAGTTTCCAATCGAATACTAGCCAAGCAAGCAGTTGCCAAAGACGGAGTTTGTCATAAGTTTAATCCTAGTAAAAGCGTTGCTGAAGATGTGCGTGAAGGACGTTGTCGGCAGAGATATGCAAAGATTTTGGAACTTCACAATCAAGATTCCACGTTGTCAATTCATGCATATGATCTTGACGAAGGAGAAGTTGTCGATATGGATGCAGAGTCTCTGACAAGTGACATTTTTCAACAGTAACAAGTTACAACTAACATTTTTATATTTAATTTGAGGAACATTTTGTTAATGTAACTAATGTAAGTATATTACTGTTAAAATATCTCATTTTCAAGAGTTCATATATTGGGGTGTTATTAAAATCATTTTTATTTAATTGTGAGTTTTTGGTAATAAAAAAAAATGAAGAAATACATAAAAATTGGTAGCACACAGATTATTTGTGCTAAAGATGCACATAAACGATTATGTAAGCATCGTCTATCCCGCGTATCTGAGGCATAAAATAATCTGGGTATTTCTGGGTTTTTTTTTTAAGAAGAGCATCTGGGTTTATCTCTAGAACTTGAGTGGCAACGCTGGGTACATTAATCAAACGTCAGTTTAGGAGCAGAAGGGAGTGTATCGTCTGCTAGGGACTTGGACGAGTGTGTTGATGGCGTGAGGACGCACGTGTGAGGCTCCTCATGTTTCGTAGCGTATCTCTGGTTATATTCCATCACTATTACACCAATATGCTTCTGTGAGATGTAGGCTACATAGTATTTCTGCTTTACAAGGAGTATGATTTCTAAGTCTCGTGTATGAATCATATAAAAATAATGGGACTGCGTCTGAGACATGGACGGGCTGCCTAATCTATATTTAATACGACTGCGTAATGCTAAAGCACAAGTACATGAACTATGTATTGAACCATGGAGCCACTATTGAAGTGTATAAATAAATACATTGTCCTCGTCATCCAGTGTTGTTCAGTAATTATTGTTAAGTCTGGTCGTTAGCTGTTACTGCTATCCCTACGATTTTAACTTGGCCAAGGCCAATTATCCTGCAACTAATACTAAGACTATTCAGAACAGCACGTAACAGTTACGAGTGGGGAACCAAGCCGGTGGATCTGAACCACAGCATTATGGGTAGCCATGCCCTTGGATTTAAAGAATATCGAGCCCTAAAATTATGAATGCAATTCGAAGAACATTTTTTTTGCATGAAGTACGGTACGGTGTTTAACCGGCATTCCAGTAAAATCTCACGTCTGCCAAAAGGGGCCAAAGGACAGTGTATGCAGAAAATTGCTATTTGTGAAATTACAAGTTTCCAGTTGTCAAGAGATTATTGACAGTGATGAACATAAAAATTTACTATTTTAGAAGACGTATGTTGATCGACGACGATCGTTTCTAGCCCAGTGATGGGGATTTTTTTTAAGAATAAAACGACGCATTTTTTTCAAGAGGACGACAGTCAAAATGGCGTGCCTACCTGTTTGTGGAAGTGAAAGCCTAACCCTCTCACTGCTGTTGAGGATCACCTCTCCTATCTGTCCAGAAGCTGAAGGAGGAGGATATTTTTTGTTGTGAGCAGATAAGTAATTTAGTGATTCGGCCAGTTTGGCCTTGAATTATTTATTAGGCAGGGTTTTTTATATATTTGCATCTGTGTCGCTTCATTTTTACATGTTTGTTTCCTAGCGGGAGCTTGGTGGGAATTGTGGCTTCGCAATATTTCTTCGATGGTCGCGAATCCATGGTTGTTCTATAGGTGTCATATGTGATTTGTTGTAAGGAAAGGACGGCGACAAATGCATTGTGGTTGTACCGTTTCCTTTGAAGTAATCATATTCATTTACTGTTTAGTTGTTTTGCCTGTAATTTATAAGTTTGTTATTGTTTTCCAGTAATTGTGTTTTATTCAGTTTATTCGTCATTATTGTTCGTAAATTTGTTATTCTAACCTTGCTATCGTTTCTTTATAGATGTATTATCTGTTGCAAAAGCGTGCTTGACTTGTCTTAAGTGTGGGTAGAACCATTTTTTTTGGTAATTATTTATATAACAATTCATATATACATTAGAGAAAGAGGACACCTTCTGGACAGAGGAAGTAAAGGGAAAATAAGAGAGAAGAAAATGGCATGGAAACAATACTTAGGAGCTAAAAACACAACAGGACAAATGGAAAAATATACAGAATATGTGACACTCAGAACAGAAGCAAAGAACTAGGGGCTAGCAGCAAAACAGAAAAAGTCCTGGAAAGAATTTGGAGAAAACCTAGAAAAAGAAAAAAAGAAATTGTTCTATAAGACCCTAAAGAACATGAGGAAGGAAAAGCAATGCCCTCTCAAATTTATAAAAGACAAGCAACGCAAATTGCTTACTGCCCCGAAGGAAGTAATGGAACGATGGAAAGAATAGTTCTCAGAACTCCTGGATGATGAGCATGGTGAAGCATCAGAAATGATAACCACTAGCACAGAAGAGAAAACCAATGATGGTGAAGATGACATAAAGATGGAAGAACTGAAGGCAGCACTGGAGAAAATCAAGATGGGCAAAGCAGCAGGGCATGATGGTATAACACCAGAAATGGTTAAGTACATGGGAGCAACAGGTGACCTATTACTCTTAAGGGTCCTACAGGCAGCGTGGTGCAACAAGACCATACAAAAGGATTGGGAGATTGCCATCATAACACCAAATTTCAAAAAGGGTGACAATCGACAATGTGGAAACCATAGAGGCATATCCCTTCTCAGTGTCCCTGGTAAAATCTGCTCTAGAATCCTAGAGCAGAGACTCCGACGCCTAGCCGAGCCGCAGTTGGATGAGATCCAGTGCGGATTCCGAGCAAACCGAAGTACTCAAGACCTAATCTTCACACTCAGACAGCTGAGTGAAAAGACCCTTGAGTATAAGAGTAAGATCCATCTGTGTTTCATAGATCTGGAAAAGGCGTTTGACAGGGTCCCGTGGAGCAAACTTTGGGACTGTTTGGCAAGGAGGAACATTCCAGTACCTCTGATACATGCTGTACAGAGCTTCTACAAGTCTTGCAGGAATTATGTGAGGACAGCAAACCATAAGTCACAAGAGTTCAGGACCACCACTGGTGTAAGACAAGGTGATATCCTGTCACCTTGTCTTTTCATACTCCTCATGGACGATGTCATCAAGGCATGTAAGGAGAGAACAAGAAAATATTCAGTTGGGTACTGGAAGATGAGACAGGTCTGTATTTCTAAGCTGGCATTTGCTGATGATGTTGCCCTGATGGTCCGCAACCAGACAATACGTTGGGGCCTAGAGTCCCACCCTCTGCAGACCCAAGTGGAGCAGTCCCGACTGGGATGGTTTGGCTATGTCTGCAGAATGGGAGAAGATCGGCTACCACGATGGCCATGAGAGATAGGGAGCCAGAGGTCCAGGCCCCCGGGAAGGCCCTGGGTCCGCTGAGAGGACAACATTAGACAATCTTTGAAGGGCCGAGTACTGGAGTGGATCCGGGCCGGGAAGAAGACGGCCGATGGGATAGTCTGGTGCTCTCTCTCCCAAACCTCTACACCTTACGGTAGAAGGGGAACGACTTAGTAAGTATATACATTACTTCCTTTGTTCACTCCTTTGAATTGTCTTTCTTTGGCTTTATCTGCTGATCTCCTGTCATCCTGTACGTATTGTCCTAATATTGCTCCTATTTTACCATCTACTATTCATTGCAACAAGTTGAAAGTGAGTTTGCACAATTTTGGTGATAATAATCACAGAGTGAATATTTATTAATTGAAAATATTATTGTTGAAGTCTGATTCTCAATAACATTGTAATATTTTACCACTTTCTTCTACTGAATCATGGACGGATGTCACAGTCTCTTCAAATCTTGCTTCTCGCCAAAAGGAACAGATTTATTTCTTACTGCAATCATTTCCGGACGTACTCACGGATATTCCTGGTCGTACAGATATCAGTGAGCATAAATATTCAGCGAACTGATCGCAGACCTATCAAACTGAAACCTTACCGAATATCTATACACTTTCAATCTCAGGCGCAAAAAGAAATTGAGGATATGATTAAATTAGGAATTATCTCTGCCTGTCATTCACCATATGGTTTCTCTATGGTGATCATTAGAAACAAAGAAGTCTATTACGATATGCATAGATTTTTAGGGTCTTAATAGTATCACTATCACTGATAATGAACCTATCGCTGTTCTTGAAACTTTGCTGGAAAAAACGTTCTACTGCCACGTTCTTCAGCAAATTTGATTTGTCTAAAAGATATTGGCAAGTCCCATTGTCCGAGAGAGCTAAGTCTTACACAGCTTTCGCTACTCCTTTAGGTTTGTTCCAATTCAACGTTACGTGTTTCGGACTTGTAAACGCATCTGCCACGTTTGTCCGAATGATAAGAAAAATCTTCTCTAAACGTGATGATATAATTACGTACATAGACGACATTTCTACAGTTGAGTAGTTTTGTTCTGCTCTGTTTAATTTGCGGCTGGCATACGAAACTGGGTTCAATTCTCCGTCTGGTGAAGAGGACCTTTGCAATAATGTGGCTCCCAATCCCACATTACTCGCATCCGTTCTCACCAAGAATTCCTGACTCAAATCAGGTAATTTCAATATGGGCTTACAGGTCAGTTTTTGATTTAACTCATTGTATGCCAGATCACATTCTGCCGACCATTCTATTTTATCTGGTTTCCCTTTACGAGTTAAATCTGTCAGAGGAGCACACACCGCGTTAAAATTTTTAATATATTTTTGGTAAAACCCACAAAGGGAGACGAAGGATCTCACATCCTTCTTAGTCTGGGGTCTGGGTGCTCTCTGCAATTTCTCCAGGTTCTTAGGGGCAGGGGTCATGCTACCCTGATGTACAGTATGTCCCAAGAATTCCAATTCCTTGCATCCAATACAACATTTTGTTGGTTTAGCAGTTAAGTTTGCCTCTCTGAGTCTATCAAATAGCATATTCAAAGAGTTAACGTGTTCTTCAAAGGTTTCCGCAGCGATGAGGATATCATCCATGAAATTTGTAATACATTGGTTTTTCAGGGGATCCAATAGTTTTCTCATCATTCTAGAGAACACACTCGGAGCGTTTTTCAACCCAAACGGTAACATATTGAATTCATAGTGCCCTTCCGAGGTGCTAAAAGCTAGATAAGGTCGAATCTCAGGCTGCACTGGAATCTGGTAATATCCCTTACTGAGATCTACTTTTGAGAAATATTTTGCCTTATTCAACCTGGCAAATAGTTGGTTAGTATCAGGTAATGGATCCACCTGACTTTTTGTGACAGCATTCAGTTTCCTGTAATCTATTCACAGTCTATGTTCACCAGAGGGTTTCCTCAACAATACCACACTGGAGCTATAAGGAGATTCACTGTGAGAAATAATCCCTTCTTGTAACAGATAATCTATCTCCTCTTTTAAAGCTTTCTCTTTTGCGAATGGGAAAGTATAGGCTCTCATACAGATGGGTGTTGGGTCTAGCAGTTTCATATCATACTCCAACAAGTTAGTGTGCCCCGATCTGTCCGTTAACACGTCTGTATGATTTTCCAGAACCTTTTGAATCTGCTCCCTCTGCCCTTTTGTCAGATGATTACTGACTTTCACCTGTGCAGGAGTTTCATATGGTTTCAGGGGATATTCGTAAGAGGTGAGAGGTTCATTTTTCATCTCAGTGGCTATGGCCAAGGTCATTAAATGTGCTCCCTCCAGGTTTTCTCTATCATGATATTTCTTAAGGAGGTTCACATGATAGACTTTTCCTTTCCTCTCTTGTCTATCTTGTAATTAGTTCTAGATGCCCTTTTCAGAACTGTGTATGGACCTTCCCATCCTATCTGAAGTTTGTTGCTACTGCCGGGTAACAGAAGAAGCATCTTCTCTCCCACGGCAAGCTCCCTATCCTTCGCTTTCTTATTATAATATGCAGCATGTTTCTTCCTGGCTTGTCTTAGGTTATCATTTGCCAATTTCCAGCCAGTTTTTAATCGAGTGGTCAGCTCGTTCACATACTGATATTATGAGGTTACAGTCTTGTAGTCGCTGTTTTGTGGAGGTAGGTACAGTCGACTACTAGGGTGTGCTGAATACGCGAAGTTCCTTCTTTTCCTTTTAATAATATGTTAGTCGGTCAACATAAGTGCGAACAGGGCACGTCAACAAGTGCCAAGACGATCATAGGAGAACTCGTCGATTTAAATTGGTACATAGTTTATTTTACAATATACTTGAACGGGACAAGACATTCGACATGGTTTGACAGTTCAATCGACATGATGCAGGTAAAGTATTTTCATTTCAATAATTCCGTTAGATAGTTCGAGACCAAATGCTTTGAGCAATTTATGGCCGGATACTTAAATTCATATAACAATGTACATACATGATCAAGTAGTTTAGATCATCAATTGAATACTATAACGGTTGACCTTGTGTCAAGGACAGAGACCCTCATTATAATCCATCACGTTATTTTGAGATATATATCAAAATCTGTCCTCCCTAAATGGCCTCGTAAATAATTAGACTGGAGCCTTTGAACATTTATAATCCAGGCATCATTTGCGCATATAAAAAAGGTTAAATACAATACTTGATTAACCTCTCCTTGTAACCGTGACTTGCTTGACGGCAGTCCAATGATTCATTGAAATAATATACATATTAATATAATGATTCCTTTAAGATACATATAAGCTTTCCGTGAGTAGACTCCCCAAGTTCCTCCATTCTAGTACCATAGAGTGTAGGTTCTAGCTAGATGTCATTTGGGTGACACGTCACGACAAATATACAAGTATATATTAAAAATTCCAATTTCTTAACTGACTGGAATACGACTTACCTTTGTAACAGCTGACACTGACTGTCATCAATAAGTCATTGATAATGGTGAATTTAGGCTGACTACTGGCCACTAAAGATGATAGACCACAAATCTGGCCACTATGGACGTTACAGGCATCAGTCCGAAGTCGTTGATAATCAGCAGCCCAGTAGAGTACCACCCCTATAGACACCAGGGATATAATAGGTTGAAGTGTGAGGTGTCTTGTCTGGTTTGTTGTTGCTTTCTGTGAGTGTGGGTGATCTGGTTTCACAAGTTCACAACATATGTGGTATGACATGGAAAGTCATATAAAGGTGTAGACTGCTATTGACGTTTTCCATCGTTTATTTTCTGACGCCACAAGACAGGTAACTGTACATCCATTTCACAATAAACCATAGTCATGACAGTTCACGAAATTCAGCATAAGTTATGTTCATCAATGCATCTGGCATATATTCAAAAAATGATATGGCGCCAAGGGGATTATACTGTTGGCTCCAATATTACAAAAGTGCATCAATACTCCTCTCACTGATCAGATGTGCTAAATGAGTCTAATCATAAGTCGCACGAGGATGGTGTTCCAGGAGTATAGGTCAAGCTGACCTTTACAGGCATTCCTAAGTCTAACCTCGACGTAGGTGCAATCGCTGACATAGCGACGTTCATAGAACATAGAAATGTCCTTCTGGCTAAGTATGACCCGTGTACATGTTAATCTCAGGTATGAAGATACCTGGGGCGTGACTTCTAGTAGAAGAACCTCTCTTTCTGTAATTCGTAAGTGAGCAGAGATCGACCATTGTCAACATAAAGTTAGATTACAAATTTGAAACATAAATGAGGTATTACCTTGCTTCGAAATCAACACCACAAAACACACGCCTCCAGGCGTTTTGAATCATCAAGGGAAGGACCTTGTAAGCTAAACTAACTCACAATAGGACTCCTAATTCCCTATCAAAGAATCACAGACGCAAGAAGCGTCCTCTCTGCTTCACAACTTTCATAGACTCTCCGACAGGAAAGCTTCTCAAGCACACCTAACGTCCTGACATGCGAAGAACGCATACACCTGAGTAAGAATCAAGACGAGACGATGTAGGAGACATTCCAGATAAAGATTTGTAATAAATCGCGCCTTATATAGACAGGAATAAAAACCTCAACACTGGTTTCAATCATTCCAAGAAACAGTTGACCGATACTACCATATAAGGAGAATGACCAACCATCGATCGAAAAAATGTACTAGCGAGTCAACCAACAAGAGAAGGTAACTCCCATTGTAAAATGTAATCACAGTCAAACAAGGGTTATTTACCCTCGACCGTGAAAAAAAATAAAGTGTACAATTCAGACAGATTAATTATACAAAGTCTTAGAAAAATTCTGTGCGTAACAGATTACCGCACCCCGCGGGAAAAAAAATGAAACTTTTTTTTTAAATCCTAGAGCCAAAAACAACAGGCTCCTAACGCACGTATGATGCGAGGATATCATGCCTAATATGAGGCTAGCTCGACGCATGGAGCGATAGCTGAGATTAAATCTCAGATTCTTAGAGAAAATATTTCCCTAAGTGTACACGTATATTCCAGGGAGGTGCCACTGTTGAGGATTGTTTCATGCTTACAGACATTTGGATTTGAGCTCGATCCGAATGACTGTATCATGGAACACCTCAATCGAATAGAGATATATCTCCGCGACCGATGTCGATGATTGTTGCATGTGTGCAAGCATTTGAGTTTGGCCAACTCGGATTGCTGCACCATGGAACATCGCAATTGAATATATATTAACGACGTAGTATGCATATCACTATGCATGACGCGTATGTCTTTGTAACGTCATTCGACTTGTGGGTTTTGACCCGAACGGCAGTGTGTTTCAGAAGTGTGGCCATTGCCACTTATATTGCGTGGTATAACCACTTTTTAATTGTGTGGCTGGGAAGCCAATTGAGCAGTGTATTTCTTGAACCAAACGTAAGTCGTCGTATGAATAACGCAGTTTGCATAATTATGGCAGATTAGCCTGGCGTGGTATGCCAAAGGAACATTACGGTACTAGCAATAGTGTAAGACTAGTATAGATGGATATTGTACAGCTAGCGGCAAGCGTAAGCCTAGTGTAACGGATATTAGACGACTAGCAGTAGACGTAAGCCTAGCAGAATAAGTGTATTGCAAAACTAGCAGGATAGTTAAGTCTAGTGCAAAAGGCTATTGTATAAACTAGCGACGGGAGTAAGTCTAGTTAGCCTCTGAATTTACGCCAAAGGACATTGGCCGTTAAAAGGAACTGACCTTGAACCAGAACTCTAGATAGAGATTGTGAACATGTGTTTATGAAATAATGAGAACTCTTACAGATCGTACATGAATGTGATGTGACTTTTGTTCCCATGTAGTTGGTGTCTGCTCATGGTATGAAATTACTAATTAAATATTTTGAGTCGTCAAAATCACGGTCTTATCAACTATCGTATTCGGAGTTGAGTTAAATGCTGTTAATATTCAACTGATCATGACCAGTGATGATTAATGTCTTAACACGCTGCATCTCACACTGCCAATATAATCAATAAGACAAGAGACTAATACAGGTCAGTCAAGGGTCGAATATTTAATATGAAACATGTTCAGCACATAATGTATCACAAGGGTTAAAGCAGACATTATCGATACCAACGGACAGTATTACGGAATCCTACAAAAGTGATAAGAACCCGAGGGACTTTGACTCTATAAACTGAATACGCATATAATAACTTGGTCATCCTCAAATACTAGAAGTCATCGAAGCACCCAGAACATACTGGGGTCCCGAGGCCCGTAACAGCCACCAACATACGCCACAGTGATGGCAACATCATAATGTAAGCAAAATTATACTCACATAAATACAAATATGTTATCATAGTATGAAGTGTAATGAACTACACATTTTAAACCAAAAATACATTATACAAGCATAATAATATCATGCTACAATGCATTACTAATCAATACTAATAAATCAGCTGTTCCTCGTAGACATGGATATAATTCGTTCCAAAGTAGGTAAGAACTTGACATACTTCATGATTGACATAATGTCCATACTCTCGCAGACGTCAATGATGTGCTGCGAAAATATCAATAACACAAATCTTTATGGTATATGCTAAATTTCTTAATACAGTAATCAAAATACAATATATAAATTGTGGCCATGTGAACTTTTGGCCCATATATTGCTAACTAAGCCTTCTTCCGTTGTGACAAAATCGGTAACAGAAAAAGGAAATGATATGGTACAATGTTATAAATTCCCAAAAAGTGAGAACATATGTGCTGATATATCATTATAGTAGAGAACTGTATATCAGGAAATATATATGACAGAAGAATTAAGTGGAATCGTGTGGGCATCTGGACAGAATGTCTGCCATCACATTATCCGAACCATGGATAGCTCGCACCGTAAAATGAAATGGTTGAAGAGCTATGGCATATCGAGTGGACCTCGAGCTCTTCAAGTTTTTGCTCTGAATAGCAGTAAGAGCTTTCTGGTCGGTTTCCACAATGAAATGTGCGCCTAGAAGGAATCTTTGCAACTTGAGAATTGACCATACCATTGCCAATAATTCACGGTCTAAAACCGAGTAATTCCTTTCTGCAGCATTTAATTTCCTAGAGATATACATCACCGGATGCAGAGTATCAGAATACTCCTGCATAAGTGCTGCCCCAATCCCATTAGACGAGGCGTCACTTCGAAGAACAAAAGTCTTCTCAATAGTAGATAACCTAAGGATAGGTGGAGATGAAAATAGAGTTTTAATCTGGTCCAATGAGGATTGACATTCTTGAGACCAGCGGATCAGATTAGGCGATCCTTTCTTCGGTAAAGTAGAAAGCGGTGCCATAATGGAGGACAGATTCGGAATGAATCGTCCGTAAAATTGTATCAAACCTAAGAGACTCCGTACTTGTTTTTTCGTCTTAGGGACAGAAATGTTTAGTATTTTTGAAACATTGTGGTCCTCTGTCTTTAAAAGACCATGACCAACACGATGACCCAGGAAAGAAATCTCGCTAAATCCTATAAAGGCTTTAGAGGGTTTTGCAGTTAAGTTATACTCTCGAGGAGTAGACAGCAATTCGTATAAACCCAGATAGGGATCTTCCCAGGAATCGCTGAACAGACAGATATCGTCTAAGTATGCTATGACATCTGTACGATATGAGAGAATTCGACGCATTATGCGTACGAATGTAGCAGGGGCGTTCATAAGGCCGAAAGGCATGAAATTCCATTGAAATAAACCCCTAGGTGTAGAAAAAGTGGTAAGAGGTTTGGCACGTTCAGTTAAAGGAACTTGCCAATAACCTTTAGACAAGTCTAGTTTGGTAAAGAATCTAGAATTAGAAAGTTTGTTTAGTAGCTCTTCTAGTGAAGGCATAGGTTCAGCATCAAACTTCGTAACTTGGTTCAATTTGCGATAATCAACGCAAATGCGAATGTTATTGTCTTTCTTTCGAACAATAACCATGGACGAAGAATATGATGAAGTGGATGGTTCGATTATTTCTAATCGTATCATCTCATCCAATTCTTTCTCGACTTGTGACTAAAAATGGATAGGTATTGGATAGGGTCTGACTCTGATAGGATTATGGTCAGTAAGTACTATGTCATGTTCGATGACATGTGTGTGTCCCGGGATGTCGGTAAGGACATCCTGAAATGTTTGCAACATCGAAGAGACTTGTCGATGTTCTTCAGCGGAAAGATTAGGAGAAACGGTAACGTTTTTCCAAGATTCCGTAGAATGAAGTGGGATCACAGGAAGTAGAAGACTGACATCAGAAAAAGTAGTTTCCTCATTCTGTATGACTGACAGGGATGAGTAAGGACCATGAGGTACTGGAGAATCGTCCGTCGCCTGGAAAATAGGCTGCAAATAGTCTGGTCGCTCATGAAATTCCGACAACATATTTATGTGGAAAGTCTTATGCTTTCCATCAATATTGACAACATAGTCGACGTCGGAAATCTGGGAGACTATTGCATATGGACCTTTCCATGCAATAAGAAGTCTGTTCTCCCTTGAAGGAAGTAGGACGAGTGCTTTGTCACCTGGACAAAGTTGTCGTAGACATCTATACTTATTAGCAAATTGCCTTGCCTTTTCTTTGGCAAACTCGGATGACGAAGTTGCTAATTTGCATGCCTCGATGATCTTTTGCCTAAGAGCAATGACATACTCATAAGACGATTGAGTGTCATCGCTAATATTATCGGCAGTGATAAGATCGTGAAGTAAAGACATAGGGCCGCGCGGTCGCGCGCCAAAGACAAGTTCAAAAGGAGAAAACCCTGTGTGTTCATTGGGGACCTCTCTATAAGCAAAGAGAGCCGCGGGTAAAACCCTGTCCCAATCCTGAGGATGATCCTCAGTTATCTTCCCAAGTAAAGTCTTGAGTGTCCTATTCAAACGCTCAACTAACCTATTCGACATTGGGTGATAGATACTGCTGAGAGACATTTTAATACGTAAGATAGACATAACCTGTGACATAGTGTCGGATATAAGTTGCGTGCCATGGTCTGACAATATTTCTCTGGGGAAACCCAAGCGAGAAAATATCAGCCACAGAGCGTCTGCGATATCAGCAGTTGAGATGCTCTTAAGAGGTATAGCCTCTGGCCAATGTGTGCACATATCGACACATGTAAGGATAAATTGATGTCCTCTGGCCGACTTGATCCTAAAAGGACCGATAATATCTATCGCCATTTTCTGAAAAGGTCGAATAGGAATGTCAGCAGCCTGGATAGGCGCAGCATGTCGTGGTCCTTTAGATTTGACCTCCTGACATACTATGCAAGATCGACAGTAAATACGTATGTCATTGCTCACAAATGGCCAAAAGAAAGCCGCAAGAACCCTCGACTTTGTACGGGAAAAACCCATATGTCCAGCACATTGTGAGTCATGAGCATGTTGCAATATTTGCAATCTCATACTCTTAGGCACAAGAATTTGAGAATGTGCAGACGTAGTCGAGTCTTGTACCATACGCACAAGTACGCCGTTCTTCATAGAAATCCAAGACTTTCTATTTGTATTTTGATTCGGATCACCTTTTTTTGCTAGAATGAAGAATTTTTGTAAAGAAGGATCTTCTTCTTGCAATTTTATAAAAGAGTCACGTGAAATAATCAAGTGACTATTTTGGCTATTCACTTCATTATTATCAGTTAATGAAGTTTGAGGTGTTTGCAGAGCTTGTGCACTTGTTACCACTGCATTGGTAGCTTGTATATTTTATTCCTCCCAAACAGCAATCTGCTGTGGGGTACATTCCCTAACTCCGTGAATACGACCGATAATAAGGTCCGCTATAGGGTTAGGTAGAAGACACGCGTGGACATCTCCCGTAAAGAAGGGAGTAGCAATATGTATTATGGCAGTAGGATACTTTTCCAAAGTGCCACCAAATGTGACACATTTGATGACCTTTCCTGTAGCACAGGATGGATTTACAAGAGATTGCCTAACACCAATAGTAGTACATCCAGAATCAAACAGAACTGAGACTGGATTACTATTTACAAGACCCTTATGTAGTATAAGATAACCTCTCCCGTCATGCGCAACAGCAGCAGGAAGAGCGGGAAGAGGGTGATCACAGCTTAAAGTAGTTACGGTAGTCGGTTTGAACAAAGTACTACATTGGGGGCATTTATTTGCTCTACCAAAGTCAAAAGCAGAACATGTGATAGCATTAGGGTTTTTATCATCATTAACCTGTTTATCTGCTCCCTGAGACTCTTGTTGTACAGAGTTTGTCTGTTGATATCTCTTTCTCTTATGTAGAGATCTACCGCGACCATTATTGCCTCTGAAATTATCATTATAATTTCTCCTGTAATGGTTATCCTGGTTTGAATCCCAGTTTCCATAATTGTAATTATCATCTCTGTATTGATTAGAAAATCTAGCAGTTTGATTTTGAGGTGTACGCGAAAAATAGTTACCTCTATACTGACTACCTTTGCGGAAATGTCTAAAATTAATAGGTGCAGAATAACGAGGAGTGTCACCTTGTCTCCAGTTATTCGAAGAAGAATCACCATGTGATTGATTGCTATGATTTTGATCATAATTACGGTTACTCTTTCTATTAATATTATGTTGAGTACCCTGAAATTTACGTTTGAAGTTTTGGCCATATGGTGCTGCCGAAGCAACTGGCAAATCTTCTTTTACTCTAGAGTTGCTAATGGTTACGTGAGGGTGCGCAGTCACATACTGGCAACAGTATTCTTCCATTTCTTTTATGTTTTTAGGCTTACGCTCATGAAGAAAAGAAAGAAAAGATTCATTGACAGAAGACATAACCTTGTCTCTAAGTAGTAAGTCCATAAGTGCTTCATATGTTTGTTCTGTCTTAGACAGCTCAACCCATCGTGAAAAAGTAAGACGTATCTTTGAAATGAATTCAGAGAATTCAACTTCAGTATCTGGCAACATATTTTTAAATTGAAGACGATAGCCGTCTTCGTTAAGTTGGTACTTCTTTAACAAGACTGCCCTGATAACCTCATAATTGTTCTTGTCAGGCTCATCTACCATACTTAACATAGTCAAAGTATCACCTCTAAGTAAATTGGACAACTGATAAACATACAGTGATTTATCTATGTTATGTGTTTTACATGCACGTTCGAATCTATCCAGATAAAACGTTATATCGTCACTGGAAGCATTGAATGTAGGTAGTTTAATCTTAAAAGTACTTGCATTGAACTTATCTGACACCTTATTTGCATCATTAGCATTACCAGTGTTCAACAATTTCAACTTTTCTAACTCCAAAGCTAAGAGTTTTTCTTCATGCTCCATTTTTGCTTTTCTCTCATCAGCCTCTCTTTGTAACCTTCTTTCTTCAGCCTCAGCCTCTCTTTGTAACTTTTTCTCTTCAGCCTCAGCCTGTAGTCTCTTATTTTCAGCCTCTATCTCTAGTCTTTTATTTTCAGCCTCTTTTTCAAGTCTTTTATTTTCAGCCTCTTTTTCAAGTCTTTTATTTTCAGCCTCTTTTTCAAGTCTTTTATTTTCAGCCTCTCTATCTAATCTTTTATTCTCAGCTTCAGCTTCTCTTTTCTGTTTTTCCATTTCCATTTGGAATCTCCTTTCATCCACCTGCATCTGCAATTTCTTTTGTTCAGCTTCAATTTCCATTTTTTTCTCATCCGCCTTTAATGCTTTATCATATTGAGTAGTCGCATATTCTTCCAATTTATCACCAGTCTAACCAAGGGATTTCCCTTGCTCAATAACGTACTCAAGTGTAGACATGATGTCTAATATTATGAGTCCAAAACCTGAAATAATTAATTAACTTATTTCAACCTTAATAGTAACAAGACTTAAATAAAGTACTTGTATAATCACAATGTTTACCCCAATCTCTGTGGGAAACAAGTCTTTGACAAAGAACTTGTATTATCAAATGTATAATAATATCACCAGTCACTTCTTAATCATAAGGGAACTACACATCTAATACAGTTGACATTCAAAAATCCGGCCATTGATAATCCGGTTCCTTCAGATTTCCGGCATGGATTTCGGAGCGCATTTTTAAATTTACCGCATTGGCATGCCACTGTTTTCTGGAGCAGTTTATGTTTTGATGCAGCTGTTGGGTTTTGCTTGCACGTGTTAACAGGCATTCCTGCTCATTTTATCATTTATTTGCTGCTGTATAGCCCCATTATGGATTCAGCAAATAAAAGAAGTGGTGTAAAACGTAAACATCATGCATTGTCGATCGCAGATAAAGTGTACAGGTAGTCATTTTCTGTTAAATATAGACAGCATATATAACCATAAAAAATCCGGCATTTTAAAAAATCCGGCACTCCTCAGGTCCGGAGGTTGCCGGATTTTTGAATGTCTACTGTAGTGCATAACCATATATCCATCAGTTATTTATCATAACTGCACTACACAGTTAATAGTGCATAAGCAAAAACCACCAGTTAGTTATGATAAGTGCACTACACAGCTAATAGTGCATAAGCAAATATTTAACAATAGTGAATGCTAACTAAGAACTATGTAAACAATAACAAAGATCCAAGACAATCCGAAAACATTCGCAAAAGTCAACTAAATAAACAGCGAAAAATAAAAAAAAATATCACAAAGAATGTGATGACAAATGCAAAAAGGTAAACAACAAATGACGTCACAGTGTATAAACGAAAATGGTGTATAAAACTAAATAATAGGAAAGAGGAGACCTACAAAATACAAACAAATCACAACAAAACTAAAGAACAGAAAAATAACGAAAACAACACTAACTCATGTCGTCACAACTAAACGTAAATAGCAATAAATATTGCTAACAATTTCAAATTAAGAAAATTGCTCTGTTCCTAACGACACTCTCTCAATAGATACCTCTATGACGTGGTATTATCTATGAGAGTCACCTACCCAACCGACCCGCTGAAATATAACCAATATAAATATAACAAATAACATATAACATGTAACAAATAACAGCAAGAATGTGAAGAAATACAGAAGGCTCAGTTAGAGTATAAGGGCACAGTTCACAAACAAAACAGGCCACTTAACTTCTATATGTCCAAACGTCAGCACGGTGCAGAACAGGTGATGATCAGCATTCTAAGGATGGTGATCCAACGTTGATCGACATCTGAACTTGCTTCCATAAACAGTAATGACGCAGGAAAACGAGCTTCTGATTCAGGAATGAAGTTTCAGAACTTGTCACAGCAAAACGCTTCACTCGGCACTTGACCTTCTAAATGCAGCAAAATTGATTCAAACGGCCCTTGACCTTCTGAATGCAGCAACGCCGGGTACTTTCAAAATATTGCATGAAGATGTAGAATCTTGAAGGTAGTGCAGTTCAAACTTGATTGCTTTTAGCTGTATGGGTTTGTTGACCCCGTGAGTGCTGGTACCAGACGAACCAGTTATTGGCCACCAAAAATGATAAGGGTGGATTTAGGCTGACTACTGGCCACTAAAGATGATAGACCACAAATCTGGCCACTATGCACGTTACAGGCATCAGTCCGAAGTCGTTGATAATCAGCAGCCCAGTAGAGTACAACCCCTATAGACACCAGGGATATAATAGGTTGAAGTGTGAGGTGTCTTGTCTGGTTTGTTGTTGCTTGCTGTGAGTGTGGGTGATGTGGTTTCACAAGTTCACAACATATGTGGTATGACATGGAAAGTCATATAAAGGTGTAGACTGCTATTGACGTTTTCCATCGTTTATTTTCTGACACCACAAGACAGGTAACTGTACATCCATTTCACAATAAACCATAGTCATGACAGTTCACGAAATTCAGCATAAGTTATGTTCATCAATGCATCTGGCATATATTCAAAAAATGATATGGCGCCAAGGGGATTATACTGTTGGCTCCAATATTACAAAAGTACATCAATACTCCTCTCACTGATCAGATGTGCTAAATGAGTCTAATCATAAGTCGCACGAGGATGGTGTTCCAGGAGTATAGGTCAAGCTGACCTTTACAGGCATTCCTAAGTCTAACCTCGACGTAGGTGCAATCGCGGACATAGCGACGTTCATAGAACATAGAACTGTCCTTCGGGCTAAGTATGACCCGTGTACATGTTAATCTCAGGTATGAAGATACCTGGGGCGTGATTTCTAGTAGAAGAACCTCTCTTTCTGTAATTCGTAAGTGAGCAGAGATCGACCATTGTCAACATAAAGTTAGATAACAGATTTGAAACATAAATGAGGTATTACCTTGCTTCGAAATCAACACCACAAAACACACGCCTCCAGGCGTTTTGAATCATCAAGGGAAGGACCTTGTAAGCTAAACTAACTCACAATAGGACTCCTAATTCCCTATCAAAGAATCACAGACGCAAGAAGCGTCCTCTCTGCTTCACAACTGTCATAGACTCCCCGACAGGAAAGCTTCTTAAGCACACCTAACGTCCTGACATGCGCAGAACGCATACACCTGAGGAAGAATCAAGACGAGACGATGTAGGAGACATTCCAGATAAAGATTTGTAATAAATCGCGCCTTATATGGACAGGAATAAAAACCTCAACACTGGTTTCAATCATTCCAAGAAACAGTTGACCGATACTACCATATAAGGAGAATGACCAACCATCGATCGAAAAAATGTACTAGCGAGTCAACCAACAAGAGAAGGTAACTCCCATTGTAAAATGTAATCACAGTCAAACAAGGGTTATTTACCCTCGACCGTGAAAAAAAATAAAGTGTACAATTCAGACAGATTAATTATACAAAGTCTTAGAAAAATTATGTGCGTAACAGTCATGTCGCCAAATAATACTTGCCCAACACTTGGGACTAGAATAATAATAGACCTTAGGTCTCACACAGATGCTGGCTTGTTCCATCCAAGCTGCAACGTCATCTGATTTGTTTGGCAACAAGCGCGCCCGAAAATTTCCATACACAAAATTGTGCGTTTACGTGCGCGATAAATTAAATATAAAGCCTATTACTAACACCTTAGTTGGTGCGTACTCTGTTAACAAAAGTAGGACCTGATGACTACTCGTGACTGTTAAGGACTCATAAAGGACGCAACAAGTCTCTTCTGCCTTCTCATCAGTCCATGTCCCTAATAAGGCTTCCAATGGACCTTTTATGGGCCTTTTATTTGGCCGACCCATTATTCATGTAATTGGAAGTAATGTGGTGGTGATTTAAGTCCCTTATATCTGCTATCACACACCAACCGTCCGCTACCAATTTTCCTACTGGGGTTTCCACGCAGTTTCAGTTTCGAATTGTGGGGACTTCCCTCTCTTCTATTTTCGTCCAGTTCCCGGAATTCCGACCAAGGCATTGTCGGGTGGGACTGGGTTGAGGTCACTTTTTGTACAATACGCATAGTGGCCATTCTAACTGGTTTAATTGAAGACTGTGTGTGAAAAGGAGTTTTCCTATCCACCGTGTCTTCCTTATCATGTTTATTTTTCCTGGTATTTTCTGGCCTGTTTTCACCGTAGCGTTTTTGTAGGTCCTGATAATTTTCCCAACATGTGGGCTTTCCCTAGTTGCATTGGTCACAGGCCTCCACAAATTTGGAAATGTCTGCAGCTACGCCTGGCTAATAGAATCTCACAGAAGCTCTTTGACTGGTAGTACCAATTTTCTCATGTCTACCGTCTGATACAACATGTGATCTTTTCATCGCCATTTCCCTATATGAAGTTGGAAGTACCAGCTGTCCATGACCATTTGAACCAGTTCCAGCCTTCCTATACATTAATTTGTTCTTCATATAAAAATCTCTTTTGTTTGGAGGGGTATAGCTTTTTGGGAGTTTCCTGAAACACGGCTTTAGTGACCTATCCTCAGCCTGTGCCTTCCTCATCTCCTCTGGATGAGTATTTATTGGATTTTCTTCCTCCTTCCTTGACTGTGACCTGGTCTGTACTGCTGCCATGATCACTGGTCTTTGGGGACTTCCCAAAAACACATATCTACACCCCAGTATCAGAGGGTAGATTGGTTCGTTTATCACTGCTGCTCTAATCACTCCTTCCACATAGCGAGTTTTTACATTGATTCTTGCAATGGGAAGTGTCACGGTTGCTACTTCCTTAGTCGCTCTTGGATCTCCACTGTTTCTGTGGTATATTGATCTGGGTGCACTAGGTGAGAACTCTCGACTGAGTCAAAATCCAATCCAGTATCATAAAGGCACCTAATGGTGGCCCCACTGCATACTACGTCTTCACATACAGGGGGATGATGAGGTTCCTGCTGTCCAGTAGGTTGTTCCTTCTTTCCCTTGTGTCTTGTTTTAAGGCATGCAGCGTAATATGGAGGTTTCTTCTTTCAGTCTCGGGTGTTATGATTGTTCAACTTGCAAAATTTACACCATCTTCCTTCTGGTCTGTAAGGTTTCCTGTCATTTGCTTGAGGGTTTCTGTCTCTAAGATCATATCTTTGCCTATCATAATTGGGTTTAAACCTAGGGCCTTGTTCTCTATTGTCAAGTTTAGTCTGAGTATGTGGGGTTTTATTATCTACTGGTTTCTTTTTAATGCCAGCTACTTCTGACTGGGCTGCCTGATATCTCTCAGCAACATTGAGAATCTCCCTCAATCTCTCTGCACCTTGTTCCATGAGAAATGTTCTCAAGTCTGGAGCCATGGACTCTCTTAACTGCTCCATCATAATAATTTCCTTCAAATCTTGGGTTTTCCCCAGAGCAGTTCATTTCTCCAAATAAGTTTCTAGTCGGGCAGATAATTGGTGGTATGTCTCCCCAGACAATAGCTTAGCATTTCTAAATTTCTTCCTATAGAATTCACTGTTCTTCTCATATCTGACTAAGAGAGCTTGTTTTAGAATATCATAATCTTCTTGCTCTTCTCTGCTCAATTTGGAGAAGACTTCATAAGATGTACCCTAAGTCCTTGTGATAATTTTAAACTTCACTTCTCCCTTTCTAACCCATAATTAGTAGCTAGCCTTTCGTATCTATTTCGGAATGACTCAATGTCATTCTCTTTCTCTACAAAAGGATCTAAGTGAAAGTTCATGGCTTAATAAGAGGCCCCCTGACTTGCAGTAGTATCAGAGGTAGATGGGCTGCTTCCATTTTATGGAACATGTCCTTGCAGTTCCAGTTCCTTGATTCTGAGCTCATGTTCTCTTTGCAATCTCCTTTCCTCTTTGTCAGCCTCCAATTGCAATCTCTTTTCTTCTTTTTCAGCCTCCAATTGCAATCTCCTTTCTTCTTTTTCAGCCTCCAATTTCTGAGCCACCTTTTGCAATCTCTTTTCTTCTGCCTCCCTTTGCAATCTCTTTTCTTCTTTCTTTTCCTCTGCCTCCCTTTGCAATCTCATTTCTTCTAACTGTAACCTTTTAACTTCAGCCTCCCTATCAGCCTCTAATTTCTTAGCCTCTCTATCAGCCTCAGATTGTAATCTCTTAGCCTCATTAGCAGCCTCTAGCTGTAATCTCTTCTCTTCAGCTAACCTCCTATCTTCCCTTTCAATAAACGTATCACATTCTGAAGTCACATACTGAATCGGAAGGTTTCCCTCCATGCTGATAAAGTTGTTATTTTATTCCAGTTAGTGGTATCCACCAAAAGATAAATATAAGTGGATGGAAGCAGACATCATCATCATCAGTTGATAAGATCTCTATGGTGTTGTTTGCTCCACTGTAGTGTATGGAATGTCAACTTGACCTACGCAGTGGTGTGTAGACATGGATTGAGTGTATAATGTGCGAATGATAATAAGGGTTCGTGGTGTTGACAAATGTTCTTTTCTCACACTCATGTATGGCTGGAAGTCATCGACACCAACGACTGTGTACCTTTTCTAAAGTTTAATTGGACGTACACACTCGACAGCACAGAAAGTGACAAATCACAGGTTGGCATAATACATCATAGTACAGTGGATAAATGGTCTTGCAATGTTACATGGGCACTCATGTAGAATAATTGTATAATGGACTGTCAGTAGCCAAGCACTCAGTATCGCCCATACATATATATCATCTGACTTCACTGACTGAGCACGTCAGCTTATAAACAATATTTCAGATGGCTTCTAAACCTAATCTCGTCTAGCGACGATTCTCCCACATAATGTTCAGCACATATTTTTTTCATATAATAATATTGAACCGCTAGCAATGGGTTCTCATGTGTAGCAGTGATCTCTGGACTAAACAAGCGATAATACAGGCATCCCTTTTCTCTTCTTGAAAGTCACTACATGTTTTGGTTCCAAGATGGCTTCACTCGTGAGCTGTCACTCACGTTTGGATACAGATAATGAATCTGTCCTAAAGTTAGTCATTCATAAAACATTTCATTGCTCTGTAGATTTGATCATGAACAATTGACTGCATTCTACAGGATATAGTGCTGCTAGGAATCGAAGTCGTTTTCATCGAGTCAAATATATTCTCTTAGACATTCAAATCGTACCTATCGAAAATGGTGGCTTCGTACGAGAGTTCATAAGAGTATCTATTATTACCTTGGTATAGAAATATGAATTTGCCATTGTTTGGTACTTCGAATCAACACTGTGGTAAAGCATACACGATAGGTCTAGACGACTATCACTTTCCCCACAAATACTGAGATCACTTTTTCCCGGCGACAAGCCGACATAGAAAACACAGTCCCTATCGGGACGAAGCCAAATCACACCACACTCTAGCGACACATCCGCCGAATAGCCTTTGACCTCTCTAGAGACAACAGAACATATAGTTCGACTTAGATATGTAAAGATATACAGATATAAGACAGACTCGTCCTACTCAGACAAACAATACACATAAATTCAGGCCATAGATATTCTGAAGCAAGAACAATCTATTATTACCCAAACAACGAATAAATCGCAGTAAAATGGATTTATCCGCGGAGTTCGATCGAAAGAGCCGACACAACTTTCAAGGGAAGTAACTCAATAATGACTTTTCCTTAAGCACTATTTTGTTTACAAAATATTTGCGAACATAACAAGTATACCAATGTATAATATTGTAAGATATCAAAGACTGCACGTAACAGTCTTACCACACCTCCCGGAAAAAAAAAATGGAACTTTTTTTTTTTTTTGAAATACATCTAGGAGCAACGTACAATAGGCTCACAACGCATGAATAATGCGCAGATGAAAATATCAGGAATACCTATAACGCCTAATATGAGGCTAAGTCGACTTATGGAGCGACTGGTGAGAATGTGTCTCATAAACTGAGAGAAATTATTTCTCTACAAGTATATTTTTCCAGGAAGGTGTCATCAAAGTATAATACAATTCTGGCAATTACACAATGCCTAAAAAATTCATATCATCATTTCGTATTAGATATCTTAAATTTATGATTTATGAAGAAAAAATCATCAAAGCACAGCGGTGAATAAACATCAATGAACCGCTATGTAGTGATACAATCATTATATTATTAAATTACAAATGTGTATCTATCATGATATAGAAAAGGAACTACTATAGAACTAGACATATCAAGAAGTCTAAGCCCTAATAGTTATGTGGAATCATGTGGGCATCTTGACAGAATGTCTGCCATCACATTATCTGATCCACGAATAGCTCGCACAGAGAAATGAAAAGGTTGAAGAGCAATTGCATATCGAGTAGACCTCGAGCTCTTCAAATTCTTACTCTGTATAGCAGTAAGAGCTTTTTGGTCGGTTTCTACTATGAAATGTGCGCCTAGAAGGAATCTCTGTAGTTTGAGGATCGACCAAACCATAGCTAATAGCTCACGGTCTAAAACCGAATAATTCCTTTCTGCCGCATTAAGTTTTCTGGAAATATACATTACAGGATGCAGAGTTCCAGAGTACTCTTGCATTAGTGCCGCTCCAATCCCAGTGGATGAAGCGTCACTACGAAGAACGAATGTCTTATCTTTAGTGGGTAGCACTAAAATAGGTGGTGTTGAAAACAATGTTTTAATCTTATCCAGAGAGCATTGGCATTCCTGAGACCAGTGGACCACATTAGGCGAACCTTTCTTTAGAAGTGTTGAGAGAGGTGCCATGATAGAGGATAGATTCTGAATGAATCTGCCATAAAATTGAATAAGACCTAACAGACTTCTCACCTGTTTTTTAGTCTTAGGGATTGAGATGTTAAGTATCTTACTAGTATTATGGTCCTCTGTCTTTAGGAAACCATGACCAACTCGGTGGCCTAGGAAAGAAATTTCGCTAAAACCAATATAGGCTTTAGAGGGTTTCGCTGTCAGGTTGTGCTCACGCAAAGTAGACAGCAATTCATCTAACCCTGAATAGTGATCTTCCCAAGTATCGCTGAAAAGACAGATGTCGTCTAGATATGCAATGACATCTGACCGATAAGATAGGATTCGGCGCATCATGCGTACGAACGTAGCTGGTGCGTTCATAAGACCGAAAGGCATAAAATTCCATTGGAACAAACCTCTAGGTGTTGAAAAAGCCGTGAGAGGTTTGGCGCGTTCAGATAAAGGAACTTGCCAATATCCCTTAGACAAATCAAGTTTAGTAAAAAATGAGAATTCGATAGTCTCGTAAGTAGCTCTTCTAGTAAAGGCATAGGTTCAGCATCGAATTTCGTCACTTGATTCAATTTGCGATAATCCACGCAAAGACGTATGTTATTGTCTTTTTTCGTACAATAACCATCGGCGAAGAATATGCTGATGTGGATGGTTCAATAATTTTTAACTCTATCATCTCATCCAACTCTTTCTCTACCTGTGCTTGAAAATGTATCGGGATAGGATACGGTCTGACTCTTATAGGACTATGGTCAGTAAGAATAATGTCATGTTGAATGACATCAGTTTGACCAGGAATGTCAGTAAGGACATCCTGAAATTGTTCTAACATAGTAGAAACTTGTTTCTGCTCTCCTGGAGATAATTCTGGAGAAATTGCAACATCTTTCCATGATTCATTAGAGTGAAGAGGAATCATTGGAAAAGGTAAATTTACATCCGAGAAACTCGTTTCCTCATCCTGTATTACTGACAGAGATGAGTACTGTCCATGTTGGACTGGAAAATCGTCCGTTGCCTGGAAAACAGGTTGTAAATAATCAGGACGTTCATGGAATTCCGTGAGCATGTTGATGTGGAAGGTTTTACGCTTCCCGTCAATATCGACGATATAGTCAACATCGGAAACTTTTGATATTATATCGTACGGACCTTTCCAAGAAATAAGAAGTCTATTTTCCCTACAAGGTAGCAAGACAAATGCTTTGTCACCTGGACAAAGTTGTCGCAAACATCTCTTTTTATTGGCAAATTCCCTTGCCTTCTGTTTCGCAAATTCAGAAGAAGCAGTTGCCAATTTGCATGCTTCAATAATCTTGTGTCTAAGTGCGATGACATATTCATAAGAGGATTTTGTGTCATCGACAATATTATCAGCAGTTATAAGATCATGAAGTAAGGACATAGGACCTCGCGGTTTCGCGCCAAAGACAAGTTCAAAGGGAGAAAATCCTGTATGTTCGTTGGCGACCTCTCTATATGCAAAGAGAGCCGCGGGTAAAACCCTATCCCAATCCTGAGGATGATCTTCTGTTATCTTACCTAGTAGGTTTTTCAGAGTTCTATTCAAACGTTCCACCATCCCATTGGACATAGGATGATAAATACTACTCAGCGATCTCTCTATCTTCAGAGTCGACATTACTTGAGACATGGTATCCGATATGAGTTGGGTACCATGGTCGGATAATATTTCTGCTGGAAACCCCAGACGAGAAAATATTAACCAAAGAGCATCTGCGACATCAGCAGTAGTTATGCTCTTTAGAGGAACAGCCTCCGGCCAACGTGTGCACATATCAACACACGTCAAAATAAATTGGTGTCCTCTAGCAGACTTTATCTTAAATGGACCAATGATGTCTATCGCCATTTTTTGAAATGGCCGAATGGGAATGTCTGCAGCCTGAATAGGTGCATCATGGCGTGGACCTCTGGATTTAATCTCTTGACATACTTTACAAGATCGACAATAGATTCGTATGTCCTTATTCACAGCAGGCCAAAAGAAAGATTGAAGAACTCTAGCTTTAGTACGGGAAAAACCCATATGTCCAGCACACTGCGAATCATGAGCGTGCTGTAAGATTTTAACTCTCATATTTTTAGGCACAAGGATTTGAGAATGAATGGACTTAGCGGAGTCTTGTACCATACGTACAAGTACGCCATTCTTCATCGTAATCCAAGATTTACGATTTGTATCCTTATTCGGATCACCTTTTGTTGCCAGAGTAAAGAATTTCTTTAGAGTAGGATCATCTTCCTGCTGTTTGATAAAGGAATCGTGGGAAATCTCCAAGGGATCATCTTGGATCTGCGCATCATTATCTTCAGAATGTGAAGATTGTGGCATATTAAGAGCTTGAGCCCTAGTGATTACTGCATTAGCAGATTGCATATTAACATTTTCCCAATTAGAAATTTGCTGTGGAGTGCATTCTTTCACTCCATGAATGCGACCGATGATAAGATCAGCGATCGGATTCGGCAAGAGACATGCTTGCACCTCTCCTGTAAAGAAAGGCGTAGCAATATTGATAATGGCAGTGGAGTACTTCTCCAATGTGCCACCAAATGTTACACATTTGACTATATTGCCTGTAGCTCGAGAAGGATTTACGAGTGATTGCCTCACTCCAATGGTAGTGCACCCCGAATCGAAAAGAATTGATACCGGAGTACCATCTATTAGGCCCCTATTAAAGACAAGAGCACCCCTTCCATTATGCGCGATTGACGCATGGAGAGCGGGAAGCGGGTGACCGCAGCTTAAAGTAGAAACTGTGGTTGGATCGAATAATGTTTTGCATTGCGAACACTCAGATGCTCTAGCAAAATCGAAAGCGGAATTTGCTACACTATTGGAGTCTTTTTTATCATTATTCTGATTATCGGTGTCGTGGAACTCCTGTTGTGCAGAGTTAGCCTGGTAATAAGATTTACCATGTCTTTTGTGTTGTGATCTACCTCGGTTATAATTGTCTCTATAATTATTATTGCCTCTGTTATAACCCCTATTTGGGTTTGAATCATAATATTCATGATCATAATCATCATGCTCATTATAATGAGTATCCCTGTAATTATGATCTTGTTGACTCCAAGACGGATAACCCTGATAGTTTCTATAATTACTTCCTCTACGGAAATTCCTATAATTATGACCACCCCTGTGTCGAGAGCTATCAGGTCGTCTCCAGTTCTTTGAAGAAGAACCCTGAAATGATTGGTTACCTTGGTTTTGATAACTATTATGGTTACCTTTTTTATCAAATCTGTTTTGAGGTCCCTGAAATCTGTGTGAATAATTGGGATTGTATGGTGTTGCTGAAGCAACTGGCATACTCTCCTTAATCTTAGTGTTGCCAAAAGTCACGTCGGGGTGTGCAGTGACATATTGGGAACAATATTCTTCCATTTCTTTTAGAGATTTGGGTTTACGCTCATGTATAAATTCAAGGAAAGGTTTGTTCACACATGACATAATCTTATCTCTGAGCAACAAATCCATAAGTCCTTCATACGTTTTTTTCTGTTTTGGAAAGCTCAATCCAACGATCAACTGTGAGACGTGCCTTTGCAGTGAATTCTGAGAATTCTACACCCGTCTCAGGCACCATCGTTTTTAAATAAAAGGCGATAGCCTTCCTCACTTAGCTGATATTTTTTTATCAAAGCCGCCCTAATGACATCATAATTATCCTTATCTGCTTCTCCTACAAGGCATAATCTAGTCAAAGATTCACCTTTCAAGTTTTCTGATAATTGATTAGCGTATTGTGATTTATCCACATTATGTGTACGACAAGAACGTTCAAATCTATCCAGCCAGAATGTAATATCGTCACTGGACTGATTGAACGGTGGAACCTTAACCTTGTAAGTAGAAGGTTTACCATTACCACTAGATGCCTGATTAACATTACTCATACTTGTCAATCTTAATTTCTCCAACTCAAATTCATGTTCTCTTATTGCTTTTTTTTCTTCAGCCTCTCTGTCTAATCTTTTTTGTTCAGCTTCCCTGTCTAATCTTTTTTTGTTCAGCTTCACTGTCTAATCTTTTTTGTTCAGCTTCCCTGTCTAATCTTTTTTGTTCAGCTTCACTGTCTAATCTTTTTTGTTCCGCAGCAGCTTCTCTTTCTAATTTTTTTTGTTCAGCTTCAAATCTCCTTTCCTCCACCTGCATCTGCAATTTCTTTTGTTCAGCAGCAGCCTCAGCTTCTCTTTCTAATCTTTTCTCTTCTGCCATAGCTCTTCTCTCTTCTGCAGCTAATGCTTTGTCATATTGAGCAACTGCCCATTGTTCTAATTGTTGACCAGTTTTATCAAGGGCTTTCCCTTGTATAATGAAGTATTCTAATGTAGACATGGTGTCTAACAATAATACTAATCACCTGAAATAATAATAATACCACAAGTTCTTAATGACTTGATTAATCAGTATACTATCCCAATATCTGTGGGTCACAAGCCTTAATAAGGTCTTGTATAACAGTAATAATAATCAGGTACTGGTTTATACCATAATCCAAGTGCAGTGCACAGGCAATTGTGTCTTATGAAATATACCTATATAAAACATATGTCAACCAACAGAATACATAAAGTACAAATAGGACTGACAATACAAGAACGTTTGCAGAAATCAAAATAAATCAAATAGGGAAATCAATGAAAATAATCACTGAATCCGCAAAGAATAACAACACAAATGACGTCACAGTATATGAATATATAAATTGTGAATAGAACTGAAAGATAGAAAAGGTTAGACCAACAAATTACAAACAAATCAAAACAAAACTAAAGAACAAAGAAATATTACAAAAATAACAATAATTACAGTCTTCACAGCTAACACAAAAGCAACAGTTGTCGCAGCAAATTTTCAATCAAGAAAATTGCACCTATAGAAAACGCCCACAACGGACCCTCTATGACGTGGGATATTCTGTTGTGAGGACGCCGCCCAACCTTAAACACAACCCGCTGACATAGAAACTAACATACTATACAAACAAATAACATGTAAACATAAATATATATAAATTATGTGTATGATAGTATGTGTTGCAAAATAGGCTCAGTTTTACAGTAATGGCAAAGTTATTTTTATGAAAATAAACAAACTGCCACTTTATTCAATTAAACATTCTGGCCTTAAATATTAAAGTTCATATACAGAAAACAAGAAGATCCATCGATGAAAATAGGACTTCTTAGTTCACTCATACTGTCTTCCTGTTAATATTGACAAGAATTGATCCAACTGTTCTGTGAAACTCTGTAATGTCTAATGTAAAAATGTCAACAACGCTGACCTACATACTGCATTCACTTGACAGGTCACGTGACAAAGTGTTGACAAATAGCAAACCAATACTGCAAGTATGTCGTATCAGCCACAGGAAACGGTCTGGTATCGGTAATCTGTTGACTTCTGAACTTCTGCGAGGTCAAACCCAGAAAGCTGGTCCACCAGTTGATAAAGTTGTTATTTTATTCCAGTTAGTGGTATCCACCAAAAGATAAATATAAGTGGATGGAAGCAGACATCATCATCATCAGTTGATAAGATCTCTATGGTGTTGTTTGCTCCACTGGAGTGTATGGAATGTCAACTTGACCTACGCAGTGGTGTGTAGACATGGATTGAGTGTATAATGTGCGAATGATAATAAGGGTTCGTGGTGTTGACAAATGTTCTTTTCTCACACTCATGTATGGCTGGAAGTCATCGACACCAACGACTGTGTACCTTTCTACAGTTTAATTGGACGTATACACTCGACAGCACAGATAGTGACAAATCACAGGTTGGCATAATACATCATAGTACAGTGGATAAATGGTCTTGCAATGTTACATGGGCACTCATGTAGAATAATTGTATAATGGACTGTCAGTAGCCAAGCACTCAGTATCGCCCATACATATATATCAACTGACTTCACTGACTGAGCACGTCAGCTTATAAATAATATTTCAGATGGCTTCTAGACCTAATCTCGTCTAGCGACGATTCTCCAACTTAATGTTCAGCACATATTTTTTCATATAATAATATTGAACCGCTAGCAATGGGTTCTCATGTGTAGCAGTGATCTCTGGACTAAACAAGCGATAATACGGGCATCCCTTTTCTCTTCTTGAAAGTCACTACATGTTTTGGTTCCAAGATGGCTTCACTCGTGAGCTGTCACTCACGTTTGGATACAGATAATGAATCTGTCCTAAAGTTAGTCATTCATTAAATCTTTCATTGCTCTGTAGATTTGGTCATGAACAATTGACTGCATTCTACAGGGTATAGTGCTGCTAGGAATCGAAGTCGTTTTCATCGAGTCAAATATATTCTCTTAGACATTCAAATCGTACCTATCGAAAATGGTGGCTTCGTACGAGAGTTCAAAGAGTATCTTTTATTACCTTGGTTTTTTTCAGAAATATGAATTTGCCATTCCTTGGTAATAAGAATGAACACTGGGGTAAAGCATACACGATAGGTCTAGACGACTATCACTTTCCCCACAAATACTGAGATCACTTTTTCCCAGGCGACAAGCCGACATAGAAAACACAGTCCCTATCGGGACGAAGCCAAATCACACCACACTCTAGCGACACATCCGCCGAATAGCCTTTGACCTCCCTAGAGACAACAGAACATATAGTTCGACTTAGATATGTAAAGATATACAGATATAAGACAGACTCGTCCTACTCAGACAAACAATACACATAAATTCAGGCCATAGATATTCTGAAGCAAGAACAATCTATTACTACCCAAACAAAGAATAAATCGCAGAAAACTGGATTTATCAGCGGAGTTCGATCGAAGGAGCCGACATCAGAGTCCCTATTCGCCACCTCTCAGATCTCACTCTGTGTAAAATAGGCTCTGTGATGTTGTGTGGCTGAGTGTGTCTAGGGTAATATATTTAATATAAGGGCGAAATAAAAAATGTAAACAGAACTGTAACTCAATAATAGTGAGTAAGACTTTTGTTAAAGTTTAGGTAATAATTTTTTACAATTTAATCTCACTGTACCTCAATTTTCTGGGACAGGGATTGTCAAACTCAATAAATTTTTATTTACACTATTTAAAATAAATAAATTGGAACTCTGTCCATGTCTCTTGTTTATACAAAAGAAAATAACTGAAGAAATCCACCCACTGTTCTGTTTACCGGCTTGTACTGATCACTGTTAATATGTTGGAAAGACTGTTAGGTTCATCACTTCAAGGTGATTAGATTATTATTATGGTTATGGTTATTATGGTGGAACTTTATGACATCAATAATTTGTCAGTTCCTTTTCTATAGGACTTAACTGACATGGATTGAAGAAAACAGTTGGCCCATAGGTCCTCAGAATCAACAAATGTGGGGCTCCTGGTCGAAGGTGTGGGGCTAGCTACAACTTAAATGCTGAGCGATCACTCCCAGGATTTTCGTCCCTCACCAGGTTTCCTGTCACCAATAAGTATTCTGACATATAACCTGAAATGAGAGGAACATTCCCTCCCATATAACTCTCATCTATAATAATTCCACACATAACCATTGTAATAACTCACCTTGATCAGCTATGTGTGCTGATCATTACACCAGTCTTTATTTTTCATTGTTTAACATCACTGCTGTGTAAACATTCTTCTTCAGTGATAGTACAAAGCCCTGATTCCTCCTCCAAGAAGTCTCTTCCATACAATACATAGGGGTGTACAATACATAGCTTGTGATCCCTTAATATCTCTTTACAACATCCTATACAAGGCTTGTCGTTCATACTGAAACCTGTGGATAAATTCTTTCTAACATTATTTGTGCCTTACCCTCAAACAAGAATATCACATATCATAAGCTTGACTTCGGCAGTTAATGGGTTCTAACACTGCTTTAAGTGTCCAGACGGTGAAAGCTTTGGTCACACAGGCTCTCCCGCTGATGTCAGCTTTAGATAGTTTTAATTTCAAAATGGTGGTTGTTGCCAGCGAAATGTTAATTTTATTGCCCCAAGCTACTCTGCGCCTTAACCAATCAGAACGCGTGTCAGGAAATTTCTAACTTTTCTCACGCAACCAAATTGAGCAGTTGATAAGTGTGTTTGTTCGTCTGTCTCAATTTTTATTTGTACAATATCTTTGTTATTAATGGGTCAATTTTTAATATTAAAAGTGATTATTAAAAGGACAACTGTCCTCTATCTTCCTATATAGGTTTCCTTTACCCATTTATCCCCGTTTTCATCTTGGTAATTTTTTTTCTAATTTATAGTGCTCTGTTCACTGAACTAAAATATTAATAAAATAATTTTCTAAGGCCAGATAATTTATTATAAGGTAAAATTTTATGATATATATTAACCAATATTAGCGCTACCCTTCAAGACATCCCTGTTATTTATAAAGAAATAAATTATCTAAGTTTCTTTTCAAACGCACAAGTTAGGCTTGATTTCCATTGCAATCCACCTTCTCTCGAGTTTATTAACCAAACAGAATTAGTCGTCCTTCCACCGAGAACTTAGGACCAATTTCTGCTAGTTTGATCCGAAGATTTTTTATGTCGTTTGGTTAGATTAGTTATTACTCATTTCTTTTTATTTTAAATTTGTTAACTTTTCGTGTGATAAGTTATGAATATATATATATATATATATATATATATATATATATATATATATATATATATATATATATATATATATATATATATATATATATATATATATATATTTGTGTTCTAAGCGGTTAGAGTTTACTTTCTATTTCACCTGTTACTTGAATGTTGACCTGCCCTGTCCTTACTGCAATATTTATTATATTTCGGTGAGGAAGAGTCCCTGTGTGACATTTTATCAAGTGTTGCGAGAGTGGCAGGAGAGAAGTGATTAAATACTTTCCTCTCGCTTGACTGTCATACTTCACTATTTACATTCGTGACTATATTTCTGTCTACTATCATGCATCTCGTCCAGACCTGTTTCACTTAAGACGTAGTCTTAACCATCTCGCGACACCCACCTCTTTCAAATTGTGATCATTTTCCTGCCTACCTCTCAACATCTCGCAAGAATGCAGATGTATCAGATGCCACTACTGACCTATAGAAAACACTAGTCCGGCTAAAGTGGTGAAGTAATTCTTGAGAAGAGACCTTCCGGCTAAAGTGGTGAAGTAATTCTTGAGAAGAGAGCGTATAGTCAACAAGGGTGACGTAACTCGTAAGAGGATTGTAGATATACAATACGGGTGACGTAACTTGTGAGAGGATTGTAGATATACAACAAGGGTCACGTAACTCGTGAGAGGATTGTACATATACAACAAGGGTGACGTAATATGTGAGAGGGTTTAGATATAAAAGAAGGGTGACGTAACGCGTGAGATGGTTGTAGATATAAAAGAAGGGTGACGTAACGTGTGAGAGGATTGTAGATATAAAAGAAGGGTGACGTAACGTGTGAGAGGATTGTAGATATAAAAGAAGGGTGACGTAACGTGTGAGAGGATTGTAGATATACAGCAAGGTGACTCGTGTTAGAAGAAATCTGCAAGGAATATTTTTTTAGACATATCAAGCAACACACCTGGCACAAGGACCACTACTGCTTATATCCACGCTCCTCGATACACGTGTACAGAAGAAGGTTAGTAAACATTAGTTCATACTAATGGCGCTTGTTTCTGTTTGTTGTCTTCCCATAACAGCACCACACACGCCAGGACATATATATATACTCAAGCCAGGACACATACACACTCAGACACACACTTATACATGATGTAAAAGACTGCACCTCAATTTTGTTTACTCTTCTCTGTTATCAAATTTCTACCAGGCTCTAGAGGCTAGTAGTTTTATGTTTTAAATATTGTTTACTTGTTGTAATTGCTGATGAATACTCTGTTATCAATGTATTTTGTTTTCGGTACAGCTATATACATACACGCACATATATACTAATACATACAAATATACCTACACTACACTGTACATACTCAATCGTGCATGCACAAATATACTCATACATATGCCAACATGCACAAACATCTACACACACACATACATTTAACAATATACTGATACACGCAGAAATAAACATGAATCAAAACCCGAGTTCTGTGAGTCGTTCATAAAAATAACAACAACAAGAGGTCAATGGAACACACTGGCTGGAAATAGGTCAATGAGGAAGAAATTAGACAGCAGAAAACTTACACAACAGGCACTCTGCGGATTTGATCCCAGTCCATTCGAACGGTACCACAGCCTTCTCCGGTGTATCAAGTGACAGAAGGAACAATAAGATATACATAGTAAAAACTCATCTTTTAACTTTTTCATTGCTGTTTTTATCTCACCTATTTTTTCTGTCACTTAGAGTCCGATTGTCGCAGCTGTTAGAGCGCATTACTAACGCAGCATAAATGCAGGTTCCGGGATCGAGACTTTTTATAAAAAAAAATTGTATCGCCTTTTCCCCGTGTATTTTTTCTGTGCCATTTTTCTCCTTCTATCTTTACATTTGGTTTCTAGTTCTTTCTTTGACATTGTGGTGGTTTTGATGTTATTAAGTGCGGTTGCTTTGTTGCCTAGTGTACTGAATGAGGTCAGCTGTGAAGGTCCCTGAAGATAAAAGTTTATGTGAGTTACAGGATACCTTTCTGCTACCACCTATGACCTCAAACAGACTTATTCTGCTATTATGTATGTTAGCTACGTTCAATGTCTATGGTACTGAAATGTGGTGTGCAGGTAATTAAGTACACAGACACACACATAAAACACTAGGTCTAATACTAAACTCTATGATCAAGTGAATTAACACTGTGTTGAAATTTAAAATTTACAATTTTTTTAACTTTATTTAGTCCTGAGCCAAGTTTTCTTATGGTCAGGACGTGTGAATCAAGATGAATTTATATCAGTCAAAGAGCATATACCTTTCTGCTACCACCTATGACCTCAAACAGACTTATTCTGCTATTATGTATGTTAGCTACGTTCAATGTCTATGGTACTGAAATGTGGTGTGCAGGTAATTAAGTACACAGACACACACATAAAACACTAGGTCTAATACTAAACTCTATGATCAAGTGAATTAACACTGTGTTGAAATTTAAAATTTACAATTTTTTTAACTTTATTTAGTCCTGAGCCAAGTTTTCTTATGGTCAGGACGTGTGAATCAAGATGAATTTATATCAATCAAAGAGCATATAATTGAATGATCACATAAAAAAATGTGTACATAGATATATAAGTGAAATTTGCTAATATGGATACTAACTACAGAGTCTTTGGGAAAACTAGTACTGGATGACGGGTCGTGGTGGTATCATCATGCCCAGTTCTTGTTATACTGTTCATTGGTTTTTTAACAGGGGTAAATGGTGGCAAAGTTCTTTATTCACAGTGTTTTTTAAATTTATTTATTTATATTGATGAATCAGCAGCAGGCCAGGTCTTCAATACTTAACTGGCCTGTGTCGATGTAGTCAAGATGTTCACTTGGCCCACTCCTCACAGTTGCTGAGGTAACATGATAGGCTACTCCTCACAGTTGCTGAGGTAAAATAATAGGCTTCTAGTCATCCACCGTTTGATCTCTTCAGAGCATCTGGCACTAGCACAGTGCCAGACAAAGAAACTCTGAAACCACAAAATTAGGCCATGTGTTAACACACTGCCTACTTTACCCTGTTTACATACAATAATATATAACATAACAAGACAAGATCAGATTTCTCTGACCGACCCAGCACCTCTCATCCAGGCTGTCATCAAGTAACACCAGTTTCCCATTCCTCTATGACTGCATTGCATCTGAAATATGTTCATTAGTCTCTTTTTCCATCTAATAAGGTGGGTGATTGTTACGTGCAGTCTTTGATATCTTGCAATATAATACATTTGTATGCTTGTTATGTTCGCAAATATTTTGTAAACAAAATAGATACTTTTTAGTGCTTAAGGAAAAGTCATTATTGAGTTACTTCCCTTGAAAGGAGTTTCGCCACTTTCGATCGAACTCCGCGGATGAATCTAGTTTTAATACGATTTATTCTTTGTTTGGGTAGAAATAGATTGTTCTTGCTTCAGAATATCTATGGCCTGAATTTATGTGTAGTGTTTGTCTAGGTAGGACGAGTCTGTCTTATATCTGTATATCTTTACATATCTAAGTCGAACTATATGTTCTTTGTCGCTAGAAAGGTCAAAGGCTGTTCAGCGGATGTGTGGCTAGAGAGGGTGTGTTTTGGCTTCGCCCTGATGATGGGGGGCTGTCGTGTTTTTCTGTATCGGCTTGTCGCCGGGAAAAGTGATCTCAATATTTATGGGGAAAGTGATAGTCGTTTAGACCTATCGTTTATGCTTTACCCCAGTGTTTATTCTTATTGCCAAGGAATGGCAGAATCATATTTCTGATACCAAGGTAACAAAAGCACTTCTTATGAACTCTCTTACGAAGCCATCGTTTTCGATAAGCAGACGCACGATTTGTACGTCTGAGGGAATATTTAACTAGATGAAGATGACATTCATTTCTAGCAGCACTATATCTTGTATGATGAAGTCAATTGCATCATGATAGAATCTACAGAGCAATGAGAACATTTAATGTAGGATTAACTTTGATACAGATTCCAGTTTGTATCCTAAAGTGAGTGACAGCTCACGACAGCAGCCATCTTGTATCCAAATATTTTGTGACTTTCAAGAAGAGAAAAGGGATGCCCCGTACTATCGCTTGATGAGTCCAGAGATCACTGCTACAGATGAGAACCCATTACTAGCGGTTCAAAATGATTATATGAAAAATATGTGCTGAACATTATTTAAAGGAATCTTCGCTAGACGAGGTTAGGTCTAGAAGCCATCTTGAATATTGTTTATAAACTGACGTGCTTTGTCAGTAAACTCAGATGATATATATATGAGCAATACTGAGTGCTTGTCTACTGACATTCCATTGCGCTATTATGCAACGAGTGCCCATGTATCATTGCAAGACCATTTATCAATTGTACCATGATGTATTATGCCAACCTGTGATTTGTCACTGTATCCGTGCTGTCGAATGTGTACGTCCAATTAAACTGTAACAAAAAGTACACAGCAGTTGGCGTCGATGACTTCCAGCCATACATGAGTGAGAAAAAGAACATTTATCAACTCTTCAAACTCTTTCATCATTCGCGTATTATACTCTCACTCTATGTCTACACACCACTGCGTAGGTCGAGTTGATATTCCTATTCCTAACAACCACTCTGACGAGCAACGCTGGGGCCAACAACAAGTCTTTAACATTGGAGCTTCCACAGACCACCATACCTCTTAACACTGTGGTCCGGTAAATAGTTGATGTCAGTGTGAACAAGGAACAATACAACTTCATATCTATACACCATTCAACAGTATATATAGAAACAGCATTTAACTCTGGTGGAATTCAACAAAGAAGCTTATTTAACAGTGATATGTTCCCACTGATCTCCTGAAATAAAGATCTGTATTCTACATTCTTGGATATGTTTTCCCATATTATTCATTCGCCTCTAGGCCCTGGACTGTCGCTGGGGACCTAGAATAAGTACTCACTTGTCGTAATCATTTTTCATGACATGGCAGTATCAATCACTCAGAATTGTTAAATAAAAAGGTTAATAATTTTTCCCTTACCACAATTCAAATGAAAACACACAGATACGTTGTACTAGCACAAACTCAGCTGAGCTGCTGGCTATACTATGGCGTCCCACTTGAATTATTATATATCTTTACTGGGCGTCACAGTTCTAAGCATCAACGATCTGTTGCTGTGGACAGTCTTCAACAAATGGCACTTGCCGGCTAATTTTTGTCAACAATATTAATCGTTCGTCCAATCAGAGTACTTCCCCTCTACAGTTTAAATATTTAAACTTAAATGTCCAATTTTAGTCCAGTTTCGGTCTAGTGTGAAATGTACTTCTGTCGGTCTGTCCGTCCGAACTTGGGTTTTCCCAAAATTACACTTGGTTTTGGACCAAACTACAAAAAAAAACTACACAAATTTTGTCTCACTTACGTATAAGATTTCTATGCTAAGTTATTTTTAGCTTCTACCCTCCTTGTCTGCCCCTTGTCCACATGTAATTTGGTTTTCTTCGTTAGTCTCAAGGACGTGTCAAAAGTGACTTTTGTGAGAAGTATGCAAAAATAACTGTCTGCTCGTTTGTATTGAACAATACAGTCTTTCGTCAATATCTTCCGTGTTATCTGTCCGTCTTTGTAATTAAAAGTATATTATTTCTCAGGGAAAGATGGACTATCAAACTAGCTAATTTTTATTCTTCTAAACTTATTATTAAGAAAATACCAAATTTTTTTTCCCTGTTAGTCTTGAAATTTGTTTTTACTACTCGTTCACGGCGTTTGCCGCTATATTCAAATTAAAACGACTATTTACCGTAGAACGTCCAAGATACGTCTGTTTCTGACAAGAGCTAAGGTCGTTTATCGTGTTCAATTTCTTACATTGTGTCAACTAGTGGCGTAATTTTTGTCTTTAAAACTACAAATTGCGTCTTCTAGGCTTTAGATTCAAACACGTGTGCAGACCGCATCATTTTTTCCTTTTCTCTCCGTTTCTACCCCGTCTAAACGGATAGGCCGTTAGTCTTCATGTTATAACTAGTTGGTTTTCAATGACACTAGAAAACGATGGCGTGGGCGAAGAAGTAGCAGCGTATCTTATCCAAATTTTATTCCTACATTTCATTTTAACTGTTATCTTTATAAAGGGAGGAATTTTAGCGTTGCATCCCTGACCTTTCACCACACATCTCCCCACCTGAGAACATGCACTAATGCAAGTTCCAAAACCAGTGATACACATAGATAAATTTAACTCCTTACGCCTGCTAACTACTCTAATTTTGATCACAGGTGTGCCTACTGAGGAAATCTGCACCGACATTCTGTGAGCCCGGGATATATTCAATGTTAAATTGATATGGTTGTAACAATAAAGACCATCGTAACAATTTAGCATTTTCATGCTTGGCCTGAGATAAGAACACGAGAGGCTGGTGATCTGTTTGGACCACAAAAGTCCTACCATACAGATAGATTTGGAACTTTTTTATTGCCCAGATTAACGCTAAACACTCTTTTTCGCTTGTGGAATAGCCTTGTTCCGCTTTGTTCAACTTGCGGCTAGCATAAGCGACTGGGTTCAGTTCCCCATTTGGTGAAGAGGACCTTTGCAACAAAGTAGCCCCCAGGCCTACATTGCTTGCGTCTGTTCTCACCACAAAGTCCTGAGTCAAATCAGGCAATTTGAGAATAGGCTTGCTAGTGAGTTTTTCCTTAAACTCTTGGAATGCCAATTCACATTGCGCTGACCAAACAATTTTATCTGGATTTCCCTTGCGAGTCAAATCAGTCAGAGGAGCACATATAGAGTTAAAATTTTTGATATATTTTTGGTAAAACCCACATAACGACACGAATGATCGCACGTCTTTTTTTGTTTGCGGTCTAGGTGCTCTCTGCAGTTTTTCCAAGTTCTTGGGGTCAGGGGTCATGTTACCCTGATATACAGTATGTCCCAAGAATTCCAACTCTTTGCATCCAATACAACATTTTGTTGGTCTAGCAGTTAAGTTCGCTTCTCTGAGCCTATCAAATAGCATATTCAGAGAGTTAATGTGTTCTTCAAATGTTTCTGTGGCGATGAGGATATCATCCATGAAATTTGTGATACATGGATTATTCAAGGGATCCAACAATTTGCGCATCATCCTAGAAAATACACTCGGAGCATTTTTCAATCCGAATGGTAACATGTTGAATTCATAATGTCCCTCCGAGGTGCTAAAAGCTAAATAAGGTCGAACTTCAGGCTTCACTGGAATCTGGTAATAGCCTTTGCTAAGATCCACCTTCGAAAAGTATTTTGCCTTGTTCAATCTGGCAAATAACTGTTTTGTGTCCGGTAATGGATCCACCTGACCTTCTGTGACAGCATTCAGTTTCCTGTAATCTATGCACAGTCTATGTTCCCCAGACGGTTTCCTCAACAAAACTACACTGGAGCTAAAAGAAGATTCACTGTGAGAAATAATCCCTTCTTTCAACAAATAATCTATCTCCTCTTTCAATGCCTTCTCCTTAGCGAACGGTACAGAATAGGCTCTCATACAGATTGGTGTTGAGTCTACCAGCTTCATGTCATACTGTAGCAAATTAGTATGCCCCGGTTTGTCTGTTAACACATCCGTATGTTCCTCCAGAACCTGTTGAACTCTCTCCCTCTGATTTTTAGTCAGGTGCTTACTGACTTTTACCTGTGCGGCTGTCTCACAGGGGTGTAATGGGTATTCATGTGAGGTGAGTGGTTCCTTTTTCATTTCAGTTGCGATAGCCAAGGTCAGTAAAGGGGTGCCTTCCTGGATTTGTCTGTCCAGATACGTCTTAAAAGGTTCACATGATATATTTTCTCCTTCCCCTTTTTGTCAATTTTATAGTTTGTTCTAGACACCTTCTCTAGAACCGTATATGGACCTTGCCATCCAATTTGCAACTTATTATGGCTGCCGGGTAGTAGAAGAAGCACTTTCTCTCCCACAGCTAATTCTCTGTCCTTTGCTTTCCTATTAAAATAAGCTGCATGTTTCTTCCTGGCTTGTCTCAAATTATCATTTGCCAGTTTCCATCCAGCTTTCAGACGAGTGGTCAGCTCGTTCACATATTGATATGATGAGGTAACAGTCTCTTCTGCCTTCTCATCTGTCCAGGTCCTCAATAAGGCTTCTAATGGACCTTTTATTGGCCTCCCAAATAACAGGGTTGCGGGTGCCATCCCGGTTGAACTATGTGGTACTTCCCGGTACGCGAACAACGCAGCGGGCAAAAATTGATCCCACATATCAGGTTTCTCATGTGCCAGCTTCCTCAGGATAGAAATGAGGGTCCCATTGAACCTCTCTACCTGGCCGTTCCCTTGTGGATGGTACGGACTACAATGAAAGTGTCTGGCTTGAAATAGCTTAAAAACTTCTTCCGTTAGTTTCCCCTTGAACTGTGAGCCATTATCAGTCAAGATTTGATGCGGGAATCCTAATCTTGTGAATATTGTAAGCAATGCCTCTGCCACATATTTCGAATCAATTGATGACACGGCTACCGCCTCTCCCCACATAGAACAAGTGTCCACCAGAGTAAGGATGTAACTGTTTCTCCTCTTGGTCCAAGTGAGAGGTCCCACAATATCCACTGCAACCCTCTCAAAAGGTGTTCCCACTATGGGCATTTCCCCTAGAGTTGCAGGAGCAGTCCAATGCTTTGGAGCTACCCTTTGACATTCTGGACAGGATTTTACATATCTTTTTATATCTTCCGTTATCCCTGGCCAGAAGTAATGACAAGCTATACGCTGTCCTGTGGCGCTGATCCCCATGTGACCACTGAAGTGAATCGCATGCCCTAGTTCCATCACTTTCTCCCTGTATGAAGTGGGAAGACCCAGCTGGTTGTGACCATTTGTTCCAGTTCCGGCCTTCCTGTATAGCAATTTGTTCTTCATAATATAATCTCCCTTGCTTGGAGGTGTGTGGCATTTGGGCAATTTTTTAAAACATGGCTTGAGTGTCCTATCCTCAGCCTGCGCCTTCCTCATCTCTTCTGGATGAGCATTTATAGGTTCACCTTCTTCTTCCTTTGACTGTGACCTGGTCTGCACTGTCGCCATGATCACAGGTCTCTCGGATTCCCCAAGAAGACGTATCTACACCCCAATATCAGAGGGTAGATTGGTTCATCTATCACTGCTGCTCTGATTTCTCCTTCCACATAGCGAGTTTTCACCGTTATCCTTGCGATGGGAAGTGTCATGAGTGGTATGTCCTTAGTCGCCCCTTGTATTTCCACTGTTTCGGTGGTATACTGACTTGGGTCCACTAGGCTAGCCTTCACAACTGAATCATAATCCAAACCTGTATCATATAGGCACCTTATGGTGACCCCGTTACAAATAACATCCTCACAAACTGGGGGGTGATAAGGTTCCTGCTGTCCAGTAGGTTTAACCTTTAATCTCTGGTTCCCCGATTTCATTGCAGCAATGTTAGAAGGTTTCCTTTTACAAAATTCGGTGTTATGGTTGTCCTTCTTACACCATTTACACCACCTCTTTCCTTGGTTAAACGGTTTTCTTTCATTATATTTTTGGTCATTGAACTGTGAGTTTCTATCACGATAATCATTGCGTGGCCTATCAAAGTTTGTCCTACCTTTGTTACCTTGTTCTCTGGTATCAAATTTATTAAAGTGCTGTGTGGCCTTAAAATTCTCTATATGTTTCTTTTTAGTGCCAGCTACCTCTGCCTGGGCTGCTTGATACCTCTCAGCGACATTCAATACCTCCCCCAACCTCTCTGCACCTTGTTCCATGAGAAATTTTCTCAGGTCTGGAGCCATGGACTCTCTTAATTGCTCTATCATGATCATTTCTTTGAGATCTTGGGTCTTCCCCAGAGCAGTCCATTTCTCCAAATAGGTTTCCAGTCTGGCAGAGAATTGGTGGTATGTCTCCCCAGACAAAAGCCTGGCATTTCTAAACTTCCTACGATAAAATTCACCATTCTTTTCATATCTTAATAACAGAGCCTGCTTTAGCATGTCATAATTTCCTGGTCGTCTCTATTCATTTTAGCAAAAACTTCATAAGAAGTACCCCTAAGCCCCTGGGATAACTTAAGACTCCACCTCTCTCTCTCTAACCCATACGTGGTAGCCAAAAGTTCAAATCTACCTAGATACCCTTCTATGTCATCGTCTTTCTCAACAAAATGGTCTAAATGAAAACCCATAGCTGAGGTTGAGGCTCCCTGACTAGCAGTGGCATCGGAGGGAAAGGGGCTGGCACCATTTTCCGGAGCATGGCCTTGTACTTCCAACTCCCTTAGTCGTAATTCGTGCTCCCTCTGCAATCTTCTATCTTCTGCTTCCCTCTCGGCAGTCAATCTTTTTTCCTCTCTTTCAGCAGCCTGTCTCTTTTCCTCTGCTTCTAATTTCTTCTCTTCCAATTGGAGCCGCTTTATTTCAGCCACCCTATCTGCCTCCAATGCCTTAACCTCTTTGTCAGCCTCAATCTGCAGCCTCTTTGTCAGCCTCAATCTGCAGCCTCTTAAGTTCTTTGTCAGCCTCAATTTGTAACTGTAATTTTCTTTCATCTGCTAACTTCCTATCTTCCCTTTCAATATACTTGTCACATTCTGAAGTTACATATTGGATCAAAGCCTGACCCTCCATGTTCATCTCCTTAGCAGTCAACACAGCAGCCGATCTGAATTTGGCTAGATCTGCCATACTGTATCACACACTTTAATAATGTCTAAGATAGATTACCAAATCTAATCACCAAAGTAACACTAATTAATTAATTACCACTGGCTGTGAAGATTCATCAACTTTTCCTTTCCACCTTAAATATTACTTTTAATTTTAGGGACACAGTTGAATTTACACAAGCTTATACCCCAATAGTTTAATTCCCGGACCAGGAGACCCTTATATAATTGATAAATTTAAATCCCGGGACACGAGCTACCCAATATATGTGGTGCTTTTGATGTTATTAAGTGCGGTTGCTATGTTACCTAGTGTACTCAATGAGGTCAGCTGTGAAGGTCCCTGAAGATAAAAGTTTATGTGAGTTACAGGATACCTTTCTGCTACCACCTATGACCTCAAACAGACTTATTCTGCTATTATGTATGTTAGCTACGTTCAATGTCTATGGTACTGAAATGTGGTGTGCAGGTAATTAAGTACACAGACACACACATAAAACACTAGGTCTAATACTAAACTCTATGATCAAGTGAATTAACACTGTGTTGAAATTTAAAATTTACAATTTTTTTAACTTTATTTAGTCCTGAGCCAAGTTTTCTTATGGTCAGGACGTGTGAATCAAGATGAATTTATATCAATCAAAGAGCATATAATTGAATGATCACATAAAAAAATGTGTACATAGATATATAAGTGAATTTTGCCAATATGGATACTAACTACAGAGTCTTTGGGAAAACTAGTACTGGATGACGGGTCGTGGTGGTATCATCATGCCCAGTTCTTGTTATACTGTTCATTGGTTTTTTAACAGGGGTAAATGGTGGCAAAGTTCTTTATTCACAGTGTTTTTTTAATTAATTTATTTATATTGATGAATCAGCAGCAGGCCAGGTCTTCAATACTTAACTGGCCTGTGTCGATGTAGTCAAGATGTTCACTTGGTCCACTCCTCACAGTTGCTGAGGTAAAATGATAGGCTACTCCTCACAGTTGCTGAGGTAAAATAATAGGCTTCTAGTCATCCACCGTTTGATCTCTTCAGAGCATCTGGCACTAGCACAGTGCCAGACAAAGAAACTCTGAAACCACAAAATTAGGCCATGTGTTAACACACTGCCTACTTTACCCTGTTTACATACAATAATATATAACATAACAAGACAAGATCAGATCTCTCTGACCGACCCAGCACCTCTCATCCAGGCTGTCATCAAGTAACACCAGTTTCCCATTCCTCTATGACTGCATTGCATCTGAAATGTGTTCATTAGTCTCTTTTTCCATCTAATTAGGTGGGTGATATGTTCCCACTGATCTCCTGAAATAAAGATCTGTATTCTACATTCTTGGATATGTTTTCCCATATTATTTATTCGCCTCTAGGCCCTGGACTGTCGCTGGGGACCTAGAATAAGTACTCACTTGTCGTAATCATTTTTCATGACATGGCAGTATCAATCACTCAGAATTGTTAAATAAAAAGGTTAATAATTTTTCCCTTACTACAATTCAAATGAAAACACACAGATACGTTGTACTAGCACAAACTCAGCTGAGCTGCTGGCTATACTATGGCGTCCCACTTGAATTATCGTATATCTTTACTGGGCGTCACAGTTCTAAGCATCAACGATCTGTTGCTGTGGACAGTCTTCAACAAATGGCACTTGCCGGCTAATTTTTGTCAACAATATTAATCGTTCGTCCAATCAGAGTACTTCCCCTCTACAGTTTAAATATTTAAACTTAAATGTCCAATTTTAGTCCAGTTTCGGTCTAGTGTGAAATGTACTTCTGTCGGTCTGTCCGTCCGAACTTGGGTTTCCCAAAATTACACTTGGTTTTGGACCAAACTACAAAAAAAAACTACACAAATTTTGTCTCACTTACGTATAAGATTTCTATGCTAAGTTATTTTTAGCTTCTACCCTCCTTGTCTGCCCCTTGTCCACATGTAATTTGTTTTTCTGCGTTAGTCTCAAGGACGTGTCAAAAGTGACTTTTGTGAGAAGTATGGACAAATAACTGTCTGCTCGTCTGTATTGAACAATACAGTCTTTCGTCAATATCTTCCGTGTTATCTGTCAGTCTTTGTAATTAAAAGTATATTATTTCTCAGGGAAAGATGGACTACCAAACTAGCTAATTTTTATTCTTCTAAACTTATTATTAAGAAAATACATAATTTTTTCCCTGTTAGTCTTGAAATTTGTTTTTACTACTCGTTCACGGCGTTTGCCGCTATATTCAAACTATAACGACTATTTACAGTAGAACGTTCAAGATACGTCTGTTTCTGACAAGAGCTAAGGTCGTTTTTCGTGTTCAATTTCTTACATTGTGTAAACTAGTGGCGTAATTTTTGTCTTTAAAACTACAAATTGCGTCTTCTAGGCTTTAGATTCAAACACGTGTGCAGACCGCATCATTTTTTCCTTTTCTCTCCGTTTCTACCCCGTCTAAACGGATAGGCCGTTAGTCTTCATGTTATAACTAGTTGGTTTTCAATGACACTAGAAAACGGCTGCGTGGGCGAAGAAGTAGCAGCGTATCTTATCCAAATTTTATTCCTACATTTCATTTTAACTGTTATCTTTATAAAGGGAGGAATTTTAGCAATGCGTCACTGACCTTTCACCACACACATGCTCTCTACAACTTCACTCTTCCTTTGTTCACACAGTTCATGCTCTCTATATCTTCACTCTTCCTTTGTTCACACAGTTCATGCTCTCTATATCTTCACTCTTCCTTTGTTCACACAGTTCATGCTCTCTATATCTTCACTCTTCCTTTGTTCACATTGTTCATGCTTTCTATATCTTCACTCTTCCTTTGTTCAAAAAGTTATGCTCTCTATATCTTCACTCTTCCTTTGTTCACACAGTTCATGCTCTCTATATCTTCACTATTCCTTTGTTCACACAGTTCATGCTCTCTATATCTTCACTCTTCCTTTGTTCACACAGTTCCTGCTTTCTACATCTTCACTCTTCCTTTGTTCACAAAGTTATGCTCTCTATATCTTCACTCTTCCTTTGATCACAATGTTATACTCTCTATATCTTCACTCTTCCTTTGTTCACACAGTTCATGCTCTCTACATCTTCACTCATCCTTTGTTCACACAGTTCATGCTCTCTACATCTTCTCTCTTCCTTTGTTCACACAGTTCATGCTCTCTATATCTTCACTCTTCCTTTGTTCACACAGTTCATGCTCTCTACATCTTCACTCATCCGTTGTTCACACAGTTCATGCTCTCTACATCTTCACTCATCATTTGTTCACACAGTTCATGCTCTCTACATCTTCACTCATCCTTTGTTCACACAGTTCATGCTCTCTACATCTTTACTCATCCTTTGTTCACACAGTTCATGCTCTCTACATCTTCACTCATCCTTTGTTCACACAGTTCATGCTCTCTACATCTTCACTCATCCGTTTTTCACACAGTTCATGCTCTCTACATCTTCACTCATCATTTGTTCACACAGTTCATGCTCTCTACATCTTCACTCATCCTTTGTTCACACAGTTCATGCTCTCTACATCTTTACTCATCCTTTGTTCACACAGTACATGCTCTCTACATCTTCACTCATCCTGTGTTCACACAGTTCATGCTCTCTACATCTTCACTCATCCTTTGTTCACACAGTTCATGCTCTCTACATCTTAACTCATCCTGTGTTCACACAGTTCATGCTCTCTACATCTTCACTCTTCCTTAGTTCACACAGTTCATGCTCTCTACATCTTAACTCATCCTGTGTTCACACAGTTCATGCTCTCTACATCTTCACTCTTCCTTTGTTCACACAGTTCATGCTCTCTACATCTTCACTCATCCTTTGTTCACACAGTTCATGCTCTCTACATCTTAACTCATCCTGTGTTCACACAGTTCATGCTCTCTACATCTTCACTCATCCTGTGTTCACACAGTTCATGCTCTCTACATCTTCACTCATCCTGTGTTCACACAGTTCATGCTCTCTACATCGTCACTCATCCTTTGTTCACACAGTTCATGCTCTCTACATCTTAACTCATCCTGTGTTCACACAGTTCATGCTCTCTACATCTTCACTCATCCTTTGTTCACACAGTTCATGCTCTCTACATCTTCACTCTTCCTTTGTTCACACAGTTCATGCTCTCTACATCTTAACTCATCCTGTGTTCACACTGTTCATGCTCTCTACATCTTAACTCATCCTTTGTTCACACAGTTCATGCTCTCTACATCTTCACTCTTCCTTTGTTCACACAGTTCATGCTCTCTACATCTTCACTCATCCTTTGTTCACACAGTTCATGCTCTCTACATCTTCACTCTTCCTTTGTTCACACAGTTCATGCTCTCTACATCTTAACTCATCCTGTGTTCACACAGTTCATGCTCTCTACATCTTCACTCTTCCTTTGTTCACACAGTTCATGCTCTCTACCTGTTCAGTCACTCTCGTGTTATCCTTTCCATTTTGTTTCCTGCGCTGTAATTTTATGTCTTATACGAGTATTTTTTTTTCACTCTCATGTTTTTTAATCTATTTTACTTTCTTAATTTATTTTATGTCCCCAGTTTTTTCTTTCACATATATTTGATTATTCTATTTTTCCTCCTTCACACTAAACTTATATTCTCTCTCTCTCTTTCTCTCTCTCTCTCTCTGTCTCTCTCTCTCTCTATCTCTCTCTCTCTCGTGCACGCTCTCTCTCTTTACTTTTTTAATATTTTTTTGGCTTTGCTCTCATTTAATCTTTTCAGCTTATTATCTTTCACTCTATCTTTATTTGTTTGATGTAATCTGGACCTTGCCTACAGTTCTCTTAGCAGATCTGAATAAATAAATAATTTATCAAGGAGAGGAAATTTGTGCCTAAAGAGAGATACATGATGAATACACAAATCAGTATTTATACTCGATACGATAAACTTACAGATCTGTAGTTATAATCTTTAACATGAATAAACAAATAAGTCGTTTATATACTGTAAAATAAAAACACAAATTGCTAGTTATAACCGAGTTTTTAACTCCGTCTTAACTCTGATATCTGTTTACTAATCACAACAAAAATAAATCCTTTTTTTTCATTTCTGTTTTCCTTCATTCCATTTGACATTAGTATTTTCTACATTTCCATTTCTGTCTTGCCCATTGTCTCCGTCTGTTGTGTTACTCAAGATTGCGGCTCTTTCAAGTATCAGCGGCAATATTCCTTGGCCCCGTGGCTGATGACAAGTTGAACGAACTCTGCTTGTTTCCCATCAGACCCGATGTTTATTCAGTAGAAAACGCACGGCGAAAATTGACTGCGCTCGGGGGCGACCATTGAAAAGATGTTTGTGTACAGAGGAAAATATCTTGAATGCGATGAGATGATTACTCGCAACACCTTGAAACATAGACGGCCATACGTTTCCAGACACATAGACGGTCAAACATATATGCATGCAAGTGCACGGCACACACATACATACACATTACACGTTCAAAAGTAAACATGTAGACAGCTGAACATATACATATAAATACACAGACAGTCATACAAACAGACACGTAATAAGTCATACATCTACAAAGATACAGACTGTTATTCATAGATGAGAATTTAGACAGTCACTTTCTAACAAGAAAACCACACACTGATGTAGGGTACGGCTTACTAATACGGCTATTACTGGAATGGTACGCCAGGCCACGCTAGAAGAAGTTACAAGATTATTACAAGCCGAGAACAAAAGAAGGACAGAGAAAGTTGAATCCACATGGAGACAGAGAGAAGCAAAGACAAACCACCCAGAGAGAAGCAAAGACAAACGAGCCGCAGACAGAGAGAAGCATAGACAAACCACCCAGAGACAGAGAGAAGCATAGACAAACCACCCAGAGACAGAGAGAAGCATAGACAAACCACCCAGAGACAGAGAGAAGCATAGACAAACCACCCAGAGACAGAGAGAAGCAAAGACAAATGAGCCACAGACGGAGAGTAGCATAGACAAACCACCCAGAGACAGAGAGAAGCATAGACAAACCACCCAGAGACAGAGAGAAGCAAAGACAAACGAGCCACAAACAGAGGGAAGAACAGACGAATCACCCAAAGACAGAAGATAGCACAGACATACCATCAAGAGACAACAGAGACAGAAGAAATCCCATATAATCAACCCAGAGACAGACAACAATACAGACAGATCACCAAGAAACAGAAGAAAGCACATACAATCCACACAGAAATTGAAGGACAAACATAAAATTCACCCAGAGACAGAAGAAAGCACATACAGTCCGCCCAGAGACAGAAAAAAGTACATAGTACAGTCCACTCAGAGAATGAAGGAAGCACATACAATCCACACAGACAGAAGGAAGTACATACAATCCACACAGACAGAAGGAAGTACATACAATCCACACAGATAGAAGGAAGCACATACAATCCACACAGACAGAAGGAAGTACATACAATCCATCCGGAGACAGAAGAAATTACAGACAACGTTCATAGAGAAACAATGAAGTGCATAGCACAGGCACTTCCGTGAGGTAACACCTACATCTATGACCAGTTGCGTTATAAATCGTCAAAAATAGACATTTATTCATTCAGGCTGTGACGGTATTGTCTCACCTGCTCTGCAGTAGTAGTCCAACAATGGCCAATCGTAGAGAGTGTAAGAAAGAAGGTTTTTAAAGGTATCAACTTGCATTAACGATTTCTATTGGCAGAGATATAAATAGAAGAATGATGCTCCTACTTTAAGGAGCCACACAGGATTTTAAAGAAAACCTGGCATGTCAATTGAAATCATCTAAGATGTCGTAAACTTATTATTCTACCTCCCCTTCTGTGAGGAAAGGTATTGACTCGTATTTCTGGAGTCACCAGCTGACGGTGGTTCAGCAACTATTAATTGCCTAGTTCTGTATGGTTATGTATTTAAAAAACCTCAATCATACGCGTGCAAATTCACTCAATAATGATTAAATCGACTATAAATTTATATTTACATATAACAAGTTTAATAATCAATTATAGGTTAACAGGATTAAGTTAAGTAAAGTTGTTTATAAAAATGAAGCAATGATATTCGTCATCATCAGATTAAATTTTGGTGAATAAGAGGGAAATTTTGAAATGTCATTTGGCTGTGCTTGTGTTGCTTAGCTGTCGGTGTGGTGCTCCAGTCGCTGTTGGATCCTACAGATGTTTTCGACTGATCCTTCTTTTTAATGGTCAAATCTAGTGGCAGTAGCAGGTCCCTTTCAACAAGGACGGGATAATCACTAAGGTTTTCCAGGCAAGCGTCCAAGACAGATCTAATGTAGGTGTCTAGCGTCGACTGCTGGCAACTTGTACCACACACTAAGAGGAAACAAATGCTTCTTTTTAAGTATTGGATTTCTTGATATGAACATCAGGCGACCTCTGCTTCAGTCCATGCTTCCTCAAAATGTTTACCCTTCCTTAGCATTAAATTTAGACCCAGTGAGTCGAATGAAAGTGTTTTTGGACAGCCGAAGACGACAATTGGAACATATAAAATTTATTAAACCGTTAGAATCATAAATACATACACCACGACATCATCATCCGCTCCCTGCTCTCTCTGGAGACTGGGGTTACCTATTCTATTGGCTCCATGTGCAACTGTACAACCAAAAGCAATTTATGTATGTCAATCGAAAAATATAAAATCACATAATACAACTTACTCTAACTACAGCCTTTTTTAAAATATTGTCGGTGTTAAGGTCAAAAAGGGAAGTGATCCTTAGTATGCTAAGTTGTCAGAGTGAATTTAGAGTTGCATCGCTTGTGGCACGTGTTTATTAGATGACTGAATTCTTTAAGAAATTTCCTCGTATGTTCGAGAAGTCTTGTAAGTCAGAAAAAAAAGAGCGCTGTGAGCGCTATTCATTTCGAGTGGGGAGATGAAGTTGTTCTGTATTGTAGAGCTGTGAATAGCTCACGGCTAGTCCGTGAAGGGACTGAGTTGTGTTGAACAGCGAAGTCTCGTGACTGTTTGAGCGGAAGATTTTGTGACCGCTGTGCAGTCTTTTTTCTGGGTGTGGACCGCAAGCCTAGTGTTTTGGAGTGTGTTCTAGGCGTTTGACTATGGTAGTCAACCCTGGGTGTTTTCTCTAGAGTGTTTTTCACAATGTGTGTCTCGGTGGAGACTTTTAAACAGGCCTGTATTGAATATTCTTTCCTGTATTGAATATTCTTTCTTGTATTGAATGTTCCTTCATGTGTTAGATTATGTGATGAATTTACTTTGATATATATAACTGCAGTGGATGCAGTCGTTTGAGAGATTTTGTTATTGTGCACGTTCTAAGAGAAGTGCACCACTTATCTACAATTAGGCGCTATGGAGAGTCTGAGATTTAAAGACATTACTTTGTAGGCCATAGATATTTTTGTGAAGGAGATTAGGAGGCCATATATTGTGCAGGCTATATTACTGCAGACTGCTGGATACGCAGTCCTTTGAGGAATATTGTGATGAGCATCTTCTATGAGAAGTGCACTACTATGCTATAATTGAGCTCTAAGAAGAGATAGCGCTGACGATGATTATTCAACTGCCGTGGAGCAGCCTTTGCTGAGAAAGGGAGATGTAGTCTTTTAAGGAAAATCGTTATGGTCATCTTCTATGAGAAGTGCACCATTATGCTATAATTGAGCTCTATGGAGAAAACATGAGAAGGCCAGTATTTTGATGAATTTAATAGTACTGCGATGTGAGCAGTCTTTCTGGATGAGGCCATATGTATGAGGCCGTATTTATAACTGCGGTGAATGCAGTTTATTAAGGAATATTGTTAATGTGTACCTTATATGAGAAGTGCGCGGGTGTGCGCTGTAATGGAGCTCTGTGGGGTGTTGGAGCTTCATGAATTTATTTAATCGATGTTTTGTACTTTATGCTGTATTTCGTCTATGTCGTCGTCTATGTTGATACGTGAATAAACTGTTCATGAAACGTCAACGGTAGTTCAACGATCCATGATTCTTATGTGTGTTACTGTGATGAATGAATGCAGCAGTACACACTTACTTCGAACAGTCAAAAGTTAAAACCAAACACGCACTAACATAATAGTATCAGTGGTGGTTCCCAGTAAAGTTGGAATTGACACCTACAACATTCGCGTTTGAAGGATATGATCACAAGTGTGCTGAGTTTCGGCCTAGATAAACTATATATTAAACGTTCACAGTCTAATCAACACCTCCATTACTCACAGACAGTTTGGTGTCGCTCGTGACCTGAAATCGGTGACACGGTGAGGTGTCTAATGTTTACATGTTGCCCTATGACATGCCTGCAGCGTTCCCAGTTCTACTTGTAGGATGGAAATTTTCAAGTGAACTTTGACATATTTTTGACGACCTGTGCTGATTCGTTATTATCAGCGATAGTTGGATTGTGAGGGCTATAGTACTTGGTCCAGTTCTCATATTCAAGATGTCAAGTACCTCTTTTTAACAAGATTGACAGACAGCGTACCTTCACAATTACAGAGGGGGCAAGTTCATATTTGCATTGTTTCTGTTTTCCTGTGCATATTGCATACTAACACATATCAGAGTGTGTCAAGTACCTGAAGTGAAGTGAGACAAATCCAGTACCTGTTCCTGTAATTTTCAACATGGGAGTTTCCTTATGTTGTGTTATCTGATGCCCATCAGTTGTAGCGGGAAAGGACGGGGCTGTTTTCTATTTACAAGATAAGTGGTTTTTTGTTGTGGAAAACTGTGTCTCTCTATGTATGTTGTCAGGTCTTCCGGTTATTATTATTTGTTCTATTGAGTACTTCATGTTGATAGTATTGTATTATAAGATTTAGTGCATAATTGATTGTTGCTCATGTGATATAACATTGACTATATTTATTGTGTGAGGTGGAAATTAATTGTCCAAGTTTCCAGGGACATAAACTTGTAATAATTATAAGTGTTCAATACAGTTAGTACACTCAGTGATTGAATCACTATGGATCCTGATATGGATGATGAGTTAGATCCTGAGAATATGAGGCCTATATTGCAATATATATTTGAAGGAGGTAGATATTGTGAAAGACTGCAAGGCCCACAACTGGAAGCATTTGTGATGGACTGTTTTTTGGTTGATGTGGCAAGTTCCCTAAGGTTTTTTGCTGAGGATACTTTTTATTCCGGTCCTCACTTAATGATGGCTAGGTATTTGGCGGATTTGGTGCTTTACCTTCGGGTATTTTTGTACAAGATTACTGATGCTAAACACGATTTTATGACGGAGGTGATGCACAATATAATTCACAATGACATTCCTAACGATCAGAAACAAGAGTTACAAGATGAGGGGTTAAAAGACATAATTTATAACGACATTCTTGACAACCAAAAAAAAAAGAGTTAGAAGAGAAGGATCGAATGAAGAAAAACAAACAGATTGCTCTGCAGGAAAAGGCAAATTTTTTGCAGGATATTGCTGAAAAGAATAGATTACAAGAAACAGTGTCTAAACTCACAAGTGATTTACAGAAATCAAACTTGGAGCTTACTAGTGTAAAAACAGCTTTAGACTCTGCGTGTAGTAAAGTAAAAGATTTGGAAGTCCAGATAAATGATAAGCAGGGCGTAGTTAGTAATCTCACTCGAGAGATTGAAGAAAAGAGAGAGATGTATGATAAATTGAAGATTGAGACCAATATACGTGAGAAGAGTTATATAGATATGCTTCATGATGTGTTGGATGATAACGATATTCTCAGTCGCCAACTGAAGGAAAAGAATAACGTATCTCCCGATAAGATTAATTACTTGAAGGCACAAGCTGCTAAAGTTCAAGGTCTTCAGGCTCAGGTGGCCCTACTTCAGCCACAGATAGAAGACGTGCAAAAGAAAACATTAATGAAATTGGAACCACAGAGGAGAACAATTAAAGAAAAGGATGATAGGGAGAGATTAGAAGAGTTAATGGTGCAGAGAAAGAAAATGGTTAAGATTGAGAAGTTACTAACAGAAGAGAGATGCAAAGTTATGACATGTGATAACTTAAATAAAAAAACTAAGCCAAGAGATTTCTCATAATATTGCTGAAATGACTGAACTAAGAAGAAGAGTGGATGGTTTAGTGGATGTTGTTTTAGATTGGATTGTCTACTGTCAATGTTGACAATAGTAGACAGAGGGATGTTTATCAACAAGTAAGGCAAGCATAGAGTCAGCCCTATACACTCTTTGCTGAGACGAAAATCGAACATGATGGACGTAAATCCCTGCGTGGGAAATACAATTTCCCACCTACGGAAGATGCTGCTTCTAAAATTAATGACTCTTGGCGTCAGACCAATAGGGATAATTATAATGTGGCAGTCAGTCCTGTAAGACACGATAAATACTGTAAGAAACTTCAAGCCAAAGTTCAAAAGAAAAACCATTATTTTAATGACGGAAATCCTGATAAATTGATAATAAGGGACAAAGCTATTAATACTGTTTGTTCCCAAAACAACACACATCATGTGGGTAACCTTAAAGATTCGATTAGTTCCACTACTTGTTATACCCATGTTAGACGGTGTGATACAGAAAATAAGCATAGTATCTCAGAGGAGAATAAAAAAAGTTTTGGTAAAAGAAATAACCATATTGTTGGAAAGTACCAAGGGAATCCTTCAAATGGTAGTTTTTCCTCTCCTAGAAACCAAAGACAGTTTAACAGAATTCAAAATTTTGATTCTGAAAAGTTGGGAAATTGTGGTAGAAATAATGACATTAAAGATTACCAATCTGATAGTAATTGTTCTAGGAGTCAACACGATTCATTTACTAGATATTTCTATCGAAGGAGACATGTTAAGCATAACAATGCTAACTGCAGTTCTAGGCATAATAATTGTCACAATGGAGGAGATAGCTATAGCAATAGAGATAATAACTACACAAATGTTACTACGGATCATCAGATTGACTTTGCGCAACTAAAGCCCAAAGTTATTGTTCAGAAGCAAAGTAACAATAAGTAATAATGTCTCAAGTACTACTGTTGTTATGTTTTAATTTCGAGAAGGTATCTCGTTTTGTGAGTGCATAACTTTATTTCAGCTCTGCTGTGATGACCTTCATTTTTGGTCAGGTTGTTCCTAACCTTCTGTGTAGTATACTATGAGACGTGGGAAGAGTTGATGGCATCATATAGAAACCAGATGTTTTTCACTGATACAAGGTTAAGGTAATTGTGTAGTTAACTTCTCCGTTTACCTTAATAAATCTCACAGTTGATTAAAATAGGAATTATCATTTGTATTTCTGACAGCATTCAGCTTTGCGTTAAGAATCATCGCTCCGATGTTATTATTGGCGGTGAGAGGAATGTAGGTCACCTTACGGCCGTGTGCCCAATCAAGCGCAGCCCAGCCAGCCTGTTGACCCAGTATTTTATGACGTTACCCCGTGCGGTTTACAGAATACTATCAATGAAAGCCGGAGTTGTGCCCTATTAATTTTTTTTTTCCTTTAGGATTTGGTTCAAGATTGTTATAGTGGTTCTTATACTTAATTTTGTGTGTGTAGGATAATGTATTATTGTATAGTATAATATGATTGCATTGTATAATGTGGTATTGGATATTGTGTATGTCCATACTTATGCATTATTTGTACTCCATGTTATTGTTTATATAATTGTATTGTGGATAAACATTGTACGTATTATCATTGCAATGAATTATAACATTTCATTTTGTAGTGACTTATCTTTAATTTTTGAAATGATATAGTGGATATTTTTGGTATTTACATACACTAGTCTGAAGACTATTCCACTTAGATCATATTATTATTGTCCATACGTGCTCTGTTGTCAAGTTTGGAGCTATGATAGCTGATTCATCTAAACATTGATATGGTTTTGCAGCAGTAATTATTAGGATAGTTTTGTACATGATGAGATTGCCAGCCCTAAGCACAAACTCATTAGCTAGTAATATGCGTTAGTCGCTTTCAGAGAGTTTTTTGGTTACTAAATTTATTTTTTATTTTTCGTATCTGACTCCATGTTTAGTTAATATATTTCTATATACAGAGGTTATATGAAGTAATTGTTGGGTTGTGAAATGGTATTTTGGGACTAAACTGTATATGTAGAATTATCAGAAATAGCAGATACTGTTGTTTGTTTGAAGAATTTAGAAGTCTGACTTAAACACTTGTTCTTATAGGATGTTATGTTTATATTTGCAAATTGGTATGGAGTTAATAGTGGGTTGTTTATAGGTGCTTATTTGTGTCTACTTAGAGATAGGAATATTTTTTATGTCACACATTTTGTTAAAAGCTCATTTCACTTATGATTTATTAATTACAGGTTGAAACTTGTAAAAATTTAAAATACTATTTTTATTTAACTTAACGGTTAGAAACTTTTTTGTATTGTATTTTTTGTGAGAAATGTATTTGTTTTTGAAAGTGTTATATTGTTTGTGAAGGTGTAATAATATATGTTGATATTTCCAGTTTAAAAAAAAAAGAGAAAAAAAAAAGATATTGATAAGTTTTTTTTTGAGATTGTGATAATTTTTTTTTACATATCGCCCTTTTTTGTGTGATGTCTGTGATAATTCATTTTAGTTATGAATAAGTTTTGTAATTTGGTTAAATCATTTATTATGCGTTATTTATTATAGCTTGCTTTTGTGTTATGGTATATTTATATATATACTTCGCCTCGTTATTGTATGATTTTCGGTCATGATTGTATTTTTATACAATACATTGTTTTTCGAAATAGTTATTAAGGTGTATTATTGCCATCTGTCTATACATTCATTTCTTGAATTTCCTTCTTCCTTTACGGATTGTTCTTTGTTTCATTCAATTTTTTCTCTGTGATTTTTTCAGTAGCGGTTTATACTTTGGTGATGCTTCTTTGTTTCATCTAGGTGTCACTTAATTCTATTTGTATATGTTCACTTCTTATACTTCCTTCTTTTGTATTGTGACGTTAACTATATGGCTTGGAATGATGTAGCCATTTATGTCGGTTTGATATAAGATGTTGGTTAACTATTGATTTCTTTTTCTATTTGATTTCACTGCTGATTTCAGTGTTAATCATGCTTCTTTTGCTTGATCTTGTCTGTTACTTTCTATTTATTGTATCCTGCTTGGTCTACAGTAAACATACTTAATTTCTTTGAAACCAATTATTTTGGTGTACTTAGAAGATTATTTTGTATAATTTGTTTCATTGTACACTTGCTTATATTTTTTGTCGATGTTATTATGACCTTACCATAACATATTGTTGTAAGAGTATATTAGAGCTTGTCGGACCCCTCAATTTTTCGTGGATGTAGTTTTTTCAAAAGAATGATAAATCATTTTTTCTCCGGTGGGTGTGGTAGTATGTTAAGGTCAAAAAGGGAAGTGATCCTTAGTATGCTAAGTTGGTCAGAGTGAATTTAGAGTTGCGTCGCTTGTGGCACGTGTTTATTAGATGACTGAATTTTTTAAGAAATTTCCTCGTATGTTCGAGAAGTCTTGTAAGTCAGAAAAAAAGAGCGTTGTGAGCGCTATTCATTTCGAGTGGGGAGATGAAGTTGTTCTGTATTGTACAGCCGTGAATAGCTCACGGCTAGTCCGTGAAGGGACTGAGTTGTGTTGAACAGCGAAGTCTCGTGACTGTTTGAGCGGGAGATTTTGTGACCGCTGTGCAGTCTTTTTTCTGGGTGTGGACCGATGCGGTCAAGCCTAGTGTTTTGGAGTGTGTTCTAGGCGTTTGACTATGGTAGTCAACCCTGGGTGTTTTCTCTAGAGTGTTTTTCACAATGTGTGTCTCGGTGGAGACTTTTGAACAGGCCTGTATTGAATATTCTTTCCTGTATTGAATATTCTTTCTTGTATTGAATGTTCCTTCATGTGTTAGATTATGTGATGAATTTACTTTGATATATATAACTGCAGTGGATGCAGTCGTTTGAGAGATTTTGTTATTGTGCACGTGTAACTGTCACTTTTCCTCTTGTTGAGGTGATCACTGGCCCAAGACAGTATACATGTTGTTAGGTGTGTAGTGCGAGCGGATGATGAACTGAGTGTGGGTGCGAATGAAGGCGCGAATGTGTTTAGGCTCTTATGTATGTAGACCCTGCAACCCATACACTCACATGCAGTAGTCAAGGATGCTTGGACACTGCAGGCACGTTTCAAAACATTTATTGACGAGAACACACATGGTATCAACAGGAACAGTCAGTGTAAACAAGGTCATGCTGACCGGAAATCGATAGGTATACATTAGGCATTCATCAAGCTGGTAAACATTTGAATATTCGTGCATGGTCAATACAATGTTCTTCAATAAGGACAGTTCGTGGCGTCGCCCTGGAATTACTGACTAAACGCGTCAGATACCTTAATCACTTTGACACATAGGTGCAACTTGGCATTCCCCGCCAATTGCACATTATCAGGCTGTAGTATAATAGCCGAAAACACAGGTCTCGTTCTGACGTCGGCTGTGTACTTCTGATAAGCAGGTTACCATCAACCCTGCAGTAATGCTTATTGTAGACATAAATATGCCGCCAATCTGCGGCTCCCACAATATATCTTCGTCACTGGATTTCTGGATGGTATGAAGACTAATAGTCTTGAATGGCTACCTTGAGCACAACATATAAGTTCTGAAATGGAGGACCGGTGAGCTGCAGTTCACAGACTAGGCAATCTTCTAACATGTTCTGCTACCGAAAGCATAGTAATGGAAAAAGTCGGTATTACCTGTAACCGAGTCCACAGAACAATATAAGAAACTCTGCTGTCATTCCAACGCACAGAGATTCACTGGGGAAAACTGCCAGTGCAGTCACTTCGAAGATTCTTCCCGAAAAACACAATGGACTCTCGTCCCTTCAGAAACCAGGTCACTTCCCGGCTTGCCGGAAGTCTAACTCAACTCCCGCTTAAAAAAACCTGCCCATGGGCATACGCCAGAACTGTCCACCTTTGACCCTAAAGGTCAAACACAATGAATGAATAAACAAGGGAAGACAACCCCTAATCAACCTGACATCGCAGGTAAAGACACAATTATTCTTATGATAAAACATAAGCAAATAACTTGACAGATGACTCCGTCAAAAATGACAGCAACAGCACGTTCTAAGAGAAGTGCACCACTAATCTACAATTAGGCGCTATGGAGAGTCTGAGATTTAAAGACATTACTCTGTAGGCCATAGACATTTTTGTGAAGGAGATTAGGAGGCCATATATTGTGCAGGCTATATTACTGCAGACTGCTGGATACGCAGTCCTTTGAGGAATATTGTGGATGTGCATCTTCTATGAGAAGTGCACCACTATGCTATAATTGAGCTCTAAGAAGAGATAGCGCTGACGATGATTATTCAACTGCCGTGGAGCAGCCTTTGCTGAGAAAGGGAGATGTAGCCTTTTGAGGAAAATCGTTATGGTCATCTTCTATGAGAAGTGCACCATTATGCTATAATTGAGCTCTATGGAGAAAACATGAGAAGGCCAGTATTTTGATGAATTTAATAGTACTGTGATGTGAGCAGTCTTTCTGGATGAGGCATTGTGTACAAGGTCTTCTTCTTCTTTGATCCATAACCGCCAACCGTCAAAGCAGTCAGCGGCCATCACGCCTGGTGGCGTCTTGTAGGGCAGCAACAAATTGATTCCACTTTGCTCGGTCGGCGGCCATCCTTCGTACAGTGCCCCAACTGTGGTTCATTCTTTGCATCTCAGCTTCCACAGTTCTCCGCCAAGTTGTTTTTGGTCGGCCTCTCTTTCGCTTTCCCTCGGGGGTCCATAGCATAGCTGTTCTTGCGATGGTATCAGGATCCCTTCTGAGGACATGGCCAACCCAACTCCAGTGTCTGCCAGCTATGATGGTGTGCATGTCCTCCTGGTTACTCCGAATAAGTAGTTCTTGGTTGCTGATGGTGTTTGGCCAAAAGATTCGGAGAATTTTCCTTAGGCAGATTGTGTGGAAGGAGGACAGTTTCGACATTTCCTTCTCTGTTACTCTCCAACATTCCGCACCATAGAGAAGCACAGAAAGTACGCAGCTCTCATACAGTCTTAATTTGGTGTTTGTGCTGTACTGGGAAGACTTCCAAATGTTGTTGAGAATAGCAAAGGCTGTTCTCGCTTTATTCATTCTGTTGTTAATGTCCTTGCTTGTTCCGCCGTCAGGTGTTACTATGCTTCCTAGGTAAGTAAATGTGTCTGTCTGTTCTAACTTCTGGTTCCTTACTGTTATTGCCTCAGGATTGCCCACATTTAGTGTCATGACCTCCGTCTTCTTCAGATTGATGTTCAGGCCAACCTGCTGGCCATACTTATTCAGTCTATCAGTTTTGTCTTGAATGTGTTGGTGTGAATGCGCGAGCAGTGCAATGTCATCTGCATATTCCAAATCTTCCAGTGTAGAAAACATTGTCCATCTAATTCCTCTTGGACTGCCCTCTGTTGTCTGGCGCATCACCCAATCTATGACTGTCAAAAATAATGTTGTTGATAAGGGGCATCCCTGTCGTACTCCTGTTTTCACTTCGAAAGTTACATTACTCGATCCAACACTGCACGTAAAGTTAGAATAGAGGCTTTTTATAATGGAAACAATGCGGCTGGGAATTCCATAAGCCCTCAGAATTTTCCATAGGCTGTCCCTGTGTATGCTGTCGAAAGCCTTTTCAAAATCAACAAAGTTAATGTACAGCTGTCTCTGCCATTCTGAGCACTGCTCTATAATGTTCCTGAGGGCAAATATATGATCTGCACATCTTCTGTTCTTTCTGAAACCCGCTTGTTCTTTCCTCAGTTTATGGTCAACTGCTTTTGAAATTCTCTGGATGATTATCCTGCCTAGTATTTTGCTGGGAACTGAGAGGAGGGTAATTCCTCTCCAGTTGTTGCAGTCTGCAAGGTCGCCCTTCTTGGGCAATTTGACAATTGTTCCTTTACTCCACTCTGTTGGTGTTGTCTCAGTTTCCCAGACTTGTGCAAATAGTGGTTCTAATAGTTCTGCTGCTAGTTCAGGGTCTGTCTTGAATAGCTCAGCATTCAGATTGTCGTGACCAGGCGCTTTTCCATTTTTTAGCCCTTTGATAGCTGTGATAATTTCTTCTTTTCGTGGAATGTCTGTATTTACGTCTAAGTCACTTTCAGCTCAGGAACATTCAGCTGAGTCTCTGGTGGTTCCTTATTCAGTGTTTCTCTGAAGTGCTCTGCCCACCTTGTTTCCTGCCCCTGTGCTGTGGTGATGAGATTTCCTTGCTTGTCTCTTACTAACGTTATGTTGTTTGCACCTCGTTTTCCACTGATAGCTTTAGTTATTTTATAAACTGTGCTTTGTTCATTTCTCAGTGCTGCCTCTTCTGCCTGTCTTGCAAGGTCATCCAGAAATGTCCTTTTGTTAGCACGGGTTTGACGTTTTACTTCCTTGTCCAGCTGACTGTACTGTTCACTATATATTGCCTTTAACCTGGGAGACTTAGCTTCTGTTTTCTTCCTTTTCATTTCCTTTCTCTTCGCTATGGTGTTTAGCGTTTCTGGTGTTATCCAGTCTTGGCTCTTTCTTTCCTGGAATCCCAAGCATGACTTGCTGCTTTCTTTATATATTGTTGAGATGGTGTTGAATTTCTGGTCCATCGTCGGTCTCTGTTCTTTCCTGGCTTTTGGTAATCAGATATCGTCTCTTTACGTCGACCACAAACGCTTTTCTGGTGAGGGGGTCCTTAAGTTTCGTGATGTTGTATCTTTTCTGTTTGACTGCAACTGGTCCAGCAGCTCTGAGTTTCACCTTCAGTCTTGCTACTACTAGGTGATGATCACTTCCCACATCTGCGCCTCTTCTTACTTTCACGTCTTGTAGTGCATGTCTCCATCTGCCATTGATCATTATGTGATCTATCTGGTTTTTGTCTCGTCCGTTTGGTGATTCCCTTGTTAACTTGTGCACTTCTTTGTGTTGAAAAAGTGTTCCTCCGATGACCAGGTTGTTAATACTGCAGAAGCTTATTAATTTGTCCCCATTCTCATTTACTGTTCCACTGCCGCATTTCCCCATTACTCTTTCGTTATAATTATTGTGTGTTCCAACTTTCGCATTTAGGTCTCCCATTACTATAATAAGATCGTACCTGGGTACAGTTTACATTTCCTTTTGTACCTGTTGATAGAACTCGTCCTTGATCTCTTCGTCGCTGTCATTTGTTGGTGCATAACATTGTATAATTGTGGTGTTGGTGAATCTCCCTCTCAGTCTTGCTCTTATTAGTCTGTTGTTAATGGGTTTCCATTCCAGTAGAGACCTTTCCATTCCTTTCTTAAGGATAATGGCTACACCTTCGTTGTGCTGACCGTCCTCTCTACCAGAATAAAGTACTGTTTCCCCTGTAGCTGTTTTTATTCTCCCCATCCCTGTCCATCTGCTCTCGCTTATTCCCAGGATATGTAGTTTGTAATTCCTCATCTCTGCTGTAATCTGTCTCAGCTTTCCTACCTCGTTCATAGTTCTGACATTCCAAAAACCAATTCTGGTTTCGTGTTTTGCGGTCTGGGCATCCGTTTTCATGCCAGTGGCTTCCTTTCGGCTTTCACCACTGTCAGTCATACGAGCCTGAGACTCCGGATGTCCGTCCCGCATCAAAGTATTTCCATTTATTGCTGTTTCCGTAACGTGTGTGATTTCTTACACAGACAGGGGTGTCGGCCCTGTGCTAAAACCCCCAACCTGGAGGACCAGGGTACCAGCTTTTGTCTGACCCCTACCCACGCAGACCAGTCCAGCATGGTTGAACCTACCAGGAGTAAAACTCCCACTGGCATAGCTCTGGGGATTGTCAGGGTACACAAGCTGCCATACCGCTACAAGGTATAGGTACCATGTACAAGGTATGAGGCCGTATTTATAACTGCGGTGAATGCAGTTTATTAAAGAACATTGTTAATGTGTACCTTATATGAGAAGTGCGCGGGTGTGCGCTGTAATGGAGCTCTGTGGGGTGTTGGAGCTTCATGAATTTATTTAATCGATGCTTTGTACTTTATGCTGTATTTCGTCTATGTCGTCGTCTATGTTGATACGTGAATAAACTGTTCATTTTTTTTTTTTTTTTTTTTTTTTTTTTTTTTTTTTTTTTCTTAACCAGCGGCACTTGGGCTTTCAGCCCTTCGGCCCAATGATATGTCATTGCGAGGCTGGGGAACCTGAGGACTTTCCTTCCAACCCGGTCAGGAGCTTCGCTCCTTCCCATCCACAGAGGGTTTATCACAGGAGCCGTTCAGGCTATTCAGTCAAATTTCCGGCCGTAAACATTTCTTCAAACGCCGACGCCCGGGTTTGAACCATGAACACCTGGTCGCCAGTACAACGCCGAAGCCATTACACCAGCGCGGCTCCCATAAACTGTTCATGAAACGTCAACGGTAGTTCAACGATCCATGATTCTTATGTGTGTTACTGTGATGAATGAATGCACCAGTACACACTTACTTTGAACAGTCCAGGCAGTGACAGTAATAACATATTTATAAATAGCCCTGTATGGGCGTGCCCTATAATCAGAACACATTTAGTCGTCATCATTACTGTACAGCTATCAACGCTGTCATATCTGTATCAGTATCATATTAGTATCAGTCGGGCAACTGTTTTAAGATGCAGTCTTTCTGGTGGTTAGATTTACTGAGTATACTCCCATCTATTCACGCTGGATGCAGATTATAATTCTATTTCTTATTCTGGCTGTCTCAGATTTCTCCATGACCAGATGGAAATGCAGTGAAGTACTCTTACAATGCTGTAGGTTGTAAGCGAAAGTTCCCTCCCAAAGCACATATTTCTCCGCTGAGTGAAACTCCAATCAGAAGTAGTTTGTTTTAGCAGTTAAATAACAACCAACTGCAAATAAGCGTCTAACTATGTAGAACATTACTGCATGACACATAAGATATTCCCCTAGAGGGGATGTTTTCTAACTCAGCTAACCGTCCCTTATCCGTATAAGATCTTGCCACTTCCTTTGTTACTTATCATGTTTACCAACTCCCTACCTCACAGATGTATCACTGAAAATCTCCTCCAAGATGTTACTTTCTCGGAGTTGATTATAACAATGAAGTCAGTCTGCCGGAAGTGTTATATAATTTCTCGTGCCTCAATCTTTATCAAGATTGTAATCTTTCGAGATGTGACAATACTCTGTTGTTTAATGAGTCCCCAGCCGACGGTAATTCAGCAAAATAGTATTAACATGTTTAGCTCAGTCAGTGTTAAAATGAGTTATACCGATATAGACATTAGCTTTAACTCAACAGTTAATGTAGCATGGACGGTGAAAGCGAGGTAATTGTTATTATAAAATAGATACAGACGAAGAGCAGAAGTTATATCACTTATGATTAAAACATGAGTATGTCCTTTAGAATTAGTTCCCTTGGTCGAGTACGACAGAAATGTAGAAGCTTCGAGTAAGTTTTGATCACGTGGTAAAGTCAGTGATAACAGGAGAGAATACGATTTTTAGAGAAACTTCGTACGTACCTGCTGAACAGTGCTCATCTTGGAGTAATACGTGTGAGCAGACACAGTGAAAGTGTCGCCTAGCGTGATCATTCTGTTGGCCTGTAGAGAACATATGGGCAACTCCAGTCGCCAGATACTGAGGTCAAGTAATTATTTGACGAAGGAAGAGATTTTACTGAATGTCATGAAGTCTGATTAAAAACCCGTCATTCTTTACCCAAACTACACGCCATACTTTATAAATACTATAGGCTAGCCGAACCAATGAAACGCCGTCTTTATTCGGTTGTTTACAAATAACGATTAGGCATTCAGCATGGAGTCTCAAATCTGTGCAAACCCGTTGGATATGAAATTTAATTACAGACTTATGAGCAAAGTACAGCATGGCAGAGGTCAAGAAATCACACATAGGAATGTTCATCTATAGGTCTGTGCAAAGATTTCCAAGGGGAATGCTATAGTAAGAGAGAAATCTCGAGTTAAATGCATCGGGACACCAGGCAGGTCCCAAATTTTGCTGTTTAGGCTACGCATAGAATAAAACTAAAGAATGTAATAGAAAGTCAATTATTTAGATGGATGAAGATTAATTCAGGGCATATTTTAAGCCTTAGATGAATAAAATCGCTCTAGGAATAAGGAAGATAATTAAAATCTTAGTTTTTCATATTTACACATCGAGACAAATTATGCATACATTTTGGGGAACTCAGGCACATTTCGGCAACTGTCGTCTCTGTCGCTGGATGTGACCTATAAAAGACCATGCATCATGCAAATCGGGGCCATAGTTTTTTTGAAAATCACAGCGAGCGGTAAAAATGTTAATGAAGAGTGCCTTAGCCTTCTATCTGAGAGCAGACCATTATAACCATTAACAGCTCGTCTGTATGTGCCTGAGGTTAAGGAAGAATATATATATATATATACACCAATAAGAACTGTAACTTAACTGAAATAATTTAAGTAAGTCTGCTGGTAAATATTTACAATTTATTTTTACAGGTTTTCTTTTCTGTTTGAAAATAATTAGTAGTAATAAAAATCGTATAATTAAATAGATTTACGAAACACACATCTTTTCTATATTTTTTGTTCACTTAGATTTTGTATGGCGTGTGGGTGAATCTAGTTAAAACAAGAAACAATTCGCTGTTAGTAGACGCAGTTCAGGTCAGTTCAGGTACAACAGTTGCGATCCATATTGTCCGATATTTCTGTTTTCTTTTTTTAATAAATGGACGAAGGTCTGTGTATTGTTTACCGGTAAACATTATTCGCACAAGTATTGGCTATATTGTTGTGGTTTTGTACTTTTATTAAATAAAATTTCCCGCAATAGGTTCTATGTGATGATATATAGGATAGATATATGCTTAAGTTATAGATTGTTACAGAAAACCTGACTAAACCGGTCGAAGAAACCGATGAAGACAATGACAGTGACACTAATGATGATGAGATTGTCCACGATAACAAGCACATCAAAAACAAATAAAAAAATATTAATTCTGGAGTTATCACGTGACATACAGCAAGTAATTAATGAAGTTAGGGTTTTCAGTAATTTGGTATAAATCACTGCATATAACGCCTATGTGAGTATCACGATTTTTACAGCAAGTAATTAATGAAGTTAGGGGTTCAAGTAATTAGGTATAAATCACTGTATATAATGCTCTTGTGAGTTATCACAATTCTTCCAGCAAGTAATTAATGAAGCTAGGGGTTCAAGTAATTTTGTATAATTCACTACGTATAATGCTCTAGCTAGTTATCACGATTCTTACAGCAAGTCATTCAGTTAGGGGTTCAAGTAATTTGGTATAAATCACTGTATATAATGTCCTAGTGAGTTATCACTATTCTTACAGCAAGTAATTAATGAAGTTAAGGGTTCAAGTAATTTGGTATAAATCACTGTATATATGCCCTAGTGAGTTATCACGATTCTTACAGCAAGTAATTAATCAAGTTAGGGGTTCAAGTAAGTTGGTATAATGTGACGAAACAAACGGGGACTACCTCTATCGACAGTATCGGTACATTTGTGGTACAGATTCCTATTAGGTGCTGTCAGTTAACGCACTTTTCTTTCCTTCTTTCTTTATTTTTCTGATAAGTAGCAGATATGTAATTTTATCAAATCACCCTGTAGGTGATAAATATCACATCTTTGACACTCCTTGCAGATATGTCACCGGTTTACTACCTGGTCATCTGATAAGATCTCTATGGTGTTGTTTGCTCCACTGTAGTGTATGGAATGTCAACTTGACCTACGCAGTGGTGTGTAGACATGGATTGAGTGTACAATGTGCGAATGATGATAAGGGTTCGTGTTGTTGACAAATGTTCTTTTCTCACACTCATGTATGACTGGAAGTCATCGACACCAACGACTGTGTACCTTTTCTAAAGTTTAATTGGACGTACACACTCGACAGCACAGATAGTGACAAATCACAGGTTGGCATAATACATCATAGTACAGTGGATAAATGGTCTTGCAATGTTATGTTACATGGGCACTCATGTAGATTAATATTATAATGGACTGTCAGTAGCCAAGCCCTCAGCATCGCCCATACATATAAATCATCTGACTTCACTGACTGAGCACGTCAGCTTATAAACAATATTTCAGATGGCTTCTAAACCTAATCTCGTTTAGCGACGATTCTCCCACATAATGTTCAGCACATATTTTTTTTCATATAATAATATTGAACCGCTAATAACGGGTTCTCATGTGTAGCAGTGATCTCTGGACTAAACAAGCGATAATACGGGCATCCCCTTTCTCTTCTTGAAAGTCGCTACATGTTTTGGTTCCAAGATGGCTTCACTCGTGAACTGTCACTCACGTTTGGATGCAGATAATGAATCTGTCCTAAAGTTAGTCATTCATAAAACATTGCATTGCTCTGTAGATTTGATCATGAACAATTGACTGCATTCTACAGAATATAGTGCTGCTAGGAATCGAAGTCGTTTTCATCGAGTCAAATATATTCTCTTAGACATTCAAATCGTAACTATCGAAAATGGTGGCTTCGATCGAGAGTTCATAAGAGTGTCTTTGATTACCTTGGTAGAGGAAATATGAAACTGCCATTCCTTGGCAATATGAATAAACACTGGGGTAAAGCATACACGATAGGTTTAGACGACTATCACTTTCCCCACAAATACTGAGATCACTTTTTCCCGGCGACAGGCCGACATAGGAAAACACACAGTCCCTATCAGGACGAAGCCAAATCACACCACACTCTAGCGACACATCCGCCGAATAGCCTTTGACCTCTCTAGAGACAACAGAACATATAGTTCGACTTAGATATGTAAAGATATACAGATATAAGACAGACTCGTCCTACTCAGACAAACAATACACATAAATTCAGGCCATAGATATTCTGAAGCAAGAACAATCTATTATTACCCAAACAACGAATAAATCGCAGTAAAATGGATTTATCCGCGGAGTTTGATCGAAGAGATGGCACAACTTTCAAGGGAAGTAACTCAATAATGACTTTCCCTTAAGCACAAAAAATTACCTATGTATAATATTGTAAGATATCAAAGACTGCACGTAACACATCCCAGCCTACCAGCAGGTGAGATAAGATAGTCACCGGCGTGTTCAGATTGAACCGCTGATAAGACGACATTACCGTCTGTGTGACACCTGTGGGCAGACAAGAGTGCTGTAACTGCTTCCGGTAACTTGTTTAAAAGTAACCAGGAATTTAGTGCATTTTAGACAATGAGTCCACAAATGTGTTGGAGAGAGCGTTTGCAAGACATCAGATGTCCATATATGGTAATACGTGACCTTTGCAGGCACGCACCCTATTTCACGTGGTCATATTTTGAAATGTCACACCCTACCTGCATTATTTGAAACGATTGGATCTTTCGGGTTAGATTCATAACATCACTGGAGGGAATCTAGGCTAACGATTTCACATTTTTTATTTCTCTGTGATTTGCAACACGTGTTGTAAGAGAAAGATTCGTCTCTTATTCATCTGTGCGACAAGTCTGTCTATGATTTACATTTATATATTACCATGTGAATTTTATTAGGTGAAACTCGCTGTTAGATGTCAAAGTCATTTGAGGCTGGCAACGTCAGCGAATAGAATGATGATTCATGAACCACCACTGCACGGGCTGGTGATTACTTTATTGATAGTTTCGTAAAGAGAACTAAAAGCATAAAGTAGTTCTAGGTTCCCTATGGAGCAGGTAGGGAAAGATGAAAAGAAATGATGTACATTCTAAGCATAAGACTTACATTTTCAAAGCAGTGTAAATGTCCCTATAAACATATTAACTTTAAAATTAATGTGAGTTTTCACGCTTTAAACAAACGTAAATGTCCAAGTGAAAATATTCATTGTAATTAATAGAAGTTTCAAACTTTTCCATAAGTGTAAATGTAAAGGAAACATAAATGAATTTATATTGTGAAAACTTTTCAAACAGTGAAGATGTAAATGTAAAACATATTATATCTGTACGTTTAACCTTTCCATTTAAATGAAATTTAAGGCTAAAGCTATTAAGTTTAAATGTAAAGGAAGTTTTATCCCGAGGGATTAAATTTAATTCTCATCGAGGGTAAACTCTGAGTAAGTCGGAGGGTGAAATAGAAGAGGGTGGACACATAACTGTTGGAGAACGCCATACTGAGAATGTTCTTTTCTATTCTTCTATTACAGTTATTGGTGGTACCAGCAGAACGTACTATCTCTGGAACAAGACGGGATCAGTGGCCTACGCTTTAAGACGAAGAACACACTGTGTAGACTTTCCTTGAAGATTCTTGGAGACGAGCTACACCCGACAACCTTGACCAGAGACGAGTGATCAGTGTGAAAAGACAGAATCATCATCGGCAGCTAAGTTCAAATATATTCTGCCATCTGAACTTTTTTAGCTTTTTTTTGCAATCCCAAAATACGAGGATGATAGCTTTTCTTTATCCATAACTATTCAAATTATTTTCAAACTGTTAAAACTAAAGTGATTATTAAATTTTGTTATTTGTAATGTTACAAATTTAACTTCGATTTGATCATTTTAATGTTACTGCATGTTTGTCTCAGTCAATTACTTCACACATTCTAAACAGAGCTATACTTAAATAATAGAATTCCACTGAGTAAATCAGCAGTTGGGGCTTAACGAGCTGATAAATAAGTGCTTAATTCTTCACAAAAGTGGACGGCAGGTTACAGAATTAACATGCTTAGCGACAGCCAGCATTGTTTTCGCTTACCTGAATTTCTTGTGAAGACTCCCATGTGATAGAAGCTTTACTACTCTTCTATCTACACTTCTGCCAAGAGTAATCTTGTGTAAAAATAGACTCCATTGAAGCCTATATTGGATAATCTTGAGTTTTGGCCATTTTTGGACCCCTACTGCAAAGCAGGGGAGGCAAAACCGTCACATAAATCATTGTATATAATGCCCTAGTGAGTTATCACGATTCTTACAGCAAGTATTTAATGAAGCACGAGAAGTAACGTTTGGGAAAAGTCAGAATAAAAACATCATCATTCAAGAATATGACCAGAGTCATCATACAAGAATATGACCAGAGTAATCATACAAGAATATGACCAGAGTAATCATACAAGAATATGACCAGAATAATCATACAAGAATATGACCAAAGAGAATCCGAGAAAGATCCAAGTTTAGTTTTAGATGTAAAAACAAGATGGAACTCATTGATAATTGTGATGGAAAGGTTTGTGTCACATAAAAACAATTACACTGGGAAAGAGTTAGTTCATCTACACTTAATCACAACAGTGTCATGATTTTAATATTTCAGTACTGGAAAGCATTTTTAAAGTTCTTACACCGCTAAATGTGAGTAGAAGTTAGTTCCAGTGACCGGACATTACTTACAGCCGAAGTGGTTATTTTTTTATGAAAAACGTAAAGCTCTGAATAGCCATTTAGCCGAAGAAATATATGAAGCTCTGTTAACAAGAATCCGAGAATGACAAGGGAAGAAAATAATAAGCCTACTCATATATCTTCAAAATCGTAGACAGCATAAAAAGAAACAAATTTCTACCTTCTGTTCAAAAACAACTTCTTGTTCTTTCACAGACGAATTAAATAAAAAAAAATCGTTGGTGACATTTGGTCATTAATAACGATGACAAACGAAGATGAAGAACGAGAAGAAGAAAACGACAATGAAGATTGAAATGGCCGTGGAAGATGAGCTAAGCTGGAACAAAAAATACAATGAATCAAAGTAATCAGACAACAATTTCGAACTCCTGTTTGAAGCAATATTACCCATGAAACCTACTTCGACGGAAAATGACAGGATTTTTTTCATTATGACCTGCGTGACAAAAATTCATAGCAGACTTTCACATAAATCTATCAATTCCTTAGTCTTCCTGAAAAGTTATGTTATTCACAAATAAAAAAAATTATAATAATAATAGTTATTATTATTATTAATGGTATTATTATATATATTATCAAAAACACAAAGGTACCCAAAAGTTAATAGTAAACACATGTTATAAATTTTAAAAGAGTCCATCATTTTGTTATTCTAGAATATTTTGGAAACATATTTATAATTGAGTTACCTGTGAAATGTTCTGAACAAAACTAAAGTGGACAAGTCATTGGAGCTACCTGTGAAATGTTCTGAACAAAACAGAGTGGACAGGTCGTTGGAGTTACCTAGGACATGTTCTGAACAAAACAAAGTGGACATGTCGTTGGAGTTACCTGTGAAATGTTCTGAACAAAACAAAGTGGACAGGTCGTTGGAGTTACCTGTGAAATGTTCTGAAGAAAACAAAGTGGACAGGTCGTTGGAGTTACCTGTGAAATGTTCTGAACAAAACAAAGTGAACAGGTCGTTGAAGTTACCTGTGAAATGTTCTGAACAAAACAAAGTGGACAGGTCGTTGAAGTTACCTGTGAAATGTTCTGAACAAAACAAAGTGGACAAGTAAATGAAGTTACCTGTGAAATGCTCTGTACAAAACAAAGTGGACAGGTCGTTGGCGTTACCTGTGAAATGTTCTGAACAAAACAAAGTTGACAGGTCGTTGAAGTTACCTGTGAAATGTTCTAAACAAAACAAAGTGGACAGATCGTTGAAGTTACCTGTGAAATGTTCTGAACAAAACAAAGTGGACAGGTCGTTGGAGTTACCTGTGAAATGTTCTAAACAAAACAAAGTGGACAGATCGTTGAAGTTACCTGTGAAATGTTCTGAACAAAACAAAGTGGACAGGTCGTTGGAGTTACCTGTGAAATGTTCTGAACAAAACAAAGTGGACAGGTCGTTGAAGTTACCTGTGAAATGTTCTGAACAAAACAAAGTGGACAGGTCGTTGGAGTTACCTGTGAAATGTTTGAACAAAACAAAGTGGACAGGTCGTTGGAGTTACCTGTGAAATGTTCTGAACAAAACAAAGTGGACAGGTCGTTAGAGGTACCTGTGAAATGTTCTGAACCAAACAAAGTGGACAGGTCATTAACGTTACCTGTGAAATGTTCTGAACAAAGCAAAGTGGACAGGTCCTTGAAGTTACCTGTTAAATGTTCTGAACAAAACAAAGTGGACAGGTCGTTGGAGTTACCTGTGAAATGTTTTGAACAAAACAAACATCAGCGGGGACTATTCTCGCAGTTCTCGCGTACAGTAAATAGGGGTCAAGGATCCCGTTACACGCCCATTGAGGCATATTGGAAATATGGTGTTCTGAACAAAACAAAGTGGACAGGTCGTTGAAGTTACCTGTGAAATGTTCTGAACAAAACAAAGTGGACAAGTAAATGAAGTTACCTGTGAAATGTTTTGAACAAAACAAACATCAGCGGGGACTATTCTCGCAGTTCTCGCATACAGTAAATAGGGGTCAAGGATCCCGTTACACGCCCATTAAGGCATATTGGAAATATGGTGTTAGGCCCACATTTTCTTGACCATCGGCACACTAGGGGGTGATGTGGTCAGCATCACGTCCTCCTGTACAGTGATATAGTAAAAACTACAACTGTGTAATTAAAAGCTGCATCACAATTCCAAGTTTGAAAACACGTTTATCAACGAGAGGGTGGGGTAGGGCATACTAGAATGACTGAAATGGAATGACAAGATAATTTATGTTAACTTGAGGGCAAGTACCGAGTATGCATCAGTGGAAGAACAGATGGGGAAAATACCATGGGGTCAAATAAGACACACATTGAGAAAAGTAGCTGTTAGCATTACAAGGGACTCTCTGTTCTGGAATTCCTACGGTACGAGAGAAAAAAAGGAAGACGTAAAAAGTAAAGAAGGAGAGCAGTATAGACATAAACGAAGGAAGTAAAGAAGGTCTGAGAAGATCTTAACTCATTAAGTCGAAAGAACCGTTATTTTGGTCGTACCGATCGACCATTTTGACCCCATGTAACAACAAGGGCAAGGCACTCTAGAATTGTCACGATAACTAATGATAACTTATGAATCACACACCAGTAATTCTGCTATAACTTCATGATTAATGCTCCGAACAAGATATTTCTTTTCAGGGTCTGAACAGCAACTGGGACCCAAAGACGCAGCAATAGAGAACGCAGTCAGCGACTCATAGCTTGACTGCCTGCGTCAGGACCAGCGAATCAGAGCTGGTCAAGACCGCACTCCACCTCCACGTGGTGGTCCTGGAAACAGTCTGCAGCAGTGCAGTCTGGCTGAGCGAGTGTGGATCGCAATGGGAAGGCAAACCCGGTCCTAAAAAATGCCGTGCAGAAGTCGGATGTGTCGACCAAAAGATGCAGATATCACAGCTTAGGCGTAAACAGACACAACGCAACCACCGTCCTTTTCAGGACGAACGAGGAAGAAGAAGAAGAACAGCAAGTACAAATACATGTAATTGTGGCAGTTGAAAATCATTATCTTTAGTAATTGACGAGGAAATCAGGAGTGTGTCTGACAATTAAGACAACAGTCTCGAGATCCTCAAAAATAGATAACAGCGGAAATGTGAACTCAAGCGCGGACCTCCGAGAAGGAAAGCGCTAGATTTAGGTTGGGTATATAAGCCCGCTCAGACTTAATTCTGGACGCTCAAAATTTCACTCATAACTGAAAAGACTTTGGCTGACTGACACACACTTGTCGAAGCCACAAAACCACAAAGCATAGCTGAGAAAGGAAAAGTTGACCTGCTTGTGAGCAGATTTGCATAAATGATAAGTTCAGATCCATATTACTGTATCTGATTGGTATGTTAAACTTACATTAAGTATTTTGGTGTTTGTGACAGACGAACTCAGCTCACCCTGAAGTGTTGGATGCCATGGTACGACCCTTCGTAACGACCCGTTCTGATAACATCAGTGCCCCCGAGTATTGTGGTAACTTTTCGTCAAACGGGATTTTTTTCCACCTGGACTAATTAGTTATGCACAACAGAAACGTGGACTAATTAGCATGCAACCTTTCCACGCAGATTGTCAACACGTTTGCTGATTAATATGTGGACAGTTATCTACCGTTCATTCTGGTCATCGCATTGATTTAAGGAGAGGTTAAATCACGCCCACGGATATCTCTTGAGCAATCATATGCAGTTATTTTCATTATCTTGGTCAGAACGCCGGCCCAGTCGGGGCGTTGCCAGAATCAAACGAAAGTAGCGGCACACGATCAAACAGGCACTGAGGGATCTCAGGAAAGACTAGCGGCATGCTATCAAAGGCAGTAGTGGTCCCTGAAACGAACGACGCAAGTTTCTTGCCGGCATTTCGCATCTCTGTGTAAACCAGAACACCGCTCGAAAGACGGAGCGAACGGGAAAGCCAAAGCGGACGCAGCGAACGGAGATACGGAAAACCAGGGGCGGCATCTCTCTTTAGTCTGGCGGTCAGAACCCCGAAAGTCTCCTGAGATCTAAAAAGGTGTCACATTCTAACATGTCCCCCAATCTTGCATTCCATATATACAGACCATGAAGAAAGCCATTTTATCATTCGGTTGCCAGAGATTTAAGATTCACTAGCTATAGTAGAATTTTGCTAGATTTCAATCTGAATTGGTGGCTACATTGGAGTGATTTCTTTTTCTGTGCACGGTATAATATATTTGTTAAAGTGATCAGTGGTCTAGTGCTTTCATTTTATTTCACTGGATTTTATTTTTTTTTTAAATCTATTAAATTAAACTCATCTCAAAAGTTCCAGTGGTAAATTTAATGATATATCTATTATATTATTTCCAAAAATAATAGATGCTTAAATGCTAAAGTAACTTTTAAAGTCGCGAAGGAATTTATAATTAATAAATTTAGTTAAGTCCTATATATATAGATGTGTGTGTTAACCATTAGGCTCGCGAAGTGTTTTCTTAAACACATAATTAAATACGCGAGTGTATATAAATAGTCTTAATGGTAAATTTATCTCACGTTAGAATATTATTTGATTTTTGCGGTATGATTATGTTGTTATGGTTTTTCTATCTTTTTCTATAGAATGATCACATAACCTTTGCGATCCCAGCAATAAAGAAATCATACAGAGTCTTCCAGACTCGGTTCTTAAACTTCCAGGTCTATTGATGAAACATTGTAAATATAATCTTGTGGCGGTCCGATGCGGCCTAGCTATCATAATTACATGAAAGAAAGCCCACCCGAGAACATTTAAATAAACCATCAAATTAAATTGGCAATCTGTAGGATAAACTGGAAGAAGAACAGTTGCCAGTAGCGATATTTTATTTACTGCTCTACTGTGAGAGAGTACATATTTACCTGAACTGTGACTGGGCCTAGTTTTTCCTCACTGGATTTAAAACTTACCGGTCAGCTGCTATCATCACGCACTGAAGGAATTTACCACCAGCAGCGAAATTAAAGAGACCACGCCATTCTCACCCCTGTATCTAACTGTGACAGTGCCATCTCATAGACTCCTTTTTATATAATAAAACCCAAGAACTCTTAGGCTTCACGTCCGGCGATACGTGGGAATATTTGCTATCAGCCAACCTCGCTAAATCTGGGGCTGGACATCGAGGTACCAGACATTTTCATATGTCAAGAGTGTAATTGCTGTTTATATAATTATATGGAGTGCCTGGTGCTTCAATCGGTAAGTGTGTGTGTGAGCATATGAGAGTGGGCCCTCACGAGCGTGCACGAATGACAGGAGATTAAATTTTTGCAAACCATTTGTTAACTTGCCTACCGGGTAATACATTTTCTGTATACCCTGCATTGTTCCTTTACGTGGGATATTTTGTTAACTATTTTTACCCCCCTTTCATTTGCTTAGTAAAGGGAAAAACAATGGGGAATAACAGGATTTTTTTCTAACACCCATACCTAATATTGTAACCCCTCTTTCAGAGTAATTAAGTTCACTGTTGGGTTACCTTACCTATGTTCCTGATAACTATCTATCTTTGGACTGGGTTTATCTTTGTCTAATACAAGCGGGAAGGGCTTAGTCGATACCAATATTCTTCACCTCCCACCTTGTTATTTGTATTTTCTGTACTTATGATATTTTTTCCTGTAACACATGATACTTGTTGTGATTGATTTTAATGTTAATAAACAGCATCAACTTATTTAGTACTGTGTTGGAATACCAAAGCCCAAATTTCCATTATCTGTTTAATATAGTTGTATTCACGTGCGTCTGTGTGTTTGAAGCACCAAATCGGTGTGAGCGCAGGTGTGTATCTGGAAACTGGCAAATAATTGTTTGACCAGGAGAGTTTGAGGAGAAGATTGAGAGGAACGATTGTCGTAAATAAGTCTGTCCTTACTCTCCCCAGCACTCTGTGAAGCAACTATTTACTTTCTAACCCTTATTATCACTGAGCCTCACCATCATTCTCCACTCTAAACAGGACCACTATTTCTAAGATTCTTTCTCTCAAAATAAATTTACGACATAATTGGCTGGCTCGCCGGGATAAAGATATTTTTGAGTCTGATTTAAGTCTGGGTCTAACTAGGTAGAGTGTGAATGATCCGTCTTTGTGAAGTAGGGACATAAATAAAATTAATTACACCCCTAGACAACGTCTTTTAGTATGTGGGTCGTCCACACAGCATATTTACAGGTTGTTTTCTTTCCACAGAGCAGGAAATTACGGATAAACAAAAATATTTGTTATTTAAATTATTCTCTGGCAGACAAAAATTAATTTTTTTCTGTATAAGATTTGCTGGGATTGCGTGATTGTTTTTACAGTCACTAAAGGTTTTTGAAGTTACTAGAGTTGAGCTTAGCTAAAGACGCCTTGTTCTGACTTTTTAAGTCTAGTTAACAACGTCTCTTCTCATAAACTGACTTCACGGGCGGAGTTTTGTTGACGGAGAATTAAAATGTTAGGGGAAAAAAAATTTTTTTCCTTTAAATTGTTTTAAAATAAATTTTTCTCTACTGTTAGTAAAAGTAGATTCTTTTCTAGTGTAACTTACCATTTTAACGTGGCATAGTCGCTTGCGTTAAGAGTCTTAAGTGACAATAATAGCAGCGATAAGTTAGCACATTTCAAGGTAGGAGGTAACACAAGTAAATTTACACTTTGTGTTTTTTTCTCGTAGCGGCTTTAAGTTTTTTTCCCTCCTTGGTTTTTCTTACTATTCCCTAGTCTTAGAAGCATCCAGTTCTTTGGCATGGCAGAGAGAATTAGGATAAGATCGATTTTGAGACAGGAGACGAAGGACTCAGGGTTAGAAGGAGAAGCCACGAACCTGTTTGTCAACAAAGAACTTGAAAGGTATGACGTGGAGAAACAGAGAGAAGAAAAAGAGAAGAAGGAAGCGGAAGAGAAGGCATAAGCTAGAAAGAAAGAAGCGGAAGAGCGTCAATTGGAGCAGAAGAAAATTGAGGCAGAGATGGAAGCTCGCAGGGAAAGAGAGAGAGGGAGAGACAGCACGAACTGGCGCTTAAGGCTCTAGAGAGTCGGGGCGCTTCTACTTCGAATAACGGAGAGCCGTCTTCGCCCCAGTCTCAGTCAATGGATCTCTCCAGCACTCAATCTGCCCAATTAACTGCGATGTCTTTTGCTTTAGAGTTTTTTCCTAGCCCCAATGAGAAAATAGACACCTTCCTAGAGAAATTCGAGAGGCTCGCAAATCTGTATGGGTTAGAGAGTTTCCGTTGGGCACTTAAACTCTCAACGTCATTAAAAGGTACTGCTTATGACGTATATACAAAGCTGGGAACCAACCAACATGATTACGACATGCAGAAGAAGGCCTTGCTGGAACGGTTTGAGATGACCGCCCGAAAATTTCTGCAAATGTTCAGAAACAGCCGAAAAGAGAGCACGGAAACATTCCCCCAGTTCTCTTCACGTCTCACGGGCTATTTGACAAAGTGCATTGAATTAGCTGACCTACCTCTTACATATGAGATTATGCTACAAAACCCGATTTCCCCCAAACAACAATTCTGATCAACCCACCAAGCCTTCGTGGCAGCGCGGCCACCAAGGTCAAGGAAAAGGGCAGACCCCTACACCAGGGACGTCTGATCAGGGCAAGCACGCCGGGCCAAACCGCATCGGATGCCTGCATACAGCCTCGCCAGGTAGAGTCAATGTCAGTGATTCTCAACCTGAGGGGGACCGACCCTCAACGCGAGGAACTGTAATTTTGAATGGTACCTCAACTACTTGTCTCTTTGACACTGGATTAAGTTTTAGTTGTATTGTCGCCAGACACCTAGTCAAACCAGGTCAGGAGACAGAGGAAACCGTCAAACTTAGTAAAGTTTTTAGGAGTGATGCACCCAGGACGCTTCCTATCGCATTGATTTTGTCAGAGGTGTTATTAAAGCGGCCATAATGGATGATCCTATCTACCCAGTTATCCTGGGATGTAGATATGTGTTTATTGGGAGACCTAAGGAGCCGATTGTGGCAGCGGTAACCACAAGACGGCAAACTAAGAAGGAGAGGGAGCCTGCGCCAAATTTGTTGCCTAACGAACTTGAAGAGGCGCAACAAAAGGACCCTACTCTGGAGCTCTGCTTTAGAAAACTGCCCATGGCTAAGGACCCCAGACACCATGGACACATCTTTTCTAAGGATGGCGTATTGTATCGTAGAACGGGCGACCCTGATACAGGGAATAACCAGCTCCTAGTACCGACGCAGTACAGGAGCCAGATCTTAGAAATGGGGCACTCTCTTCCCTTTAGCGGACATATGGGACAAAACGCCACTATTCAGCGAATAAAAACCCACTATTGGTGGCCAGGAATGAACTCTGAAATTATCAGGTACGTGAAATCCTGCGCCCAGTGCCAACGTGTGGCACCAAAGCACTTGACACCCCCAGTACCTATGGGGCAAATGCCAATAGTAGGTACTCCATTTGAACGGGTTGCTGTCGACATCATTGGACCCCTGTAAAGGACCAAAAGAAGGAACAGGTTCATCCTGACCTTAGTCGACACTTGCACAATGTGGGCCGAAGCTGTACCACTAACATGCACAGATTCCAAGCATGTCGCAGAAGCCATCGTGCAAATTTTTACACGGTTGGGATTCCCTCAACAAGTTTTGACGGATAATGGATCCCAATTCCGTAGCCTGTTAATGGAGAAGATCTTTAAGATCTTGAGGGCCAAACATATCCACACAAGTCCCTACCATCCGGCCGGAAATTGGCTCGTGGAACGTTTTAACGGCAGCCTCACCATGATGTTACGTAAGCTGGGTCAGGAGAAACTAGAAGACTGGGACCTATATATATCTGCTGCCTTATTCGCCTACAGAGAAGTTCCCGAAGCGTCTACGGGATTCGCGCCAGCTACACTTTTATTTGGCAGACCTATTAAGGGGCCACTAGAAGCCTTACTTCGGTCCCTGACAGACCAAAAGGCTGACGAGACAGTCGTCTCTGCAAGCAAGTATGTATCTGAGCTCAAGGAAAGGCTAAAGCTAGGATGGGATCTAGCTACGACCAACCTTAAGAAAGCCCGCGCTAAACATGGTAAAAGATACAACAAAGCTGCAAAAGAGAGAGAACTCCAACCAGGGGAGAAAGTTTTGTTGCTACTTCCAACCGGAAGCAATAAACTTCGCATCGGATGGCAAGGACCCTTTACCGTCCTTTAAAAGATATCACGCACCAATTACAAGATCTCCATTAAAGGAAAAGAGAAGGTCTTTCACGTAAATCTCCTTAAGAAATATTTGGAAAGACCGGTGCCATCCTCCGAGCATCTCCTGGCTGTCGCCATAGCAACGGAAGACGAGGAAGATGATGATGGTAGCATGGAGTACCCATCGCAACCCACAGAATCCTTTAAAGATGTCAAGGTCGGCGACAATCTCTCACCAGAACAAGAAACAGAAACCAGGGCGCTACTAAAACAGTACAGTGCAGTCTTAACGGATGTACCTGGTCAAACAAATCTCATCGAATTTGATATGAAATTAACAAACGAGACCCCTGTTCGAACCAGAGTTTACCCCATCCCGTACGCTAAAGCTGATGCACTTCGCTGAGAAATAGACAAGCTGCGTCAGGCAGAAATTATCAGTGAATCTACATCTCCTTACAGTTCCAGTGTAGTGCTGTTGCAGAAGCCCAATAAGGATGTTCAGCTGTGTATAGATTACCGGCTGCTAAACGCTGTAACGGAATTCCAGCCCGAACCCCTTCAAACTGTTTCTGAATGTTCACCAAGCTCAGCAAAGCAACGATTTTCTCCAAGATTGACCTCAGTAAAGGTTATTATCAAATACCAGTCAAGGAGGAAATTAAACCTTTGTTAGCTTTCAGCACTAGTGAAGGACATTACACATTTAATGTGATGCCGTTCGGATTGCATAACGCACCAGGAGTGTTCACCAGGATGATGAGGAAGCTTCTACAACCTTTGCAAAGTCCCTATATCCATAATTTCATGGATGACAAATTAATTTCATCGGAAACCTACGACGAACATATTGCTACGGTTGCTATGCTCCTCCGGAGACTAAAGGAAACTGGTCTTACAGCCAGACTTAGCAAATGTCTCATCGGGTTTGAAAAGCTAGACTTTCTGGGGCATACTATTTCTCACGGCTGTAGTCGCCCGTTAAGAAAAACGTGGAGAAAATAATTGCAGCTAAAAGACCCTGAACCAAGAAAGACACTCGTTCGTTCCTATCACTATGTGCATACTATCAGAAATACATCCAGAACTTCAATGGACTGACGGCACCTCTGACTGACCTCACAAAGAAAGGTTGTCCTGATAAGGTCATTTGGGATCAAAAGTGCGAACACGCGTACAGCACTTTGAAAGGACAGTTGTCTGCATACCTCATTTTGAGGTTGCCTGACCTCAAGAAACCTTTTGTACTGCTCGTCGACGCGTCAGGTCAGGGCATCGGGTCAACACTGCTTCAAGCCGATGACAGTGACCCGAACATGCTATTTCTAGTTGCCTATGGCAGTCGGAAATTAAATAAAGCTGAACGGAACTACAGCGTAGTCGAAAGAGAATGTCTCGCTCTGATTGACGGTATCAGACGCCATCGTGAGTTTCTCTATGGTACATCTTTCACGGTGCAAACAGACCACGCTCCGTTAGCCTTTCTTGGTGCCAATAAAGAATTTAACGCAAGGATCATGCGTTGGGCCCTTCTTTTAAGCGTTTATTCTTTCAAAGTGGAATATATTCCGGGAAGACAGAATGTCGGGGCTGATTTCCTGAGTAGAAACTGGATTACGGAGGAAGAGGAGGAAGTTCAAAACACAATCGAGCAATAGTAGAAATTTATAAAAGAAACATTCCCTCGTTCTTGTGTTCGAATCCCCGCTACTTAAGTGGCTTTTTTCCAAGCAGCACAAAATTTTTTTGCGCATCCAACTTGTTGATAAATAGATAAACTGGCTCATTTCATAATTTTTGTATCACAGTTTTTCATATTTCTTACTTTTGGTATCACAGTTGTCGTATTTCCATTTCTTAATTTTGGTATCACAATTTTCGTATTTCCATTTCTTAAGTTTGGTCTCACAATTTACATATTTCCATTTCTTAATTTTGGTATCACAGTTTTCATATTTCATAATTTTTGCATCACAACACTCACACTTTTCATTTTTCATAATTTTTTTCACAGTTTTTTTTCATAGCACAATTTTTCGTATTTTTGTATCACAGTTTTCATATTTCTTACTTTTGGTAGCACAATTTTCGTATTTCCATAACTTTTGTCTTAATTTCTTACTTTTGGTCATATTTCACAATTTTGGTGCCATGAGATTTCAACCGGTTTTGGTAGGAAACTTTAGATATGACTCACCAAAGTATTTTCTAACAAAGTCTGACCTAGGTTTTGGTCAGCCCGCTCTCCACGGTTAAGTTTTCATATTGTCATTAATTTCTGCAGGTTCACGATAGACACGCTCCCATACACACTTTCATTTCATAGGAACTTTTGTATCAACAGTTTTGTTTTTCCAATTATTTCTTACTTTTGGTATCACAGTTTTCATATTTCCATGATTTTCTTAATTTTTGGTGTGCCGTGAGATGATTAACTAAATAGAAATGTGACATACCGGTTTTGGTACGTAAAAACTCTACGCTATTAGATTGATATGACCTCATTTGAACTGTTTCGTAGGTGTGTGTAATCCATATTAAAGTCTCGAACCTAGAATCACGTTAACCAAACCATTATGAATTATGTATTTTATATCAAGTTGCTGAGTTAATAAGATGAACAGTTGTTTACATCTTGATGCCAAGTTCAGGCATTACGACAAACCAAAGGTGAGGTTCACCCCATTCGCGTACGAATATTAGCACGATCAGAATTCAAGCAACACAACCAGTAACCACACACGAAAGTCCTTCAACACATATACACCCAGTTGGTGGGAACAATGGAAACCACCTTCAACGAGGTATGAGCGCTAGTGTCTGTCGTTATCACACCACATCTTCAGTAAAGTATGACCATGAGTGTCTGGGTGTGTGTGTGTATGAGCGTTCGCGTGCGTGGTTGTGCGTCTGTGAGTGTGTGTGCGTGCGTGTGTGTGTGTGTGGTTTGTGTTGCGGTGTGTTGTATTGTATTGTGTTATGTGTTGTTTATTTATACAACAGTTATACGCACATATTACAATATATATTTTACAAACAGTTATAACATCTAGAGGTGAAGTGTTAGAGGCGTTTTCAGAAGGTTGTTTTTTTCAAAACGACTGGAGGTCTTTACTGGTCGAGTTCTGTTGGATGAATGAGACAGGTCTAAAACAGTTAAAGTAAAACTCACACTTTCTAAAGATGCCTTCAACGTGCTGGGAAACGACCCCACCGGTGGTTATAAATCTATTATAACTTATGCGGCCCTGGTTGTCCGGAAAGCCAAATTAAACCACGCCGTCTCTCTAGCCCACGAGAAAGCCTTGTTGCGAGGTAATGCCAAGTACCCCTTGAAACGAATTGTGCTAAAAACTTTCTCTATTCCTAGAGGCATGCTATCGCACATGCAGGATAATCTGTTTCTCAGTCAAACACCTACACGGATCGTGATTGGCCTAGTCACTTCGACCGCTTTTAACGGGTCGTATACGTCTAATCCATTCAATTTCGCTACCTTTGGTCTGATATATTTAAATGTCAGCGCGGACGGGAGAACAGTCAGTGGCAAGCCTTTGTCCATGGATTATGAACACAACAAGTACGTGAGAGCCTTCTTCGGGACGAATCTAGCTATGCGACTGGTTGGCAAAGACGCCGGCAACGACCTCGAATATAGACATTTTAAGAATGGATACGCCTTATACGCCTTTGATCTCACCTTCAGTCTACTGGACGGTGACCAGTTTGAGATGGCCAAGTCGGGCCCTGTCTCAGTAGAACTTAAATTCTCCGAGGTCACACCCGAGCCCTTACAAGTCCTCGTCTACGCCAAGCAAGACTCGATCTTGGAGATCTCGAAATCGCGCCAAGTTTTGACAGACTACACCACTTAAACGATGAATACAAACGAGATACGGACCATACTCCTGTCGGATATATTTGTTAAATGAACTGGACTCGTTAAAGTTTTAGCCCGTGACCAATTACCTCTACGTATCGATCCTACCCAGACGGCTGCTTTCGTCATCAACACTGACCCTAGCTATCGCCCCGGTGACCACTGGGTCGTTCTATATTATAATGGACTTGGCACTTTTGAATATTTTGATTCTTTCGGACTACCACCTACACACCCGGACCTGGTTAATTTTATAGCCAGAAACTCTACCCGACCTTTTACCTACAACGCTAGACATTTACAAGATGTAGTTAACAACGTTTGTTGGCTCTACGCCATTTATTTCATCTTAATCAAAGCTCGCGGTGGTACTATGCAGCGCGTCCTACTGCCCTTTTCGGCTAGACAACACGCCAACGATCGATTAGTTTTTCGATTAGTCAGACCCTGGCTAGCGAACCACTGTTTTTTCGTTCATAGATAAAGGAAGAGCTCAATAGACACGTGTGTGTATTTTCCCTCTATAAGACTTTGCCCGCCCTTTTATCGGATTTTTCCTCACGCCAATACGTCCATGAGTCATACACTTACAACGCCAGCACGCAGCAAATCTTGTCACATCGATAACGCGTCAACTATCGATTGGTTGTTCGACTAATCACGCCCTGACCCGCACACACGTTTACTCACATCGACAACGCGTCACCTATCGATTAATATTTCAACTAATCACGCCCTGGCTAGCACAAGTCTGGCTACCTTTCAAAAACCAGATTGAACTGGTATTCCTGCATATATAGACACTTGGAAGACCAAGACACTCACATTCATACTTTACTAACGAGGTGGCGTGATAACGACAGATACTTACACCTCACTTAAGATGACTTCCACTGTTCCCAACAACTGGGTCTACATCAAAAGCTGTGATGAAATGCTTAAACCTTTGGGTAGTGGTCTGAAGGCCGCGTCTGTAAGTGTTTACCGAGGCAAACCTTTACTGCACGTCCGAAAATATTTTGGTGAATCATATCTAAAGTTTCCTACCAAAACCGGCATTACGTTAAATCGATCTGAGTTTGAACATTTGTTGACGTTACAGGGGGAAATCCTCGCCAAATTTGAGCGACTACAGTCACCACGCACGGATACCTATCCTACTACTTGTACCAGTACCACGTTTGACCACTACATCAACTCCAGCTGTTACCAACCGATTTCCCCAGAACCGAGTTGGTTTCCTAACACCACAGACAACCACCTGGCCGATATCTCTAATCTGCCACCGAAGACACAGAGAGCTACAACCTCCTCCAGTAACACGTTTGTTGACTACATCAACTCCAGTTGTCCAGTATCCCCAGAACCGAGTTGGTTTCCTAACAACAATCCTTGTACGTCAGCTCCCACCACAGACAACCTCCTGACCGATGTATCTAATCTGCCACCGAAGACGAAGAAGAAACCTACCAAGCGTCTGAGACTTGTGCTTTAGCTCGATATTATTTTAAAAGAATAAAATATATTAACTACATTCTTTGTTACCCATGTCTATATAACTGTTGTAATATATGTCTAACTGTTGTAAATATATTGTCTAAATATATCGTCTTCCTATTCTAAATATATCGCTGGTTAAGAAAAAAAAAATATATATATATGTCTATATGTCTAAATATCGTCTAACTGTTGTCTCAATATTGTAACATAAATATCGTCTAACTGTTGTAAATATATATCGTATAACTGTTTGTAAAAACACAAACAACACACTACCAGGACAACAACACGCCCGCCATTATTGAACTTATATATTACTATATAACAAGACCTCTCCTTCGCCTGATGCTCCACCTGCGCAATGAGTATTTCCTTATATAAAATGTCACGCGCCGCCTGCCGCGCCGCCTACGCGCCGCCTGAAATCGGTCGAGTATTTTGCTACATAAAAGTCACGCGCCGCCTGCGCTCCGCCTGATTTTCTTTATATAAAAAGTCACGCGCCGCCTGCACGTTGCCTGAAATCTACCAGTTTCCGCCATTAGATACCAACCATCCAAAAGCTACCGATCAGGGCAGCTTCATTGTCATAAATCAAAAATGAAAAGATGTTTTCATGTCTTAAAAGAGGAGACGATTGTGACAGACGAACTCAGCTGACCCTGAAGGGTTGGATGCTATGGTACGACCTTTCGTAACGACCCCTTCGGATAACATCAGTGCCCCCGAGTATTGTGGTAACTTTTCGTCAAACGGGATTTTTTTCCACCTGGACTCATTAGCTATGCACAACAGAAACGTGGACTCATTAGCATGCAACCTTTCCACGCAGATTGTCAACACGTTTGCTAATTAATATGTGAACAGTTATCTACCGTTCATTCTGGTCATCGCATTGATTTAAGGATATCTCTTGAGCGATCATATGCAGTTATTTTCATTAACTTGGTCAGAACGCCGGCCTAGTGGGGGCGTTGCCAGAATCAAACGAAAGTAGCGGCACACGATCAAACAGGCACTGAGTGATCTCAGGAAAGACTAACGGCATGCTATCAAAGGCAGTAGTGGTCCCTGAAACGAACGACGCAAGTTTCTTGCCGGCATTTCGCATCTCTGTGTCAACCAGAACACCGCTCGAAAGACGGAGCGAACGGGAAAGCCGAAGCGGACGCAGCGAACGGAGATACAGAAAACCAGGGGCGGCATCTTTCTTTAGTCTGGCGGTGAGAACCCCGAAAGTCTCCTGAGATCTAAAAAGGTGTCAAATTCTAACATGTCCCCCCAATGTTGCATTCCAGTTAGATATATACAGACCATGAAGAAAGCCATTTTATCATTCGGTTGCCAGAGATTTAAGATTCACTAGCTATAGTAGAATTTTGCTAGATTTCCATCTGATTTGGTGGCTACATTGGAGTGATTTCTTTTTCTGTGCACGGTATAATATATTTGTTAAAGTGATCAGTGGTCTAGTGCTTTCATTTTATTTTCACTGGATTTTGTGGGTTTTTTTAATCTATTAAATTAAACTCATCTCAAAAGTTCCAGTGGTAAATTTAATGATATATCTATTATATTATTTCCAAAAATAATAGATGCTTAAATGCTGAAGTAACTTTTAAAGTCGCGAAGGAATTTATAATTAATAAATTTAGTTAAGTCCTATATATATAGATATGTGTGTTAACCATTAGACTCGTGAAGTGTTTTCTTAAATACGTAATTAAATACGCGAGTGTATATAAATAGTCTTAACGGTAAATTTATCGCGCGTTAGAATATTATTTGATTTTTGCGGTATGATTATGTTGTCATGGTTTTTCTATCTTTTTCTATAGAATGATCACATAACCTTTGCGATCCCAGCAATAAAGAAATCATATAGAGTCTTCCAGACTCGGTTCTTAAACTTCCAGATATATTGATGAAACATTGTAAATATAATCTTGTGGCGGTCCGATGCGGCCTAGCTATCATAATTACATGAAAAAAAGCCCACCCAAGAACATTTAAATAAACCATCAAATTAAATTGCCAATCTGTAAGATAAACTGGAAGAAGAACAGTTGCCAGTAGTGATATTTTATTTACTGCTCTACTGTGAGAGAGTACATATTTACCTGAACTGTGACTGGGCCTAGTTTTTCCTCACTGCATTTAAAACTTACCGGTCAGCTGCTATCATCACGCATTGAAGGAATTTTACCACCAGCGGCAAAATTAAAGAGACCACGCCATTCTCACCCCTGTATCTAACTGTGACAGTGCCATCCCATAGACTCCTTTTTATATAATAAAACACAAGAACTCTTAGGCTTCACGTCCGGCGATAAGTGGGAATATTTGCTATCAGCCAACCTCGCTAAATCTGGGGCTGGACATCGAAGTACCAGACATTTTCATATGTCAAGAGTGTAATTGCTGTTTATATAATTCTATGGAGTGCCTGATGCTTCAATCGGTAAGTGTGTGTGAGCATATGAGTGTGGGCCCTCACGAGCGTGCATGAATGACACAAGATTTAATTTTTGCAAACCATTTGTTAACTTGCCTACCGGGTAATACATTTTCTGTATACCCTGCATTGTTCCTTTAAGTGGGATAGTTTGTTAACTCTTTTCACCCCCCCCCCCTTTCATTTGCTTAGTAAAGGGAAAAACAATTGGGAATAACAGGATTTTTTTCTACCACCCATACCTAATATTGTAACCCCCTCTTTCAGAGTAATTAAATTCACTGTTGGGTTACCTTACCTATGTTCCTGATAACTATCTATCTTTGGACTGGGTTTATCATTGTCTAATACAAGGGGGAAGGGCTTAGTCGATACCAATCTTCTTCATCCCCCACCTTGTTATTTGTATTTTCTGTACTTATGATATTTGTTCCTGTAACACATGATACTTAATGTTTGTGATTGAGGTTTTAATTGGGTTAATACAAACAGCATCGAATAAACAGGTTATTTAGAAACACCACTGATGTTGAATCATACACATATCTTGGCAGTAAAAGCCCCAAAATTGGAGGGACAGACCGCGATATCAAAATAAGAATAAAAGGCAAAGAGAGCTTTATTAGTTGTAATCACGTGGTCTGTGTCCAACACGAAGAAGCATCAAATGGAACGATGTGAGACTAATGCGAGGTGTCAAAGTCTGGAAACTGGCAAATAATTGTTTGACAGAAGTTTGAACTGAGGAGACAGATTGAGAGGAACGATGTCGTAAATAAGTCTGGGTCCTTACTTTCCCTGCAGCAACTTGTGAAGCAAAAACTGCACAATCCTAAACAGCATGCCGCATCTAGAAGTCTTTGTCAGGACTGCGCAGAGGCTATAAGAGCTGACAGTCCTTGTTAACATCCATCTCGCCACATCCCATCAATATTAATTCGGTTCGTAGCTTTTGCACCTGTAATAGGACTGTTTTCAAATTCTTAACAACCATAAAGGTCATTTCCGGCAGGAGGAACTTCTTTTCCTATATCGCTGAACAAAAGCATATCTGTGTTTACTTGCTAATTTGTGGATTTTTGGTGTATATTTGATTCATTTTGAAATGACCACGCCCACTAGATCTAGCAGGCCTCAAGATATTAATTTCGGATCGAGCGAGGAAATTATTTCAAGAAATTCTGAATGACGATAATAATTCAGATTATGTTAATTATACAGATAACGAAGAAAATGATTCTGATTATCGACATATGTCTGAAATCAAGTCATATGACAGTATAGATGGTAATGGCGTGCTTGATGACAGCAACGACGTTATGGGGGCAGGACAATGTAATGAAATTGTCACAAATTTAGCAGACGTGTCTGTCAAAAGTAAAGAAAGTGAGGAGGGATGATTATGTTGCAATACAATATTATGTTAACTACACCAACACTGTGCAATTGAATTTTCTTTACCCTGTCATTGACATGTTTCGAAATTGTCTAATTTTACAAGTTAGAGACTTGCTTTTGTATTTCTGTGAAAATAATGATTTCCTGGGGATTTCTAAACAAAATCATAGTTTTTTTTTATATTATTACAATACTGTACTTCTTTGTGTGCTGTGATACCAGTGTTTTCTTCGGATATTTACTTGAGCCGCAGCGCAACAAGCCGATAAGTGCATTTTTTCCTCCATCGTTTCATCATATTCTTCTGTTGACCGCATTCTACCTTGCATAACTAATATATTTTTTTAAGGAATGCCTGTATACACAATACACACAAGCAATCTGGATACATTTACCTACATTTCCATATATAACAACAAAAGTATTTCTGCACATGAACATCATAAACGTTTATTTATTAAAGACACACTAGGTTGGCTATTTTTGCTTGGGCCAAACCCACATTTTTTTTTTGTTTACGTCTGAATGGCACATTATTCGAAGACTTAACATGAATTTCTTGAACCAGGAAATGACTGATTTCATTGTTCTGTTTATATTGTCAGCGTAAGGCATTCTATACAACAACTAGACTCTTGGGCAATATTTGCATGAATATAGATAATATCACGAAATACATTCGCTCTTTTGTTCTAGTCTTCATTCCTCTCCGGCATTATCACTTTGTCATTCCTTTTACGGGCTAATTCTTCCAGCATTCGTTGTTTTCGCTGTCGTCATTCAAGTTTTTCTTATCACATCACTCCTCTGACCCACCCCTCTCTTCTTGTTATTTCCTTCTTTGTTATCGGCGACGCTTAGCGAGGAAGTGAACTTACCACATTTACTTTTTGCTTTTCGCCAGCTCCAGACGGAGTAAGAGTCTACACTGAGCGACATCACTATTGATAACCCAGACTTTTTGTTTAGGAAGATACACAAAACCATGTTGTCGCATGATAAAGTACTAGGTTGCAAAAATGCTGTGCCCAAATCCACGGCCGATCTCACTGTGATTTAGAGGAATAATAATTGAAGTCAAGATTAAGACACGGACAGTGATGTAATACTTCTGACAGACGAAATTTATTGTGATAGTCAACTACCAGAAAGTAACATCTTGGAGGAGATTATAATGTTAGATCTGTGAAGTAGTGAGTTTGTAAACATGACAGTCGAAACGGAAGAAGCAAGACCATTTACGGCTATGGAGTTTGAAAATCACATGTAAGGAGCAACATTTTATGTTGTCATGCTTTAATGTGAGTGGTGGTGGTGGGGGGGGGGCGGAGGGAGGAGGGGGGGGACCAACCAAAATTAGACACTTATTCGCAATTGGTTTGGCGTTGGAGATGCTAAGATAGACTGCTTCTGATTGGACTTTTCTTCTAAGTAGCAACCTGGATGCGTCGGCGAAAATTTCGCTTATATTCTACTGCGTTCTAAGACTACTTTGCTGACTTCAAATTTCGTCAAGAAGTCATAGACAGCCAGGAACACGAAATATTGGGGCCCAAAATATAGGATAGGCCAAAGAACTGGATATGAATTCTAAGATTAGAAGAGAGTTACTCCAGAGACATCATTTGGCGCCTTAAGTTCTAGGATTAAATTTCAAGTCCGCTCAGTTAAACACTTAACTCACCTGAAAGGTACGGCATCTTAAATCAGTTGCCCGACAATATTCATACATTTTCTGTGCAAAAAGTCAGTGCTCGCCCGAAAAAAATAAACAAATACGTTGCACTATGTACATTTTAAATTTTATATGTGCATTTTGACATGTATAATTTGCTCTTATTGTTCTAAATACATAACCAGATAAAGCTTTCAGATTAACATTTTGCTAAATCGCCTTCAGCTGGGAGCTCAGAAATATGACTTACTTACTTACTTAGTCGTTCCCCTTCTACAGTGAGGTGTATACATTTCGAAGAGAGAGCGGCATACTATTCTATCGGCTGTCTTCCTCCTGGCTTGGTTCCATTCTAGTCCTCGGTCCTTCAAAGATTGTCTAATGTTGTCCTCCCAGCGGACTTTGGGTCGTCATGGAGGTCTGGATCCCTGGCTCTTAGTTTCCCATGCTTGTCGTGGAAGCCGATCTTCTCCCATTCTGCAGACATGGCCAAACCATCTCAGTTAGGACTGTTCTACTTGTGTCTGCAGGGGTTGTGTTTTTAGGCCTTTACGTTTCGTCTGGTAGCGGACCATGTCTCTTCTTGTTACTTCAACAATCTTCCTCAGATACCTCATTTCTGAGGTTTGGATCTGGATTTTGTGGGTTGTAGTCATTGCCCATGACTCGCAACCATACGTCAACACTGGGACATAGGTGGAGCGGTATACAGCCCTTTTCGTCTTCTTACCAACTTCTCTTTTTCTGAGGAATCCTTGATTTATGGCTTGAAACAGTCTCCAAGCTGCTGCTCTTCGGGTAGCCAACTCTTCCTTGATGCCTCCCTTCCGGTATATGACAGCTTCAAGGTATTTAAAGTGGTCGACCTGCTCCAGGACCTGTTCTCCCAACTTAATCTGATGTCTTCTTTCCTCTCGTGATAACACCATGGGTTTTGTTTTAGACCTGCTTATGATCATCCCTCTCTTCTTCAACTCTTCCTTCCAGACTTGCAGGTTGGATTGAAGATGTGCCTCTGATTTAGCTATTAGGGCAATATCATCAACAAATGCCAGCTCTGAAATACAGACCTGTCTCATCTTTCAGTACCCCACTGAATACTTTCCTGTCCTCTCCTTACATGCCTTGATGACATCGTCCATGAGGAGTATGAAAAGATAAGGTGACAGGATATCACCTTGGCTTACACCAGTGGTGGTCCTGAATTCTTCTGACTTATGGTTTGCCGTCCTCACATAATTTCTGCAAGACTTGTAGAAGCTCTGTATAGCGTGAATCAGAGGTGATGGAATGTTTTTCCTTCCGAAACAGTCCCAGAGTTTGTTCCAGGGGACCTTGTCAAATCCCTTTTCCAGATCTAATTAGCAAAGATGGATCTCACTCTTATACTCAAGAGCCTTTTCACTCAGCTGTCTGAGTGTGAAGATTAGGTCTTGAGTACTTCGATTTGCTCGGAAGGCACAGTGGACCTCATCCATTTTTGGCTCAGCTAGGTTTCTGAGTCTCTGCTCTAGGATTCTAGAGTAGATTTTACCAGGGACACTGAGAAAGGATATGCTTCTATGGTTTCTACATTGTCGGTTGTCACCCTTTTTAAAGATCGGTGTTTTTATGGCAATCTCCCAATCCTTTGGTATGGTCTTGTTGCACAAAGCTGCCCGTAGGACCTTTAGGAGTAATAGGTCGCCTGCTGCTCCCATGTACTTAACCATTTCTGGTGTTAGGCCATCATGTACTGCAGCTTTGCCCATCTTGATTTTCTCCAGTGCAGCCTTCAGTTCTTCCATCTTTATGTCATCTTCATCACCATTGTTTTCCTCTTCTGTGCCAGTGGTTAATATTTCTGATATTTGACCTTGCTCACCATCCAGGAGTTCTGAAAAATATTCTTTCCATTTTTCCATTACTTCTTTTGGGGCATTAAGCAATTTGCTTTCCTTGTCCTTTATAAATTTAACAGGGCACTGTTTTTCCTTCCTCAAATTCCTTAGGGTCTTATAGAACAATTTCTGGTTTTCTTGCGCATCGTTTTCTAGCTTTTCTCCAAATTCTTCCCAGGACTTCTGTTTTTCTGCTAGCACCTTTTTCTTTGCTTCTGTTCTGAGTATCATGTGTTCTCTATATTTCTCTGTTTTTCCTGCTGTGTTATTAGATCCTAAGTATTGTTTCCGTTCCTTTTTCTGCTCTCTTATTTTCTCTTTAACTCCATCTGTCCTCCAAGGTGTCCTCTTTCTCTTGTTCCCAAGTCGAACTTCACAAAAGCTTCTGCTGCAGCTGTCTTTATGATGTCCTTGAATTTCAGCCAGAGTTTTTCCAGGTCTTCAGGTTGTTTCTCACTGCTGTAGCAATAAGCCCCTGATATATGGTCTTCACTTCTGGCTCTCAGCTTGTAGGTCTTAATGCTCGTTTCACCTAATAGTTTACTTAGCTTCTTGTGTGATGTTAGGTAGTTCCTAGCTCTTTCAGTTGTTCTTTTAATTGTTAACAAGTAGTGGTCACATCCAATCTCTAGCCCCCTCCACACTTTAGCATCCCGGACATACTTGAATGAGCTCTTCCTTACTATGGCATAGTCGATCACTGACTTCTCATTCTTTGTTGGTTCACACCTGGTGTATACATGTATGCGCTTATGGGAGAACTTTGTGTTTGTAACGATCAGATTCTGCTCTGTGCAGGATCTAAGGAGTCGCTTTCCATTGTCATTAAGAGTGTCTTCTCCATATCTTTTGATAACTCTCTCTCCCCCTCTCCCCCAATCTAGCATGGATATTTCCAACTCTGGCATTGAAATCTCCGAGCATGATAATTTCATCTAGGCAGTTGTCCAGTTGAGCCAGAACGGAAAAGGATATAACATTTTTTGGGGCAAATCATTCTACGAGATGTCTAACGTCCTGTGAGGACGCTGTCCCTTGGTCAGCGGTGTTGCTGGGATTATGTGAATGCCATTTCGGTTTATATTTCTTGCCGATTTTCATGTGGTCAGGATTATTTGGTATATTGCTAGAATGTGGTGTAAGTTCTAGTGGTTTTTCCTGAATATTATTTTCGTTAAGTATCTTGCATTCATGTATTGCCTTGCTTCAGTATAGGGCTTGGCTAGTAAGCGAAAGTCATTGTGTAGTCACTGGATAGATTATGTCGGTGATTATGTTACTACTATATTGAGCTGTTGATTATGGCAGGTAGTTTTGGCATTTCCATTGCATCGTTATTCTATGTGCATTATCAGCCGTGTGTGGCTTCTGTGTGTGCGCTATATTCATTAAAGGGACTAAACCTGCTTCAGGTGTTATTGCATTATTCATGTCAGCTATTGTGTACTGTGGTCTTACCTTTAGACAGCGGGCTAAGAGTCTAATTTGAGTATGTATTAAATCCATAGTACCAGTAGAGAGTATATTCTGACATCTGGGTGACTCGTCTTATTTAGGCCGTGGGGCTTTCAGTACTTCTGTAGAATTTTGTTGTGATTTGAGAGCAGACAGCTGCGGGCGTGTCTATATTTTTTGTGGCCATGGGGCCTGTATGCTCTAATATTTAATTCCCAGCTAGCTGGCTTAATTAATGTGCTATTATTTATTAGCAAAGCCTTAAAGCCTGCGTTTGTGTTAGTCAGGCCATCAGGAATTGTGCACACAGTATTCTAGAAGGTTGGTAGACCACGGTGTTGGCGCCTTCATATTTGCTGTCAACTCACGGGAGTAATTTGTTTTTGTCCGGCCGGTGGAAGGTTAGTGTGTGTGTCAGTCTGTAACGGTATTGTTTACGCTCGTTTGACCTGACCTCGATTACGGGCTATGACCTACTTTCAGCGTCGCAGTAGTGATGGCTATTTTTCAGTATATTTTTCGGTCGCTTGTCGATGAAATATTGTACAGTTGAGTTTCAAGTTGTTTGCTCTGGTATGTTTGCAAGTCTATGTACGATTGTTAAAGTAATAGGCTAGTGTTACAGTGTGCGTCAGGTGGGTCAGTTTGACATATCTTTGAGTCTTTTTGGTGGTAGGCGACAGTGATCCAGGTGGAGCGGCGGAGCTTGGGGTGTTGGTACCATCCAGTTAGATTGGCCCAGACGGCAGGTGGAGTGTCATATGGGAGATAGCTTGGTCAACCTCGGTATAGGGTGGAAGGGGATAGTCGTTAGGAATTTGTAGTCGATAGGAGGTTGTTAGGGTGTTTGGTACATTACGTCATCGTGTTGGACTTCTGGTCTTGTCAGTACGACTCAGATGCACCCAACCAGGGGTGAAAGTCAACGCCTCTGACGTGACCTTGCTACTCAGATGTGCCCAACCAACGGCGAAAGCCGACGCCTGTGACGTTTCCGGACCACGCAGACGGGCCCGACCAGGGATAAATTCTTATGTGCAGTGTGTCCTTCCGACCTGCGAGAGTCCAGGAGTCGTCATCTTGTACACTGCTGTGATCCGTGGAGTGTTGAACTGTGTTAGAAGCGTTTTGGATAACACATATATAACAGTGCCAAGGAACTTATACGTGTTTATCTGACGGATTGACTGGTGATAGTAGCTGTGCAGCTGATCTTGGAAGAAGTAGGCAGTTCTGTTTATATCGGGGACAGTGCAGTGTTAGCACCGTTAGAACAGTGTAGTCATCGTAGAGAGTATTTGACACTCAGACTTGCAGAGAAGTTTGTTCCTTGACTGAGATTGTTTTGGATTATACGTTTTCTAGTGTGGAGTTCGTTTGTTTACTGGTCATCATCATCGTCAGTGCTGAGGATACTTCTTGCTCAGGCACCGTTGGATCTTCAGATAAGTTATTGTCTGTTTGTTTTGTATAATGTATTATATTGATATTTTCTTACTTTTCCTTTAAATTCTAAATTTTCCTTGTCTGTTTTTCTATCTGATACTAGCTATCATATAGTCTGACCTGTTAAGTAGTTAGTGCTGTTTCTTTATTTGCTTCTTGGTTTGTTATTGTTTTCTTTCCTTTTGTTTTGTCTTTTCCTTATTGTACGAGTATGACTTACTTTGTATGTATGTATGCTCATTGTTAGTTAAATCTGTTCTTGCACTGTTTTCTTAGTAGTTTGGAAATATTTGGATTATATATTTTGGATACATTACAGTATAATTTTACTGATAGTTTACTTAGTTTATTTTCACTGGAGTGAATATAGTGCTTAGTGAAAGAAAGAGCTTCCAGCACTTCATTGTTGACTGTAGTTTTTGTTGAGTCTTTAGTGTTATAGTGTATTGGTGTGTTCAAGGGAGGAAGGGTGGTGAGTTTAATCTAGTCTTGGCCTCTTGTGGAAAAGATTGGATTAGACCGATTCTTTTAGGGGGTGGCGGTGTTTGTTTTGTGGTGGAGTCTGGCAGACGGGATATCCTGCGACTGCCCTGCTTAACATTCCGAGCCTTGTTGGTGTTAGGCGTATTCGTGTAGTGTGTATTTACATTGTCGTGTACATTCAGTAGCTCTTTTGTTGTATTTAAGTGATGTTTTCTCTTGTTCCATCTTGTAAATACGTTTACAGGTATCCCTTGTTTTCGTTCGTGTGCAGTCACGCATTGTATATATTAATCTACCTCTTCTCGTCTTGGTCTATCATCTTGTTCCTCGTGACTGGAATTTTGTTTTCGTAATGTGATGTATGTGTTTATTTCATCTGTGTAGTGCTCATTTTGCCATTGTATTACTTGCATAACTTAAATTATTAAGATTAGCTAGAGGTGAAGTGTTATCTGAGTATAGCACCAGTGTGGGTGCAAGTAACAGATTTTGAAGTAAAACCTGATTTTGGGACTAAATTGATATAGTGGTGTCAAGGTATCAGGAAGTTTCATCAGTTGTTATTATACAACTGTCGACTATTGTAAGCTTGTTTGAGGATATCATAGAGACTAAGGGGTCAGAAGGACCAAATTTTCACAGTGTTGAGACTGTAGCCAAGTGGCAAAGTAAGACTATATTTATGCAATAAGAGATAAAGGTTAATGAAGTGATATCAATATTTACTATTATTACTGCATATTGTGCAACCAGAGAGTTATCTGGTGATATAAGTGAAATATATACGACTGAATAGGGGTATAGAAAATCTATAGCAAGAGATAATAGTGAGTATTCTGAGTGTACACCATGGACCTTCAGGCTTTCATTCAGATTGGGAAAGAATGTGGGTACACGGGGAAAGAATTAAATGACTTTGCCAAAGCTGAATTTTATTCAGTTGAAAATCAAAAAGCTTTAGTGCAGAAAAGGAAGGAAGAAAAGAAAGAGGAAGAAGAGAAGGAGAGGATTGAGAAACAGAATGCTCTAAGAGATGCTCGAGCTGAAGAGCTAGAGCTAAAAAGAAAAGAAATTGAATTACAAGAAAGGAAGATGAAAGAAGAAAAAGAGTTACAAGAAAGAAAGATGAAAGAAGATAAAGAGTTACAAGAAAGGAAGACGAAAGAAGAAAACGAGTGGAAACAGAAAGAGTTCGAATTGCAAGAAAAGATGAGAGAAAATAGAGAATTGCAAGAAAAGAAGATTAGAGAAGATAGAGAGTTAGAGTTAGAGAAGGAGAGAATGAGAATAGCTCTGGAAGAGAAGATGATGGATAAGGAAATACAATTGAAGAAATTGGAAGTGGGTGCGAGTGGTCAGAACTCGACTCCTGGAGGGGCTAATCGTCCCTTTAGGCTGCGTCTCCCAAATTTTAATGATAAAATTGATAGTTTAGATTTCTTCCTTGAAAGATTTGTGGCCAAATGTGTAGCCTATAAGGCTGACAGAGATCAATGGCCATCTCTGTTATCGACACTGCTAGTGGGGCCTGCGATTAAGACTTTCTATAGCCTCCCTTTAGAGGAAAGGGCCGATTACGACAAAGTAAAGGAAAGATTGCTCCGGAAGTTCCGTCTGGCTGCTGACGGTTACCGGACGCGTTTTAAAAACGCAATGCCAAGCGCAGACCAGGACTTCGAGGACTTTATCTCAAAGATAAAGCTCCTGTTGAATAGATGGATTGAGATGGAGGGAATTCCTATGGACTATAATGGCTTGCTAGACTTGGTGCTGCGAGACAAGGTGTTGTCCTCGTGTTCTAGTGAGTTGGTGGCGTTTTTTCAGGAACGCCAACCAAAGGACATCGAGTCCATGGCCCAATTGGGGCACCATTATGTCCTTGCCCATCCGGGCAAACCCATTCAGAAGTCAGGTCTGCCAGAAGACTTATTTGCCGGTGTCGGCAAAGTTCAGCGCCAGTCTTGGCGAAATCAGTCAGACAATGTAAACAGGGGCCAAGAACAGAAGTATGAGAAGCCCTCAAGTCCCTACCAGCCACGTAGAGGTAGCTATGCAAATTTCCAATCTCATCGGAATGGTCGGCCGAGGTGGCAGAACCGACAATATGATAATTATAGCGATAGAGGGAAGCGCCAAACGCGAAAGCAGGTATGCTTCGAGGACTCTCGGGACGAAGACCGGTTTTGGTATAAAGCAAAACATTCCAGACAGAGGAGTGGTTCCTCAGAGAGTCGATCTTCCTACTCGGATGCGGGGTCTTCGTCATCTAAAGGCTCCAGCAAAAGTACACACAATGAGAAGAAGAAAGAGCGCTTGTGTACCAATTGTGGTGGAAATAATCATTGTGCAGACAGGTGTCCCACCCCAATAGAACACGCGAATTCCGCGTTCGTGTTGGACACAATTAATAGTGAGGACTGTGCGGGGTGTGGTCCTTTTTTATACGCGAATGAAAAGGTGGTGCTTCAATGCGGGCATGCGGCACCATGTTTGTCAGCAGTACATGAGACTGGCAAGGTGGATCTCCACAAAGGCATGGTGGAGAGGAAACCAGTCTCCGTGTTCAGGGACACTGGGTGCACCACAATTGGAGTGCGTCGGTCGTGCATCGACGACTCCTGCCGTACAGGCAAAACTGTAAAGTGCACCACGTTCGGGGGCAAAGTTGAGTCTTACCCCCAAGCATGTATCAATGTGGACACCCCGTTCATAACAGGTAGAGTGAACGCGTTCGTTCTCGAATATCCAATTCCCGATTTAATCGTCGGCAATGTACGCGGTGTGCATAGTGCCGTGGGTGTGATTGGAGCAGAGGCTCCGCAACACCAAAGATCCAAGACGGACGAGCAGGTGGTTGACGTAGCACCACCTGACAAGAAGGTACATCGCAGTCGTGGTTCGCGGCAAGTATCAAATGGCATGACTAGAAGCAGTAGGGACCTATACGAAAGTCCAAAAGCTAATGATCGCACAGTATGGGTGCGTAACGTTCCCCAAAGTGCTGGTTGGCGCGCACTCAGGCGAGTGTTTGATGAGGTCGCGCCGGTTAGATTTGTCGAGGTATTGTTGTTCCGCGACAATACCAAAATGGCGAGGGTGGCATTTGCGAATAGGTGGGGTGCGCGTGATGCAGTAAGGCGAAAGCATTTGTCGTTGCTTCAGAACCATCTGATAATTGTCCAACAATAGTAGGGTTAGGTTTCGGGTTCGTGTTTTGTAAGGTGTTTCGGTTGACGCGAACCGAACCTGAGTTGCTCTCACCCACGCCCCCAGTTTGATGTTGATATGAATATGTGTATTTTGTTGACTTATACAGATTAGGAAATGCTGTACAATGCATAGTTATGCTGTATTATGCTATGTCATACTGTAGGCAGGCACGCTGTGGGCAGGTGCGCTGTGGGCAGGCATGCTGTAGGCAGGTGCGCTGTAGGCAGGCACGCTGTAGGCAGGTGCGCTGTGGGCAGGCATGCTGTAGGCAGGTGCGCTGTAGGCAGGTACACTTTAGGCAGGTGCACTGTGGGCAGACCTGGCGGGCATTTATCAGAGACATATGGAATATGATGGTCTTGTAATATTTAAGGGTCATGTTGATACTTTAATATGCCTTGTTCTGTAATTTATGTCATGCTTTACAATATATCTCTATCGGAAGTTGCTGCCACCAGAAACCAGATACTCCACGATTGAGAGGGAGTGCCTTGCGATTGTCTGGGCGGTGTCTAAGTTGGCACGATATCTGTTGGGGGCGCATTTTTTCCTCCAAACAGACCACAAACCACTGCTATTTTTGTAGTCGGCTAAATCCACCAGTGCTAAGTTGACACGCTGGGCATTATTGCTACAGCAATTCAACTTTACTATTTTACCAATTCAGGGCGTGCATAACATTGTAGCGGATGTCCAGTCCAAGTTATGAGCTTGGTGGGGGACAGGAATATCGGAAGAAGGTGTTTATGATGATCTATATAAGAGATGTATTATAATTACTAGAGTTGATGATTGATGAAGATGTATTATAATATACGATTTATGTGTTAGGATGCCATTAAGGCAATATGGACGAAATTGTACTAAACTTATGTATGAATCATGTTACCATAGATCTATGTCTGTATTGTATAAAAAATCATTGGTTATACGATGACATGACTTATTATTGATGTTTGCTGTGGTATTACTGAACCATAAGAGGCATTGTGTGTGACAGACCAGGGTAGGACAGTCGTTGTTATTTTTTTAACGACTGCCTGTACCTGGGGGGTTTGTTCATGTTTACTGGTATTTAGTTCATTGAGTGAGAAGGCATGAACGACAATGCTGTGGGACAACTTTGGCATTCTCTAGGTAGATGAGGAGGTGCCATCTCGGCATTCTGTTCGTCCATACTCCGAAGGGGGTTGGGCGTGACTCCTCCGGTTTTCTTTCTTAGGGGGGGGGGGGGGGGTGGATAGATGTCACAGGATAGACATTCGCCGAAATTTTAAGTTGGTTACGTTGGAGAGTGGTTACGCTATTAGAACAAAAACCGGTTTAGCCAGTTGAGCCAGAACGGAAGAGGATATAACATTTTTGGGGCAAATCATTCTACGAGATGTCTACCGTCCTGTGAGGACGCTGTCCCTTGGTCACCGGTGTTGATGGGATTATGTGAATACCATTTCGGTTTATATTTCTTGCCGATTTTCATGTGGTCATGATTATTTGGTATATTGCTAGAATGTGGTGTAAGTTCTAGTGATTTTTCCTGGATATTATGTTCGTTAAGTATCTTGCATTCATGTGTTGCCTTGCTTCAGTATAGGGCTTGGCTAATGAGCGAAAGTCATTGTGTAGTCTCTGGATAGATTATGCCGGTGATTATGTTACTACTGTATTGAGCTGTTGATTATGGCAGGTAGTTTTGGCATTTCCATTGCATCGTTATTATATGTGCATTATCAGCCGTGTGTGGCTTCTGTGTGTGCGCAATATTCATTAAAGGGACTAAACCTGCTTCAGGTGTTATTGCATTATTCATGTCAGCTATTGTGTACTGTGGTCTTACCTTTAGACAGCGGGCTAAGAGTCTAGTTTGAGTATGTATTAAATCCATAGTACCAGTAGAGAGTATATTCTGACACCCATACACAATGACAAGGTTGACTATGGTTTCTCCTTCTGTTAGTTTTAGGACCATAATGCGTTCTGAGACAAAGTTCTATCCTTTGATATTATCCCTTTGGTTTTTGGCCACAATACAACTCACGCCCCCTTTAGCCCTTTCATCTGTGGGGACACCATTGTAGAGCAGCGTGTCGCCATCGAGATCCATAACTCTTTGTCCTTTTTTTTTTCTTTGTTTCTGTTAAAGCCAGAATTTCTAATTTGGCTTTCCTCATCTCTTCCACCAGCTCCTCTTCCTTCCCAATCATCTGTCCTTTTTTTTCTTTGTTTCTGTTAAAGCCAGAATTTCTAATTTGGCTTTCCTCATCTCTTCCCCCAGCTCCTCTTCCTTCCCAATCATACTTCTTGTGTTCGATGTTCCGTAAGTCGTAGTCCGCAGTCCGTTCCAGTTCGTCGCCTTTAGAATCAGTCCGGATTTCTCTCTTATGTGTCGCGTAATCAGGTTTTTAATACAAACAGGTGATTGGCCTGTTGTGCCTTTGCATGGTGGAGGAGCTGCCTCCTCACGGCCTCCATGCAGGCTTCCCTCCTCCTTCTTCAGCTGGGCTTGGGACCGGCCTAGGCGGAGTTTCAGAAATATGAGCGAAAATATATTATCTCACAGAAGTAGCTGGAGAATAATAAGTTCATTCCAGCTTAGATGACCTCAATTGTTATATTTTATTTTCTTATGTGGCTCCCTGAAATAGAGACATTCTAGCATAAGGTTTTTAGAGATGTATGATAGTGTTAGGAAAAGAAGGTGTGAAGTCTCAGTGACTTAGAGGTCCACTAGTATCACAAGTGGATCACGGCTGTGAATAATCTGAGTCAAGAAATAGATTTAGACTATCAGACTATACTGTCGCCACTTCGCTTAGCAATCCCTTGTGACAATTAATTAAACTTTGAAAAAAGTAACTCACCTTTAACTCTAATATAAATGACAAGTCAATTGAGTACAATTTTCAATAATTTAATATGTACATCTATCTAATCTTGTGATGAAGGGTGAATGTTGGACGATGGTGATTATGGGTAAGTATTTACAGTAATTTGATATTATAAATATATTTTTAAAAAAAGAAAACGTCCACTTATGATCTTTAGATCAATTACACCAAAACAAAAAGTCATTTCACTCTGATATTTATACTATTATAGTATGTCTCTTTCATTAAAAATCATTATTTTTTTCATCACATGACTGTTGAATTTCTACAGTTGAAATTTCTCACAATAGCCACCGGATTAGTCAATATGGTACTCAGCTTTGAATTGTTTTTGTCCAGATATGAATACACACTGTGTTTTCTGAAAGTCTACACTTTAGTCCATCCCAGCAATCACGGGGAAGTAAGTTATTTAACTCTTCGACCTCTAGACTCCTGTTTGGTTTAAGAAGCAGGATCAAAGGTCCACTAGACTTCAGTTTGCTTTGAAACTTAAATATAGAACCTGGAACAAGGAGTATCAACTGGCTAGGCGGTGTCATGGAGATCTGTTACAGCCTATGATGTGTATGAGATGAGGGTATCATCAGGTTTCTGCATGTATGATGAATGATACATGGCTCTGTATGATTTTAGATATAGTGAGACAGAATGCTGTCTACAGCAGAACATTTTCTCAAATCAAATAATACATGAATAATCAAAACAATATGAATATATGGACATGAACATCCTTTGTCTTTCTCACAGACATGCCAAGTCAGTACTGGTCTTGCTGGTAGGTTATATATATATATATATATATATATATATATATATATATATATATATATATATATATATATATATATATATATATATATATATATATATATATATATATATATATATAGACCCAGACAAAAACAAGAATGGTTATATTTAGCCCTGACAAGTACTGTGGAGGTTATAATTGAGGTTTTCCAATCTTTAACAATCATATCCACACAAACAGTATGTCCGATACATTCACAACACACCTGAAATCTGAAATAAAATTGATATTATTCACCTAAATATCTATAGTAAACCTACAAACCCTCTAAGATCGGTTCCAAACTCGTATGAATATAATCTGTGAAGAATGTCTGTCCTGTATGCAGTGTTAACTGACTTAGTATAGGCAGCACTCTGCTTCGTCTTCTGGCTCTGGCTTATCTTTGAGTTAGCGTGCGTTTTGAACTAACCATACCCGCCTTACATACTGTAAGGGCGACCGTATCGGAAAGCATCTATGATCGGTCTCTCCTCGGCACTGAAGATTTCTCTCATTTAGGCTATTATGTGCAACGGTCCCAGCAATTGTTCCTACACACACTTAACCATGTTTATCCATCACGTTGTCAGCATTGAACAGTATGAAAACAAAACGAACACCGCGTTACAAGGGTTAACACGAAGTAGGAAATTTTACGGCATTCTTAGAATAGTAGCGGTCACGCATGCGCATTCGTTTATGTTATCGGAGAGGGGCAGGTTTGGCAAAATCCACAATGGCGAAAGCATAGTGTCGCAAGTTAGGTAGAGAATGTCTTTTGAACTGGGACTATGTATCACTGAATTGTGATAAAAGTTATAGATTTTCACAGAAGGGATATGCAGGAATGGAAATCTAAAAGGAAAGTTGAAAGAATTGTGTATACATTAAGATACTTGCAGTTTTATTTGACGTTCACATCACAGGTCTAACCTAGTGAAGGATTTTATAAATTAGTAGTAAATACATGCCCTAACTAATTGTAAGTTAAAGTATATGAAACGGAAGCTTCCAATTGGGGAAGATAAAGGATATATAACTTTTAATTAACATTCGTTACGCAGAATGATGTCGTTACAAGTGTCCATAATAACATTGTTGCAGTACAGTGAAAGGGCTTTCAAGTACAAATATGAACTCTTTTTACAGGCTTTTCTTTAACTTGACATGTATGTCACTCTCTTGTCACCTTCAAACTCTGCAATCAATTTTTCAATCACTTCCAGATAAGCAATCGCTCTGAAACTTGGCATAATTGTGTATTTGTTTATAGTACGTGAACTTTCGGCAAATCAGCGTACAGCGGTCAAGTTGTGACCCAATTATCGCCTAATTTACAAATTGAAGAAATTGATTGCACCAAATTAACAGGCAAAAAGCCATGAAATATTGACGCTCTAAAAGAAATCGATCGCTTAAGAAATTTTATACCAGATTTACAATAGGAGAAAATATTGTTTATGTTTTAGTATGTCATAATTTTTCTAACACGAAAAAGAAGAAAATAAAAATAAAATATTTTAAACATACGCTTTTAATGCACTAAAAACCCAAAAATAATTTTTCAAGTAGTTTATATCTTGCAGTCAAAAAATGTAACATCCAATTGACAAAAAGCGTCTAGACAAATGGCGATGCATATAATGGACGGCGACCGCGATATTGGCCGTGGGCAATTCTGTCGGAATAATCGATAATTGAGGACGGACTGAGACGTTAGCAGGATATTTTACTGATCTTTATGAATGCATAATTATGGAGCCTTTGTACTTTGCGGAGAACGTACCATGTTTTGGATCGTGAACAGTCTTCAGGGGAATTTTTATATCACAGTTTAACTTTCAGTTTCATTAGTATGGTGTTCGGTTTATCCCTGTATGATTTGAAAAATCATTTGAACCCATACATTCGCATGAATCTTCAAGTGCACACCCTAACAGTGTAGTTTCTGTGCAGGAGCACACAGACATGTGGACTGCACAATGGCTAAGGAGGACAAAGGTTATAAACGAGAAAAAAAAATGTGCAAACTGACAGGGTAATCACAGTGCCAGGTATCAGGGGTACCCAATCTACCATGAGACAAAACACATATTTAAAAAATCACTAGTAACAAACACATCATTCTGGCAAATACAAGAAAGACAGAAAACCAACAACCATCTCCAAAACTCCCAAGAATGCATCATTAAGAAACAAATAACCATTGAAGTGAAAGGCATGAAGGAAAAAATCCAGAAAGAAGATAAAATTAAAACACACATAAATAGTAAAGAAGATAACAACACAGAAGAGACAGAACAAAACCTCACCCAAACCAGACAGGTACTAGAAGAAATAAAAACGGCACAACAGGCAATAGAGAGAGACCTCAAAAACAAAAAACAGCTGAGATAAAAGAAGCTAATGAAGAAATCCTTATAAAAAAAAAAGAGATAGAAAGAGCTTTTTCGACGGACGAAAAAAGACAAGAGAATAAAATGTTCAAAAACCAAGAAAACAAAGAAAATATGGAAGAAAAAATTAAGAAAACAGCGGAACTACTCCTACCTTACTTCGTAGAAGGAGTTCGGAGTAAAATGGTTACTTGGAATGATGAGATTGTGGAGAGCATGAGAGATAGTGATAAAAACCCAAAAAGTAGATACCTTATCAAAAAATCTAATAAAAACAATAACATAACTAAGCTAATCATACATCATCTCATCTCAACCTGAAACCCGTCATGGGTCGTAGGGGTGACATGGTGGAAGCATCAGCAGACAGGGTCCTCCACTGCTCTCTATCCTCAGCAATGCGTACAAGTGTGGAAAAACCATGTCCTGCCCATTCTTTGATGTTATCAGCCCAGGATTTTCTTTGCCTTCCTCTTCTCCGTTTACCTTCGACTGTTCCCTGGAGGATCGTTTTCGAAAGGGAGTCATGACGAGTTATATGCCCAAACCAGGCAAGCTTTCGACGTTTCACTACTGACAAAAGTGGTTCTTGGTGGCCTGCATAGGTGTTTATCTTCTCTCTAACATAGACATTTGTTTTGTGCTCTTTATAGCAAATGCGCAAAATTCTTCTATAACATTTATGCTCGAAAGCCTGATACATAATGGGGACCAAAGACCTTAGAGCTATCAAAGTAATTCAGTGGAACTGTTGAGGTACCAGCAGAACCTGATGTCTCTTATGGGACCATATAAGGAGGCAAAACGCATCTTTGCAATACAAGAAACCTCCTTGAACCCCATCAGAAACTGAACTACCAAGGATATAAAATACTTAGAAATTATAGACTAGAGGAAAAAAGAGGGTGTATGGCCTGTCTAGTACATGAAGACTATACAATAATAAATTGGGAACAATTCAACACAGAAAATATTGAAGGAATAAGTGTAACGATAGACAGTGAACCAGAACACTTAAAAATTATTAACATGTATAGACCCAACGGCAAGATAACTGATAAAGACATAGACATTATTAACACACAAATAGACAAAAGAAAATTACTGGTAGGTGACCTAAATGCACACCATGTGGCATGAGGTAACAACAGTAATGATCCAGCAGGAAAAAGGCTGTAAGACTACATTGACAGAGCTGAGCTAATCATACTAAATGATGGCTCAATGACAAGGATTAACCCATGCAACACTGGAGTAGATACAGCAATAGACATATGTATTATTATACTGTGGCAGCGCAGTCACTGCACCCTTTCGCATTGTGTGGCCATTGCTTACCCAGGATCTCTTTGCCTCAGAGGTAGCGATCAACTTTATGATAACATAGTGGTTACAAGACACACAGTGAGCGACGACATAACGCTAAGCAGATCTTCTATACAAATAGGGAACGCCACAGTCAACTGGAATACTGTTTATTTACAATGTGGACCACTGCTGTTACCCGGACCTCCAACAATCTTGGTCCGTCCCACTTCCTCTTTAACACTCGCTCACCATTGAGAATTATATTCAATATTGTAATGTCTTTTATCTACTATTGTTCAGATGTTACTAGTATCTAAATCCTTTCCTCTGTCTAAGCAAATCCTTGTCTATTGATACTATCGATTTAGGTTCAGGTTATTGAAGTAATAACCGGACTACTCCGGGGTTGCTCCTTTCCCTGGTTCTAGATGGCCACTATCTTAGCCAAGTAACAGGACTACGGTATGGACGTAACTAATTCACTCTAGTACCCTTTTCTGAGTGGAGCCTAACTCGCTCCTTCGTTCTTCAGTCTTGTCAAGAATTTATAACATCAATATGTTGGGTTTTATTCTACCCAATCTTGTCTCCGTGCATTTACGAAATTACACAGCACCTTGTCTACTTTACTATAGACGTCAACATGGCTGCCTCTACTACTTGAGTACTTGTTCTGCTCGGCCTCTGATCAAGCTTCTGCCTCATGCTGAGAAAAACGTGCCTAACCTCTGTTCCGTTTTGACCCTTCTTATGCACAACCCTCTTTTTGCGCATCCCCTTTTTCTACCCCTTCTATACCAACTCAGGTTAGACTTGTCACTCTTCCTTCCCTTACTGCCACATCCATCTCCTTACCCCCTAAGAAAATTGTTATTTATTCAAGAGTAACAACAGCAAAAAATTTGTTCATAGTCGCATCATCCCTATTGTATTTTTCCCTATATACAAAAACCCTTAGCAATGTGTTGTTTCAACCCTTCTTTAAAACATAACTAATTTTCATCTATCCAATGGACAATTTCTTGTTACACAACAAAAGTATTCTTTTACTGGGAACATTCTTGTCCCTTCCCTTTAGTAACACCTGCATTCATCCTCATCTCTTTGCCTTTCATACTCTTATTGAAGAACAATTTTGCATTTCTCCATCCCTTTCATTCACAATCGAATTAAGTTTATTTCCTGACAGTCATTATTTCATTCCTGCTATCTCACACGCACACCATCTTGCTAACCATTTTAATGTATCACACACCTGGTGTTGTTTTTCTCTTTTGTTTTTCTTGGTATATGTAGGACTTGTTTTGTGTCCTGTGAAACTGTGTACACTTTACATGTCTACGTGAGCGTTTCAGTCATCGTAGTCACATTCTAATGTTGTCCCCTGTCTATCTCTGGGAGAAATGTTTACTTCCCATTTTCGAAACTTATCGTCCCTTTTCCTCTCTACTATCTACTCATATTACATGATTTTTATTTTAATACATACTTTTGACAGGTTATTACATTTCCACTTCTTTAGTGGTCTTCATTTTTTCATATCAGTCATATCTCATCATTTTCTTATGCTACAACATACCGTCGTAATAACAAAACTGGGGAATTACTCTTTTCCCGCCACTTTCCTTAAGTGACCTTTAATTCCTCTTTACATTTATGACTGTTCTTACCCTTGTCATTCGCACTCACATTCTGCTCACTCTGTGCATATCCATACAAAGTTTATTTCCTTTTACTCATCCAGTAACTCCTATTGTCATACATGTCAACCAATCATATTCTATTATTGTCTGTCACCACACACCTTGTGTGAATTGTTTGGCCTCCTTCTTCTCTCCTATCTCCTGCCATGAATTATAATTTGACTCTGAACATTTATTTCAAATAATGATTGCCTGTTTCGCTTCGTCAACATATTCAAGTCTGTACCCATTAAATGATGTCTCGTTGCACACTGTACCCTGCGAATCCAGCGTTTACTTTCTCTTCGGTTTGGTCACACAGTCTTGACCCATTGTAGTATTATATGCTAACACAATACCGGCCCACTAATCATTCGCAAAACTTAGTATCCAAAGATACGTCGGCCACAGGCAGTAAGCCCGACAGGCCAGTAACCATGAAAGAAACTAGGCAACAATATGTAATAACAGGATGGTTCCTGTGGCCAAGATAACTTCTAGGGTAGTAAGTCTCTGACAACACCGCAACCAGCCCCACACCACTCAGAATGATTTGAGTTACAACTGGCGACGTGGACAATATACTTAAAGTAGCTCACCCGTCTTTTCCAGTGAACCGTATAAAATAAACAAAGAGCCCCGCTGAGCTAAAACTATTATTAGGCACACCTTTTATGAATTTTACTCATAACATTACTCGCCCCCCCCCCCCTCTTCCCCCGCAAAATAATGGAAACAAAGTTTTCATTATTTCCGTTGTGTGAGTATAACATCACCAAAGCGAAATATGGTAACATCAATTTTCACTATAAATACGAACTAGTATAGCACCCAGGTTTCTGCCATAAGGTAGGAAATTAAGCACTAAAAGTGTGGTCTATGGTTAATACCAAAGCCAATGTCTCCTTTAGACAAAATTCTATTGTGAGGTCCCCATAACTAATAGTACTCAACATATTAAAAAATGATGGTAGCAATACATGCACTCACATACCTCCCACCGTCATATAACGCCTATCAGACAAGTCTAGTATCAGTAGTCACTTAATTAATTCATGATTAACATCGAAAAATGCAAAGCAATAAATAATAAACAAATATGCACCAACGTAAATAGATAAAATGAGGCAGACAATCATAATAGTAAGGTAAATGAATGTAACATCTTACGCCAAACAATTAAAGTCATGTGTACATGTTACGTACATTTATTACCTACGGGGGTAGTCTTCGGTCCTGCCAAATGTACGCACCAGTTTTATATAGTTATATTATTTGTGCGTTCGATTGATTCACGCACTGACGTGCACAATGCTGTGTGAGTTGCTTTGGACGCACGTGTAACCTAGTTGAGTAGATTGTGACGTCATGATAGGGGCAGCTCGGACGACATTTATGTCCGCAGTGTTATTCTTTGATTCCTGGCAAAGTTGAAGAAGCCATCAGTTGTATTCGTATCTATTGGTCTTCATGGCGAAGCCAATAGTGGAAGAATGAAGTAAGTGTCGCCCCATTTCTTATGGCAAGTTTAATTATGTAAATTAAAGTATCAGGCCGCTCCTATTAATGGTCTAGCGGGAATTCATCGGAGATGACATTCCTAGAATTGGACACACGGAGTCGATAGCCTTTGGAATCTTTTGTAGAGGGAGAATCCATATGTGGAATCAAGTTAATGAATATATATATGCTTCACATGTTTAATATGCCGTTTTACCTATGCCAAAGTCGTGGTATGGATACCGAGAGGTTAGCCAAGATGAAACACTAACCTGGTTGTATTGTTATATCTGCCTTTGTTTGGATTGGATATGCTATCTAAGAATTTTATGAAGAAAGTCTGGGATGCTTACAAGTATGATATAAATTATTGCTCCGTGAGAATGAATCCGTTTGCCTTAATAAACGTCCTTGGGAGAAGGTCAACGGACGTTAATACCATGTCTGTTATATGGTAATGGAAGTGATCCTTAGTCACTGGAATATAAGAGAACTTAACTGTTAGAGAATCTACAACAACTATTAACAGTGATATTAACATTTTGACGTATGATCTTCGCATCTGTAACTATGATTGTCTTGTTCCACTTCGTTGGTGTCACGTCAATAAAATATATGTACTGTAATCACCGACTTGTGTGCTGCCAATACTTGCCCAGTTCACCCAATTCAACGATACTTGTTGGAATTTTCGTTTGAAGAACATTGTTGACATTCATTCCGTTTTAACCATTCGCGTTTCAATTTACCTCTTCACTGAACTCAACGATAAAATGGAGTCAACAATAAATGGTGTTCCAGTGTGGTCTGGAAGTAACTTCCAAGGAACGTACCCATCCAAATTATCGTTTGAAAAGAAGAATTTTTACTTTCAAGGCGACATCATCTCAATTTGGATCCTAGCGTGATATGAATCAGATTCAACTTACGTTTACCAAGGTCAAGGTCTTCAATCAACCTCCACGTCAAGTTTCACAGTGACTGATTACTTGGAGATCATCTCTTCATCATTATTACGTGCGAGCTGTAATCTAGAGAAGCAGAACGAAGTATTTTATCTGTAGACGTACATCCACGGAGACGAGGCACATTGATTTTTTACCTGCACGCGAGATGAGTATAACGTGTTTCCGTTGTACACTTTATTACGCTTAGTTGTGCCTTCCGTGTTATGTCCACATTCATATTTTTCGTGTTCAGTGTTATATGTTGTGTATTCTTCGTGGGAGGTAGGGAGGTTGATCTGACGAACGAGATCCATCTCGAAGCCAATTCGGGCTCTTCGTCAGACGTTCTGTAGGGCTCGTCTTGTAAGTTTCAATTGAGCGATAGTTCCGGTACAAGGCTAGAAACCTTGCCGAAGTTCCGATCGCTAGTTGCTTCTTATAATATTATCTATTTAGCTGTTTCGTCACGTTTAATCGTTGTTTTTGGTAGCTATTTTTATTCATAATTTAGTTTTATGATGAATTTTGTTTGTATTTTGCGTCCATCTCACCTTTCCTGTCGTTTAGTTTTTTACAAAACCTATGTTTTTACACTGTGTTGTCAATTGTACTGTTAATTATCTGATCGTAGTTATCGTCGTATATTTTTACGATATTCTATTTTAGTTATACATTTTTATTTTTTTTTTTATTTCTACGATTGTGTTCTACCGTCCAGTTTATCATGTCTTGTCGGTTATGTTTCTATTGTCTTTCTCGTTGTTCATTTCATGACATTTGATTACATAAATTTATTGATTAATAACATATTTAATAATTATATGATAACATTATTAATATTATTGCCTATTATATAAATTGATTTTACCGTTCTAAGGACAGGAACGAAGACCACGAGTTGTAGTAACAATTTTAAGTAGTATTATTACATAATAAAATTGAATAATGGCTACCTTAGACTATTTCATTAAGCAAGCAAAAGCTCTTCAGATGGCTCCTGAGGAAGCAAAAGCATTTGCACTTGCAGAATATAAGAAAGCTCAAGAAATAGAAGCTGATCAGAGAAGGTTAGAAACTTTACGTTTGGAAAATTTGAAATTTGAGGCAGATCAAAAAAGAATTGAGGCTGAGGAGGATGAAAAGAAGAGGAAATTTATAGCTGAGGAAGAGGAGAAAAAAATGAGATTAGCCGCTGAATTAGAAGAGAAACGATTTCAGCGTGAGTCCGAACAAAAAAAATTCGAGGCTGAAGAGCAATTTAAAAGAGATGCGGCAGAAAAAGAAAGATTACTTAATATTGAAATGGGAAATAAACAAAAAGAAATGGAAGTTAAACAAAAAGAAATGGAAGAAAAAAGATTAATAGCTGAAAAAGAAATGGAAGTTAAACAAAAAGAAATGCAAGAAAGAAGATTAATAGCTGAACAAAACACAAAACGACTTCAGCTTGAGATGGAAGAGAATGAAAGAAAACGACAGCATGAACTGAAATTAGCAGAGTCAGAATATGAGAGACTTAGGTTAACTCAGGAAGCTAATTCTCAGAGAACTTTTGAAAGCCAAACTTCATCCAGACATGATAATTTTAAGGAAATTCACCTTAAATTACCAAAATTTAATCCCCCGTCTGATGACGTGATATTCTTCCTAGATAGGTTTGAGGCCAATTGTGTGTCTTATAACGTGGATAAAGCTCTATACTGTACATATTTATCCAGATTACTCACAGGGGACGCATTAGCAGTTTATCATACCACCAGCATTGGTGAGAAAAATGACTATAATGCTCTTAGAGCGGCACTTCTGCAAAAATTCCAAATGACAGAAGACCAATATCGATCAAGATTCCATACATTACTACCTCAATCTAGCAGAAATTTTAGTGATTTTCTGTCACAAATACGACTAACATTAGAAAGATGGATCGAATTATCCAAAATTGAAAAGTCGTATGAAGGTCTCTTCGATTTACTGATGCGCGATAAGGTACTTTCGTCTGTAAATCCTACATTTCTCGCATTTTTACACGAACGGAAACCTTTATCTATGAAAGACCTGGAACAGCATGCTAAAAATTTTTGCACTGCTCACCCAAACATGGATCTAAGTAATGCACAGATTAAGAATGAATTGCCTGTTGCTTTTGCAGCACAACAAAACAATTTTTCACGCAATCGTTCTTTTAGTGCTGACAGATATGTCAATAAGGGAAATAATGACAATTTTAACAATGGTAATTTTTACAAAGGGAAGCAATTTCAACAATCTGCTCCATTTAATGTTTCTTGGAACCAGGCTCACAGATCGCGAGATTTTGGTAACAATAATTTTAAAAATAATCAAGGACATTATAATAAACAAAACTGGAGATCAAGATCTCAGGGTCCGCAACACAAACAATTTTTTGGAAATAAACCATTTTACCAACATCATAACGATAATTATACAAATTATCGGACTCATCAAAATTTTAACTCTAGCAGAAACTACAATTATGGCAATTTTAATGACAAAAATCAAAATCGATCGCGTCGACGAGATAGATCGTTGAGTAATACGAATAGACATTCTAATGTCGCTTTTAGTGATACACAGGCTAACATTGAACAGGGTAAAGGAGCTGAAACTCATAATGCTATGTGTTGTTCTCTTGATTGTACCCAAGTCAAAGATTGTTCAGAATGCTCTACTCTTTTCCAGCCCAGGGCGATCACGACGCTGCGTTGCGGACATACCTTGCCTAGTCTACCTGCAGTCTGTACGGCCACTGCTGCTTCAGTACACCAGGGACAGGGCTCTCTTAAGTTTAACAAGGGATTTGTCAACAATATTTCATGCTCTCTCCTATTTGACTCTGGTTGCAGTACAGTCGGCGTCCGGACTTCGCTGATCAACCCAAGTTGTGCCACGGGCCGGGTTGTCAAATGTGTAACGTTTGGTGGCACAATTGAAACATTTGCCACTGCTATTATTGATCTTAATACTCCATTTTTTTCAGGAAAAATTCAAGCTTGTCTCCTTCCGAATCCAATTTGTGATTTGATACTTGGTCGCATACATGGTATTAAAGAGTGTACACCACAGCAAATTGCTGAATGGGAAGAGCGACATATTCAAACTGCAAATGCAGTAGTGACTAGAGCGCAAGCTACTAATATGTCGCATGATACACCTATGGAACCTACAGTTCATACCACTTGTGATGATGATGCTCCTATTTCACGGGAGTTGTTTGCAACATTGCAAAAGAATGATGATTCATTAAAAAAAAAATTTTTCAGTATGTGAACAAAAATAATACCAGCAACAAACTTGCAAAATCTAGACATGACTTTATACTTAAAAATGGGATTTTGGTTAGAGTAATACGAGAAAAGGATTCATCCTTATGTTCTCAGATTATAGTCCCATCCTGTATGAGATCTCGTATATTACGACATGCGCATGACTCGCAATGTGCGGGCCATATGGGTTTTTCGCGTACCAAATCCAGAGTGCTTTCGGCATTCTACTGGCCAGGCGTACATAAGGACATCACTCTCTATTGTCGGTCTTGTTTGATATGTCAAGAAGTTAAGGTACGGGGTCCATTTCATGCGGCTCCTATTCAAGCTGCGGACATCCCGATTAGACCATTTGATAAAATGGCTATAGACATTATTGGTCCTATGCTACCATCTGCTAGAGGGCATACGCATATTCTTACGTGCATTGATATGTGCACTCGCTGGCCTGAAGCTATCCCTCTCAAGAACACTTCATCTGCCAGTGTAGCAGAGGCATTGATGTTAATCTTCTCACGCATTGGTTTTCCACGGAAAATCTTGTCGGATCATGGGGTTCAGTTCATTTCTGAATCCATGTCTCAAGTTATGAAGACATTAGGTATAGACAGATCTCTAAGTTCTATTTATCATCCGATGTCAAATGGGTTAATTGAGCGTCTAAATAGGACACTCAAGCAGTTGTTGGGGAAGATGACTCAAGACCATCCCCAAGACTGGGATCGGGTCCTACCCGCTTGTCTCTTTGCGTATCGCGAAGTACAAAATCAAGCAACGGGGTTTTCTCCATTTCAACTTGTTTTCGGCATGCAACCACGCGGTCCGATGGCGTTAATCCACGACTTATTGGTTGACGAGAATATTGAAGAGGAAACTCAATCCTCTTATGAGTATGTGATCTCTCTGAGAAAGAGAATCATAGATGCTTGTAGACTAGCTACTGCATCATCCGAACAAGCCAAAGAAAAAGCTCGTCTATTTGCAAACAAGTATAGACGTCTTCGCCAGCTCATACCTGGTGATGAAGCTTTTGTCTTACTCCCTGCGCATAATAATCGTCTTTTAATTACCTGGAGAGGTCCTTTCAGGATCATCTCAAGAATATCCGATGTCGACTACATCGTTGATGTTAATGGTAAACATAAAACCTTCCACATTAATATGTTGAAGGAATATTACTCACGTCCTGATTATCTACAATCAGTGTTCCAAGCAACTGACGATCCTACACCTCCTATTCAACACTATTCTAGTTTGTCTGTCATCCAAGAAGAGGAATCTTCTTTCGATGATGTACAACTACCAATACCAGTTGTACCACTCCATTCCACTGAGAAATGGAATGATGTTACTATCTCATCTACTCTTACTGATGATCAACGTCAGCAAGTCTCTAATATTCTACACACGTATGAGGATGTCCTCACTGACATCCCAGGTCATACGTCAGTCATCCAACATGACATTATTCTGACTGACGATACACCGATTCGAGTTCGCCCATATCCTATTCCTTTACACTTTCGTGATAAGGTTGATAAGGAATTGGATGAGATGCTTCAATTAAATATAATTGAACCATCTTCATCACCATATTCTTCTTCTATGGTAATCATTAGGAAGAAGGACAACAATATACGTCTTTGCGTAGATTACAGGAAATTAAACAAAGTTACAAAATTCGATGCGGAACCATTACCTCTTTTAGACGACTTATTAGAGAAATTATCTCATGCCACATTCTTTTCGAAATTTGACCTTTCAAAGGGTTATTGGCAAGTGCCATTAACCCCTAAAGCAAAGCCATTCACCGCTTTCTCGACGCCACGGGGTCTTTTTCAATGGAATTTTATGCCATTCGGTCTAATGAATGCGCCAGCTACCTTTGTACGCATGATGCGCCGCATATTGTCTCATCGTCCCGATGTCATTACTTATATAGATGACATCTGTCTTTTCAGTGACTCTTGGGATGAACATATTCAGGGTTTAAAATCTTTACTTTCTACCTTACGGGATTATAACTTAACAGCGAAACCTTCAAAGGCTTTTGTCGGTTTTCATGACATCTCATTTCTTGGTCACCGTATAGGTCGCGGTTTAATGTATACAGAAGACAGTAACGTCTCTAAAATTTTAAACATCTCAGCACCTAAGACAAAAAAACAAGTGAGGTCGCTCTTAGGACTAATACAGTTCTATTCTAAATTCATCCCTCATTTGTCTACTATAACTGCACCTCTTTCTTCGTTACTGAAGAAAGGCACACCTAATGTAATAAAGTGGTCGCAGGATCATCAAACGGCTTTAGATTATATAAAACAATTTTTTTCAAATAAGCCTTTTTTAAGGTTGCCTAACAAAGATCTCACCTTTGTTCTTCGCAGTGATGCTTCTTCCTACGCTATCGCGGCAGTTTTGATGCAGGAATACGGAGGCACCTTATTTCCTGTTATGTACGTATCCAGAAAGCTTACGACGAGCGAGATGAAGTATTCCGTTCTGGACAAAGAGCTCCTCGCTCTTGTCTGGTCAATCACAAAACTGGATCGTTATCTCCTCGGATCACACTTTGTGGTGGAATCCGACCAGAAAGCTCTTACAGCACTAAACACAGGGAACGTGAAGTCATCAAAGTCAGCGCGTTACGCTATTGCGCTTCAACCGTTCCATTTTGAGATACGAGCTATTCCTGGAGTACAGAATGTGTTTGCAGACTGTCTTTCAAGATGCCCTAGTGAACACGTCGAAATTAAACCACTTCCAGATGGTGAAACGTCCTCACAGAAACATGAATAACTTTGTACATGGTCACTGATTATACATCTGTGGAGACTATGTGTAGTTCTGCAGTATTCGTATATATATAACTTTCAGAATATACTTACGTATGGATTATAACATTATTTCTTGTGGAGTAACGTTTTGTTAGAACGGGAACAGTGATATTAAAGTAACATTTTTTTTTTAGTATGGAAACATTGGTAAGAGTGACAAATAGACATTCACTATTGTTATGGAACAGATTACACTACATATCGTGTTCGTAAACTTATTTCAGGCATGGTACATTTAGAACATATTCTTGTCGATTTAACTAGTTCTAAAAGAATATTAACAATGAGTGAAATTGAAATCACTTAGAATAAATTAGTAATTAGTTATTTGTTCATAAATTAAGTACTACTAATTAGTATAATTCAATTTAATCAATTTGATTGATTATAAATCACACATCTACTAACTTTATTAGTGTTTCGCAATACGTGTATTCACGTATCCCACTACATGATATCTCACTTTTAGATAACTATTCAAACTTACTAATGTTAGGAAATAGTAAGTGCGTTGCTTCTTAAAGTGTTTAATTATGCTTTGTTTCATTTTGCATGTTGTATTTTAAAATTTTCTGTTTTATTGATTCTTTTATCATTGATCATCATCAGTGTTGCTGTTCATTTTCATTTTTGAAATCATATGTTTCAAATTTCTTTTAAAACAATTTTGTTGAATTTTATTATCATCTTTTTTTTAATGGTTTATTTCATTTTCATTTTCAACTTCTTTTTACTTCGAATATTACCACATCGTTCCAAAGTAGGTCGATGGTGGATGTGTGCTTTAATGCATACTATCATTTAGTTATATTGTTTTCATTTAATATTCTTTTCTTAATATGATATAATTTTATGCATGTCATAAATCTTGTTGGAATTTTGACTCACCTCTCTCGAGTAATTAGTTCGAAAAAAATTAATAGAATTAATTTTTTTAAGGGGAGGTAATAAGGGAGCTGTTACGTACATTTATTACCTACGGGGGTAGTCTTCGGTCCTGCCAAATGTACGCACCAGTTTTATATAGTTATATTATTTGTGCGTTCGATTGATTCACGCACTGACGTGCACAATGCTGTGTGAGTTGCTTTGGACGCACGTGTAACCTAGTTGAGTAGATTGTGACGTCATGATAGGGGCAGCTCGGACGACATTTATGTCCGCAGTGTTATTCTTTGATTCCTGGCAAAGTTGAAGAAGCCATCAGTTGTATTCGTATCTATTGGTCTTCATGGCGAAGCCAATAGTGGAAGAATGAAGTAAGTGTCGCCCCATTTCTTATGGCAAGTTTAATTATGTAAATTAAAGTATCAGGCCGCTCCTATTAATGGTCTAGCGGGAATTCATCGGAGATGACATTCCTAGAATTGGACACACGGAGTCGATAGCCTTTGGAATCTTTTCGTAGAGGGAGAATCCATATGTGGAATCAAGTTAATGAATATATATATGCTTCACATGTTTAATATGCCGTTTTACCTATGCCAAAGTCGTGGTATGGATACCGAGAGGTTAGCCAAGATGAAACACTAACCTGGTTGTATTGTTATATCTGCCTTTGTTTGGATTGGATATGCTATCTAAGAATTTTATGAAGAAAGTCTGGGATGCTTACAAGTATGATATAAATTATTGCTCCGTGAGAATGAATCCGTTTGCCTTAATAAACGTCCTTGGGAGAAGGTCAACGGACGTTAATACCATGTCTGTTATATGGTAATGGAAGTGATCCTTAGTCACTGGAATATAAGAGAACTTAACTGTTAGAGAATCTACAACAACTATTAACAGTGATATTAACATTTTGACGTATGATCTTCGCATCTGTAACTATGATTGTCTTGTTCCACTTCGTTGGTGTCACGTCAATAAAATATATGTACTGTAATCACCGACTTGTGTGCTGCCAATACTTGCCCAGTTCACCCAATTCAACGATACTTGTTGGAATTTTCGTTTGAAGAACATTGTTGACATTCATTCCGTTTTAACCATTCGCGTTTCAATTTACCTCTTCACTGAACTCAACGATAAAATGGAGTCAACAGTACATTTTAAGTAATTACACTGGACAACAAATTTTGACATTTTGTGTGTATCTGAGATTAAACCAAGTTACCTTTATGTTGTTTGGGCTGCTGAACATGAAAATGGCCGTTAAAACACCAGATTAGCTCTAGTTTTTTTAAATATCTGTAAAACAAGTTTTACACATTTGCATATACATACCATATGATAATATTGCTCATAGCGGAAATGATTCACAGCGACGTCTTTTTGCCTGTCGCTCGTAATGAGTTTCTGGAGCATCTCTCACAAGGTTCCAACAATAGTCTGCTAGCATTGCTGCATTCCATTTCCCTTGGTACCTTTTTTCGATGGTAGTAATGTCCTGATGAAATCGTTCCCCATGCTCGTCACTGACAGCACCGCAGTTAGCAGGGAAGAAATCCAGATGAGAGTGTAAAAAGTGTAATTTCAAAGACATGTTGCACCCTAGTCGCTCGTAGCGCTGCAAGAGGGTTTCTACAAGCTCCTGGTAATTGTCAGCCTTATTGTTACCTAGAAATTTTGTGGCCACTTGCTGGAAAGCATTCCAAGCTAACTTTTCATCACCTGTGAGGATATCATCAAAACGCTGATCTCTGAAGAGCTGACGTATCTGTGAACCGACAAATACACCTTCCTTGATTTTGGCCTCACTAAGTCTGAGAAGTGTATCAGATGGTATAAAAATCCTGCCCCATTTCGATCCATGGCCTTTACAAAATTCGTCATTAGTCCAAGTTTGATGTGGAGAGGAGGGACCAAGATCTTGTGGTAAAATGTTACCATTATGGAGCAGCACAGCTTTTAAGCTCAACTTGGACGAATCAATGAACATCCTCCAATCGTCGTCTTTGTAGTTGATGTGCAGTGCTGCCATCAGACGCAGTATACCAACGCAAGAAATGAGGTTATCTGTTATTTTGAAATACGGAAGCAGACCTTTTTTTAGAGCACGAAACACAGACACATGCACATTCTCTTCTAGAAGATTCCATTGCTGCAGTCTGGACCCCAACAGCTCTGCTTTATTTTTTGGCAATTCCAGATCTCTCACTAGATCATTCAATTCACTCTGGGTAATTGTATGTGGCTGTACAGACTCTTCAATAGGCACGAAATCAGGATCTCTTGATGTAGATGCTTTCACGGGTGATGGATGTCCACTGGCCTTATTATCTTCTTCATCATCCAGAGTATAAGATTCTGGTGGGTCAGGAACAGGAAGTCCTTCCCCGTGAGGCACTGGCCGCATAGCAGAGGGGATATTCGGATAGGCCACATGTCCAATTGGAGGAGTCATGCAAAAGTAACAATCATTAAGATGGTTTGTCGGTTCCCTTCATATCATTGGAACTGCAAAACGCATCGATCGTCCTTTTCGGTTCAACCAGCAGCGCAGATTCGTTGCACAGGATTGACAACATATATGTGGGACCCATTCCGGTCCTGGTCACCGATCTCACAACTAAAATAAAGGCTGTAAGCTTTCTTTAACCCCTCTCCCCCCTGTGATGGACGAACTCGGCTGACCCTGAACTTTGTTGTAACTTCTTGTAAAAACGGGACTTCTTTCACGTGGATTCATTAGCTATGCAACTGTTCCACACAGAGGGCAAACACGTTTGCTGATTGATATGCGGAGAGTTTACCTATCGTTTATTCTGGTCATCGCATTGATTTAAGGAGAGATTAAATCACGCCCACTAACATCTCTTGAACAATCATAGGCAGTTATTTTCATTAACTTGGCCAGTGGGGGGCGTTGCCAGAATCAAACAGATAATGCGACCACGATCAAAGAGACAGACTGAGGGATTTCAGGGGAGACTATCGGCGCTATCAAAGACAGTAGTGGTCCCTGATACGAGACGCAGTTTCTTGCCGCTATTTTCGCGTCTCGGTGTCAACCGAAGAACCGATCGCGCAGAAAGCGAACGGGGAAAGCCGAAACGGGCAGCAGCAAGCGGAGATACGAAGACCAGGGGGCGGCTTCTTCCCTTGATTTGGCGGTCAGATCCCCAAAAGTTCCTGAGATGAAAAAAAAACTGTCAAGTTCCTCATGTCCCACTCAACTTACATTCCATTTTAGATAAATAGACCATGAAGAATAGACACTTTATCACTCGCTGGCCAGACCTTTACAGAAGCACTAGCTTTATTGAAATCTTGTTATAGATTTTCCCCTGGATTTTATATATATATATATTTGCAGTGATTTCTATTCTGTGCAAAGCGGTAATATATTGTGTAAAGTGATCAGTGGTCTAGTTCAGTCATTCTATTTCAATGGATTTTGTGTTAATTTAAATCTATTAAATTAAACCATCTCAATAGTTCCAGTTGTAAATATAATGATCTATCTATTATATTATTTCAAAAGATAAGAGATGCTTAAATTAAATTTTAAAGTCGCGAAGGAATTTATAATTAATAAATTCAGTTAAGTCCTAGTTTTATAGATGTGTGTTTTAACCACTAGAATTCGCGCAGTGTTTATTAAATACATAATTAAATACTCGAGTGTATTATAGACTTAACGGGAAATTTATCGCGCTTGATTTTTCGGTATGTTACATGTTTTTTTTTTTTCTTTCATGCAGAGTGATCGTAACCTGCGGTCCCAGCTAAATAAAGAAAGAAAGAAAGAAATCATCCTATAAACTTCCAGTCATATTGAAGAAACATTTCTTTTAAATATAATCTTGTGGCGGTCCTTTGCGACCGAGCTGTCAGAATTAAATGAAATAAAGCCCACCCAAGAACATTTAAAAGAACAATCGTCAAATTACCATTACAAATCAGTAAGACAAACTGGAAGGTAATCATCGCCAGTAGCGATATTATATTTACTGTTTACTGTGAGAGAGTACATATTTTCCTGACTGTGACTGAGCCTAGTTTTTCCTCAATTGGATTTAATAAAACTTTCCGGTCAGTTACTATCATCACGCATTGAAGGAATTTTACCATAGCGGAAGATTAAAAGAGACCACTTCATTTTCACCCCTGTGCCGAACTGTGTCAGTGCCATCCCATAGACTCCTTTTTTTATATAATAAAAAACACAAGAACTCTTAGTCTTCAAGTCTTGCGATAAGTGAGAATATTTGTTACCAGCAAAATCTCGCAAACATCTGGGGCGGGACATCGAAGTGCTAGACAGTTTCACATGTCAAAGGAATACTTGCTGTTTTTATATAATTTTATGGAACGTCTGAGGCTGCATTCGGTAAGTGTGTGTGTGAATATATGAGTGTGGATCCTCACGCGTGTGCATGAATGACAGGAAATTTAATCTTTTTTTCTTTTGTAACCCTTCTGTTAACTTTCGTGCCTGGTAATATAATTTTTCTGTACTCCCTGCATTGTTCCTTTAAGGGGGAGTTGATAACACTGACTAACAAAAAAAAACTTTTTTTTTCTTTCTCTAACATTTCTATGTTTTTCTGGTCAATTTTAATGCGCTGTTTTTAAATCTGCAAACCGTTTTTCTCTATCAGGTCGGGATCTCTAGAAATACGCAATTGAAGTTTTTTAACAACGCATACAGTATTACAACATCATTCGTACAAGAAGTATAACAGTTATGTAGGCTTGAATTTCTTTGCAGTCGACTTTCGTCGGTGAATGGCATGTGGCACATCGCGATGAAGCATCCAACAATAATCGGCAAGCATGGTCACACTCCACCGTCCTTGATAACGTGACTCCATTACAGCGATATCTTGATGGAATCGTTCTCCATGTTCATCGCTGACTTCGCCAAGGTTGTCAGGGAAAAAGTCAAGATGCGAATCGAGCAAATGGATTTTGAGGGACATGTTACAGCCCATAATTCTGTATGCATCTATGCACTGCTTAACAATATGCAACATAGTCGACAGATTTGTGATTTCCCAGAAAGTTATCGACGATCGATTTGAATGCCATCCATGCGCGAAGTTCACTACCATGTAACAAGTTCTCGAATTGTTTGTCTGCAATAACTTTCCTAATCTGAGGTCCTACAAAGATACCTTCCTTTATCTTTGCATCGCTAACTTGCGGAAACTTTTCTCGAAGATAAGTGAAAGCTTTGCTCGTTTTATCTAACGCTTTTACAAAATTCTTCATAAGCCCCAACTTTATATGTAACAGTGGTAAAATGAAGCTGTCTTTGTTAACTAATGGCTCGTGTATTACATTTTTATGCCCGAGCTGCATATGATCCCGGATAGGCCACACCTTTTGTGCATAATGTTCCTGTCTGTTGCGGCTGTCCCATTCACATCGGAAGCAACAAAATTTAGTATACCCAGTCTGCATGCCCGTGAGAATTGCAATGACCTTTAGGTCTCCACAAATCCGCCATTGGTAGTCATTGTACTTTATTTTTTTCCAAACGTATAGCCATATTGTCATAAGTTTCTTTCATATGAACAGAGTAGGCAACTGGAATTGATGAAAATAAATTTCTGTTATGCAATAACATGGCTTTTAGACTAGTCTTGGAAGAATCGATGAAAAATCGCCATTCGTTGACTATGTGCTCATGACCGTTTACATCTTTGCAGTAGCAAATGTCATCATCCATCTCAAAGTATTGAACAAGTTCTCTGTCTCTATGACGAAATTTAGATATCGGAGTATTGGGCGCTAAAAGATTCCATTCTTTGAGTCGCGAACCGAGTAATTCCGCTTGTCCTTTGATAAGAGCGAGATCACGTATTAGATCTGAAAGTTCTGAATGGTTAATTAAGTAAACACCATCATTCACCGGTATGTAATCTGAGTCAGAATTAGTTTCTAAAGCAGGTAAACTATCACTTTCTGATGGTTCATTCACGTCCAGCGGATATTGTTCTGATGGTACTTGGATCGGACACGTGATTGGATCATGAGGCACTGGTTTCGAAACCGATTCAATATTTGGATAAACCACAGACTTTCTAGTTTTAAAAGTGAAACCATGGATATTTGTCAAGCAGAAGTAACAATCAGTAGTGTGATTTGTATGTTCACGCCATATTACTGGCACTCCAAAAGGCATCGACTTATGCTTCGGCGATTATCGTAACCAACCTGCCAATGTATCGAACAAACTGCATTTGGCTTCCAAGATTTATTTGCATCATCAACTTTCGAATCGAAATAAAGTTCATATGCTTTCTTTAGTAATGGTGTAAAGTTTTTTCTGGTCAACACGATCGGTAAAACATCCGCACACGTAACAGAACAGATCAGCCGAATTTCTACAACTTCTAGAAGCCATATTTTGCTCAGAATTATTTCAAAATACAGTAACTATTTGAAAAATCGCGTAACATATGTCATGCATCTTTTAGCAGTATAAAAAGTAGAATTATGTTGCTTTTTATTAATTTTTAATAAGTTATATAGTAAAAATGAAACGGAGCAAATAACGGTTTCCCAAAAATATATTTATTCACAAATATCTTAAGAACCCGACGTGATAGAGATAAACGGATTTCAGATTTGAAATCAGCGCAAGAAACTGACCTAAGAACACTTATTCTTATATAAGAAAGAAAAATGTTGTTTGTCAGTGTAATTGGTTAACTCTGTTTAAACCCCCCTCCTTTCCATTTGCTTAGTAAAGGGAAGAACAGTTGGGAAGAACAGGTTTTTTTCTATCACCTATACCTAACTTTGTAACACGTCTTTCAGAGCAATTAACTTCACTGTTAGGTTAACGTACCCGTGTTCCTGATATTATCTATCTCTGGACTGGGTTTATCTTTGTCTAATAAGCGGGAAGGGCTTAGTCGATACCAATCTTCTTCACCCCTCCCAAACTTGTTATTTGCATTTGTGTACTTATGATAATTTATGTAATACCTGATATTTGTTAGTGATTGATGTTTAAGGTGAATAAAATCACATAAACTCATTGAGTACTGTGTTGGAGATACCGAAAGCCCAACTTTTCCCCCATTCGTTTAATAGTTTGTATCTACGTCGTCTGTGTGTTTGAAAACACCAAATCGGTGTGCGCGCAGAGGTGTGTCTGGAAAACTGGCAAATAATTGTTTGACCAGGAGAGCGGAAGAGAAGATTGAGAGAAACGATTTGTCGTAAATAAGTCTGTCTTTACTCTCCTCCAGCACGCTGTGAAGCAACTATTTAATCTCTACGTTTTCTATCACTGAGTTTTCCAACATCATTTCACTCTAAACCGGACCACTATTTCTAAGACTCTTTTCTCTCAAAATAAATTTACACACCCCCCCCCCCCCCCCCCGGATTTTGAAAACTAGAGCTAATTCACGATTTTTAAGTTCATATTCGTGATCTGCATGTCCAAATTAGTTTAAAATAGCTACTTTTGTCTCGGATACATTTTGGCTGTTGTCCAGTGTTATCATACAAAATGTGTTGTGGTGCCAATTAAAAAATTAATTCTTGCACCTAACGAATTTGTGTGTCCACTCTGGTAATTATACACTAATGTATGGTACAAATTAATAATAGTATTGAGAACCCTGAAAATGTTTACTCAATAATTTCTTATTTCGCGAATTACAACTATTTAACCACTAAATAAAGCACTGTCTTAACAGTAATAATGTCAAAGAATTATACACCCTAGTGGGTTAATACTAAACTAAACTCTCAAGTTCATGCCCATGATCCTCTGCTGTATTCTCGTATAAGTCGCATTATGATGTAACTTTAAGCACACAAGTCAGTGTTCACCAAAAAGGACGATTTGATTCTAGTGGTTGAATCCCCTTGACCAAGCGAAGAATTCTTGAGTACTGTCCCTTCATCTTGAGACGTCGTGGCAATAATAGCGCAAACAAGAATTGTCATTCAAAATATCCATATACAGTTGTTGGAGTCCGTTTATGGTAATGGTATAGATTTTATCACGCGAATGGTTGAATACGAACAAAATGTCAATAAACTTCTTCAAACGAACATTCCAACAGGTATCGTTGCATTGGGTGAACTGGGCGAGTATTGGCAGCACACAAGTCGGTGTTTACTGTACATGTATTTTATTGACGTGACACCAACGAAGTGGAACAATACAATCATAGTTACAGATGTGAAGATCATACGTTAAAATGTTAATATCACTGTTAAAAGTTGTTGTAGATTCTCTAACAGTTAAGTTCTCTTATTCCAGTGACTAAGGATCACTTCCATTTCATATAACAGACATGGTAATTAACGTCCATTGACCTTCTCCCAAGGACGTTTATTAAGGCAAACGGATTCATTCTCACGGAGCAATAATTTATATCATACTTGTAAGCATCCCAGACTTTGTTGTAAAATATCTTGGATAGCATATCCAATCCAAACAAAAGGCAGATATAACAATACAACCAAGTTAGTGTTTCATCTTGGCTAACCTCTCGGTATCCATACCACGACTTTGGCATAGGTAAAACGGCATATTAAACATGTGAAGCATATATCTATATTCATTAACTTGATTCCACATATGGATTCTCCCTCTACAAAAGATTCCAAAGGCTATCGACTCCGTGTGTCCAATTCTAGGAATGTCATCTCCGATGAATTCCCGCTAGACCATTAATAGGAGCGGCCTGATACTTTAATTTACATAATTAAACTTGCCATAAGAAATGGGGCGACACTTACTTCAGACATCCACTATTGGCTTCGCCATGAAGACCAATAGATACGAATACAACTGCTGGCTTCTTCAAATCTGCCAGGAATCAAATAATAACACTGCGGACATAAAATGTCGTCCGAGCTGCCCCTATCATGACGTCACAATCTACTCAACTAGGTTACACTTGCGTCCAAAGCAACTCACCCAGCATTGTGCACGTCAGTGCGTGAATCAATCGAACGCACAAACAATATAACTACATAAACTGGTGCGTACATTTGGCAGGACCGAAGACTACCCCCTTAGGTAATAAATGTACGTAACAGCTCCCTTATTACCTCCCCTTAAAAAAAAATTAATCCCATTAATTTTTTTCGAACTAATTACTCGAGAGAGGTGAGTCAAAACTACAACAAGATTTATGACATGCATAAAATTATATCATATTAAGAAAAGAATATTGACTTGAAATTAATAGAACTAAATGACAGTATGCATTAAAGCACACATCCACCATCGACCTACTTTGGAACGATGTGGTAATATTCGAAGTAAAAAGAAGTTGAAAAAATGAAAATGAAAATGAAAAATCAACAAAAAAGATGATAATAAAATTCAACTAAGTTTCCAACAAATTTGAAACATATGATTTCAAAAAATGAAAATGAACAGCAACACTGATGATAATCAATGATAAAAGAATCAGTGAAACAGAAAATTTTGAAATACAATGTGCAAAAATGAAGCAATGCAAAATTAAACACTTTAAGAAGCAACGCACTTACTGATATCTAACACTAGTAAGTTTGACTAGTTATCTAAAAGTAAAATCTCATGTAGTGGGATGCGTGACTACACGTATTGCGAGACACTAATAACGTTAGTAGATGTGTGATTTATAAACAATCAATTTGATTAAATTGAATTAATCTAATTCTAGTACTTAATTACACATAAGTAAATAACTAGTAATTTATTCTAAGTAATTCTAATTTCAGTCATTGTGAATATTCGTTCAGAACTATTTAGAGTCAACAAGAATAGGTTCCTAATGTTCCATGCACGAAATAAGTTTACGAACACGATATGTAGTGTAATATGTTCCATAACACTAATGAATGTCTATTTGTCGTTTTTACCAATGTTTCCATACTAAAAAAAAATGTTACTTTAATATCACTGTTCCCGTTCTAATAAAACGTTACTTCACAAGAAATAATGTTATAATCCATATGTAAGTATGTTCTGAAAGTTATATCCATACGAATACTGTAAAACTATACATAGTCTTCACAGATGTACAATTAATGACACTGTACAAAGTTATTCATGTTTCGGTGAGGACGTTTCTCCATCTAAAAGTAGTTTAGTTTCACCAAGTTCACTAGGGCATCTTGAAAGACAGTCTGCAAATACATTCTGCACTCCAGGAATAGCACGTATCTCAAAGTGGAATGGCTGGAGAGCTATAGCGTAACGCGCTGACTTTGATGACTTAACGTTTCCAGTATTCAATGCCGTAAGAGCTTTCTGGTCAGACTCCACCACAAAGTGTGATCCGAGCAGGTAACGTTCCAGTTTTGTGATTGACCATACAAGAGCAAGGAGCTCTTTATCGAGAACGGAGTACTTCATTTCACTCGTCGTAAGCTTTCTGGATACGTACATAACAGGAAATAAGGTACCTCCGTATTCTTGCATCAAAACTGCCGCGATAGCGTAGGAAGAAGCATCACTGCGAAGAACAAAGGTGAGATCTTTGTTAGGCAACCTTAAAAAAGGCTTATTTGAAAAAATTTTTGTTTTATATAGTCTAACGCCGTTTGGTGATCCTGCGACCACTTTATTACATTAGGTGTGCCTTTCTTCAGTAACGAAGAAAGAGGTGCAGTTATAGTAGACAAATGAGGGATGAATTTAGAATAGAACTGTATTAGTCCTAAGAGTGACCTCACTTGTTTTTTTTTGTCTTAGGTGCTGAGATGTTTAAAATTTTAGAGACGTTACTGTCTTCTGTATATATTAAACCGCGACCTATACGGTGACCAAGAAATGAGATGTCATGAAAACCGACAAAAGCCTTTGAAGGTTTTGCTGTTAAGTTGTAATCCCGTAAGGTAGAAAGTAAAGATTTTAAACCCTGAATATGTTCATCCCAAGAGTCACTGAAAAGACAGATGTCATCTATATAAGTAATGACATCGGGACGATGAGACAATATGCGGCGCATCATGCGTACAAAGGTAGCTGGCGCATTCATTAACCCGAATGGCATAAAATTATATTGAAAAAAGTTCATGAGAACTAGAAAAAGAACAAATGACTATTACAAGAAAGAAATGATGACTGCATAGGCTGAGTCATCAAAGAATGTGATATCAAAATTCAATATAGTAGGTTACTATCTGCGTGACGCAGAATCAGGTACCAATTGTAATCGGAGAGAATGGTGGTGGAAATATACACCATTGTTCCGCTCGATAGCCATGCGAGCGTCTCTATTGGTCCTAAAAGTAACCACGGCGTCACCATACCTGTTAGTGATATGAGGTAACAGACGCACGAACCTAACGTCCGCCGTGTGGTTGAGAAAATCTCCTAGTGCCTGCCAAGTAGTTCGTTGTGGCAGATTTTGCACAAGGATGGTGCGAGAAGATGCACCTCTACCAATATAAGTGGTACCATTATCACAAGAGTGGGAGTAAGGTTGATGAGTAACCTTAGTCCTTTGAGGTAAATTACAATATTTATTATTTATACATGTAGAATTATTGTTCTTAAATGTACCATACCCCTGGAATTGAGTATTATTACTTATGCCAGACAAAGGTGTAGGTGTACAGCATGTCGTAGACACCTGCTTGCTAGGCAAAGTTAAAACCTTATTGACAACCTTATTGGTTTTAGTTTTCTCACCTGAGTTACAACTATTATTTTTATTAGGAACATCCTTTCCTTTTTTTACAAACTTAACCTTTTTCTTACGATCAGTTGACTGCTGATCAATTCGAGGGAAGGTATATGACTTACTAGTCTTTACAGGTTGCGTTGCAATCTTATTTTCCTTCTTAAGACTAGAAGCATGTCGTAAAGGTTGCAACGAATTAGCAACAGTGGCGTAATGAACAATGGAATCGTTCTCCATGCTAGATTCCAATACCTTAGCATTACATAACAGGTTAGTAGTATGTGTATGTGACACAACTCTAGGTATAGACTTAAATGCATAGGCATCCTGTATATGCTGCTTTTCCCATTCAGCAATTTGCTGAGGTGTACAATCTTTTATACCGTGTATACGACCCAATATTAAATCACAAATTGGATTCGGAAGAAGACAGGCTTGGATCTGTCCTGAAAAAAATGGAGTATGAAGTGTTATAATGGCTGTGGGGAATGTTTCCACAGTTCCGCCAAACGTGACACATTTCACAACCCTGCCCGTCGCACAACTAGGGTCGATCAGCGATGTCCGGACGCCCACTGTCGTACAACCTGAGTCGAATAAAAGAGAGCATGAAATATTGTTAACAAATCCTCTGTTAAACTTAAGAGAGCCCTGTCCATGGTGTACTGACGCAGGAGTGGCCATGCAGACTGCAGGTAGACTAGGCAAGGTATGTCCGCAACGCAGCGTCGTGATCGCCTTAGGCTGGAAAAGAGTCGAGCATTCTGGGCAGTCTTTCACCTGGGAACAATCTAGAGAACAAGACATAGCATTGTGAGTTACAGCTACTTTACCCTGTTCAGTGTTAGCCTGTGTATCCTTAAAAGCAACATTAGAATGTCTAACTGTATTATTCGACGATCTATCTCGTCGGCGCGATCGATTGTGATTTTTGTCATTAAAATTGCCATAATTTTTTTTTTTTTTTATTTAATGTGTTTGCTACTTCATTTTGTAGCACGCCCCTTTCAACCATCTACCATGTACATGGATTTGTTGGTTATATCAGGACGTGTTTCTTTTATTGTAATATGTTTTTGTTTGTATTTGTTTTATATTATATTATCTCTAGTCGGTATTTTTCCTTTTGTAGTTATAGTTCAACATGGTTTTTAAAAAAAGTTCCAATATATGCTATTTTCTAAGTTAGTATGTTTTTGATTTTTACTGGATGGTTTATTTGGTTAATCTGTGTGTTTCTGGGGCGAGTCTTTCACCAGTTTGGACTACAGGTTCAATTCCTTATTTGATTTTTATATGTTAGCTTTAGTTTTTGTAATATAGTGTTTTATTAACTTTTGCATTTCTGAAGGGCTATTTGTGCCTATGAGATTTTCTACACTCATTTCTACCTTGTGGTTACTACAGTATGTCTTAATGTTTTGCCTCTGTTGGTCATATTTTTTGCAGTCCACTAGAAAGTGCCTAATTGTGTTTGGTTCTTGACACTCTTCACATGTGGGTTCCTCAATCATGAAATATCCAGTTCCCAGCTTGAGTCTCAGCAATTTTTTATTAATTGGTATTTTTAGTTCATCTTTTATTTGACATTTTTTGCTTGGTTTTTTAAGGATTTTATATGAGTGTCTTGCTTTTTTACTTAGGTCCCATGCTGTTATCCATTCTTTAGTTATTTTTTGAGCAATTAAGCTCTTAATTTCAAACTTCCCTAAGCCTACTTCAATTTGGTTATGGCTAGTTCTCCCCCCTTTGGCTTCTTTGTCTGCTAGCTCATTTCCTGCTATCCCCACATGTGATGGTATCCATGTTAGTGTTGCACTGCATCCTATATTTTGTAGATATGTATTAACCTGTAGTATTTCCTCTATAATGTCTGGCCTGCTGCCTTCTGTTCTGTTTCTGATTGCTAGTACTGATGATAGGGAATCTGTGAGAATGGTTACTTTTTTTGGTGGATTTTCTGCAGCTATTTCTAAAGCTTTTAGGATTGCCACTAATTCTGCTGTAAAGATAGATGTATTACTTGTTACTTTGTATCTTTTATAAATTTTTAATTTTGGTATTGCTATTCCTGCTCCTAATTGTCCTTCTTCATCTTTGGACCCATCTGTATATATAGTTAGGCTATTATTTGTATACCGTTCTATGTGCTCTAGTGTTTTACTTTTTGCTGAGATTATGTCGTTAGATTTATTTATGATCTTTGATAAGTGGGAGTCAGTTTCTGGCACTTTTAATTCCCATGGTGGGATCTTTGCTTTATACAGAGCACTACTGTTTATCGCATTAAACAGGTCTGGGTATTGACCCACTTCATCCATTGTTTTCCACCCTGACGGGTATCTATTATGGTTTAATGGAATGTGGCCTATGTACTGGTTACCCCTATCAAAGGTTTTATGTGCCGGGTGAGTTGGATCTTTTGCCACTCTTGCCCAGTAGCTGAATCTCAGTTCTTTTCTCCTTAGCTCCAGGGGTATAATGCCTAGCGCTACTTCTAGTGCTTCTGCTGATGTTCCCTTTGAGGCACCTGCTATTATTGACAGTGCCTGGTTTTGGACTGTGTCTATTTTCTTCTTATTGCTTGGGGCGGCTGATGCATAGACAACACTGGCATAGTCAAGTTTGCCTCTAATAAATGATTTATAGAATGTTAACATTGTCTTATTGCAGGCGCCCCAACCACTTCCTTTCATATATCTTAGCATATTAATAAGTCCTCTACTGCTTTGCACTAAAAGGTCTATGTGTTTGTTCCAGTTTAGTTGCTGGTCTAGTACCATGCCAAGAAATCTAGTTGATTTTGCTGTGCATACTTTTTGCTTATTAATGCTTATGTCAATTATATTGTTTTTAATTACACGCCCTCTACTGAAAATCATTCCTATGGTTTTTTTTAACGTTTAGATTAAATCCCCACTTGTTCATCCAGTCAGATACTTTATCTATTTGTTTTTTGTACTGTTTTATAGAGGAATGGGAGATTTCTTCCCGTTCTCCATATCGCAGCATCATCTGCAAACTGAGATAGGTTGTTTTTTAAGTCCTTAAACTCGTCGCCTAGGTCGTTGACCATAATCGTAAAAATTGATGGTGATATTACTGATCCCTGGGGAATTCCATTCTGTTGCTCATATACCTCAGATCTATCATTGTTTATTTGTACCATGAAGTATCTATCCTGCAGGAAGTTTTCTAGGTAATTGTAGGTTCTGCCTACTATACCTAGTTTCCTGATTTTATGTAGTGCACCCTCCCTCCAACACTCATCATATGCTCTTGCTACATCAAGGAATATAGCTACTGTCTTTTCATTCCTTTTGAAGCCTGTTTTAACATCATGTTCCAGCCTCAGCAGTTGCTCTATTGTACTATGTTGGCTTCTAAAGCCTGCCTGGGTTGGACTGTACAAATTATGCTTTTCGAGATGAAATTTAGTCTGCTGTTGACTATTGTTTCTAGAATTTTTCCTAGATGTGATGTTAACGATATTGGCCTGTATGAGCTGACATCATGTGCTTCCTTATCTGGCTTTAGTATGGGGATGACTACTGCTGTCTTCCATGAACATGGTATTTTTCCCGTGTGCCAGATTTTGTTGTAGAGGGATGCAATCACTCTTAGAGTTGTATTTGGTACCTTTTTGAGGATTTCATAGCTCAGAATGTCTTCCCCAGAGGTAGTATTGGTTTTTTCTGCTAAAGCTCTTTCTATTTCATCTACTGTAATATCTGCATTTAAATACTTAGCATCCTGTGTGGTTTCCATATTTTCTTCTTTTAATTTTTCTAGCAGTGTTTTTCGTCTATTTATTTCTGCCTTATCTAGACTGTCTATTGAACTAACCTGATAAAAGTATTTAGCTAGTATGTTGGCTTTTTCTCTATCTGTTTCGGCTCTCTCTGGTATTTTAATTGTTGGGATTTTAAATTTTTTGCTGTTTCCTCCTTTAATTGCTTTTAGTTTTCTCCAAACTGTAGTTATTTGGGACCTATGGTTTAATGTTTGACAAAATTTTCTCCAACTCTTTTCTTTAGCTCTGAATATTATTTTATTTGTTTCATTTCTTATTTTTTTATAGTTTGTGTAATTCTCTTCAGTTTTGGCTTTTCTATACTTTGTAAGGGCCCTCTCCCTCAATTTCAGTTGTTCTGAACATCTGTCTGTCCACCATGGTACTGGATTTTTATCTTTGTTTCTTTTCCTATTTTTACCTTTTTGTGTTGGTTTTAAGTGCTCAGGCATATTCCTGTTTGGTATATATTTTATTGCTATTTTTAAAATCTCATTTGTTAGTTTTTCTGCAAATATATCTATACTGTTAGATTCAATTTGTTCTATGCTTAGTTTACCTAGCTCTAATTGGAAGGACTCCCAATTTGCTTTTTTTAGGTTGAATGTGGGTTTCGAGCCATAATTGTCGTTTCTGCTAGAGTTAAAATTTGGATTAGTCCGATAATTTGTAGAATGATCGTTATGATGTTGGTTAAATGGTTTATTTCCAAAAAATTGTCTGTTTTGCGGACCCTGAGACCTTGATCTCCAGTTTTGTTTATTGTAATGTCCTTGATTATTTTTAAAATAATTGTTACCAAAATCTCGCGATCTGTGAGTTTGGTTCCAAGAAACATTAAATGGAGCAGATTGTTGAAATTGCTTCCCTTTGTAAAAGTTATCATTGGTGAAATGATGATTATTTCCCTTATGGACATACCTATCAGCACTAAAAGAACGATTGCGTGAAAAATTGTTTTGTTGTGCTGCAAAAGCAACAGGCAATTCACTCTTAATCTGCGCGTTACTTAGATCCATGTTTGGGTGAGCAGTGCAAAAATTTTTTGCATGTTCTTCTAAGTTTTTCATTGATAAAGGTTTCCGTTCGTGTAAAAATGCGAGAAATGTAGGATTTACCGACGAAAGTACCTTATCGCGCATCAGTAAATCAAAGAGACCTTCATACGACTTTTCAATTTTGGATAATTCGATCCATCTTTCTAATGTTAGTCGTATCTGTGACAGAAAATCACTAAAATTTCTGCCAGATTGAGGTAGTAATGTGTGAAATTTCAAACGATATTCGTTTTCTGTCATTTGGAATTTTTGCAGAAGTGCTGCTCTAAGAGCATTGTAGTCATTTTTCTCACCAATGCTGGTGGTATGATAAACTGCTAATGCATCTCCTGTAAGTAATCTGGATAAATATGTACAGTATAGCGCTTTATCCACGTTATAAGACGCACAAGTGGCCTCAAACCTATCCAGGAAGAATATTACGTCATCAGACGGGGGATTAAATTTTGGCAATTTAAGGTGAATTTCCTTAAAATGATCCTGTCTGGATGAAGTGTGGCTTTCAAAAGTTCTCTGAGAATTAGCTTCCTGAGTTAACCTAAGTCTCTCATATTCTGACTCTGCTAATTTCAGTTCATGCTGTCGTTTTCTTTCATTCTCTTCCATCTCAAGCTGAAGTCGTTTTGTGTTTTGTTCAGCTATTAATCTCCTTTCTTCTATTTCTTTTTGTTTCTGTTCCATTTCCTTGTGTTTAACTTCCATTTCTTTTCTAAGTCTTTCTTCAGACTCCTTTTGCTTCTGTTCTGCCTCTCGCTGAAATCGTTTCTCTTCTAATTCAGCGGCTAATCTCATTTTTTTCTCCTCTTCCTCAGCTATAAATTTCCTCTTCTTTTCATCCTCCTCAGCAGTTAATCTCATTTTTTTCTCATTCTCCTCCGCCTCAAATCTTCTCCTCTTTTTATCTTCCTCAGCACGTTTCTCTTCCAGTTCGGCGGTTAATCTCATTTTTTTTCTCATTCTCCTCCGCCTCAATTCGTTTTTGATCTGCCTCAAATTTCAAATTTTCCAAACGTAAAGTTTCCAATCTTCTCTGATCAGCTTCTATTTCTTGAGCTTTCTTATATTCTGACAGTGCAAATGCTTTAGCTTCATCAGGAGCCATCTGAAGAGCTTTTGCTTGCTTAATGAAATAGTCTAAGGTAGCCATTTCAATATTATTATGTAATAATACTACTTAAAAGTGTTACTACAACTAGTGGTCCTCGTTCCTGTCCTTAGAACGGTATAATGTTATCATATAATTATTAAATATGTTATTAATCAATAAATTTATGTAATCAAATGTCATGAAATGAACAACGAGAAAGACAATAGAAACATAACCGACAAGACATGATAAAATGGACGGGTGAACACAATCGTAGAAATCAAAAAAAATAAAATGCATAACTAAAATAGAATATCGTAAAAATATACGACGATAACTACGATCAGATAGTTAACAAGACAATAGACAACACAGTGTAAAAACAATGGTTTTGTAAAAAACTAAACGACAGGAAATGTGAGATGGACAATAATCACAAACAAAATACATCATGAAAATAAGGTACGATTAAAAAGAACTATGAGAACAACAAGTAAAACTTGACGAAACAGCTAGAACAGATAGGTGTTACAGACCACCAAACACAGTGGACCTAGAATCCTTCTACGCTCACGCGTAGGAACATTCCACTGCGGGAAGTCTGCAAAATAATGTCCTACAGAACGTCTGACGAAGAGCCCGAATTGACTTCGAGATGGATCTCGTTCGTCAGATCTACCTCCCAACCTCCCGCAAAGAATACACAACACATAACAAATAATATAGAAAATATAGATATGAACATTAAAGGCACAGCTAAATGTAATAAAGTGTATAACGACAACACGCTATACTCATCTCGCGTGCCGGAAAGAACAACCAATGTGCCTCGTCCCCGTGTATGTACTGGAGGAATAAAATACTTCGTTCTGCTTTTTCAACACAAGCTCGCACGTAATGAGTGTGGTGAAGTGGGATGTTATAAATATTTATAGGGGGACTTAGTGTACTGACTGAGATCAGCTGTGAAGGTATCTATATCTAATGAGAGTAGTGTATTATAGATAACCTTACTTGCTGCCACATATATATATATATCTCAGTCAGAATTATTCTGGAATAGTGTGATGACAACGTTATGTGTCTAGGGTAAGTGTATGATGAAGTGTAAGTCACAACAACAGACAGATAAACAATTTAATTTAATCCACTACTCTTGACAACACTGTGACACTCACATACATATAACACTCTATGAGAATATCTTAAGGAGTCACTGATAACTTTTCAAATAACAATATGTATTCATGGTTATCATAAAGGTATATGTGTCCTGATTCAAATACAAAGGAACCAGGAATCACAATCAATTTTAATTACAAGTATATGTACAGACTTTATCAATATGAATATTGTAGTGACATATATTATTAAAAAATATCCTATGTGTGTCAGTTGTGTAGTAGTAATATGAGGTAATACTGGTTTTGTTTTGTTCAAGCTCTGTTGGTATTTGTCATCATGACTTCAATAGTTTGTCTTTAGGGACTAGTATTGGAGATGTTCTCAGTTCCTGATATTAAGACAATTAAATTCCCCTCTGAATGTTATTTTTACAAAGTCATTTCAAGATGAGGGGACATAATGTTGAGCTCAGCTGGCCAAATCAGCTTATCTTGCGTAATGGCGGCAGGGAAGGACTCCTCTGCTCGAATTCTCCTCTGGGCTCTGGAGACACCTCACTGATAGCTAAATGGACCAAGGAGTATGCTGTCCGACTCTGGATTCAGCAAAGCTCTGACCAGGTGCTGCTCAATACCATCAAGACCACGGTCCCTGAAAACAAGAAGGATGTACCTTCTACTTCATAACTAATTGATACTCTAGTTCTACACTGAGCACAATACAACACAAACATTGAGTTCAGAGCGTTAGGCCAACTGTCAGCTTCATCTGAAATACTTTATACCAGCATTACCCTCCTTAATGGTCACTACGCCTCTGCACTTCCAGCATTATTTCTGTCTAATCAATCATCCAGGTGTCAGTGTACTATTTGGCCATTCCATGCCGTTTTACTTCCCTCCGACACCCTCTGTTCAGGCTGGAGCATTATAGGCTTTATCTCCTGTTTGCCACTGAACTACACATATATATACAGGCATAAATTAACAATTTACATTCAATTTTCATTAAAAGATACTGAATGGTTCAAGCTTACCACAATTCATAGAATAAACACAGATACGTTGATTAGCAATGAATTCTGGCACATTTACTGGCACAAATTCCCATCTGCTTATGTTCCAGGCTTTTATTTAACACAAATATGAGCTGGCTTCAACGCACTGTTGCTTTATCAAGATTATTTGCACTAGTGGTCTCGAACTAACGCTCCTAAGTGAGTATATCAGCGAGTCTAGCCAATGAGGCCACGTTTCGACAAGTGTTTGAAAAAATGTTACCTTTTCACGTCTCCCCTAACAACGAAAGATAGTATTTATAGCCCGACCAATCGTGGTTAGTCTTTCATTTGTTGCGCTCCAATCAATTTGGAGTTTACATGGTAGGCTAATTCTGTAACGTAAGATTTTTTTTTCAAACACGTTATAAAAAATTTTATGAGCAGAAATGATTCCATGCTGTCAGGCATCCCCACTATTTTATTTTGGTTATAATTTATTAATTCCTGGACTATTTGCGTAACGTTTTACATATTCTTTGTCAGCAAGCCCTAAGGAACCCAAATATCCAAATTTAAAAGAGCTACGTGGCTGCGTTCAAAATATGTATTTTCTACCTCCTGTTTCGAAGATGTGCTGTCTGGGTACTGTTATGTTTTCAACCATAAACCCATCTATTGTTATCTTTCCTAATAAGCGTTTTTTATGATTTTAAAACCTAACTCTGGGAAGGGTAGTGAATTTATCACTGTCCGTCCGAAAAAAAATTAGTGCATGTAGTCTTACACGCGTGATGGCAGCATTTGTGTATCGCGCGACGCGTGTTGCATGCGTTCCTGATTTTCAGCCCTCCCTCTCTCTTTATCCTTTAGTCCATCTGTTCGTTCGTTCCGCCGTGTATAAAATGGAATGAATGAAATATTAAAATTAGGTCATTGTTCAGCTTGGTATCTCAATGTTTTTCCAAGAAATACAGCACACGTTTCATTGAAGAAAGCGGGTAATAATATAGTAAGCTTTTACTATCAACGTGAAAGCGTTACAATTTGCAGACGAAGCAGAAAACAAGGGGGATTTCGAGTACCTTCCTTGTGACAGCACTGTTATTTACCATTGCTCTTTTCTTTATTAATTTTATTTGTTAGGCTTCATATTTACCTAATAATTTATATATGTGGATTAGAATATTCCACGACACCTCCCCTCTTAAAACAGACATTATATGTCAGTCCTTTATTCTATATTCACATAGAGAAATTTATTATTATTTCTGGGGTTTACGGTGATTCTCATCACACGGATGGCGGCTTAAAAAATCCGCTCCCAAATTGGTTTTTCCAGATATATACTCAATGCTAAAATTATATGGAGCCAAAAGTAAAGACCATCGGAGTAACCTGGAGTTCTCATGCCTAGCCTGTGCTAGAAACGATAACGGTTTGTGGTCTGTTTGCAACTTAAATGCCTTCCCATATAGATAAATATTGAATTTCTTTATCGCCCATATTACTGCAAGACATTCTTTTTCGCTAGTTGAGTAGTTGATTTCAGCTTTATTCAACTTTCTGCTAGCATATGCCACTGGGCTTAATTCCCCATCCAATGCATCTGATTTCTGTAGTAGAGTTGCACCTAACCCAATATTACTTGCATCCGTCCTTACTATGAATTCTTGACTTAAGTCAGGTAATTTCAAAATGGGTTTACTTGTGAGCTTTTCCTTCAATTCTTGGTAAGTCATTTCACATTGTGGTGTCCATGTAATGCGATCTGGATGTCCTTTACGTGTCAATTCAGTTAACGGTGCACATATGGAATTAAAGTCCTTGATATACTTCTGGTAGAAACCACATAATGAGACAAAGGATCTCAAGTCCTTCTTGGTTTGTGGTCTCGGGGCTTTCTGTAGTTTCTCTAAATTCTTTGGGTCAGGGGTCATGTTTCCCTGATAAACTGTGTGTCCCAAAAATTCCAATTCTTTACATCCAACGCAACATTTGGTTGGTCGGGCTGTTAAATTTGCCTCCCTAAGTCGATTAAACAGCATGTTCAGAGAGTCAATGTGTTCCTCAAATGTTTCTGTTGCTATAAGGATATCATCCATAAAATTTGTTATACAGGGATTATTCAGAGGATCCAATAATTTTCTCATCATTCTAGAGAAGACACTAGGCGCATTCTTCAATCCAAATGGCAATCTATTAAACTCATAGTGTCCTTCTGAGGTACTAAAAGCTAGGTATGGTCTAACCTCAGGCTTTACTGGAATCTGATAGTATCCTTTACTCAGATCCACTTTTGAGAAATATTTAGCTTTATTTAGCCTGGCAAACAGCTGATTGGTATCCGGCAATGGATCCACCTGTCCTTCTGTAATAGCATTCAGTCTCCTGTAATCTATACAGAGTCTATGTTCTCCAGAGGGCTTCCTTAAGAGTACAACACCGGAACTATACGAAGACTCACTGTGCGAAATAATTCCTTCCTTCAACAGATAGTCTATCTCTTCCTTCAGAGCTTTCTCCTTAGCAAACGGAATCGAATATGGTTTCATACAGACAGGTGTGGAGTCTATTAGTTTCATATCATATTCCAATAGGTTTGTATGCCCTGGTCGGTCTGTTAACACCTCTGCATGATTATTTAGAACCTGTTGCACTCTCTCTTTCTGAGTTTTCGTTAAATGTGTACTGATTTTCACCTGTGCGGCTGTCTCACAGGGGTGTAATGGATATTCAAATGATGAAAGTGGTTCCTTTTTCATCTCCATGGCGATGGACAAGGTCAACAAGTGTGTCTCTTCCTGATGTTCTCTTTCCAAATATTTCTTCAGGAGATTCACATGATAGATTTTTTTCTTTCCCCTTCTTATCTATCTTATAATTTGTTCTAGATACCTTCTCTAAAACTGTATATGGACCCTGCCATCCAATTTGTAACTTATTCTGACTCCCAGGCAAAAGAAGCAGTACTTTCTCTCCCACAGCCAAATTTCTGTCTTTCGCCTTCCTGTTATAATAGGCAGCATGTTTCTTCCTGGCTTGTATCAAATTTTCATTGGCAAGTTTCCAGCCAGTTTTTAATCGAGTGGTCAGCTCATTCACATATTGGTATGAAGATGTAATGTTTTCCTCTGCCTTTTCATCAGTCCACGTTCTTAACATAGCTACATATGGACCGTTAATTGTGTGGACCTATTTGTCCATGCACCGGTATGGTCTCTTCCACTCGAAGCTTTATAGTGATGATTTTTCCTCCCAGAATTATCATTCACAAAACGACCGCTACCAATTTTTCTTTTGGGGCTGTCTCCCCTCTTAAAATTCTTGATGAGAGATTTCCTCTCTACATCTTCTTCCTCCAGTTTGTTTAAGTCCGATTGAGGGATTGTCGGCTTATCCTGGGGTAAGACATCTTTTTGCACGCTCCGCATAGTGGCCATTGTAAAACAGTTAAGTGAAGCTTGTCCGTGAAAAGGGGCTTCCCATTCCATTTGGTCCACTTTTTCAAATTTATTTTTCTTTTTATTATCAGGCCTAATTTTGCCCCGTGGCGTGTCCAGGTCCTGATCCATGTTCCCACTTGTGGGTGTTCCCTCATGTGCTATGCTGCACCTTTCTACAAAATTCTCAATGTCCCATCTTGCTTTGGGCCAATAATAATTGTGAGCCACCTTTTGAATGATGGTACCTATCTTCTCATGGTCCCCATCTGGTTTCACATGTAGGCTCCTTATTAAGTCTGCCCTATATCTTTTAGGAAGTACCAGTTGTCCCTGACCTTTGGATCTAGCTCCAGTCTTCCTATACATCAACTTGTTTTTCATGTAAAAATCTCCCTTGCCTGGAGTTGTATGACAAGTTGACAATTTTCTGAAACAAGGCTTGAGTGTTTTATCCCCAGCCTGTGCCTTCCTCATCTCTTCTGGAGTGGTATCTAACATAATATCCTCCTCCTGTCTTGAGGTCGACCTGACCTGAAGGGTTGCCATATACACAGGTTTCCTTCTGCAACGGTCAGTGTCATGATTGTCCATCTGACAATTCTTACACCACCTTTTTCCTTGGTTGAAAGATTTTCTTTCATCATATTTCCTTTCATCGAATTGTGGGAATTTATTTTTATTTTCATACCGTGGCCTATCAAATTGGTGCTTACCTTTATTTTGATCCTTAGGATCAAATTTATTAAAGTTCTGTGGTGCCCTAAAGTTATCCACTTGTTTCTTTTTATTACCTGTTACCTCTGCTTGAGCTGCTTGATACCTTTCAGCAACATTTAGCAACTCACCCAGCCTCTCTGCACCTTGTTCCATGAGAAACTTTCTCAGGTCTGGAGCCATGGACTCTCTTAATTGCTCTATAAGGACCATTTCCTTAAGATCTTGGGTTTTCCCCAGAGAAGTCCATTTCTCCAAGTATGTCTCTATTCGTGCAGAGAACTGGTGATAGGTTTCACCTGACAGTAGTTTAGCATTCCTAAATTTTTTCCTATAAAATTCTGCATTCTTTTCATACCTTAACAAAAGAGCCTGCTTTAGCATGTCATAATTTTCCTGATCACCTCTGCTCATTTTTGCAAAAACTTCATAAGCTGCCCCACGAAGTCCCTGAGATAACTTTAAGCTCCACCTTTCTCTCTCTAACCCATACGTGGTAGCTAGTAGTTCATACCTATTTAGGTAGCTCTCTATATCATCGTCTTTCTCAACAAAATGATCTAAATGAAAATTCATAGCTGAGGTTGAGGCTCCTTGAGTAACCGTAGCATCAGAGGCAAAGGGACTGGCACCATTTTCAGGAGCATGGCCTTGAAACTCAAACTCCCTTAGTCGTAACTCATGTTCCCTTTGTAATCTTTTATCTTCTGCTTCCCTTTCTGCAGCTAATTTCCTCTCTTCCCTTTCTGCAGCTAATTTCTTCTCTTCTCTTTCTGCAGCTAATTTCTTCTCTTCTCTTTCTACAGCTAATTTCTTCTCTTCTCTTTCTGCAGCCTGTCTTCTTTCCTCGGCTTCTCTTTCTGCAGCTAATCTTTTGTCTTCTCTTTCTGCTTCCAATTTCTTAGCCTCAGCCTCAATCTGCAACCTCTTAATTTCCCTTTCAGCCTCTAACCTTCTTTCGGCTTCAAACCTTCTTTCTTCGCGTTCAATAAATTTGTCACATTCCGTGGTGACATAGGCAACCATAACTTGCCCATCTAATCCTAACTCTTTTGCAGTCTGAACAGCAGCAGATCGAAACTTGGCCAGGTCCGCCATTGTCTATCAGGTAAATTTCTACAATGTCTAACCAACAATTTAATCTCTACATATATCTAATGGACAACACAGGCACCGTGAGCTCAACCTTATTTAATTCCACCCAAGGATACCTTTTAATTCTTATATTCCCTGAAGTGAATTACCCCCAATATTTTTAATAGGGAAAGATTCAAAATCCCAAGAGCGAGACCCCAATATATGTGGTGAAGTGGGATGTTATAAATATTTATAGGGGGACTTAGTGTACTGACTGAGATCAGCTGTGAAGGTATCTATATCTAATGAGAGTAGTGTATTATAGATAACCTTACTTGCTGCCACATATATATATATCTCAGTCAGAATTATTCTGGAATAGTGTGATGACTACGTTATGTGTCTAGGGTAAGTGTATGATGAAGTGTAAGTCACAACAACAGACAGATAAACAATTTAATTTAATCCACTACTCTTGACAACACTGTGACACTCACATACATATAACACTCTATGAGAATATCTTAAGGAGTCACTGATAACTTTTCAAATAACAATATGTATTCATGGTTATCATAAAGGTATATGTGTCCTGATTCAAATACAAAGGAACCAGGAATCACAATCAATTTTAATTACAAGTATATGTACAGACTTTATCAATATGAATATTGTAGTGACATATATTATTAAAAAATATCCTATGTGTGTCAGTTGTGTAGTAGTAATATGAGGTAATACTGGTTTTGTTTTGTTCAAGCTCTGTTGGTATTTGTCATCATGACTTCAATAGTTTGTCTTTAGGGACTAGTATTGGAGATGTTCTCAGTTCCTGATATTAAGACAATTAAATTCCCCTCTGAATGTTATTTTTTTACAAAGTCATTTCAAGATGAGGGGACATAATGTTGAGCTCAGCTGGCCAAATCAGCTTATCTTGCGTGATGGCGGCAGGGAAGGACTCCTCTGCTCGAATTCTCCTCTGGGCTCTGGAGACACCTCACTGATAGCTAAATGGACCAAGGAGTATGCTGTCCGACTCTGGATTCAGCAAAGCTCTGACCAGGTGCTGCTCAATACCATCAAGACCACGGTCCCTGAAAACAAGAAGGATGTACCTTCTACTTCATAACTAATTGATACTCTAGTTCTACACTGAGCACAATACAACACAAACATTGAGTTCAGAGCGTTAGGCCAACTGTCAGCTTCATCTGAAATACTTTATACCAGCATTACCCTCCTTAATGGTCACTACGCCTCTGCACTTCCAGCATTATTTCTGTCTAATCAATCATCCAGGTGTCAGTGTACTATTTGGCCATTCCATGCCGTTTTACTTCCCTCCGACACCCTCTGTTCAGGCTGGAGCATTATAGGCTTTATCTCCTGTTTGCCACTGAACTACACATATATATACAGGCATAAATTAACAATTTACATTCAATTTTCATTAAAAGATACTGAATGGTTCAAGCTTACCACAATTCATAGAATAAACACAGATACGTTGATTAGCAATGAATTCTGGCACATTTACTGGCACAAATTCCCATCTGCTTATGTTCCAGGCTTTTATTTTAACACAAATATGAGCTGGCTTCAACGCACTGTTGCTTTATCAAGATTATTTGCACTAGTGGTCTCGAACTAACGCTCCTAAGTGAGTATATCAGCGAGTCTAGCCAATGAGGCCACGTTTCGACAAGTGTTTGAAAAAATGTTACCTTTTCACGTCTCCCCTAACAACGAAAGATAGTATTTATAGCCCGACCAATCGTGGTTAGTCTTTCATTTGTTGCGCTCCAATCAATTTGGAGTTTACATGGTAGGCTAATTCTGTAACGTAAGATTTTTTTTCAAACACGTTATAAAAAATTTTATGAGCAGAAATGATTCCATGCTGTCAGGCATCCCCACTATTTTATTTTGGTTATAATTTATTAATTCCTGGACTATTTGCGTAACGTTTTACATATTCTTTGTCAGCAAGCCCTAAGGAACCCAAATATCCAAATTTAAAAGAGCTACGTGGCTGCGTTCAAAATATGTATTTTCTACCTCCTGTTTCGAAGATGTGCTGTCTGGGTACTGTTATGTTTTCAACCGTAAACCCATCTATTGTTATCTTTCCTAATAAGCGTTTTTTTATGATTTTAAAACCTAACTCTGGGAAGGGTAGTGAATTTATCACTGTCCGTCCGAAAAAAAATTAGTGCATGTAGTCTTACACGCGTGATGGCAGCATTTGTGTATCGCGCGACGCGTGTTGCATGCGTTCCTGATTTTCAGCCCTCCCTCTCTCTTTATCCTTTAGTCCATCTGTTCGTTCGTTCCGCCGTGTATAAAATGGAATGAATGAAATATTAAAATTAGGTCATTGTTCAGCTTGGTATCTCAATGTTTTTCCAAGAAATACAGCACACGTTTCATTGAAGAAAGCAGGTAATAATATAGTAAGCTTTTACTATCAACGTGAAAGCGTTACAATTTGCAGACGAAGCAGAAAACAAGGGGGATTTCGAGTACCTTCCTTGTGACAGCACTGTTATTTACCATTGCTCTTTTCTTTATTAATTTTATTTGTTAGGCTTCATATTTATCTAATAATTTATATATGTGGATTAGAATATTCCACGACAATGAGGAATAGGTGATCCCAAGTGCAGTTAGTCACCGTACAACTGGACCTGGAGGTTGATTGATGACCTTGAGGTAACGGTTAGTTGATTCTGATTCATTTTTACAATGTTCCAAATTTAAGATGATTTCACCTTGAAAGAACAAATCCCATCTTCAAACGATTCCTTGGCTTGCGTTCGTTCCTTTGAAATAATTATTTTCAAACCACGCTGGCACACCATTTTTCTGTTGGAGTCCGTTTATGGTAATGGTATAGATTTTATCACGCGAATGGTTGAATACGAAAAAAATGTCAATAAACTTCTTCAAACGAACATTCCAACAGGTATCGTTGCATTGGGTGAACTGGGCGAGTATTGGCAGCACACAAGTCGGTGTTTACTGTACATGTATTTTATTGACGTGACACCAACGAAGTGGAACAATACAATCATAGTTACAGATGTGAAGATCATACGTTAAAATGTTAATATCACTGTTAAAAGTTGTTGTAGATTCTCTAACAGTTAAGTTCTCTTATTCCAGTGACTAAGGATCACTTCCATTTCATATAACAGACATGGTAATTAACGTCCATTGACCTTCTCCCAAGGACGTTTATTAAGGCAAACGGATTCATTCTCACGGAGCAATAATTTATATCATACTTGTAAGCATCCCAGACTTTGTTGTAAAATATCTTGGATAGCATATCCAATCCAAACAAAAGGCAGATATAACAATACAACCAAGTTAGTGTTTCATCTTGGCTAACCTCTCGGTATCCATACCACGACTTTGGCATAGGTAAAACGGCATATTAAACATGTGAAGCATATATATATATATTCATTAACTTGATTCCACATATGGATTCTCCCTCTACAAAAGATTCCAAAGGCTATCGACTCCGTGTGTCCAATTCTAGGAATGTCATCTCCGATGAATTCCCGCTAGACCATTAATAGGAGCGGCCTGATACTTTAATTTACATAATTAAACTTGCCATACGAAATGGGGCGACACTTACTTCAGACATCCACTATTGGCTTCGCCATGAAGACCAATAGATACGAATACAACTGCTGGCTTCCTCAAATCTGCCAGGAATCAAATAATAACACTGCGGACATAAAATGTCGTCCGAGCTGCCCCTATCATGACGTCACAATCTACTCAACTAGGTTACACGTGCGTCCAAAGCAACTCACCCAGCATTGTGCACGTCAGTGCGTGAATCAATCGAACGCACAAACAATATAACTACATAAACTGGTGCGTACATTTGGCAGGACCGAAGACTACCCCCTTAGGTAATAAATGTACGTAACAACAGTATAAGACATATGTCTGCAATAACCAATAACTGTGTGTATTTACGCATATAAACTACGTATGACAACCGTTCAAACGGTTGAAAACATCCCTGTAATAAGCTGAGTAACATGAGACCCAACTTGAAATCAGTGACATCAGCATTCATCATCATCAGGTGCCGAGCGACGCGATCAATATATGTAAGTACTGTCAAAAGAGTCCTTGAGCGATTTCTTTCAATTTCCGTTGCAAATGTTATGGTTGTTCTCATCTTTCGCATGCATCACAGAGCGTTTGTATATACATTCCTTGCACAGCTACGATAAAACTGGAACTTTCTGTCAGCATCATCATTGTCAGCAAACAAGTTCATAAAGAGTAGAATGTTTCATAGTAAACACGTGCAAATGGGTTAGCTGTAACCTTCCAAGGTACTTGCATCTACCGTGTTGTCAGCTGATAGTGAGTCTTTCATACAACGTGACAAAACATCTGCGCCAACGTTCTTATTGCCCCTGATGGCACGAATGAATTATTCGTAGACAATCATCGAATCCCTGCACACGTGCAACACCGATTCCCGATCCAGAGGCTTCGACTCTAAGGACAAAAGGAAAACGAGTATCAGGCAATCTTAAAATTTGGGATTTTGAAAAATAACATTTTAGTATTTTTAATGCCACATCACAAGAATGTAACTAAACAATCTTATTTGGAGAGTTCTTTCTCAACAACGAAGACAGAACTGAAGTAATTTCTGAAACATCAGGCAAAAATTTCCTATAGAATGCGACAAGACCTAGAAGACTGCGAACCTGTGAAAAGAATAATTAGTACAGGAAGCCTCTGAACTTGTTCTCAAGGGGATACCTGAAATAGAAACTGAAATAATGCCAAGAAAAAGAAGTTGCAAAATGAGTGAAGTATACACAATCTAACACCGTAAGAAACCAGCGGGTGAGATAGTCAATACCTGAAATAAATAGGATTATAGAAGAAAAATGTGTACAAGAATGCATTAAAATCTGTGTGGTGCCGAATCATGTATTAATTGTACATCAAGACAATGGTCTCGAAAGTAAGCACCGTTGTCAAGATCGACGACCATGCGTGCATCCATATTGGATTAAAAATAGATCATTGCCTCTCTATCATTAAAACTGTTGATAGGCAAAAGACGTAATAATTTCACGTCAGCAGTGAACTGGAAAAAATCACCCAGTGCGTGCCATGTAGTGCCGGGTGGCAGATTTCGCACTACTACGGTGCGTGAGTATGCACTATTGCCACCATAAGGCATCTTATCTTCACGACACTGTGAGCAGGGGTGGTACGCACCCTTAGTTAAATGAGAAACACGGTCATTTATCTTTCTTGTGGATGTCGTATTTTTATTATATGATGTATCACACTGATTGAACTGAGTATGATACCTATCCCCATTCAAGCCTGTAGGTTTGGAGCATGTCGTAGACGACAGCTTATAAGGTATAGTTAAACATTGTTTTTTCAGATGTAATGGTATTAGTTTGACCAGGTAAGTTTGTACTACCATAATCATCAACCTTACGTGTAACGACATGACTCTTATTAGTACATTTTGCGTCACCCTTGACGACCTCATCTGTACTTTTAAGATCAGATGAACTGTAAGCATGTCTCCATGACTTACTATCAGATGATGCAGTATTGTTTCGACTGGCATTAGAGTGATGTCGAGGGAAGTTGTATCTTTACTTTTTCAGCTCGTGCTGACCTGTTTGTAGCACAATTAGTACCACGGGCATGTTGTACATTAGTTTTTTCATAACTAATGTTTGAAAATATATTCTTGTTTAACACAACATCCAGCAAACCATCAACCCTTTTTCTTAATTTAGTAATTTCCAAATCCTTGAATGAAATTTCTTCACTCTACCTTTTATTTACTTCTTCGAGGTTTTCACTTTTACTCTTTTCCTCAATGAGTAATGCCTCAAAGTTAGCCAACTTATTACGAGTCAAATTTTCTTGTTTTTTTTCTTGACTTTGAAGGCATCTTAGTTCTTGATTTTCAAGTTCAAGTGCTGTCACTTTACACTCCAACTGACTTCAAGAACATTTCTTGTCCCGGTCTGTCACTTCTTTTATATTACCCTTTAATCTCAAAAGAGAAAACTCAGATGTCAGTTCTTGAATCTGAGTCACCTGTGCATGACAGGCTGTCTTTAAAGCTGTATTAAGCTTATCAAGTTGACCCCTGACACTCTTTTCTAAGTTAAGCAATTTTTTAATGAGCTTACCTCATCCTCTAGCTCTTTTTTCTCCTCAAGTTTATATTCTCTTCTTTTATTCTCTTGCTGAAGAGCTAATTCTTCCTGATCTCTTGCCACTTCTTCTAACCACTTTAATTCTTTTTCCAGCTCAGTGGATGCATATGTTTTTAAAGCTTCCCCCTCCAAATCAAACTCCTTTTCAATCATCATAAAATACTCCAAGGTAGCCATAATTCACAATTATTGAGACTCCAAATTGTCCAATAATAATTCAAATAATATATATTTAATATGTGAGCAATATTAGACACAATTATTTCACCACTCAATTTCAATCAACTGCATGAAATTACAGATGTTATTGTAGGAGCAAAAATAATTAGAGATACGAACAAAATCACAGTATAAAAAATCACAGTAGAAAGACCCAACTCAAGATAATACTAATGAATAAACAGGCAGAAATTTATGAATTGAAGAAAAATGGGAAAAATTTTCTGGCTCTACCACATTTATGACAATACATGCACGATTTCACAACATAAAATACATCTAATAACTAAATGATAGCAAGATTAGATGAACAAATTTTACAAACAATAATGGAGAATAAATCAAATACAATACAATTAACCTGACAATGACTACAAATTCACACATAATCAGGGCAAAACAGCTAACACTAATGGTGATGGTAATCTCTACATAGTAGCAGTTAAACTCACAGCTTTGTAATGCCAGCCCCACTGTTTGAGAAAATCATAAACCAAACCTAAAGACCAGCCAATAATTCACGACCGTGGGATTGGTATTGTGAATTAATGGCTCCCTCGCCAACCAACCCGCCTATATCACAAACATATAAATACAGATGTACATATAACATATAAAAAAAAACCCTGTCAAATGAGATTCTTCAAGCCATACACTGTATGTAACAATAAATATACTTATCTGGTCAACGAAAAAAAAATTCCTCCTGGCTTCAATCTCTGGCTCAGGGAATGACGATTCACATACAGTGCAGCGATCAGGGTTAGACTTAGAATTCAAACTTGCTCGAACATGGACGCCATTTTGTTCGTCGTTCTCTTGACAATCTTCATAAAAATTCCTCGAGTGTATGTCAACATCAGGCATCAAACAGCACTGTAGTTACGTATTACTGTTGAAAAAAACTTTCTTCCTCCAGGGACTTCATCTTCAACAACAATTATTTGAAGAACTTTGATAATAATTACAGTTCATTCATCCTCACACGATCTGACAGGTCAGCAACCGATACACTTGTACGTTAGGCATGGTACCGTAATCGTACTAAAAAACAGTCCTTTAGACTTGAAAATTCATATGGCACACTTGAAACACAATTTAAAAAGGATGATTCAGATCCCGCCTTGAAGCGTCCAAAATTAGGTTGCTGTTAAGCGTCGTTTTAATATTAATGATGATATGTAATAACAGGATGGTTCCTGTGGCCAAGATAACTTCTAGGGTAGTAAATCTCTGACGACACCGCAACCAGCCCCACACCACTCAGAATGATTTGAGTTACAACTGGCGACGAGGACAATATACTTTATTCAAGACTGCACGCAGCTCCACAAGTAATACATTTCAGACCAACAATATAATGGCATATAATCGACAGTAAGTCCATGTCAAAAAGGCTGTCATCTTTGTTCTCCATATGATTTTATATTTTATTAGTAATCACAGAACTCCATTTTTAAACACTTTAAAATGCAGGAGCTCAACACACGTACGTCCACTCGCCATCACACACAATCCTCTCTGCCTCGCACTTCTGTCCCACCAGTCTCACCTATTTCACGACAGCCAGCCCTTAAAGTAGCTCACCCGTCTTTTCCAGTGACCCGTATAAAATAAACAAACAAAGAGCCCCGCTGAGCTAAAACTATTATTAGGCACACTTGTTATGAGTTTTACTCATAACATCTCCTTTAATAATAACACATATTGTACCAAAGAATACTGTCTTTGCTGAAAACACGCGCTAATGAACAACATATGTTCTTGCAGTTGTGTTGTTCGAAGCAAAATGGTTTTAGGTGATTAGGGCTAACTTCACGCACAATACTTCTTATTTTACATTTAGGACATTAATTTTATTTATTTATTTAGTTTTACCTCAGATTATAATTTAAGGCTTTCATCCTTATTTACATCGTCAAAACATGTTTTATACTTCAGTTACAAGATGTTAGCCAAATTAAAAGTCAATGAATGTTTTAGAAAACAGAAGATTGTTTTCTGATTTATACAAATGTTTTATTTTGAGATTTATATAACGACGTGAAAGGATAAATATATGTCTAAAAGTATGAAAAATATAAAACATCGTTTCAATGTATAATTAAAACTGTACAGATAAATGGACAACCTCGTTAACACAAAGTACACGTACGTTTTAAAATCCCACATAAGTATTCAACGTTGGGCTGATTTATTATTTTTGCGTCGATTGTTAACAGATGTACAATTTTATGTGCCATCAATTTTCTCTTTAGGATTAATAACACCAAGCACATATTCAACACCCCTAAGCTCCCCAAGGAGCATAGTGTTACCTCGCTGTTCATTTGTAGTTTTAAATGTTATCGGTAACACATGTTGTTATGTCGTGCATTGGTATACATAACATTCAAATGTAAATGCAGTCAGACCAACTTGAAATAAGTACGCTCAGTCCATCGTACAATTAACACGACTTTTAATTGACGATATTCACAACACTGAGTACTTCACACATTGAGACATTTGTATAAAAATGATGCTCCATAAGAAATATATTATCTCTGGCAGTAAGCATTGATGAACTATACAGCTGGCCGTTAGAGGTCAAACTGTCTGCAAATATTCCAAAACGACATTGTCATGAATGTTAATGTGTATTACACAATTACGTACTACCTTCTGTCTGCCGTCTTGCCACACATAACTCAAACACACATTCTTGAAGTAGTGTCAGTAGATAATCTGACAATAAATTAATAGAATGTAGAATCCTAATATGGAGCTCTTAAACACACACTGTCCACTAGGACGAACACATCCAATGCAAGTGACCGCCGAACGTTAACCGTTCGTTTTTCGCCGCAGACATTGCCTACGTCATGCACTAATTTACATACAGGTCACATTTTAACAAATGGTTCGCTTTCAACACTAATACTGTTATGTGTTCCTCTCATTTGCTCACAGCGATGCCTTAGCAAGCCTGCGTGCAAAATGAGTGGTAACACATAGGCCTTCAAGAAACACATGCCAAGTCTTCCTGTCCTGTGCCATGCGCTCAAGTTCTTTCCATGTTTTTCTCATCTTTCCGGTTTAGTGGCAGTCATCTTTGCTTCACCGTGTGACTGGACATAAGGGAGTGTTTTTTCTCTTATTTTTATAGTTTCATGTTCTCTACTTAATTCTCATTTTCTTTCCCTCCTGTCTCTTGTTTGTCTGTCCCTGACGAAGGCCTTGTGGCCGCAACGTAGGTTTTTCTAGTCCTTTCTCCTTGTAAGACGTATTACTATTTGTGAGTGTGTGTTTTTCCATTCAACCGTTTTACCCCCGTCTTACGGCAGTTCTCCTCATATACTTATATCATATCCTTTAACTGACTGCATTGTCTACCTGTTCGCAAACTTTTCACTTTTATCTCTTCTCTTACTTTCGATCTATTCACCTACTTTTATTGTTAATTTATTTTTTTATTTTTTTTTTAATATTTAAAAATTAATTTTTTTACATTTTATTTTATTTATTTATTTTTTTGTGTGGTCTCACTCGATTTGCCACCATGCCTTCACTGAAACACTTCATTAATTCACTTCGGTCTTCTATAACCACCTCCTTCAGCCTCTTAACACCTGATATATCTCGCACTGCTACTGATTTTGCATTTGCTACATTCAAGAAAACTAGATTCACTTGCCATCTCCACTTTATCCGCACCTGCCTCCGCCTTAAAGTTCTACCTCATGGCTTCACTTCCCACTTCAACCCCTCGGCTGGCCTACTTACCCTCATGAACATCACATCTTACAGCGCATTGAGACCACATGTGGGTTCCAGCGTATGCGGGTTGTCGCAGCTATCCATTCCCGCCTCCTGACAGATATCAGTGCTCAGCAATCTCAGCTTCTACTCCGCCTACGTAGTCTCACCTCCAGCTACTTTCCTGCATTCCCAATTATCCACATCATTATCCATACCCTCAACCGGCAACTGTACGATTTTTTATCCGCCCAGAAACAGGACAAACTTTCCTGCCTCTGACCTACCCCTGATACTGTCCCTACTTCTACTCCATCCCACTCCCAGGTTGTTTGTATTCCCTCTGATCTTACCCTCTCTGAGGGTGAGCTTTCGGTCCTCAGTAAGGGCTTGCACTTTGTCCCTCTCTAACCATCCTCTGATCAGTATAAACTCCTCCAAGATGTTCATCGGTTTCATCGCCGTCTGCGACTTCAGTTCAATGTCCACAACAATGATGGTCCTCAGAGATCGCAGGCTGAATCAGATGATGCTTTTGCACGCTTCGCTCCTCCCAAGAATAAGAATTTTACACCCTCTCCTGGGGCTTCCCATGCTCTGGATTTATATATTCAGAATACCCTCCACGACATTCAGCAACTCCAACCTCAACGCCTGCGTTATTCCAACCTTTCTTCTGATGAGTCTCATGCCCTCTCAAAGCTCCGCCGCAGAGATGACATTGTTATCAAACCGGCGGACAAAGGAGGTGCCATTGTGGTATGGCGCAAGGACCTGTACCTCCAAGAAGGTAATTAGCAGATCACCAACAGCTCCTTCTACCAGCGCCGTGATAATGATGCGACAGTCCTCAACAATCGTCTGGTCCATGACGCCATCAAAAGTCTTATCGCTAACAAGTTCTTACCTTCTAGCGCTTCTCATCTCCGTATTGATAATAGTTGTCTGGGCAAGCCTGTGTTTTATATGCTTCCCAAAATTCATAAACCCTCCAACCCTGGGAGACCCATTGTCTCTGCCTGTGCCTGCCCTACCGGACATACGTCAGACTTCCTCGACAGCATCTTCCAGCCTATTGTAGAGCAGCTTCCTTCCTTCTTAAAGGACACAAACCATGCTCTTTCTACTTTTTCCTCTATCCAGCTTTCCCCAGACTGTACCTACCGTTTATTTTTGTTAGATGTTTGCTCGCTTTACACTTCCATTCCTCACTCTGATGGTCTCCGAGCTCTCCGGTTTTTCCTGGACTAGCGAACCCACCCCTCTATCGCTACAGAGACTCTACTGCGCCTTGCAGAACTTGTCCTTCGACTCAATTCCTTTGAGTTCAATGGACAGTTCTTTGACCAAAATGGGTCCCAGTTATGCCTGCCTCTTCATGGGCTACCTTGAGTATCAGGTGTGGCAGCAGTATCCTGGACCTTTTCCATTGATGTATCTTAGATACATAGATGATGGCATAGGACTCACTGATATGCCAGAGGCTGACCTATCTAGGTTCATTAACTTCATTAACAACTTCCACCCTGCGATCCAATTCCCCTCTCACATCTCCACTGTCTCTGTTAATTTCCTTGACATTGTTGTCACCATCAATCCCCCCCCCCCCCACCCCACCTTACCACTTCGGTGTACAACAAACCCACCGATGCACACAGTTATCTCCTTTAAACTTCCTCTCATCCTCCGGCTTGTCGTGACTCCTTGCCTTTCTCACAACTTCTCCGCCTCCGTCGGTTATACCAAGATGATGACCACTTTCTATGCCGAGCACAAGAAATGTTGAACTTCTTCCGTAGCAGACAGTATCCAAAGGATGTTCTTACCTCTGCCTTAGAGCGTGTTCTCGCTATCTCACGTCTAGAGGCCCTCCAACCCCGCCACAAAACCTCCTCTGATATAGTCAAGTTAATAATGACCTATCACCCTCACAGCACTGCTGTCAAAAGGATCCTGTATCGTCACCTACCTCTCCTCCAAGCTGACCCAGCGGCACGGGAAGTGTTTAGTGAGCCACCCTTGCTAGCATATAGACGGGATAAAAATTTGAGGGACCTCCTAGTCCACAGCCGTTTGAAAACCGTCACCGATGGCCACTTTGGGACCAAGCAATGTAACCGAACACGATGTAAGACATGTCAGTATGTAATAGAAACACGTTCAGTCTCGTTCCCTAAGGTCAGGTTCACCATCACCCATGGCTTCACATGTGCGTCATTTATGCTATTATATGCAAACGTTGCAACATTACTTACATCAGCCAAACGGGCACACGACTGGGCGACCGATTCTGCAGACACCTCTACGACATCTCTCAGTTTAAATCCACACCTGTGGCCATCCACTTCAATGGCCCTGGCCACCACGGTGCCACTGATATCCAGGTGACAGCCATCAGATCCTGTTCCTCGGACGCCAACAGTCGGTTTCGCCAGGAACAACGCCTCATCCATCTTATGGGTTGCCTTAAACAACACGGTTTAAATACCCAGCATTCTTTTGTCTGAGGCCCCCTTTTCTATCCAGTCCCAGTTGTTTTATGACTTTTTACTTTGATGCGATTACCCATTTTTTTTTAAATCGCTTTTCCCTCACTTTATATATTTTAATATACATTTTTTTCCTTTTTTTTTAAATATTTATTTATTTATTATTCTTTTTCCTTAATAATTTTTTTCCCCCTCACTCTGTTTTCCAGTCCTTGTTTTCTTTATTTCTTATTTTTTGTTTTTAATGTACTATCGACTTCCGCTTTCCGGTTTAGTGGCAGCCATCTTTGCTTCACCATGTGACTGGACATAAGGGAGTGTTTTTTTCTCTTATTTTTATAGTTTCATGTTCTCTACTTAATTCTCATTTTCTTTCCCTCCTGTCTCTTGTTTGTCTGTCCCTGACGAAGGCCTTGTGGCCGCAACGTAGGTTTTTCTTGTCCTTTCTCCTTGTAAGACGTATTACTATTTGTGTGTGTGTATGTTTTTTTCCATTCAACCCTATTAAACATAGGAACATTTGACTCCACATCTTAAATAAAATATGATCATTAAGATGTTCTGATGCAGTCTATGGTCTGTCCTTTATAATATCGTATGTGCTTAGTAAGATCTGGCCGACAATATTCTCACAAGTCCACACCGGACTAATATGAAATAAAGCTTCATAAAATCTTGACATCATAATAACTGTTAAAAGGGTTACGGTACCTCTTTGAGAGTAGAAACCAACACTGGCCAATAAATATATCAGTAGCGATCATCATCATATCGAAGAAGGTTACAAGCACTTATAAAAAATCCAATACCATAACTCCCGCCGTAAGTACGTCGGTCGGTCACATCATGCACACCGTCATTTGCGCACTTTTCTATTTTCGAGAGAGTACATTAACTTTCAACCACAGCTAAGGGGTGCAACTGTGGTTGAAAGTTAGACAATAATTGTATTGTTTCCCTTTAATGTACTCTATCGAAAATAGAAAAGTGCGCAAAAGACGGTGTGCATGAACAGTTTGATTATGGAAAGAAGCCCACAAAACAATTGATAAACAGTACATGAACTGGAGACAGGAAGGGGCGGAGATGCAGATTAAATCAACATACAATCAAAATACTCTTCTGTCCAGTTTCATTCGGGGAGACGGATTTAACTCATCATTTTCTTAAAAATAACCTTAAAATGTAAGTTTTCGATTGTTTCTTCAAGACAAGATTTTAATTTAAAGTATTGTAGACTTATTATTATGGATAAGATGGCTGCAATTAAAAACCTGTCAATTTTGACGGGTTATTGCTGGTATATCCATATTCACGGAGCATATGAAATGCACGTCCACGCAGCTTGACGGACACAACCCAAAAGAGACAGAAAGTTAAGAAGTTACCTCTAAGAGCAGACTTTGCATACGTCACACGTCTGCTACCTATTATGTCACACCAACACCCATGGTTTGCTGTTCACAAATAGTGCATTATCTTACTACTCGTTGGTGAGCACAGATAAATCTTCTAAACGGGCATATATCTATGTGCAAGAACGAGGCGTAACAAGTATGAACACATGACATCTGCAAATAATCAATAATACCAAGCTGAAATTAATTACAATAGAAACGAGTTGCTAGAAAAATACAACAGCGAACGTTTGACATTATTGATGCAATTCTAATTACACACAAAAAGGGTGATAGACATTACATCAATTTCATCAAATTCTACCCTACCAGAGGATATCTACTCGATAAACCTGTATTAGATACACCACATACCCTAAGAATTTAATTTATGCAAAAAGCATGCAGAATACAGTTGGCAAAAAATAATCATGCAAAGGTATCAGATACTACAATGGAAAGGTAGCAGAAAAAAAACATCCATTTACTAAAACCAAGTTTTCATAATCTCGATAAAGAATCTGCAATAACATTTAATTTCCCCTGAATTGGAAAAACAGTGAAGTTGTACTGTTGTAACAACAATGACCACCATGTCAAACGCGAATTTAGAGATCTAATTGACTTAAGGAAAGTCAATAGACAATGGTCCGTTTCCAGCACAACATGGAGTTCTAACAAATACCCAGAGAGCTTGGAAACAGCCCAAATGATAGCGAAACACTTTCTCTTTACAGTAGCATATCGCGTTTCAGGTCTTTTGCTGTGGTGTGTTATTTTTTCTCCCTTGTTCGCAGTCGTCTCTATTTGAGGCTGGGGACTGAAGGACGGGGACACAGATTAGGATTGGGTGTTTATTATTTCTAGTACCCAGTGTGGGTCTTTTTTCTATTGAGTTAATTACTAGAATTACATTTTGTGTACAACTTGAGTGCCATTTTGGAGTATTAACCAAAATCAGGTTGCTTGTTGATATTCTAGTGTTTGTGTACAGTGAATCATACTTTGTTGGAGTGATTTTTTTATATAATTCCTGCCATCGTGTATATACAGTATGTTTTTTCTATCTACATTTATATTTTCATAAACATAGAAAACTGCCATCACCGGTGTCAATACCTTGTCGAGGTATGGCGGCTTGCGTACCCTGATTACCCCCAGAGCTATGCCAGCGGGAGTTTTACTACTGGAAGGTTCTACCAAACTGGACAGGTTTGCGCGGGCAAGGGTCAGACTAAAGCAGACACTCTGGTCCTCCATGTTGGGGGTTTTAGCATAGGGGTGACACCCCTGTCTATGTACAAAGAAATGAAGTTACGGAAACAACAACAAATGAACAAACTTTGTTGCGGGACGGACATCCGGAGCCTGAGGCTTGTATGACTGTCAGTGGTGAAAGCCGAAAGGAAGCCACTGACATGAAAACGGACGTCCTGGCCGCAAAACATGATACAAGAATAGGATTTTGGAATGTCAGAACAATGAACGAGACGGGTAAACTAAAACAGGTCATGGCAGAAATGAGAAACTATAGATTACACATTCTAGGGATAAGCGAGAGCAGATGGACAGGGGCAGGACAAGTTAAAACAGCAACAGGAGAAACAGCACTTTACTCTGGAAGAGAGGATGGATAGCACAATGAAGGTGTAGCCATTATTCTACAGAAAGGAATAGAAAGGACATTTCTGGAATAGAAACCCATCAATAAGAGACTGATAATATTAAGATTGAGAGGGAGATTCACCAACACTACAATAATACAATGCTACGCACCAACGAATGACAGCGATGAAGAGGTCAAGGGTGAATTCTATCAACAACTGCAGAAAGAAATGGAAGACACACCAAGATATGATCTTATTATAGTAATGGGAGACCTCAATGCGAAAGTTGGTACACACAATACATATAAAGTTAGTTGCTTATCCTTTACAGGACGTGGCAATCAACCCCAGCTTTTATTGGCTGTTTGTGATTTTTCTGGGCAATTTTTTTTCATTCAGTAGTTTGCCATTGCTTTCTGAACGGTACGCCGCTTATACCATTTTTAAAAATCCACACAAAGCGATCTGCTACCAAACCGCCTGCAGCAGGTTTCGAACCTGGTATATCTAGATTATGAAACTGCGTTCATATCCATTAGGCCACAGACGCCGACACAATACATATAATGAAAGAGTAATGGGGAAATGCGGCAACGGAACAGCAAACGAAAATGGGGATAAATTAATAAGTTTCTGTACCATTAACAACCTGGTCATTGGATGAACACTTTTCCCACATAAAGAAATTCACAAATTAACATGGGAATCACCAAATGGTCGGGACAGAAGCCAGATAGACCACATCATGATTAACGGTATATGGAGACATGCATTACAAGATGTGAAGGTAAGAAGAGGTGCAGATGTGGGAAGTGATCACCATTTAGTAGTAGCAAAACTGAAAGTGAAACTAAGAAGGGCTGGACCAACTGTAACTACACAGAAAAGGTTTGACATCAGCAAATTAAAGGACCCCCTTACCAGAAAAGCTTTTGCGGCTGACATAAAGAAGCGATATCAATTTGCCAAAAGTCAGGAAAAGACATTGAATGATGATATAGATCAGAAATTCAACACCATTTCAACAATATATAAGGAAAGCAGCAAATCATGCTTGGGATTCCAGGAAAGGAAGAAGCAAGACTGGATAACACCAGAAAAATTAAACACCATAACACTGAGAAAGGAAATGAAAAGAAAGAAAACAGAAGCGAAGTCCCCCAGGTTAAAGCAACTATATAGCGAACAGTACAGTCAGCTGGACAAGGAAGTTAAACGCCAAACCCGAGCCAACAAAAGGGATTTCCTAGACGATCTTGCAAGACAGGCAGAAGAGGCAGCACTGAGAAATGAACAAAGCACAGTATACAAAATAACTAAATTCATCAGCGGAAAACGAGGTGCAAACAATTTTACATTAGTAAGAGATAAGAAAGGAAATTTCATCACGACAGCAGAGGGACAGGAAACAAGATGGGCAGAGCATTTCAGAGAAACTCTGAAAAAGGAACCACCAGAGACACAAATAAATGTTCCTGAGGCTGAAAACGATCTAGATGTTAATACAGACATTCCACGAAAAGAAGAAATCATCACAGCAATCAAAGGGTTAAAGAATAGAAAAGCTCATGGCCATGATAACGTAAATGCAGAGCTATTTAAGACAGACCCTGAGCTAGCAGCAGAACTATTAGAACCACTATTTGCACAAGTCTGGAAAACAGGGACAACACCAACAGAGTGGAACAAATGAATAATTGTCAAATTACCCAAGAAGGGAGATCTTGCAGACTGCAATAATTGGAGAGGAATCACTCTTCTCTCAGTTCCCAGCAAAATACTAGGCATGACATTTATACAGAGAATTTCAAAAGCAGTAGACCACAAACTAAGGAAAGAACAAGCAGGATTTAGAAAGAACAAAAGATGTGTAGATCATATATTTACCCTCAGGAACATTATAGAGCAGTGATCAGAATGGCAAAGACAGCTGTCCATTAATTTCATTGATTTTGAAAAGGCTTTTGACAGTATACATAGGGACAGTTTATGGAAAATACTTAGGGCTTATGGAATTCCAAGCTGCATAGTGTCAATCATAAAAAGCCTCAATGCCAACTTTCCATGTAGTGTTGGGCAGAGCAGCCTAACCTTTGAGGTGAAGACAGGAGTACGACAGGGATGCCCCTTATCAACCACTCTATTTTTAACAGACATAGACTGGGTGATGCGCCAGACAACAGAGGGCAGTCCAAGCGGAATAAGACGGTCTACATTTTCTACATTAGAAGATCTGGAATATGCAGATGACATTGCATTACTAACACATTCACATCAACACATCCAGGAAAAAACGGATAGACTTAATAAGTATAGCCAGCAGGTGGACTTGAACATCATTTTAAAGAAGTCAGAGGTTATGACGCTCAATGTGAGCAACCCTGAGCCTATATCAGTAAGGAATCAGCAACTGGTACAGGCAGACACCTTCACATACTTGGGATGCATAGTAACACCAGACAGCGGGGCAAGCAAAGACATCAACAACAGAATGAACAAAGCAAGAACAGCCTTTTTTAGTCTAAACAACATCTGGAAGTCCTCTCAATACAGCACAAGCACAAAATTAAGATTATATCAGAGCTGTGTGCTTTCTGTGCTTCTCTATGGTGCGGAAAGCTGGAGAGTTACAGAGAACGAAATGTCGAAATTGTCCTCTTTTCACACAACATGCCTAAGAAAAGTTCTCCGAATCTTTTGGCCGAATACCATCACCAACCAAGATCTCCTTACTCGGAGCAAGCAAGAGGACATGCACACCATCATAGCTGGCAGACGCTGGAGCTGGGTCTGCCATGTCCTCAGAAGAGACCCCGATGCCATCACAAGAACAGCTATGCTTTGGACCCCTGAAGGAAAACGAAAGAGAGGCCGACCAAAAACAACTTGGCGGAGGACTGTGGAGGCTGAGATGCAAAGAATGAACCAGAGTTGGGGCACTGTACGAAGGATGACCACCGACCGAGCAAAGTGGAATAAATTTGTTGTTGCTCTACAAGACGCCACTAGGCGTGATGGCCACTGACTGCTTTGACGGTCGACGGCTAAGGATCAAAGAAGAAACATTGAAAACTAGTTGCTGCTGATCAGAATTGTCTTCTATCTGTTTATCTGTGGATTGAATGTGAAAACCACTTGGTGTATCTGTCCCTTACTTCAAGTATCTCTTTGTTAAAGTTGGTTTCCTTTAACAACATCAGCACGTAGGCCACACATGCCGTCACTTCGGCTACTGTATAAATGTCTGTTGTGGTGGGTGTGTCAGGTCACTGACAATGACAAGACAGTATGGTCGCTGATAAATATGATCAACCTTGGTCGGGCTTACAGGTGGCCGACAGGTGAGTAAACAAGTATATATGTAGATACGCGAATGTCAGAAGTTCTTTAAGGGTGTAATATCCATTCTGCAAACACACACACAGAAACGATGGTTCAGGAAGTAGGGGAACTGCTATAAATTGTCACTGTTTATTTACACCACAATCACGTAGACATCATAGGACGACACTTCATATCAAATCATGGAGCAACATGTAAATAAGTCCATAACAGCGTGCATAAATCCAAAGGGATATAATCATAGATAACAGCCCATAGTAGATCATCAGGCATCACGTAAGTAAATCCGTACAACTCAGTTACAGGTACAAAAAAATCCCAAGTATTTAGGCTGCAGAACACAGCAGCTCATAATCATAGATAACACAGCAAAAATATTCATCAAAGGAACTGCATACCTCGCAGTTTACAGCAATTTAGCCTGAGCCAACATACTCCCTGACTTGAATAATAAATCTCTTGGGGGAAAAAAAATTCCCTTAAATAATCCAACTATCTTAAAAAATACATCATAGGAAATGTGAATATATATAATGGCCCATACAATCCATGGCCTCGAAATATCTTCAATATAACAAATTCTCGCTTTCACAAAAATACCCTGGAACGCAATCGCGAGATGGAACGACCATCCCGGAGCCCTGCCAGTCACACACTGTCACGAGATTACAGCTTCTCAGAACAGCTCAGTAAAAATTCCTCATGCGCGAACTAACCGCGTGAGACTATCGCTCAGCTCACCCGTCTCTTCCCAAAAACCTCACAAAAAACATTCGAAAACTTTCTTTATCCTATTTTTAAAAAACAAACTAACAACCACTCAGTTGAGCTATGTTCAAAAATTACCGCGCATAAAGCCCCCAACTAAAAAATCATCTCATCACTAAAGCGTGCTAACTAACGTGTGTACAAAAATCCGACCCATACATACAAATCTTTAACACCTAACTACCATTAATAAAACATGACTTAACACTATTCATTTATCGATATGTGAGGAAGAGAGGGTTGCGTGGAGTTGACAACCCAAAAAAGTCCGAGTGACAGGATAAAAGATTGTTTTCATCTTTGTACGCCTGATTGTCACACTTCCACTAACATTCACATTCGCTATTTCAGACTTTCTCTATTTTCTACTCCTCACTCAGACTTTAGTCTTGTCTCAGACAGACTGTCTAAATCACCACTCGTGACATTGACACCATTTTACCTTGCATAACTAATTTTTTTTTTCTAAGGAGAGCCTTTATACACAATAAACATCAGCAATCTGCATACATTTATCTACATTTTCATATATAACAACAAAATTATTTCTGCACATGAACAACAACATAGAAGTTTATTTACTAAAAACCTCTGTTAACACACACTATGTTGGCTATTTTTGCTTGGGCCAAACCCACATTATTGTTTACAACTGAATGACACATGCTTCGAAGACTTACCATGAAGTTCTTGAACCAGGTAATGACTGATTCCATTTTTCTGTTTATAATGTCAGCTTAAGGCAATCTATACTTCTTCTTCTTCTTCTTCCTCGTTCGCCTTCAGACTTCCACATTTATGACTCTAATAAAGGCAGCAGTCAACTCAAGGTTCCCGACATCTCCAAACAGTTTTTCGTTGACAGAAGTGGGTTGTTGCCATATGCTACCCCGTTCATTACTGTAGGTTGGGCAGTACTGCAGCAGGTGTTCGACTGTCATCGGGCTGGTACCGCAGGTGCAGAGATCTGTTGCACCAATTTTGTATTTGTGGTACAGATGGTATCTCAATCTGTTGTGTCCAGTGCGTAGTCGAAAAATGATGACCTGTACTTTTCTGGATAGTTGATGATATGCGTCATTTTTCAAATGTCCCGGGTGCTCTCTTTCCCACTTGGACTTGAATGTAGCCCTTATAGTGGTCTTTGCCGATGCGTAAGTTGTCTCTATATCATTTTGCTGTAAGGCACCTCCTTCTTTAGCAAGTCTATCTGCCTCTTCATTTCCTGGTATGTTGCAATGGGCTGGTATCCACTGGATAGTGCACTTCTTGAAGCATTCGGCAAGTCTTTCAAGGGAGATTATCAGATCTTTCAATCCTTTAGTTTGGTGGCTCTTCAGCGCTGATATTATTGAGAGGGCATCTGAAAAGATTACTATCTGTTTTTCTGCCTGTGCTTTGCATTCAATAAGAGTTTCAGCTGCCTGTTTCAGGGTTTCTGCTTCAGCATAGAAGTTATTGCAGTATTTTCCAGTGGCAATTGCCATACAGTGAATTCTATTCTTTAATTTTATGAGGATGCCGGCACCCCCATTTTCAACTGCATTTGTTGCCGAACCATCAGTTCAAGATGTCCGGCACAGTTTGTAATTCGAGATGTTGGAGTTTTTTCCCGCTTTACTGCAATTTTTCGTAAGTGATTGACTTGGTACGAGCCATTGGGTTCATGTGAGGAGACTTCCCCCATGTTTTGTGCTACATGCAATGGCTGCATGTTGCTTATATACCTGAATGAGGGCATGATTTTGGAATGTTCAGCTAACGAAACTGTCAGCCATCTTGTCATGTCAGAAAATTCTGTTCACAAAAAGATTACGTGTGCTTTCTTCACATGCTTTACCATAATGGCGTCATCAACAAATGTCTTCACTTCGTATAAAGCATGTAGTCTTGGTTGACAATCCACCTAAGAGAAGGACAACTTCACACAAACCCAGGTAGGAAAGACTCGTTAGTCCAGAAAGATAGCTCTCATAGGAGAGACAACTCTGATGTAAAACAACTGCTGCCTTGTAGGAAGATCACGGAAAACCGGAGGCTAGGGAAGCAGTCCCGAACAAATGCATGCTGAAGACGGATGCACTGGGCCGCAAGGCGCACAACATAGTGCAACGCAAACCGCCATGAGATGACAGACACAGATATGACTCAACGAGATAGTGCTCGACCCAAGGAGTCCCGCCAGGTGGGAAGAGTGCCGGACTCCCTGCCTCGAAGGGGTCCACCCAAGGCTACTGGTGGTCACTTATCTCTGCATCGTGCAGCCAGGGCGCAGAATATTAGGCAATCTATACAACAGCTAGACTCTTGGACAATGTTTGCAGGAAAATAGATACTGTCACGAAATACATTCGCTCTTTTCCTTGTCTTCACTCCTCTCCAGCATTATCATTTTACCATTTCTTTCATGTGCTAATTCTTCCAGCATTCTTGGTTTCCACCTTAGTCATTCAAGTTTTTCTTATCACATCTTGTTACACCTCTCCCCGTCCCCTCTTTCCTGGTTATTTTCTCCTTTGTTCTTGGTGACGGTTAGTGAAGTAGCGAACTTGCCACATTTACTTTTTGCTTATCGATATCTCCAGACGGAGTAAGAGTCTACCACTGAGCGACATCCCTATTAATACCCCAGAATTTTTGTTTAGCTCTTAGTATACGAGCGGCCTCTTAGAGAGGCCGATGATCGATCCCCGTCAATAGCGAAAATTTATAGGTGAATGCATGTTTAAAACCACTGAACAATTTAGTTATGTGCATGATATAGGGGTTTCATTTCTTCACATTTTGATATATAACACTTATGTTATCTTTATAAATAAATTGTTTATTGCAAAATCTGTAAAGGTAGTCATGAAATTAGCTCGTATACTAAGAGCTAGGAAGATACACGAAACCATATTGTAGCATGATAAGGTGCTAAGTTGCAAACATGCCGCGCCCTGATACACGGCCGATCTCACTGTGATTGTTATCCCTCTAACAATCGAGGTAAACCTGTATTTTAAAAGTATGGGATAACGCAGATTATGTACCACTGTTGTAATATCAAACTGAAGAGATAAGAGACGGCCAAAGCAAATAAATTAATTGTCGTGAAATATTCTAATCCACATATATAAATTATCAGGTAAATATAAAGCCTAACAAATAAATTCTAATAAAGAAAAGAGCAATGGTAAAATAACAGTGCTGTCACAAAGACTGTACTCGAAATCCCCTTTGTTTTATGCTTCGTCTGCAAATTGTAACGCTTTCACGTTGATAGTAAAAGCCTACTATATTATTACCCGCTTTCTTCAATGAAACGTGTACTAAACTTGAGATACGCAAGCTGAAACAATGACCTAAATTTTAATATTTCATTCATTCCATTTTATACACGGCGTAACTAAAGACAGATGGACTAAAGGATAGAGAGAAGGGAGAGGCATAAAGCCGAACACGTGCAACATTAAACACGCGTCGCGCGATACACAATTGCTGCCATCACGCGTGTAAGGCCACATGCACTAACTTTATTTCAAATCGACAGTGATAAAATTCACTACCCTTCCCAGAGTTAGGTTTTAAAAAACCTGGAAAACGCTTATTAGAAAAAATGACATTAGATGGGTTTACGTTTGAAAACATTACAGTACCCAGACAGCACATCTTCGAAACAGGAGGTAGAAGAAATTGCATATTTTGAACGCAGCCACTTAGCTCTTTTAAATTTGTATATTTGGGTTCCTTAGGGCTTGCTGACAAAGAATATGTAAAACGTTACGCAAATAGTCTAGGAATTACCAAGTTATAACCAAAATAAAATAGTGGGGATGCCTGACAGCATGAAATCATTTCTGCTCATAAAATTTTTTTATAACGTGTTTGAAAAAACCTTACGTACGGAATTAGCCTACCATGTTAACTCCAAATTGATTGGAGCGCAACAAATATAAGACTAAACACGATTGGTCGGACTATAAATACTATCTTTCGTTGTCAGGGGAAACGGGAGTAGGAGTATTTTTTGAAAAGATGTGTGGACAAGGTTTTCATTGGTTAGAGCTGCGAATATACACAATTCAGAGCGTTAGTTCGAGACCACTAGTTCAAATAAGCTTGATGAAGCAACAGTGCGTTGAAGCCAGCTCATATTTTTGCTAAATAAAAGCCTGGAACATAAGCAGATGGGAATTTGTGCCAGTATTTGTGCCAGAATTCATTGCTAGTCAACGTATCTGTGTATTTCCATGAATTGTGGTAGGTTTGAAATATTCAATATCTTTTAATGAAAATTGAATGTAAAATTGTTAATTTATGCCTGTATATATGTGTAGTTCAGTAGCGAACATGAGGAAAAGCCTATAATGCTCCAGCCTGAACAGAAGGTGTCGGAGGAAAGTAAAACTGCATGGAATGGCCAAACAGTACACTGACACCTAGATTATTTAACTAGAGAGAAATAATGCTGGAATTGCAGAGGCGTAGTAACCATTAGGGAGGGAAATACTGGTATAAAGTATTTCAGATGAAGCTGACAGTTGGCAAAACGCTCTGAACTCAATGTTTGTGATGTATTGTGCTCAGTGTAGAAAGAGAGTATAAATTAGTTATGAAGTAGAAGGTACATCCTTCTTGTTTTCAGGGACTGTGGTCTTAACGTTATTGAGCAGCACCTTGTCAGAGCTTTGCTGAATCCAGAGTCGGACAGCATACTCCTTGGTCCATTTAGCTATCAGTGAGGTGTCTCCAGAGCCCAAGGGAGAAATCGAGCAGAGGAGTCTTTTCCTGCCGCCATCACGCAAGATAAGCTGATGTGGCCAGCTGAGCTCAACATTATGTACCCCCATCTTAAAATGACATTGTAAAAATAACATTAAGAGGGGAATTAAATTGTTTTAATATCAGGAACTGAGAACATCTCCAATACTAGTTCCAATAAAGACAAACTATTGAAGTCATGATGACAAATACCAACAGAGCTTGAACAAAACAAAACCAGTATTACCTCATATTACTACTACACAACTGACACACATAGGATACTTTTAATAATATATGTCACTACAATATTCATATTGATAAATTCTGTACATATAACTTGTAATTAAAATTGATTGTGATTCCTGGTTCCCTTTGTATTTGAATCAGGACACATATTCATTCATGACAGCAATGAATACATATTGTTATTTGAAAAGTTATCAGTCACTCCTTTAAGATATCCTTGTAGAGTGTTTTATGTATGTGAGTGTCACAGTGTTGTCAAGTGTAGTGGAATAAATTAAATTGTTTATCTGTCTGTTGTTGTTTTGACTTACACTTCATCATACACATACCCTAGACATATAACGTAGTCATCACACTATTCCAGAATAATTCTGACTGAGGTATACATATGTGGCAGCAAGTAAGGTTATATATATATAATACACTACTCTTATTAGATATATATATATACCTTCACAGCTGATCTCAGTCAGTACACTAAGTCCCCTATAAATATTTATAACATCCCACTTCACCACATATATTGGGGTCTTGCTCTTGGGATTTTGAATCTTTACCTATTAAAAATATTGGGGGTAATTCACTTCAGGGAATATAAGAATTAAAAGGTATCCTTGGGTGGAATTAAATAAGGTTGAGCTCACGGTGCCTGTGTTGTCCATTAGATATATATTTAGAGATTGAATTGTTGGTTAGACATTGTATAAATTTACCTGATAGACAATGGCGGACCTGGCCAAATTTCGATCTGCTGCTGTTCAGACTGCAAAAGAGTTAGGATTAGATGGGCAAGTTATGGTTGCCTATGTCACTACGGAATGTGACAAATTTATTGAACGGGAAGAAAGAAGATTAGAAAAAGAGGCCGAAAGAAAATTAGAATCGGAAAGATTGGCCGAAGATAAGAGAATAGAGGCTGAAAGGGAAATTAAGAAGTTACAATTTGAGGCTGAGACTAAGAGGTTGCAGATTGAGGCTGAGGCTAAGAAATTGGAAGCAGAAGAAAGAAGATTGACTGCAGAAAGGGAAGAGAAGAAATTAGCTGCAGAAAGGGAAGCAGAAGAAAGAAGATTGACTGCAGAGAGGGAAGCAGAAAAGGAGGAGAAGAGATTACAAAGGGAACATGAGTTACGACTAAGGGAGTTTGAGTTTCAGGGCCATGCTCCTGAAAATGGTGCCAGTCCCTTTGCCTCTGATGCCACTGCTAGCCAAGGAGCCTCAACCTCAGCTATGAATTTTCATTTAGATCATTTTGTTGAGAAAGACGATGATATAGAGAGCTACCTAAATAGGTATGAACTATTAGCTACCACGTATGGGTTAGAGAGAGAAATGTGGAGCTTAAAGTTATCTCAGGGACTTCGTGGGGCAGCTTATGAAGTTTTTGCAAAAATGAGCAGAGGTGATCAGGAAAATTATGACATGCTAAAGCAGGCTCTTTTGTTAAGATATGAAAAGAATGCAGAATTTTATAGGAAAAAATTTAGGAATGCTAAACTACTGTCAGGTGAAACCTATCACCAGTTCTCTGCACGAATAGAGACGTACTTGGAGAAATGGACTTCTCTGGGGAAAACCCAAGATCTTAAGGAAATGGTCCTTATAGAGCAATTAAGAGAGTCCATGGCTCCAGACCTGAGAAAGTTTCTCATGGAACAAGGTGCAGAGAGGCTGGGTGAGTTGCTAAATGTTGCTGAAAGGTATCAAGCAGCTCAAGCAGAGGTAACAGGTAATAAAAAGAAACAAGTGGATAACTTTAGGGCACCACAGAACTTTAATAAATTTGATCCTAGGGATCAAAACCAAGGTAAGCACCAGTTTGATAGGCCACGGTATGAAAATAAAAATAAATTCCCACAATTCGATGAAAGGAAATATGATGAAAGAAAATCTTTCAACCAAGGAAAAAGGTGGTGTAAGAATTGTCAGATGGACAATCATGACACTGACCGTTGCAGAAGGAAACCTGTGTATATGGCAACCCTTCAGGTCAGGTCGACCTCAAGACAGGAGGAGGATATTATGTTGGATACCACTCCAGAAGAGATGAGGAAGGCACAGGCTGGGGATAAAACACTCAAGCCTTGTTTCAGAAAATTGTCAACTGGTCATACAACTCCAGGCAAGGGAGATTTTTACATGAAAAACAAGTTGATGTATAGGAAGACTGGAGCTAGATCCAAAGGTCAGGGACAACTGGTACTTCCTAAAAGATATAGGGCAGACTTAATAAGGAGCCTACATGTGAAACCAGATGGGGACCATGAGAAGATAGGTACCATCATTCAAAAGGTGGCTCACAATTATTATTGGCCCAAAGCAAGATGGGACATTGAGAATTTTGTAGAAAGGTGTAGCATAGCACATGAGGGAACACCCACAAGTGGGAACATTGATCAGGACCTGGACACGCCACGGGGCAAAATTAGGCCTGATAATAAAAAGAAAAATAGATTTGATAAAGTGGACCAAATGGAATGGGAAGCCCCTTTTCACGGACAAGCTTCACTTAACTGTTTTACAATGGCCACTATGCGGAGAGTGCAAAGAGATGTCTTACCCCAGGATAAGCCGAAAATCCCTCAATCGGACTTAAACAAACTGGAGGAAGAGGATGTAGAGAGGAAATCTCTCATCAAGAAGTTTAAGTGGGGAGACAGCCCCAAGAGAAAAATTGGTAGCGGTCGTTTTGTGCATGATAATTCTGGGAAGAAAAATCATCACTATAGAGCTTCGAGTGGAAGAGACCATACCGGTGCATGGACAAATGGGTCCACACAATTAAAGGTCCATAGGTAGCTTTGTTAAGAACGTGGACTGATGAAAAGGCAGAGGAAAACATTACATCTTCATACCAATATGTGAATGAGCTGACCACTCGTTTAAAAACTGGCTGGAAACTTGCCAATGAAAATTTGAAACAAGCCAGGAAGAAACATGCTGCCTATTATAACAGGAAGGCGAAAGACAGAAATTTGGCTGTGGGAGAGAAAGTACTGCTTCTTTTGCCCGGGAGTCAGAATAAGTTACAGATTGGATGGCAAGGTCCATATACAGTTCTAGAGAAGGTGTCTAGAACAAATTATAAGATAGATAAGAAGGGGAAAGAAAAAATCTATCATGTGAATCTCCTGAAGAAATATTTGGAAAGAGAACATCAGGAAGAGACACACTTGTTGACCTTGTCCATCGCCATGGAGATGAAAAAGGAACCACTTTCATCATTTGAATATCCATTACACCCCTGTGAGACAGCAGCACAGGTGAAAATCAGTACACATTTAACGAAAACTCAGAAAGAGAGAGTGCAACAGGTTCTAAATAATCATGCAGAGGTGTTAACAGACCGACCAGGGCATACAAACCTATTGGAATATGATATGAAACTGATAGACCCCACACCTGTCTGTATGAAACCATATTCGATTCCGTTTGCTAAGGAGAAAGCTTTGAAGGAAGAGATAGACTATCTATTGAAGGAAGGAATTATTTCGCACAGTGAATCTTCGTATAGTTCCGGTGTTGTACTCTTAAGGAAGCCCTCTGGAGAACATAGACTCTGTATAGATTACAGGAGACTGAATGCTATTACAGAAGGACAGGTGGATCCATTGCCGGATACAAATCAGCTGTTTGCCAGACTAAATAAAGCTAAATATTTCTCAAAAGTGGATCTGAGTAAAGGATACTATCAGATTCCAGTAAAGCCTGAGGTTAGACCATACCTAGCTTTTACTACCTCAGAAGGACACTATGAGTTTAATAGATTGCCATTTGGATTGAAGAATGCGCCTAGTGTCTTCTCTAGAATGATGAGAAAATTGTTGGATGTAAACATTTCGGAGGAACGTAATGAATCCCTGAGTTGCCTCTTTGATTGAGGATATTCCGAATGTTTCATACAGGATAATAAAAAGATTATGGGATCCACTACGAAAACTCTGCTATCACCAGGTATATGTTATCTCCTCATAACGTACATTTTGAGGAAAATATAATGTTCTCTGGACATGTCATTGCGCAGACTCAGAGAAGAGGAATGGTGAATACGGGTTGCGAAGCAGCATTAAGACAAGCATTCACACTTGCGGCTGTTCAGTAACATAACCGAAATATATTATTGGTTGTAGAAGTCTGAGGCAGATTTCAAGAGTAGTGCCTACTCTGAATGGACCCAACTACATAAAACCATGATAGCACCACAGCAGAGGAAAGTCAAGTTGACTTACATTTATCTATGTGTATATAGAATAAAGGACTGACATGGGATGTCTGTTTTAAGAGGGGAGGTGTCGTGAAATATTCTAATCCACATATATAAATTATCAGGTAAATATAAAGCCTAACAAATAAATTCTAATAAAGAAAAGAGCAATGGTAAAATAACAGTGCTGTCACAAAGACTGTACTCGAAATCCCCTTTGTTTTATGCTTCGTCTGCAAATTGTAACGCTTTCACGTTGATAGTAAAAGCCTACTATATTATTACCCGCTTTCTTCAATGAAACGTGTACTAAACTTGAGATACGCAAGCTGAAACAATGACCTAAATTTTAATATTTCATTCATTCCATTTTATACACGGCGTAACTAAATACAGATGGACTAAAGGATAGAGAGAAGGGAGAGGCATAAAGCCGAACACGTGCAACATTAAACACGCGTCGCGCGATACACAATTGCTGCCATCACGCGTGTAAGGCCACATGCACTAACTTTATTTCAAATCGACAGTGATAAAATTCACTACCCTTCCCAGAGTTAGGTTTTAAAAAACCTGGAAAACGCTTATTAGAAAAGATGACATTAGATGGGTTTACGTTTGAAAACATTACAGTACCCAGACAGCACATCTTCGAAACAGGAGGTAGAAGAAATTGCATATTTTGAACGCAGCCACTTAGCTCTTTTAAATTTGTATATTTGGGTTCCTTAGGGCTTGCTGACAAAGAATATGTAAAACGTTACGCAAATAGTCTAGGAATTACCAAGTTATAACCAAAATAAAATAGTGGGGATGCCTGACAGCATGAAATCATTTCTGCTCATAAAATTTTTTTATAACGTGTTTGAAAAAACCTTACGTACGGAATTAGCCTACCATGTTAACTCCAAATTGATTGGAGCGCAACAAATATAAGACTAAACACGATTGGTCGGACTATAAATACTATCTTTCGTTGTCAGGGGAAACGGGAGTAGGAGTATTTTTTGAAAAGATGTGTGGACAAGGTTTTCATTGGTTAGAGCTGCGAATATACACAATTCAGAGCGTTAGTTCGAGACCACTAGTTCAAATAAGCTTGATGAAGCAACAGTGCGTTGAAGCCAGCTCATATTTTTGCTAAATAAAAGCCTGGAACATAAGCAGATGGGAATTTGTGCCAGTATTTGTGCCAGAATTCATTGCTAGTCAACGTATCTGTGTATTTCCATGAATTGTGGTAGGTTTGAAATATTCAATATCTTTTAATGAAAATTGAATGTAAATTGTTAATTTATGCCTGTATATATGTGTAGTTCAGTAGCGAACATGAGGAAAAGCCTATAATGCTCCAGCCTGAACAGAAGGTGTCGGAGGAAAGTAAAACTGCATGGAATGGCCAAACAGTACACTGACACCTAGATTATTAACTAGAGAGAAATAATGCTGGAATTGCAGAGGCGTAGTAACCATTAGGGAGGGAAATACTGGTATAAAGTATTTCAGATGAAGCTGACAGTTGGCAAAACGCTCTGAACTCAATGTTTGTGATGTATTGTGCTCAGTGTAGAAAGAGAGTATAAATTAGTTATGAAGTAGAAGGTACATCCTTCTTGTTTTCAGGGACTGTGGTCTTAACGTTATTGAGCAGCACCTTGTCAGAGCTTTGCTGAATCCAGAGTCGGACAGCATACTCCTTGGTCCATTTAGCTATCAGTGAGGTGTCTCCAGAGCCCAAGGGAGAAATCGAGCAGAGGAGTCTTTTCCTGCCGCCATCACGCAAGATAAGCTGATGTGGCCAGCTGAGCTCAACATTATGTACCCCCATCTTAAAATGACATTGTAAAAATAACATTAAGAGGGGAATTAAATTGTTTTAATACCAGGAACTGAGAACATCTCCAATACTAGTTCCAATAAAGACAAACTATTGAAGTCATGATGACAAATACCAACAGAGCTTGAACAAAACAAAACCAGTATTACCTCATATTACCACTACACCACTGACAAACATAGGATACTTTTAATAATATATGTCACTACAATATTCATATTGATAAATTCTGTACATATAACTTGTAATTAAAATTGATTGTGATTCCTGGTTCCCTTTGTATTTGAATCAGGACACATATTCATTCATGACAGCAATGAATACATATTGTTATTTGAAAAGTTATCAGTCACTCCTTTAAGATATCCTTGTAGAGTGTTTTATGTATGTGAGTGTCACAGTGTTGTCAAGTGTAGTGGAATAAATTAAATTGTTTATCTGTCTGTTGTTGTTTTGACTTACACTTCATCATACACATACCCTAGACATATAACGTAGTCATCACACTATTCCAGAATAATTCTGACTGAGGTATACATATGTGGCAGCAAGTAAGGTTATATATAATACACTACTCTTATTAGATATATATATATACCTTCACAGCTGATCTCAGTCAGTACACTAAGTCCCCTATAAATATTTATAACATCCCACTTCACCACATTAATGTTGATTGTTGTGTTGAGACCTTGTTTATAACACACGACCATAAAGATTAAGACAGTGATGTAATACTTCTGGCAGATGGAATTTGTTGTGATAATCAACTACCAGATAGTAACATCTTGGAGGAGATTATAATGTTAGATCTGTGAAGTAGTGAGTTTGTAAACATGACAGGTGAAACGGAAGAGGCAAGACCTTATACTATTATGGAGTTTGAAAATCACACATAAAGGGCAAGATATTATGTTGTGATGTAGTAATGTTCTACATGAGAGTGGTAGGGGAGGACACCTACCAAAATGAGACACTTATTCGCAATTAGTTTGGCGTTTGAGATACTAAGATAGACTGCTCCTGATTGGACTTTTCTTCTAAGTTGCAGCCTGGGTGTTGTTACGGTAGATTAATTGGCATTGTCTGCTAGAGGTTAGCAGCATGCGATTTTAGGGGTTACAACGTTTAATGTAATGTAAAAAGTATTATTAGCCTAGTGAACGCTGTGACGTTTCAGCGTTGGTAGTCACGCACGGTGACCAAGAGACGGGACCCTTTTTCAAATGACCGTCAAACGGAGAAGACGTGTCTTTATATTCTTATAGTGTCGGGCAGGGAAAGCCACACGGTTATATTGTATTTTCTCATGGACATGGGTCAGTCCACTGTTATGATGAAGAAAGATGAAGTTACAGGTTAGTAATTGACTAAACCTTGTCGAGATGAATTAACAGTCCATTTTAATTAATACTAGTGCCAGACGCATAAACTCACTGTCGGTCGTTGGATTTTCCAACCACGCGTGCATATAGTTATGTCGTTCTGCCTACAATAATTCAGATTATGAGACAAAGGACTGATATGCAAGATAGCTAATTCAACATAGGATTCTAATTTATATTTGTGAAATAATTCATGATCAACGTTCGATGTCTACAGAATGTATAATAAATTGTTTGTTTGGACTCTAGCCATGACTTATCCAGTCTATAAACATTTGGGAATTCAATCATCATTATCATGGTCTCAAGTTAATTTAAACCCACATTCGCGTACTTAACATCAAAGGCACGAAGCTCTAAAGAAGATGAACTGTAAACCCAGACTACACGATTGACTATCAAGCTCTCAACAATCCGTTGGGCTAATTTTACCGAACCGCCTGTAAAAACTGATGGCCGCCCCTGCAACAACTGGTTGGCCATTGATGGGGAACGAAAGAAAGAATTAGTTGGCCATCGCTGAACGAAAGAAAAAAAGGAAAAATTTTTTCTTGTTTACATACTTTTACAAACTGTTTACTATTACAAGAAAGTCACATGATGAATAAAAACGACGTTCAACGCATGACTACGAAATGCCAATCTGACGTCACTACATCATGCGTAGATGCCGCGCTTTGAAAGTACAACCGTCAACGCATTCCAAGTTGATGAAGATTTACATGATCAAGAAGACCAGACGATTGAATACGGTTATCAACCAATCAAGAGCAAACAGTACTAGGCATTGATCTAGTCCGTTGATGAACTTGACATCGCCGGAGCCTTTTAAAGATAAGTTTAAACTTTGGACGATTGTCCTTCATAAAGCACAATACTAAGTCCATTTCGCTGTGCAGGCATGTCCTCGCTATTTATTATATATCTATGTTATATCTGTTTTTTTCCGTTGATGTTGTCCCTTATTCGTGGGTATGGATGGGCGGCGGTTTGGAATGAATAACATGGCTCTGAGGATGCCGATATTCATTCTGAATGTTCCTTAAGGCCGTTAGTTAATTGCTTTTAACGAAGAACCCATCGACGACCTTCCGATGATTTTCGTTCGTTCGTAATTGCAATTAATTGACCTTGCATGTTAGATGTCCAGTCTAGTTATAATTGGGGTATTCTAGTGTGTTTAGTTCTAATTTTTATTCAGTTTTGTAACAATGTTTGTAACCTATCGTGTTTTTTCTGACCTTACTATCATTCAGTTTATATTTTTTGTACAATCGTCAATGAGTCCATGTATACGTCACTAATTTTTGTGTACGCAGGTTAGTTTTCTATTCAGTTCATTCTTAATCTCTCACTTCCGTTTTATACCACTTAGTTATAAATGCATTTTTTATTGTGAAAATGTCTTGTCGTATGGTAATACTGTTCTGTAATCCTTGGTTAACACATTGTATTGTTTGTGTTCATTTCATCCTTCTATAATTTAATATTAATGCTATAATTTATTCATTAATAATAGTGTAGATGAATATGATTAAATTTTTATGACTTTTAAGGAGGAATTAGGGACTTTGCACCTATTTGCAGTAGTGGTCCAAGAAATGGGCAATGCACTTTATAGCTCATGATTATGGCATAATATACCATGATTAATTATTATAACTTTATAACATATTAAGACATATTAAATGTTAATTAGTACATTTTCTCAGTACTACATTGTGAACTTAGTAACTATTAAGATTAAATAACCTAATTGTTTAGGGATAATACCCATAATTATTGAATACTAATATTAAGTGCATGATATAATTTCAGCACCTTATATAACTAACTATCATAACTATTTATGATAGATATTAGTTGATATATATAATATTTTTACAAAATATTATAGATTTGTGGAACTTATAAATAACAGTACAGGAATATTGCAATTTCTTATATTGATTATTCATTCGTTGAGTAATTAGAATTATCGACATAGATTCTAGTGGTGATTACTAGACATAAGTAATTGAATACTTAAATAAATCAACTTCAAGAATGCTTACCTTGGATCATTTCATTAAAATTGGAAAAGATTGTAACAAAAAGGGAGATGCACTCCTGGAATTTGCGGAACAACAACTTGAAAGAAAAAGCTATTGCTAAGGCAGAGATGGAAGAACTTGAAAAGAGGCTGAAAGAAAGCTATTGCTAAGGCAGAGATGGAAGAACTTGACCGAACAGGGGCTGAAAAGAAAGCTATTGCTATGGAAGAGGAAGAAAGAAAGGTGGCAAGAGATGAAATCCTACGGATTGAAGAAGAGAATAAATTGAAACGACAGGAAATCATACTGCAGCAAGAAATGGAATTGCAACGGCTTAAATTGGAAACAGCAAAACTTAATTCGCAGGGTGCTGCAGCAAGCCAAAATGATAATGCTCAATCGGGATCTTCTTCCAACCGACTTAAGGGCAATTATTACTTTAAGCTACCACCGTTCAAGTTACACGTGGACGATCTATCATCATGGCTGGCGCGCTTTGAGGATATATGTAAGGTCAATAACCTTGACAAAACAGCATGGGCACTTAAACTCAAGGAATTTCTGGATGGCGAACCTGCAAGTGCAGCACAAAATATTGATCCGACATTAGCCACAGACTATGAGGCCATTAAGACTTTGTTATTACGTCGGTTCCATTTGAACGAAGAGGCATGTAGATTACGTTTCAAAAGTTTGTTGCCAGATAATAATAAAGACTTTTCAGGTTTTATTGCTAACATACGCAATACTTTTAACAGATGGGTTGAACTAGCAGGTGTCAACAAATCTTACGACAAGTTAGTCGATTTGTTATTGAGGGATAAAGTGTTATCTTCTGTCAGCCCACCGTTCTTTGCTTATCTGCAAGAACGGAAACCAGAAACTATTGATGAGTTAGAAAAAATTTCTTTAAATTACTGCACCGCTCATCCGAATGCTAACATTTCTGGCTCGTTAATAAGAGAACCACTTCCTGTAGCCTCCAATATGGCATATCATAGTAATAACAAACCTAGAACACACAGTGTGGACAGAGGTAGGTTCAAGGGAAACTATGACATTAATTTTCATAAGGGACGTAATAGCTTTAACAATAACTTTAATAGAGGAAGACCACAAAACAGAAATTATTCACCTCAGTCCAGATACAACAGTAATCCACGTAACTCAAGTTATAATCGTTCATATAATGATAATAACGGTAACAATTGGAACAACAGCGATAATTATAACTCGAGACATCGAGATAACAGTTACAATAGAGGACAACGGAATAATTCAACTGATTATTCTCGTCATCGTTCTCATTCTCGTAGATCGACAAATTATAATCATAATACAGGGGCAGCCGTTACTACTGCTACAACCCCTGGGGTTCAGAGTTCACCTACTAATAACAAAATACAGTCCTCGTCTACTTGTTTTGCAATGAATTATAACGTGGCAAATAGTTGCCCAAAATGTAATCTTATATTTCAGAAGGCAAAAGAGACAGTTCTGAACTGCGGACACATTCTACCAGAAGTCAGTCTTGCATCCAATGATGGGACAGGCTCTCTGATTTTCAACAGAGGGATAGTTAATGGTTCAATGGTTTCTCTATTGAGAGATTCGGGGTCCACAACAATTGGAGTGCGGCAGTCTCTGGTACATCCTAGCTGTGCAACAGGGGAATATGTCCGGTGCATGACTTTTGGGGGAACTATTGAGTTTTACCCAACAGCTATTGTCCATGTTAATACACCTTTCTTTTCAGGACAAGTTAAGGTATGCATGCTTCAGAATCCAATTGCAGATCTGATGTTGGGACGCATCCATGGTAGTAAGGATTGTTCCCCACAGGAAATTGATGAATGGGAATTAAATAATGTGCAATTTTATTGCAATGCTAACGCTGTCATTGCAACAGCTACATTACGAGCCAACAAAATAAATACATGTGGCTCAGTTTTCTCCAATTTCAGTCTAAGTACCATTTTGGAAATCGATGAGGAGAAGGATGAGACTCTCATACAGAAAAAAAAATGATACTAAACTACCAGCACATCCAGGGAAGATTATAGAATCATTTCGAGGCAGATATGCCTTTTCTCTAAAGAGTGCCGCCAAGTCGGAAGATAGATATTGGCGACAGGATCATATTAACAGTGATCTGGATAAAATTGTTGAAAATATGAAAAGAAAAGATGTCCCACACAAGGGTAATGATGGGGGAGTTCTTATGAACTTATCTAATAAAATTAGGACAAATAAATATGTCAATCATTATGAGACATCATCTCATAAGACTACCAGATCCAAAGGATTAAATAGAAGAACTATTTATCATGTTAGCGACACTGATCCCACTTACATTGGGAAGTGTGCATATTCTCGCACCGTGTTAGTGCGCAATCTGCCACAAGGTACCAGATGGCAGTCACTTAGTAATTTCTTTAATGACACGGCAGACGTTATGTTTGTACGGTTGTTGTCACCTACCAATGACAGGTATGGTGAAGCTATAGTTACATTTCGTAACAATAGAGATGCTCGAATGGTCATCGAGCGGGATAATGGTGCTTACTTTAACCACCATTGTCTACGGTTACAATTAGTACCTAATGCTGCGTCACGCAGATAACAGGTTATGGTAACACATTTTGTCTCATATCGTTGATGACTCAGCATAGTCAGTCATCATTTCTTTCCTTTATTGGTCATTTATGTTCTTGGGAATTAAATATTGTATATTTGCTATTACTGAACGCTTACAAGCTATTTTTCATGAACTAGATGACACTGTCGTACCTAGATGTCACTATTCTAATTTGTCTGTTATCCAGGAAGAAGAATCTTCTTTTCCTGAGGTACAGTTAGCTTTACCTGTACCTGTAGTACAGCCTAGTGAATCTTGGCGGGACGTAACCATCTCTTCGTCGGTTACACCGCAACAGCATCAACAGATTGCTGAACTTCTACAATCTTATCCAGATGTGTTGACCGACGTTCCAGGTCGCACATCAGTCATTAGTCATGACATCACTCTTAACGATGATACTCCAATTCGGGTACATCCATATTCTGTTCCTCTACACTTTCTTACTAAAACTACTAAGGAACTTGAACAGATGTTATCTTTAGGAATTATTGAAACTAGTAATTCCCCATTTTCTTCTCCATTAGTTATTGTCCGAAAGAAGGACAATAACATTAGACTATGCGTCGACTATAGAAAATTAAATGCACAAACGATAGTTGATAGCGAACCACATCCACTTCTCGACGACTTACTGCCACGTCTATCGACTGCAACTATATTCACTAAGATAGACTTAACTAAAGGTTATTGGCAGATACCACTAACCGAAAAAGCTAAATACTACACAGCGTTTTCCACTCCGCAAGGTCTATACCAGTGGAATGTTATGCCTTTTGGGCTTGTTAACGCTCCAGCTACCTTTGTTCGCATGATGCGACACATTTTTTCAGGTAGACCAGACATTATTACATACATAGACGACATATGCTTATTTAGTTCATCTTTTGAGGAACATTTTTTGGGTCTTGAAAACGTTTTGGACACATTAAGAAGGAACAATTTAACTGCTAAACCCACAAAATTACAAGTAGCATTTCATGAAATAACTTTTTTGGGTCACATTATTGGAGCAGGATATATCCGAACACTACCCAGTACGGTTTCTAAAATTTTAAACATTTCCGTTCCTCAAACGAAGAAACAGGTTAGAAGCTTGTTAGGTCTAGTCCAATATTACAGTAGATTCGTACCTAACTTGTCATCTATCACGGCTGTCTTGTCCTCATTATTAAAGAAGGACATGCCAGTGAAGGTGACATGGACTAGTGAGTGTAATAATGTTTTCCTTAATATTATTAACATATTTTCAAACCCACCAATCTTGAGACTAACTGATGCTTCCAAAAAGTTTATTCTCCGCACAGATGCGAGTAACTACGGCATTGGCGCATGTTTGCTCCAATATCATGACGACATCCTCCATCCAAACTTGTACGTCTCACGGAAACTGAAACCACCAGAAGTCAAATATTCAACTGTCGACCGCGAACTTTTAGCAGTGGTGTGGGCAATAACGAAGTTGGAAAAGTTCCTGCTGGGAGCCCCGTTCGTAGTACAGACAGACCAGAAAGCCGTAGCATCACTACGACGGGCGAATCATAAAAGTCCAAAGCTCACCAGATTCGCTATTCTCCTTCAACCTTTTGACTTCTCAATCGAGTACATCACAGGAGCAGATAACGTCCTGGCAGATACTCTATCTCGAAACCCTACTGATGTCGAGTCCTGAACTATATTAACGTCGTAGATACTTACTCAAAATAAATAGCACTATAATGGCTGTTCTATATAGACATGAACTATTGCCTACAATACAAGTATCTGCTTACTAAAGACTTTATATACGAAATGAATGAAATCAATTGACTTTATGTTCGTATTTACGCCAGGACTTTGCTGGATATCCTTTACTAATAAAACTATTGGACACATTTCCGGGCATCAAGTGAACATAATAGAAAACACTATCAAAGTAACTCAGTATGCGACATGAACTATTGATAATAACGTCGATACTTATGAACTGAAACACTTAAACATTTGTTTGTTAATTGGAATTCACAAGGATCAAGCCTACGTATGGATCATCTTATCCAACTTTAATTAATTTTAATTAAGTCGTTACAATAATGGAAATTAAAATGAAAGTGAGGTAAATATTAAAAAAAAAAAAATGAAATTTGGAAAAAAAAAATTAAAGAAGAAAAAAAAATAAGTACTCACATGATTCTTAGATAATGTTATTGTATGTAACTATTATATTATATAGTTAATAATTATGTGGATACATCACATACTACATTATTGTTTAAATTGGTTAATTTAGATAGGTATTAACAACTTAATACTAAACTTAATTAATGTCCAACACACATAACTAAGTTAAATTTATACATTACTTTTTTCTCCACTTTATTCTTTATTTATTTATTTCTCTCTTTAACATATCCTTTCATTTTTCTTACATTAGATTTTCAACAACTTTATTCTTATTCCACACTCAATATAATTAATTAGTTTAATTTTAACTCTTTAGATTAGTCTGACATGACATTTCATTGCGACATATTTTGAGTTAATTAATTATTTAATTAGATATCAACATTAGCCATTCTCTTTTAGTTCATATAAAATTTATGTATAACATTTATGTATAATATGATCATTAATATATTAGATGACTGTTAGTTAGTCGACATGACCACGACGTCTGTTCTAGACAGAACATCGTAGGCCATATGCCGCATTTTTGTTAAATTTTTTTGATATTGTTAAATTTTTTGATATTCATTCAGATAGGTTTTTGAAAAAAAAAAATCTATCTAATAGATTTTTTTTTTCCCCCGGTGGACAGGGAATTGTTACGGTAGATTAATTGGCATTGTCTGCTAGAGGTTAGCAGCATGCGATTTTAGGGGTTACAACGTTTAATGTAATGTAAAAAGTATTATTAGCCTAGTGAACGCTGTGACGTTTCAGCGTTGGTAGTCACGCACGGTGACCAAGAGACGGGACCCTTTTTCAAATGACCGTCAAACGGAGAAGACGTGTCTTTATATTCTTATAGTGTCGGGCAGGGAAAGCCACACGGTTATATTGTATTTTCTCATGGACATGGGTCAGTCCACTGTTATGATGAAGAAAGATGAAGTTACAGGTTAGTAATTGACTAAACCTTGTCGAGATGAATTAACAGTCCATTTTAATTAATACTAGTGCCAGACGCATAAACTCACTGTCGGTCGTTGGATTTTCCAACCACGCGTGCATATAGTTATGTCGTTCTGCCTAAAGTAATTCAGATTACGAGACAAAGGACTGATATGCAAGATAGCTAATTCAACATAGGATTCTAATTTATATTTGTGAAATAATTCATGATCAACGTTCGATGTCTACAGAATGTATAATAAATTGTTTGTTTGGACTATAGCCATGACTTATCCAGTCTATAAACATTTGGGAATCCAATCATCATTATCATGGTCTCAAGTTAATTTAAACCCACATTCGCGTACTTAACATCAAAGGCACGAAGCTCTAAAGAAGATGAACTGTAAACCCAGACTACACGATTGACTATCAAGCTCTCAACAATCCGTTGGGCTAATTTTACCGAACCGCCTGTAAAAACTGATGGCCGCCCCTGCAACAGGTGTGTAGGCGAAAATTTCGCTTATATTCGACAGCGTTCAAAGACTACTTCTCTGACTTCCAATTCTGTCAAGAAGAAATCATAGACATCAGGAACACAAAATATTCGGTCCCAAAATATAGGACAGGATAAAGAATTCGACGTGAATTCTACGATTAGAGGACGGTAACCCCAGAGACATCACTTGGCGCCTTAAGTTCTGGGATTGAATTTCAAGTCCACTCAGACACTTAACTCACCTGAAAGGTAGGGCATCTTAAATCCCGACAATATTCAGACGGTTTTTATGCAAAATGTCTGTGCTCACTCGAAAAAAACCAAGTAAGTTGTAATATGTACATTTTGCATTTTATTTTTGCATTTTGACATAATTTGCTCTTATTGTTCTAAATACATAAACAGATAAAGCTATTAGATTAATATTTTGCTGAATCAGCTGGGGGCTCAGAAATACGAGCGAAAACATATTATCTCACAGAGGTAGCGGGAGAGTAATAATTTCATTACAGCTTCGATAATCTCAATTGTTATATGTCACAGAACATTTTCATGAGTATGAATGATGATAGTGATTGTTGTTAAGGGTCACTGAACTGTTGTTAACACTTGGTTAAGTGTAACTCAGGTACTGAGTTCATGTCTGACTTTATGTCAACATAGTGTGACTTGTGCATGCGTTGGAAGAAAGCATGTAGTGAATACATGTCTGGTGTGACTGATTATTCTGTGTTTGACAGCCGAGCTGGGCGCTCGAGTCTGGGGTTGGAAGCCGAGCTGTAAGCTCGTATTTAAGGTAAAGGAACCCGTTACACGCCCATTGAGGCATATTGGGAATATGATGTTAGGCCCATATTATCTTGACCGTCGGCACACGAGGGGTGATGTGGTCGGCATCACGCCGGCCGCCTTAACCTTCCCAGAGTAGCTCTGGTACCCATTTGGGGCTGGGTCGACCCAGGAGACGTTTGTGGCCTAAAAATTTTCCGCCTCATCTGGGGATCGAACCATAGACCACTGCGCTAGGAAGCCAGTGCACTAACCACTATGCTACCGCGGCTCCATAAAACTAACAAGCTCGTATTTGTGACTGTATAATTCATATATGGAATTATTATATTAATGATGTTATAGGTGCTATGCATTATCATACTGGCGACGGTTTTTCCGCCTAAGAGTGTTCCAGGAGGAACTGGATGGTGATTTATTTGTGCGAGGAGGGTATACCGCACATATAGGTATTTAGTGTGCTGTCTGTGCACGTCAGGGAAGCCAGTCCCTAGTTATTGTAGTGAGTGTTATTTCCTATAGGCAATGTCAGCCTAGAAGTGAGTCAGTATGCTTGCCAATATGAGTGATATTCAGGACACGTATGTGAATGTGCAATAAATGTTATGGAACTGTAACCAGTGGCGTTTGTGTTACTGCATACCCCTAGCGTTGTTGATCGTAATCTACACATAATATCATAATATTGTTTCTCACATCTGGGGACATCATCGTTTAAACAGTCCCTGACAGCTGGGGGCTCGTCACATTGTTATGTTCTTTTCTTTAAAATCCTGTGAGGCTCCCTGAAATCGAGACATCAGTCTTCTATTTTTATCTCTGCCAAGAGTAATCTTGATACCTTTGAAAATCCTCATCCTTATACTCTACGTTTGGCTGTTGTTGAAGCACTACTGCGGAGCATGGGAAACAATACGGTTACAGATAGACACTTTTAACAGAAGTGAACGAACACGTTGAATAAAAGTAAGTAAAATATGCGGGTTCCAATATCTAATTTTTCAAGTAGGTGTGGGGCTGAATTGTTAAATATGCCCGCTTGTAACAAACAGGATGTTGTGTCGAAATCAGCCAGCTACGTTACTTTTGTTGGTAGATTACTTTAATTGTCAGATGAGTATTAAATAAATGTCCAAAAGAACGAAAGAAATAGCTCACGTGAAAATTAAAAAAAAAAAATCAAATACAGCAAGGTCGCGATTATTGCGAATAATGAATCTCGTGAAGTGGTCGTATAATTCTAATGCACATAATTCGATTTTATAATTATATGTAAAATATCGTGCTTGGTTCCAACCATATGGAAATGTTTAAACATACAAATATAACAGTAGATGATAAGAAAATATATTTCTGATTCATGTATATTACAAACAAACAAAGTAATAGACTAGATATAGAAAGCAAAATAAAAAAAATAAACATTACTGAACTTCGTACCTGACGATGTGACGAAAACGTTATTATTACATTATTGTCTTTTAAAATATTTTAGCAGCGTAGACTGAACTGTCTTCTCTTTCTTTAAATCGTTATTCCTACACTGGTATTTCGTCTGCATGTTTTATAATATTCCTTACCGTAGATTCAGACATTCCGACTTATCGTCCTATTTTAGAGTTACAATGACCACGCGAATGCCTTTCGGTTACATGGAATTTTTGTTCTAATGTAATAACAAGACTCTTTTTTTTGGGCTGTCAGTGCTTCCATCTCAAGCACTTTTCCTTTTGTCCAGTTTGTTAAGGGAACATTAGAAACAAAAAGCACTCTATATGGTAATGTGGTACAACAAGCAGCAGTACATCCACACGTGACAGTAGGTAAGTGCAGACTGACGTAGCGGCAAGTAAAAAGCTAGTTTATGAACTCGACTCGCTTGTCATTTTTTCTCACGATTTGAAGAGTTTGGAACAATCTGGAGGACAAAACTCGCATTAATTAAATTTTGGCTCGTATTAAATGCGATCCAGGTATCATTTACTAATTCGCACTAAATGGAATTCGCACTGTTCGAACTCGCATTAATCGTGACCTGGCTGTTTGATTCGCACTGTTCGAACTCGCATTAATCGTGACCTAGCTGTTTGATTCGCTCTGTTCGAACTCGCATTAATCGTGACCTAGCTGTTTGATTCGCTCTGTTCGAACTCGCATTAATCGTGACCTAGCTGTTTGATTCGCTCTGTTCCAGTAGAAGCATGACGTGACGGTAAAATAGACGGATATAAGACACGACGTGACAGTAAAATAGACTGATATAAAACACGACGTGACATTAAAATAGATGGAAATAAAACACGACGTCACACAAACAATGATGGATAAAAGACACCACGCGACACAAGCATAGATGATATAAGACAACGTGACACAAGGATGGATGGATATAGAACACGGCATTACAGTAAAACAGAAGTATACAAGACACGATGAGACGCAACGTACAGGGTTATAAGACATGACGTGAAACAAACATATATAATACATGACGTGACCTAAACATAGATGGATATATGACGTGACACAAAATATATGGAATAAGACACGAAGTGATACAAACAAGGATGAATATAAGGATAACGTGATACAAACTCAGATGATATAAGACACGACGTGACACAAAGATGAATGTAAAACATGACGTGACTCACACATAGACGGATGTAAAACATGACGGGACATAAACATAGATGACTATAAGACACGATGTGACACAGACATAAATGAATATAAGAAACGCCGTGACACAAACATACATCATATAAGAAACCACTTGACAAAAACACGAATGGATGTAAGACATGACGTGACATAGTTATAAATGGATATAAAACAAGACGTGACACAAACATGGATGAAGATAAGACATAGCATGATACAAACATAGATGAATATATTATATGACGTGACACACACACCGATTATCATAAGTTGTGAAATGACAAGACAGTGGATGGACAAAAGACACGAAGTGACACAAACATATACGGATATAACACACAATGTGAAAATAATATAGATGGATATATGAAAAGACGTGACGCAAACATGACGTGATACAAACATGGACAATATCAGACAAGACGTAACACAAACATGGATGAATATTAGACAGGACGCAACATAAACTAAGATGAATATAAGACATAACGTGACACAAACATCGATGGATATAAGACACTACGAGAAACAAACAGAGATGGATGTAAGACAGGACGTGACTCAAACGTCGACGGATATAAGGCACTACGAGACACAAACATAAATGGATATAAGACACGACTTGACTCAAACATCGATGGATATAATGCACTACGAGATACAAACATAGATGGATATAAGACATGACGTGACTCAAACATCGATGAATATAAGATAGAACGTGACACAAACATAGATGGATATAATGCATAACGTGACATAAACATAGAAGGATTACTGGCAAACCTTTTATGTACTTAACAAATTGACTTATACCTAAGGACGAGAGTTAGATTATTCGGAGATTAACGAGGGGTGTCGACCATTTATGGACACACTAGTTGAGACGGGCTGAAGGTGATCATTGTAACTGGAATTGATGGTAGCGAAAGGCAGGTAGAACTTACTTAATTAGAAGAGTAACTCAAACTGACGTGTGTGGCACATCTACCTTAGTGTGCCAGAAACGTGGGGAAATGAAAATATATGAAGCCAGGGAATGTACACCACGAACTGATCTACCATTTCTCATGACAACGGTAAGGTGGACATCAATTATTGTCTTTATAAATCAATTTCATGCTATGGGAAACAACTTTTATAATAGTCAGAATTTCCATGCATTACGTCCCCTTGATAACATATCTTCACTGACTGGTTACCTGAACTCGAAGCCCACTCAACATGCAAGCCTGCTCAACGTGTACGCCCACTCAACATGCAAGCCTGCTCAACGTGTACGCCCACTCAACGTGTACGCCCACTCAATATTCAAGCCCGCTTACCGTGTACGCTCACTCAACATTCTAGCCCGCTCAACGTGTACACCCACTCATCATGCAAGAACAAAACACAGCAGCAACAATAATAAAACACATAATGGCAGTCAATACACACGACAACTTTGAAAACTGTGAATATTGTCGACATTAATTAAATAATTTTAAACATATCATCGAAACAATGGTAGTGACGTAACATGCAACTTTAGACAAGACAAAAGGAAGTTACAGTTCCCTGAATTATAAACCACTCAAAGATGGCTGTTGTTGTTGTTGTTGTTGTTGTTGCTGTTGTTGTTGTTTTGAAACGGTGATGGGTGGAGAGCGGGCACTTAACAGCTGACCATTATTGCCTCTTCTCGTTCCATCTTGGTCTACCCTGTTCAACCTGAAAATTGGTTATAATTGGGATATTTAGTGTAATTTTATTTACTAATTTTGTATTAAGTTTAAATAACTATTGTCTTTTGCAGTTGCTGGTTTTAATTTATATAGTAAGTTTTTAATTCAAGCCTTTGTTGTTCATACTTTTTACAGTGGATCAGGTAGTGGTCTATGTCATTCCCTTCCTGACATTCTTGGCAGTGTGGTTCTTCTACCATAAAGTATGCTGCACCGAGACGGAGACGCCACAGTTTTTTGTTCGATGGTATCTTTAATTCTTCTCTGACCTGGCACGTCCTTGTTGGTTCTTTCAGCAGTTTGAACGCGCGTGTCTGCCTTTTCTACTGTTCTTCCATGTTGTCTTCCATTCCTCGTTTATAGTTAGCTTGTTATTGCGTGTTATGATGAACTATTTATATCATTTTTTGTTTCTAAATTTGTTGCTCAATAGAAATTAAGCAAGCATTTTAAAAAGCAGGATTGGAATGAAATGTTCGCAAACGGGAATAAATAAATCGTTGTTAGAATGTTTTTATGAATAATATACTACTGGACAAAAGTTAAGGGCAGCCATTCAGTTTAGACAAGGTTTATATAATTGATTGGCAAGTGAAAATGTCATTAAAACTGAGCTCAGAGAAATGTGTATACATTTCTGTGTGCACTGTGGGCGCTGATTCTGCTTGAAATTAACTTCTGCCTTATACTTCATTAGACACTTATGGATAAAATATATGATAAGCGCTTAAGCGCCCCACGCTTTTTGTCAATTTGATGTTACATTTTTTTGACTGCAAGCATAAACTCCTTGAACAATTATTTTTGGGTTTTTAGTGCATATTAAAAGCGTGTGTTTAAAATATTTTTTCCACTTGCCAAAACTACTCTCAATTAGAGATTGTTGTCAGAGAAATGTGGAGACCACTGACAAACCTTGAGACTTGATTTGATGGCAAAGTTCAGTTATCTGATAAATGTGACAGCTGAAGCACGGATGATGCATCCATTCAAGGCAGACGTCTGTCATGTATATGTGAAGATACATTTAAAACAGATATTTACAACAGTATGGACATTTACAACTCTGGCAGAATAGGAAGATGACCTATGTCTCTCTACAATAAAGGAGGAACGCTTGCATCAATCAGATAGAGGAAATCTTCGTGTTGTCATGGAACTGTGACCGTTGCTGGGTCGACAGACTGTAGTCTAAGCTACACATGATCTTAGCAGTGGTTCGTTCACGCTGCTGGTTGTCACGGAATTGTCTCCCCTGCTTTGAGTAGTGGTCCCACAATGGCCAAAACTCAAGAGTATCTAATATGGGTCTTCAAAGGTGTCTACCTTCGCACAAGATTACTCTTGGCAGAGTTGTAGATAGAAGGCTAGTGACGCTTCTACCTCAAGGCAGTTTTCAAAAGATATTTCAGAAATACGATTGCCTTCTATGAAAACTCACACACACATATGTAAACTCATTCGACAATATGTTTCAAATGTAACATCTTACTTTCCTCTAAAACAGGTGGACAGGAAAATGAAATCCATCCTGTGACACTGGTGTTGTATTGAGTCAGAACTAAATATTTAGGACTTCACGATACATTTAGCAGGACAGACGTCTAAATCATGGTACGTTTCCAAACTTTTTATTGAGTGCTACCAATCTTCAACGTGTGTACAATCAAAATGTGAGTAAAACGTAGACATCTGCATTCTGACAATCTTCTTGACGAATGTCACGATCACGTACAGAATGTGGTAGACACACAAAAAACGTGGTACTGTACTCTACGCTTGTATTCTAGCTCTTCCAATCTACGATAATTCTCTAAGTTTCCCTTGTCGTAGTTATTTCTCTCGATCACGACTGTTTATTACATTAGTCTGACTGTCTAGCATACTATACTTTATCACTGTTGTGTTTAAGGTGATGCCGTTAGTCTGACTGTCTAGCATACTATACTTTATCACTGTTGTGTTTAAGGTGATGCCGTTAGTCTGACTGTCTAGCATACTATACTTTATCACTGTTGTGTTTAAGGTGATGCCGTTAGTCTGACTGTCTAGCATACTATACTTTATCACTGTTGTGTTTAAGGTGATGCCGTTAGTCTAACTGTCTAGTATATTATACTTTATCACTGTTGTGTTTAAGGTGATGCCGTTAGTCTAACTGTCTAGCATACTATACTTTATCACTGTTGTGTTTAAGTTGATGCCGTTAGTCTGACTGTCTACCATACTATACTTTATCACTGTTGTGTTTAAGGTGATGTCGTTAGTCTGACTGTCTAGCATACTATACTTTATCACTGTTGTGTTTAAGGGGATGCCGTTAGTCTGACTGTCTAGCATACTATACTTTATCACTGTTGTGTTTAAGGTGATGCCGTTAGTCTGACTGTCTAAAATACTATACTTTATCACTGTTGTGTTTAAGGTGATGCCGTTAGTCTGATTGTCTAGCATACTATACTTTATCACTGTTGTGTTTAAGGTGATGCTTGAAATTATCAGTTGACAGGTCCACACCGGGGAATCTTTCTTTTGTTTCATGACTGATACCCTGTTAGTTTTAGGCTGGTACTCAACACGACTGTCTAACGTAGTTTTTGTGAAGCATAAAGTTTAGAAATGTGATAACACGTACCTTCTCTCAAATGTGGACATCTTCATCCAACGAAATAAATCACAATAAACTTCTGTCTAAAATAGGAATCATTTTCTTCTCACACGATTCGTTCTTGAATCATTTCCTTGGTGTTGAGTTTGCATCTGTGCCCACAGACTCGCCTTTGAACAAGCATTGCAAAGCGACCACGTACAACTCATCAAACTGAGTTTTCTCAGTCATTCCTCGACAAAGACCTGGATAGAACAACTTACGCATACATCGTTGAGCAATATCCATTTGTCTTCCTTCAAGTGTTGAACGAAAACAGTATTCGATACAACTCACGTCATGTGACAGAGTGATTCTCGTTCAATTCGTAAGCTCTAGTGGATTGCCTTATTTGTAGCTCAAGAGGGGGAACTCTATTGCTCCTATTGTTAGCTATGTGGTAATACTTCCCTTTTATTATTACTCTTCTCAACCCGGCCACAGTACTTAGACTGTGTTAAGTTGTTCTAAAGACAAATGTCAAGGTTACTAACATGAAGAGAACATTACTAGTGTAGAGAACGTTACCAACATGAAGAGAACATTAGTAGTGTAGAGAACGTTACCAACATGAAGAGAACATTAGTAGTGTAGAGTGTCGCAAAATTGGTTTCAAGTCATTGCAAATGGGTTCAGTTAGATTTATAAACCCATCTACGATCGAGTGACCGCTTTCAAAATGGCGGCGTATCAGCGAAATGTATATCGGACAGAGGAAATCGCCAACGATAAATAAAAACAGAAGGGAATCCGTATGAAAAGGATTTTACATTTCAGTACAGGGAAGGATGGTGTATAACTGCATATAAGATGGAACGGTAGGAAGTTCTCATTTACGGAGATATATGCGTATTTCGGCTGCCCACAGTTACGCTAAAAGCATGTAAACCCACTTCTGTTCTAAATATTAAAATCAACAAATAACAGTTTGGGAATTTACATGGATAGGAAGATAGAGTTTTATCAGCTGTATAAAACTAGATAAGATGGAACAATATGGATATTATATGTGCCGAGAATGATAAAGGCAAAATTTCAGTCGACGCACAGATCGGCCGAAATCACTGTTCGGGAAGGATTTTTCAGGTTAGGTTTAGGCTGTGACGTCGGTACTCTCCGATACGTCCGCGCTTTGCGTATAAGTAGCGGATCGGTAAACTGAGAGAGATACACAACGAAAGAGGTTTGAGCCAGACTGGAGGCAGAGTTTCGCCACTATCCATGAATTGTGAGCGGATCGCCAGAAACATTTTTAAGTCCAGTATCTGAAGTCTGAGGGTAAAGGAAATTATGATAACTACCGTGTATAATATTTGTTATTTCAGGTTCATATAGAATTCACAAAATATGCCTGTATAATAGTCATTGATATAATGTATTGTATTTTTAATATGATCTAACATGTACATTGTGGATGATTGTTGCTTGTACCAAAATTAATCACAAATAGCCCCACAGCCTAATGAAGATATATTTATCATATTGCTTTATCGCTTACGAAGATAAAGGCAGTCCCATGGCAGAGATTGTCATAGGGAAATGAAGTGTTAGAAACTTCATCATGGAAGATCCCAGTTACGAGGCTAAGGTGACTAGTCCCCTTCCTCGCTGCCTTTGCCTTCCCTAGTTCGAGCGCACAACTTTGTACCCATTTACAGCTGGTAAACTGGAGTGTTCTATAGCCAGTTTCAGTAGAAAGCAACCTGATCACGTGGTCACTCACTTTCTTTATTTATGTATTACTTTTGTGTAGATGCTAAGGATAGCATCAGTATTTGAATTTGTACTTGATATGATTTGGAAGGATCAAGTTATAGCATATGAAGGGATGTATAGGAGCGGAATAAACCAGATGATGTTTATTACTGATATGTTAATATTAATTCTGTATCATTGAAATGATGTTACTTGCTATGACTGTATAACTTTGACACCTGATGACTGACTTGTCTGACTTATGTGCTAGTCAGTTACACTTAATTGACATGTTAATATTAATGCTATATCACTGAAATGATGTCCTTACTTACTATGATTGTATAACGGTGACATCTGATGACTGACTGGTCTGACATCTGTGCTAGTCAGCTACAAGTCTAGCCAGATACTAGCCAAGGCTGATATGTTGCAGGTTCCATGAAATAACTCAAACCAGACTGTCCAGTATCAGAAGCCGGTGCAGTTCATCCGAGGCAATCCCACAAAAGTGCAGGACCCCAAAGAGTGAACTTCAACTGGTCATTGGCATCCCTACTGTTGGGCCTACCAAGTCTGATATCAGCAAAGGACAGTTTCAGCAGTACCAAGTTGGAAAGATAAGTGTCCTGTTTGACACTGACCACCTATACATGTGAAACAGCCAATAGTTCAAAACAATAATTAACCATACAGAAACTCAGTCAACTGATGACAGTTATCCTTAAATTCAAAGGACTAATAACAGTGATTTCAGTAACTTTATTATTTAAGATCTTGAAGTCTAAACAGACAATAATAGTAATTGTGTGAATATTTTTTATATATATGTGTATACTCTTTTCCAACTAGTAGAAATAGAATATTAGTGTAATTATTAAACTATTTTAACTGTACCTGAGGATTTATTCACTTCTTCCATTTTGTGGGTTCAGTGAATGTTCATTTTACTTATCCCCTAGAATATAAGTAATCATAAGATAGTCACAGGGAGGAGACACCTTAAATCCTGGTACTACTTCTTACCAACTGGGCCAGGGTTTTCACAGTCTGACTATTTTTATGATAACAATACACCAGTGCTTATTTCTAAGACTGGGGTATTACTTGTAAGACCAGAACTCTTTACTGGCATACTTTTACATAATAAATAATTTTAAATAACCTCCCGCTACAGTGGGGGCTCGTCTGCGGGATATATCTTTGATATTCCTGAGCCATCTTTCTATTTCTTTAAATAACCTCCCGCTACAGTGGGGGCTCGTCTGCGGGATATATCTTTGATATTCCTGAGCCATCTTTCTATTTCTGCTGTGTAGGAAATTTCCTTTTTTGAGAAAAAATTTTTTTTGGAAAGAGTAAACATAATAGGAAATAGTTATATTTTTTGTAGGAGTACCATTGAGTACAGATAAGACAGCTGTTTCATATATGGTGAAGTCAGTTTAATTAACTTTAATTTTAAATAAGTTAATTATATTGTAGTAAATTAGTTTGAGTAAGATCGCTTGCCCTACTAGACTACAGATACATCATGGCTGACTTGGTCAAATTTAGGTCTGCTACACTGCAGGTGGGAAAAGAGCTTGGCATGGATGGTGACGCTCTGATCCGGTATGTCACGACGGAATGTGAAAAGTACACCGAGAGAGAGAGAAGCAAAGCAATTGGAAGCAGAAAGAGAAGCCAAGAAATTGGAAGCAGAAAGAGAAGCCAAGAAATTGGAAGCAGAAAGAGAAGCCAAGAAATTGGAAGCAGAAAGAGCAGCCAAGCAATTGGATGCAGAAAGAGAAGCCCAGAAATTAGAAGCTGAGAGCGACGAACGGAGGTTACAAGCAGAGAGAGACCATGAGCTGAAAATGAGACAGCTTGATCTTGAACTTCAGGCTGGGACTATCACCCATGGTAATAGCTCACCTCATTCTGCGAATAGCTCTTTTCAGAACACAGCAAATGGGGCCATGAACTTCCACCTAGATCCATTTGTTGAAAAGGAGGACGCAATTGAGTCGTACCTGGATAGGTATGAAAGGCTAGCCTCTACATATGGACTGGAAAAGGAAAAATGGAGTCTAAAGTTATCCCAGGGATTGAGAGGTATTGCATATGATGTGTTTCTGAAACTCCCCAAAGAAGATCAGGAAAATTATGAAATACTAAAGCAAGCCTTACTGATCCGGTATGAAAAGAACTCTGAGGCATATAGGAAGAAATTTAGAACTTCTAAACCTCTACCTGGAGAAACATATAACCAGTTCTCAGCTAGGCTAGAAACGTATTTGTTGAAATGGAGTAGTTTAGGTAAGTATCAGAAAACCTACGAGGATCTGAAAGAAATGGTTATGTTAGAGCAAGTGAAAGATTCCATGTCTCAAGAAATGAGGAAATTCCTTATGGAACAAGGAGCAGAGAGGCTGGAAGACATTTTGAAATGTGCAGAGAGATACCAAGCAGCTCAAGCTGAATTGGTAGGAACAAAAAGGAAGCAGGTAGAAGGATATAAGCCACCACCGCAGAATACCGATTTTGACCAGATGGATCAACCATACAGAAACAAGCAAGATTTGATAATAAGGACAAGAACCCTCAGACTCAGGAAAATAAACCCTACAAACAGGGAGATAAGTGGTGCAAATTTTGTAAGATGAGCAACCACAACACTGATGAATGTGGGAGGAAAAAAACCCCTTCATCATGCTGCATGTTTACAGGTGAGGACTTCTGTTAGGAAGGAACTGACTGTGAGTCAGAATAGCCTCCATCACCCACCTACCCAGGAGATAGTGACTGTGAATGGCAAACAAGTCACAGGAATGTATGACACAGGTTTGTCCTATGACGCAGTCGTGTGTGCATCTCTGGTGTGCCCTGAACAAATCACCACAGAAACAGTAGAGATTCAAGGGCCACTAAAAGGAACATCACCCCTTACTTTACCCATAGCAAAGATTCATGTCAGTTGTCGCTATGTGGAAGGGGAGATAAATGCAGCTGTGATAGATGATCCCTTTTACCCCCTAATGTTGGGGCGTAAATATGTTTTCTTAGGAGACCCTGTAAAAAAACCTATGGTTATGGCAGGAATCCAGACCAAGGCTGACTCCAGGAACATAGAGAGGGACACCAACGTAAAATTTCATTCAACTGAAATGAAACGGGCTCAAGAAGCAGACAGCACGTTGAAGCCTTGTTTTGGCAAATTGTCAAAGACACATAACACACCAAGGAAAGGACACTTCTATAGGGAACATGGACTCTTGTACAGGAAAGCTGGCAGAGGGACGAAAAGTCATGGTCAAATTGTTGTACCATCCACCTATAGGAATAAGGTTATAGGCTGGGGACACATATCAACTTTGAGTGAACACCTGGGTAATGGTGCCACAAAACAAAGAATAGCCACCCAGTTCTACTGGCCAGGTATTACGGAAGACATAAATCAGTATGTAAATTCCTGTCCAGAGTGCACCTATGTAGATTCAGAAAGTCGACAGAAGAGTCTTCATCAAAAATCTACAAGCAAACCAGCAATCATGGGTATTTCCGAGATTTGCACTGGAGGGGAAAGGAAACATCCCACACAGGGTCAATTGCAGTCTGAACCCCATGCGCTGGAAAAAAGGAACAAATCACGTAGCAAAAATCAAACACCTACGGATTTGCGAGGGAAAACCACATCCAACTATCAACGAAAAGAGGGCGGTAAACTTCATGGGAAACCTACCGACCCCGTTTCACCAGCAGTAAGAGCCTGGATGAAAAGCCGAACCGGAAGGAGAGAGATAGTAAAGGATGAATATATTATTGGAAAACAGAATGTGGGCGCAGATTTTCTTAGTCGCCATCCCACAGAGCTTGAGGAGGATAGAAAGAAGGAAAACTAACCTCGGAATGGTCGATTTGCAATTGTCTTGTACCCAATAGTTAAGCTAGATATCATCCAGCTTAAAATATGGGGGAGCTATGTCGCGAAATTGGTTTCAAGTCATTGCAAATGAGTTCAGTTAGATTTATAAACCCATCTACGATCGAGTGACCGCTTTCAAAATGGCGGCGTATCAGCGAAATGTGTATCGGACAGAGGAAATCGCCAACGATAAATAAAAACAGAAGGGAATCCGTATGAAAAGGATTTTACATTTCAGTACAGGGAAGGATGGTGTATAACTGCATATAAGATGGAACGGTAGGAAGTTCTCATTTACGGAGATATATGCGTATTTCGGCTGCCCACAGTTACGCTAAAAGCATGTAAACCCACTTCTGTTCTAAATATTAAAATCAACAAATAACAGTTTGGGAATTTACATGGATAGGAAGATAGAGTTTTATCAGCTGTATAAAACTAGATAAGATGGAACAATATGGATATTATATATGCCGAGAATGATAAAGGCAAAATTTCAGTCGACGCACAGATCGGCCGAAATCACTGTTCGGGAAGGATTTTTCAGGTTAGGTTTAGGCTGTGACGTCGGTACTCTCCGATACGTCCGCGCTTTGCGTATAAGTAGCGGATCGGTAAACTGAGAGAGATACACAACGAAAGAGGTTTGAGCCAGACTGGAGGCAGAGTTTCGCCACTATCCATGAATTGTGAGCGGATCGCCAGAAACATTTTTAAGTCCAGTATCTGAAGTCTGAGGGTAAGCGAAATTATGATAACTACCGTGTATAATATTTGTTATTTCAGGTTCATATAGAATTCACAAAATATGCCTGTATAATAGTCATTGATATAATGTATTGTATTTTTAATATGATCTAACATGTACATTGTGGATGATTGTTGCTTGTACAAAAATTAATCACAAATAGCCCCACAGCCTAATGAAGATATATTTATCATATTGCTTTATCGCTTACGAAGATAAAGGCAGTCCCATGGCAGAGATTGTCATAGGGAAATGAAGTGTTAGAAACTTCATCATGGAAGATCCCAGTTACGAGGCTAAGGTGACTAGTCCCCTTCCTCGCTGCCTTTGCCTTCCCTAGTTCGAGCGCACAACTTTGTACCCATTTACAGCTGGTAAACTGGAGTGTTCTATAGCCAGTTTCAGTAGAAAGCAACCTGATCACGTGGTCACTCACTTTCTTTATTTATGTATTACTTTTGTGTAGATGCTAAGGATAGCATCAGTATTTGAATTTGTACTTGATATGATTTGGAAGGATCAAGTTATAGCATATGAAGGGATGTATAGGAGCGGAATAAACCAGATGATGTTTATTACTGATATGTTAATATTAATTCTGTATCATTGAAATGATGTTACTTGCTATGACTGTATAACTTTGACACCTGATGACTGACTTGTCTGACTTATGTGCTAGTCAGTTACACTTAATTGACATGTTAATATTAATGCTATATCACTGAAATGATGTCCTTACTTACTATGATTGTATAACGGTGACATCTGATGACTGACTGGTCTGACATCTGTGCTAGTCAGCTACAAGTCTAGCCAGATACTAGCCAAGGCTGATATGTTGCAGGTTCCATGAAATAACTCAAACCAGACTGTCCAGTATCAGAAGCCGGTGCAGTTCATCCGAGGCAATCCCACAAAAGTGCAGGACCCCAAAGAGTGAACTTCAACTGGTCATTGGCATCCCTACTGTTGGGCCTACCAAGTCTGATATCAGCAAAGGACAGTTTCAGCAGTACCAAGTTGGAAAGATAAGTGTCCTGTTTGACACTGACCACCTATACATGTGAAACAGCCAATAGTTCAAAACAATAATTAACCATACAGAAACTCAGTCAACTGATGACAGTTATCCTTAAATTCAAAGGACTAATAACAGTGATTTCAGTAACTTTATTATTTAAGATCTTGAAGTCTAAACAGACAATAATAGTAATTGTGTGAATATTTTTATATATATGTGTATACTCTTTTCCAACTAGTAGAAATAGAATATTAGTGTAATTATTAAACTATTTTAACTGTACCTGAGGATTTATTCACTTCTTCCATTTGTGGTTTCAGTGAATGTTCATTTTATTATCCCCTAGAATATAAGTAATCATAAGATAGTCACAGGGAGGAGACACCTTAAATCCTGGTACTACTTCTTACCAACTGGGCCAGGGTTTTCACAGTCTGACTATTTTTATGATAACAATACACCAGTGCTTATTTCTAAGACTGGGGTATTACTTGTAAGACCAGAACTCTTTACTGGCATACTTTTACATAATAAATAATTTTAAATAACCTCCCGCTACATAGAGAACGTTGCCAACATGAAGAGAACATTAGTAGTATAGAGAACGTTACCAACATGAAGATAACATTAGTAGTGTACAGAACATTACCAACATGAAGAGAACATTACTAGTGTAGAGAACGTTACCAACATGAAGAGAACATTAGTAGTGTACAGAACGTTACCAACATGAAGAGAACATTACTAGTGTAGAGAACGTTACCAACATGAAGAGAACATTAGTAGTGTACAGAACGTTACCAACATGAAGAGAACATTACTAGTGTAGAGAACGTTACCAACATGAATAGAACATTACTAGTGTAGAGAACGTTACCAACATGTAGAGAACATTACTAGTGTAGAGAACGTTACCAACATGTAGAGAACATTACTAGTGTAGAGAACGTTACCAACATGAAGAGAACATTACTAGTGTAGAGAACGTTACCAACATGAAGAGAACATTACTAGTGTAGAGAACGTTACCAACATGTAGAGAACATTACTAGTTTAGAGAACGTTACCAACATGTAGAGAACATTACTAGTGTAGAGAACGTTACCAACAAGAAGAGAAAATTACTAGTGTAGAGAACGTTACCAACATGAAGAGAACATTACTTTGGTAGACAACGTTGCCAACATGTAGAGAACATTACTAGTGTAGAGAACGTTACCAACATAAGAGAACATTACTTAGGTAGACAACGTTACCAACATGAAGAGAACATTACTAGGGTAGAGAACGTTGCCAACATGAAGAGAACATTACTAGTGTAGAGAACGTTACCAACATGAAGAGAACTTCAGTAGTGTAGAGAACGTTACCAACATGAAGAGAACATTACTTAGGTAGACAACGTTGCAAACATGTTGAGAACTTTAGTAGTGTAGAGAACGGTACCAACATGAAGAAAACATTACTAGTGTAGAGAACGTTACCAACAAGAAGAAAACTTGAGTAGTGTAGAGAACGTTACCAACATGAAGAGAACATTACTAGTGTAGAGAACGTTGCCAACATGAAGAGAACATTACTAGTGTAGACAACGTTACCAACATGAAGAGAACATTACTAGTGTAGAGAACGTTGCCAACATGAAGAGAACATTACTAGTGTAGAGAACGTTGCCAACATGAAGAGAACTTTAGTAGTGTAGAGAACGTTACAAACATGAAGAGAACATTACTAGTGTAGAGAACGTTACCAACATGAAGAGAACTTTAGTAGTGTAAAGAACGTTACCAACATGAAGAGAACATTACTAGTGTAGAGAACGTTACCAACATGAAGAGAAAATTACTAGTGTAGAGAACGTTACCAACATGTAGAGAACATTACTAGTGTAGAGAACGTTACCAACATGAAGAGAACATTACTAGTGTAGAGAACGTTACCAACATGAAGAGAACATTACTAGTGTAGAGAACGTTACCAACATGAAGAGAACTTTAGTAGTGTAGAGAACGTTGCCAACATATAGACAACATTACTTAGGTAGACAACGTTACCAACATGAAGAGAACATTACTAGTGTAGAGAACGTTGCCAACATGAAGAGAACATTACTAGTGTAGAGAACGTTACCAACATGAAGAGAACTTTAGTAGTGTAGAGAACGTTGCAAACATGAAGAGAACATTACTAGTGTAGAGAACGTTACCAACATGAAGAGAACTTTAGTAGTGTAAAGAACGTTACCAACATGAAGAGAACATTACTAGTGTAGAGAACGTTACCAACATGAAGAGAAAATTACTAGTGTAGAGAACGTTACCAACATGTAGAGAACATTACTAGTGTAGAGAACGTTACCAACATGAAGAGAACATTACTAGTATAGAGAACGTTACCAACATGAAGAGAACATTACTAGTGTAGAGAACGTTACCAACATGATGAGAACTTTAGTAGTGTAGAGAACGTTGCAAACATGAAGAGAACATTACTAGTGTAGAGAACGTTACCAACATGAAGAGAACTTTAGTAGTGTAGAGAACGTTACCAACATGAAGAGAACATTACTAGTGTAGAGAACGTTACCAACACGAAGAGAACATTACTAGTGTAGAGAACGTTACCAACATAAAGAGAACATTACTAGTGTAGAGAAAGTTACCAACATGTAAAGAACATTACTAGTGTAGAGAACGTTACCAACATGAAGAGAACATTACTAGTGTAGAGAACGTTACCAACATGTAAAGAACATTACTAGTGTAGAGAACGTTACCAACATGAAGAGAACATTACTAGTGTAGAGAACGTTACCAACATGAAGAGAACATTACTAGTGTAGAGAACGTTACCAACATGTAAAGAACATTACTAGTGTAGAGAACGTTACCAACATAAAGAGAACATTACCCAGGTAGAGAACGTTGCGGACATAAAGAGAACATTACCCAGGTAGAGAAAGAACGAATGAACTTTCTAAGGTTTGAGAATGGAACATGCATACCCTTCCAATATTCTGCCCTTTCTTTTACATTAAATATGTTTATTCTCACATGCATTGTAAATATTAATGTCAATAAATGCAACTTTACAAAATTAAAATAACAACATACCCACATTTCCAGGATCTAATTATAAACTTACTTATTTACTTTGTCTTTTTTCTACTCCCCTGGTGTGTAGAGGTGTGTCCCAGAGAACGCCATACTATCCCATCGGCTTCTAATAATAATCAAGAAGTGGAACATGTTGACAAGGGCACAAATCATCATGGACACCTACATAGGTCAAGGTCAAGGTAATTCCATAGCAGGCACTGCCGGAGGGAAGAGAAGTGTATACCAGGTCCAGCTTCAAGAGGCAGGGGTGGGGGAGGGGGTGACCAGTTCCTTCCAGGCTGCATTTGCCTTCCCAACTCAAAAGCAGAGGCAGGTACCCATTTACATCTTGGTAGACTGGAGCGTGGTCAACGTTGGTAGAGTTTTATGTTAATTTTTTGAGTTCAGTGAGCGAAGTACCAATGTAGATCTGAAAAGTTGTTTTCTTTTTAGTTTTTTTAAATTTTTATCTAGTTGATATATTAACACATTTTTATCTAGTTGATATATTAACACATTTTTATCTAGTTGATATATTAACACATTTTTAACTGACATTTGTTTGCATTTCATTTTCGTTGCTCCACTTAATAAAATTATCTACATCATTTTGAAACGAAAGTTCTAATGTGTGGCAACTTGTATTACTTGTGTAAACAATACAGTCGTCGGCAAATAGGTGACAGGATGAGTGCCTGGTGTGTAATGGAAGGTCACTGATGTACAATGGCAAAAAGCAATCGATACCACCTCATGTCAGTCGGACAGGAGTGGTTTCATTATTGTAATTAATTGAGAAAGAAAGAGAGTGAGGGAGAGAAAGCGAGAGAGACAAAATGAGAGAGAGAGAGCGAGAGAGAGAACGTTATAAAATAACTGACACCCTCAAAATACACCTCGTACAAGGCTAGAGGGCTATACGCACAACGGTCTCACAAGTAAAGGGAAAAACTCAACTAGCATACAATCCCTTTATTAACAATATAACAACATGGCCAAGTGTTGACGTAGTGAGATAGAAAATGCATGCTACCGTTACAAATCACTGAATAGATATGATAAATCATTTAAACCTCACGGCCACAACTGAACACCGCTTAACACAGTGGGTAAGTAGGTGTCGTAAGTTCTGTCTTTTTTTTTTTTTTTTTTTTTTATTCCTCGCATGAGGTTGCATATTTTTTCCTCGCATGAGGTTGCATTTGCCCCACCCATACCCAGCCCTGGTCAAGACCACATGTCCCAACACAAGAAGATCCAATGACAACATGTGTCATTGTAGTGATCCTCTGTGTTCTCACACTAGGTACCTCATGACATGAATGTCACTACTGTTTCCCGTGTGTAGACACATGATCCCAGCCAAAAGCCAGGATTTTTTTTTTTTTTTTTTTTTTTTTCCTCGCTTGAGGTCGCATATTTTTTCCTCGCATGAGGTCGCATTGTCCCCGCCCCAAACCCGGCCCTGGTCAAGACCACATGTCCCAACACACGAAGACCCAATGACACTATGTGTCATTGTAGTGGTCTTCTATGTTCTTACACAAAGGACCTCATGACATAAATGTCATACCGGTCCCTGTGTCTAGACACATGATCCCAGCCAAAAGCCGGATTCTAGGCATTGGGTTGTACAGCGTAAAATACGCTGCAGTTAAAGTCAGTCGAACAGTTATTTGGGGTTAACAAGATGAAAGAGTATATAAAAATGGGTTAGAAAATCAGAATAATTTAAGTGATAAGTTATTTGTTCTTAACATGGGAGATAAAAGAATGAAAATGTAGTGTTTTTTGTAAGGGAGGGAACATTTTTAGACTTTAAAGTAATCTAAGTATATATCATTAGAGTTTACCAAATTTGCATATCAGACCAGTTTTAATAGAGATATAGAAGGATTAATGAAACTAAGTTAAAAAAGTACTAAGGGGAATAACAATATTATTAGCGCCCTTTACAGTTAAGAGAACGGAGTGCCGAGTAAAACGCACGTGAAAATAGTGACTAGAAATAAACAGTTATGTAGCACAGTTCACGGAGTTGGACAGCATAGAATTAAGCGTGTAGCTGGCGATAGGTGAGTGAACTGAATAACGGACCAATCACATTCACTCAAAAACAACTGTGGATCATCAGATAGGAAATTGAAGGACGAAAAGAGATCAGTCCCATCAGAAACTTTGCGGAAGCAAGAAGTGCCGCCCAGGGCTCTCAAGAAACGAACTTGTGGTCAACAAGTGTTCGTATCCAGAAAATGATAGCTAGATTTAGAATTTCTTAGCGATAGGAATTCAGGAGAATAGATTATCTGTGGTTAAATATTGAGATGAACATATTAGGAATAGAATAAGGGTGAACAGTAGGGATTGTGATAGGTGTTGGACTTCGATTTAAAACGGTAAGAGGAATTTTGAGCTATTTTTTTGACTTTCAGCAACTTTGTCACAGGCTAATGACGCATCTATTTAAGGGAGCGAGCTACAGAAGAGAATAATGAAGCAAAGGCATAATTAAAGCTAAACAAAGCGGATAACTTTGATTATCAGATAGCCAGGATGGGCTGTCATACCAAGAAGATGAGGCATTGCCATTAAACGAGATGGTATTAAATAAAGGGTTTACAGCACTGACATTCATGAAACATATCATGCGCTCTCTCATATAAGAGTAAGTATGAAGACGCCACCACAAGTGAATCTGATATTCATGAAACATCTTATGCGCTCTCTCATATTAGAGTAAGTATGGTGGAGGCCATTTTGGCGTTGGACATTGTTTGATTATTTCAGGTGTAGCTATTGAAATCTTATATGCTGCATTTAAAGGAGTTAAACCTAACTAGGTTGAGATTGGGTGAGAACATGACTCCAAGGATTTAGAACTGTTGTAGAAAATGTGAGAAAAATCGTGTAAAGCATCCCCTTTTCTTCTTCCTAGCGTCTGTGAATAAAATGCCTGGCTCCGGCAGCGTGAATCTTAAATTAGACAGCCTGTAGTCCCCCCTCCCTTACGTGTGTTTGCTGCTTTTACATTGAGGTGGCCGTAAATTCTTTCATGCTGAAATCTTCTAAATGCCTTTTGAACCAAGGAAAAGTGGACTCAAGCGAGTCGTAATGCCTTTTTATGTCACAGGTCTACTGGTCGCCCTGAGCCCTTTGTGCCCAGGAGACCATTGAGTGGGTCGTCGGCTACTTCCATGGTCCCCAGCGCTAGACCTCTTTCTTTCATCTCGGGTTGCAGAGGGCAATCTTCCGGTCCCCTAGATCTCTGTCACTGTCCTTCTCGCCGCCTTTGTCGACCAGGAGCTGCGTGAGATGTTCAACGACATACGGTAGGCCTTGACTATATAATTTGGGCTCAATAAGTATACGTTGCTTGTTAATCCAGAATGTCAAAGCTGTTTCTACCTGCAGAGGGGAATTTGTGCCATTAAGACTGATACCAAATGCATTTTAGAAAGGAATATTTCTTGTAATTTCGGTATAAATATTTATAAATAACCCCGAGTTAATTTTCTTTAAAAAGTGAAGTTTCCTATGACGATGTTTTCTCACTTACTTTTTTCACCAGTCAAATAACTAGGTATTTTTTTTTTATAAAGAACGGTGTGTAATTGAGTTAATTAATCTGACGTTCTGCTAGTAGTTAAGTACCAATAACCTTCCAAAAGGATGTACATAATGATATAAAGATATTGATTATAATAATTATCTTACCAACCAGATTTTGTGTTGTAAACGTTGATGGGCATATTATTATTATTTCTTTTATTTGTTCAACGGAAAGCTCACATGTAAGATAATTTACTGTGGAAAGTAATGCATTACTTAGAGTGAATACCATTGACCTTGTAGGCCCAGTATGTAAAAATACATTTATATATATATAAATATATATGCATAACAGAACATCACATTTACATCGTAGGTCCGTAGTTTCTACGTTAGCATCAGTTTCACAAGCAGCTGTTTGCGTGCTTCTCACACCCCCGCATATGAATCTTAGAGCTTGGTTTTGGACTTTCCCAACTCTGCTTGAGTTGTTTCGCTCATTGACGACAGCAGCAATAGGTTGCTTGTGACGGTATTGCCTCCCCTGCTTTACAGTAGTGGTCCAACAGTGGCCAAACTCAAGAGTATCTATTATAGGCTTCAATGGAGTCTATCATTACATAAGATTTATCTTGGCAAAAATGCAGGTAGAAGAGTAGTAAAGCTTCTATCACATGGGAGTCTTCATAAGATATTCAGATAAGCGAAAACGAAGCTGGCTGTCCCTAAGCACGTTAATTCTATAATCTGCCGACACTTTTATGACGAATTTAGCAATGGTTTATTCTAGCTCATTAAACCCCCACCGCTGATTTAATCAGTGGAATTTATTATTATAATGTAAATACTTATAGCTCTGTTTAGAGTGTGTAACTTTGACTGAGACAAACATGTAGTACATTGAAAAGGATTAAATCGAAGTTAAATTTGTAACATTACAAATAACAAAATTTAATAATCACTTTAAGTTTTAACAATTGGAAAATAATTTGAATATGTAGGAAAAGGTTTCATCACTTGGATGGGATTTAACTGAATAAAGGAGGTCACTTTTGGCAGGGATATTTGCACTTAGCTGCCAATGGTAGTTTCTTCTCCCGCTGGGTCAGTTCCTTTCACTCTGCTCTCGCTCGTCTCTGGTCAAAGTTCAGGCGCCGCACGTTCCCAGAACGTCAAGGAGCAACAGCTAAGTTGGTTCTGCGTCTGTCTATAAGACCCTCTTATGATGGCGTCTCGGAAACGTCAGTCCACTTCTACCTTTACTTGGTGCCAGAGATAGTACTTTCTGCTGGTACCACCAATAACTGGTAATAGAAATAGAAAAGTAACGCTCTTCTGAGTATGGCGTTTTCCAACACAGTTATTTTCCTCCCCCCTCTTAAATTCTACCATCCCACGTCAGAATTTACCTTCGATATGAATTAAATTTAATCCCTCATGATAAAACTTCCTTTACATTTCAACTGAATAGCTTTAGCTTTACATTACATTTAAATGAAAAGGTTAAACGTACAGATATAATATGTTTTACATTTACATTTCCACTCTTTGAAAAGTGTTCACAATATAAACTCATTTATGTTCCATTTATATTTACACTTGTGGAAAAGTTTGAAACTTTTATTAATTTAAAATGAATATTGTCACATAGACATTTACACTGGTTTAAAGCTTGAAAACTTACATTAATTTTAAAGTGAATATGTTTATAGAGTCATTTACACTGCTTTGAAAATGTAAGTATTATTCTTAAAATGTTCATCATTTCTTTCATCTTTCCCTCCCTGCTCCTTAGGGAACCTGGAACTACTTTATGCTTTTAGTTCTCTTTACAAAACTATCAATAAAGCAATCACCAGCCCGTGCAGTGGTGGTTCATGAATCATCATTCTAAATACTGAGGTTGCCAGCCCCAAATGACCTTCACATCCAATAGCAGTTTTCACACATTAAACTTCACATGGTAATATATACATACAAGTATATATGTTAGTTCACATGTTAGTAATAAAATATGAAATGTAAATCACAACTTACGCCAATCCTGGCTACAGACTTGTTTGCTCAGATGAATAACAGAGACGAATTGTTCTCTTACACGCGTCTGGTATGTCTTTAATTTAACAATAGATTGCCCTTCGATCGAGTCTGGCATGAAGGTTTATGGCAAATAATGAGAAAATTCAATTTTGATACCAACATCATAGATATCATTTAAGCACTATACAAGGACGCAAGCAGTGCTGTTTTTGCAAGCAATGACATTGGAGAATTTTTCAAAACAACTGTAGGAGTTCGCCAGGGATGTATCCTGTCACCAGTGCTCTTTAACATTTATCTATAACATATTATGCAGGAGGCTCTCTACGATTATAAATCAATCATATCGATTGGAGGCCGACCTCTTTGTAATCTACGTTTTGCTGATGATATTGATCTGATAGCTGGAACAGAATCAGAACTTCAAGACCTTACCTCTAGACTGGAGAAAGTAACAAGAACATATGGGATGGAAATTAATATAGAAAAAAGCAAGATATTGGTGAATAGCCATAAGAAACATGTTCCGACCAACATTACGTTAAATGGGCAAACGTTAGAAGAAGTTAACACCTTTAAATATCTCGGGTCCACTATATGTAGTGATGGAAGATCAAATAAAGAAATCAAGACAAGACTTGAGATGGCCTCAGCTGCCATGACAAGGTTGAATGTGATCTGGAAAAGTAACATCAGTTTTCCTGTGAAGATCAAATTATACAAATCACTTGTATTATCTATTCTCTTGTATGGGTGTGAGGGCTGGACACTCACTGCAGATACGGAGCGAAGGATTCAGGCTTTCGAGCATAAATGTTATAGAAGAATTTTGCGCATTTGCTATAAAGAGCACAAAACAAATGTCTATGTTAGAGAGAAGATAAACACCTATGCAGGCCATCAAGAACCACTTTTGTCAATAGTGAAACGTCGAAAGCTTGCCTGGTTTGGGCATGTAACTCGTCATGACTCCCTTTCGAAAACGATCCTCCAGGGAACAGTCGAAGGTAAACGGAGAAGAGGAAGGCAAAGAAAATCCTGGGCTGATAACATCAAAGAATGGGCAGGACACGGTTTCTCCACACTTGTACGCATTGCTGAGAATAGAGAGCAGTGGAGGACCCTGTCTGCTGATGCTTCCACCATGGCACCCCTACGACCCATGATGGGTTATGGGTTGAGATGAGATGATGCCCTTCTGACTCCGTGTTTTTTCAGTTTCCTAGTCCCGGTGTTCCTTATTAAAATTTGAAAGAGATTTTCTGTGCTTTGTAAGTCTTTTCTGGTTCTCCAATAAAAGGTCCGGTTAACAAATAGGAATTATGAATCTAGTCTTCACTCTGGCGAGGTCTGAAGTCTTGGCGAGCTTGAAATTCACTGTGAGATAAAACTGCGAAAAAATGGTCAGCCTATATTCCCCCTCAATGTTGTTATGAATCTAAGAGCTTTCTGGTCAGTTTCCACAATGAAATGCGCGCCCAGAAGAAATCTTTGCAGTTTAAGGATTGACCAAACCATAGCCAATAATTCACGGTCTAGGACCGAGTAATTCTTCTCTGCGGCATTTAATTTCCGAGAAATATACATCACAGGATGCAGAGTTCCAGAGTACTCTTGCATTAGTGCAGCTCCAATCCCGGTGGATGAAGCGTCACTACGAAGAATAAATGTCTTATCCTTAGAAGGCAATACTAGGATAGGTGAAGTAGAAAACATAGTTTTAACCTTATCCAAAGAGGATTGACATTCTTGAGTCCAATGGACTACATTAGGAGACCCTTTCTTTAGCAAGGAAGAAAGAGGTGACATAATGGAGGACAGATTCGGGATGAATCGTCCATAAAATTGTATTAGACCTAAGAGACTTCGTACTTGCTTTTTAGTCTTAGGAATAGAAATGTTAAGTATCTTACTTGTATTATGGTCTTCTGTTTTTAGGAACCCATGACCAACACGGTGTCCTAAGAAAGATATTTCGCTAAAACCAATACATGCTTTCGATGGTTTCGCTGTCAGGTTATGCTCGCGTAAGATAGACAATAGTTCATTTATACCATTATAGTGATCGTTCCAAGTATCACTGAAAAGACAGATGTCATCAAGATACGCAATGACATCTGAGCGATGAGATAGGATTCGACGCATCATGCGTACAAATGTTGCAGGGGCATTCATAAGACCGAAAGGCATGAAATTCCATTGGAATAGACCCCTAGGCGTCGAAAAAGCAGTAAACGGTTTGGCGTGTTCGGATAGTGGAACTTGCCAATATCCCTTAGACAAATCGAGTTTAGTAAAGAAGTGAGAATTCGATAGTCTCGTAAGTAGCTCTTCTAGTAAAGGCATAGGTTCAGCATCGAATTTAGTCACTTGATTCAATTTGCGATAATCCACGCAAAGACGTATGTTATTGTCTTTTTTCCGTACTATAACCATCGGCGAAGAATATGCTGATGTGGATGGTTCAATAATTTTTAACTCTATCATCTCATCTAACTCTTTCTCTACCTGTGCTTGAAAATGTATCGGGATAGGATACGGTCTGACTCTTATAGGACTATGGTCAGTAAGAATAATGTCATGTTGAATGACATCCGTTTGACCAGGAATGTCAGTAAGGACATCCTGAAATTGTTCTAACAAAGTAGAAACTTGTTTCTGCTCTCCTGGAGATAATTCTGGAGAAATTGCAACATCTTTCCATGATTCATTAGAGTGAAGAGGAATCATTGGAAAAGGTAAATTTACATCCGAGAAACTCGTTTCCTCATCCTGTATTACTGACAGAGATGAGTACTGTCCATGTTGGACTGGAAAATCGTCCGTTGCCTGGAAAACAGGTTGTAAATAATCAGGACGTTCATGGAATTCCGTGAGCATGTTGATGTGGAAGGTTTTACGCTTCCCGTCAATATCGACGATATAGTCAACATTGGAAACTTTTGATATTATATCGTACGGACCTTTCCAAGAAATGAGAAGTCTATTTTCCCTACAAGGTAGCAAGACAAATGCTTTGTCACCTGGACAAAGTTGACGCAAACATCTCTTTTTATTGGCAAATTCCCTTGCCTTCTGTTTCGCAAATTCAGAAGAAGCAGTTGCCAATTTGCATGCTTCAATAATCTTGTGTCTAAGTGCGATGACATATTCATTAGAGGATTTTGTGTCATCGACAATATTATCAGCAGTTATAAGATCATGAAGTAAGGACATAGGACCTCGCGGTTTCGCGCCAAAGACAAGTTCAAAGGGAGAAAATCCTGTATGTTCGTTGGCGACCTCTCTATATGCAAAGAGAGCCGCGGGTAAAACCCTATCCCAATCCTGAGGATGATCTTCTGTTATCTTACCTAGTAGGTTTTTCAGAGTTCTATTCAAACGTTCCACCATCCCATTGGACATAGGATGATAAATACTACTCAGCGATCTCTCTATCTTCAGAGTCGACATTACTTGAGACATGGTATCCGATATGAGTTGGGTACCATGGTCGGATAATATTTCTGCTGGAAACCCCAGACGAGAAAATATTAACCAAAGAGCATCTGCGACATCAGCAGTAGTTATGCTCTTTAGAGGAACAGCCTCCGGCCAACGTGTGCACATATCAACACACGTCAAAATAAATTGGTGTCCTCTAGCAGACTTTATCTTAAATGGACCAATGATGTCTATCGCCATTTTTTGAAATGGCCGAATGGGAATGTCTGCAGCCTGAATAGGTGCATCATGGCGTGGACCTCTGGATTTAATCTCTTGACATACTTTACAAGATCGACAATAGATTCGTATGTCCTTATTCACAGCAGGCCAAAAGAAAGATTGAAGAACTCTAGCTTTAGTACGGGAAAAACCCATATGTCCAGCACACTGCGAATCATGAGCGTGCTGTAAGATTTTAACTCTCATATTTTTAGGCACAAGGATTTGAGAATGAATGGACTTAGCGGAGTCTTGTACCATACGTACAAGTACGCCATTCTTCATCGTAATCCAAGATTTACGATTAGTATCCTTATTCGGATCACCTTTTGTTGCCAGAGTAAAGAATTTCTTTGGAGTAGGATCATCTTCCTGCTGTTTGATAAAGGAATCGTGGGAAATCTCCAAGGGATCATCTTGGATCTGCGCATCATTATCTTCAGAATGTGAAGATTGTGGCATATTAAGAGCTTGAGCCCTAGTGATTACTGCATTAGCCGATTGCATATTAACATTTTCCCAATTAGAAATTTGCTGTGGAGTGCATTCTTTCACCCCGTGAATGCGACCGATGATAAGAACAGCGATCGGATTCGGCAAGAGACATGCTTGCACCTCTCCTGTAAAGAAAGGCGTAGCAATATTGATAATGGCAGTGGAGTACTTCTCCAATGTGCCACCAAATGTTACACATTTGACTATATTGCCTGTAGCTCGAGAAGGATTTACGAGTGATTGCCTCACTCCAATGGTAGTGCACCCCGAATCGAAAAGAATTGATACCGGAGTACCATCTATTAGGCCCCTATTAAAGACAAGAGCACCCCTTCCATTATGCGCAATTGACGCATGGAGAGCGGGAAGCGGGTGACCGCAGCTTAAAGTAGACACTGTGGTTGGATCGAATAATGTTTTGCATTGCGAACACTCAGATGCTCTAGCAAAATCGAAAGCGGAATTTGCTACACTGTTGGAGTCTTTTTTATCATTATTCTGATTATCGGTGTCGTGGAACTCCTGTTGTGCAGAGTTAGCCTGGTAATACGATTTACCATGTCTTTTGTGTTGTGATCTACCTCGGTTATAATTGTCTCTATAATTATCATTTCCCTTGTTATAGCCCCTATTTGGGTTTGAATCATAACATTCATGATCATAATCATCATGCTCATTATATTGAGTATCCCTGTAATATTGTTTCTTTTGTCTCCATGAAGCACTTGGGTAGTTCCTATAGCTACTCCCTTTCCGAGAATTTCTAACATTATGGGTACCCCTCGCGTGTCGAGGACTATCAGCCCGATTCCAGTTCTTCAAAGAAGAACTCTGATTTGAGCGGTTATCTTGGTTTTGATACTTATTCCAATTAACCTTTTTATCAAATTTATTTTTAGCTCCTTGGAATTTGTGTGAGTAATTCTGATTATATTCTGTTGCCGAAGCAACTGGCATACTCTCTTTAATGTTAGAGTTACTAAGAATCATTTCAGGGTGTGCCGTGGCATACTGGTCACAATATTCTTCCATTTGCTTTATTGTACCAGGTTTACGCTCATGTAAGAACTCTAGGAATGATTTATTTACAGAAGACATGACCTTGTCTCTTAGCAATAAATCCGTAAGACCATCAAATGTTTTCTCTGTTTTGGATAATTCAATCCATCGTGAAAGTGTAATTCGTGCTTTTGAGATGAAATCTGAGAATTCTACACCTACCTCAGGTCTCATTGTTTTAAACAAAAGACGATAACCTTCTTCAGACAGCTGATATCTCTTTATCAAAGCTGCCCTAACAGCATCATAATTATCTTTGTCGGCCTCTTCAACAAAATATAACTTACTCAGAGACTCCCCTTTTAGATTTTCAGACAACTGATTCACATACTGTGATTTGTCAACATTATGAGATCGACAAGCCCGTTCAAATCTAGAAAGCCAAAATGTTATGTCATCACTGGTAGGGTTAAACGCTGGTACCTTGACCTTGTACACAAAGGGTTTACCATTACCACCAGATGCCTGATTAACATTACTCATACATGTCAATTTTAATTTCTCTAATTCAAACTCATGTTCTCTTATTGCTTTTCTCTCTTCAGCTTCTCTATCTAATCTTCTCTGTTCTGCAGCAGCTTCTAATTTCTTCTGTTCTGCAGCAGCTTCTAATTTCTTCTGTTCTGCAGCAACTTCTAATTTTTTCTGTTCTGCAGCAACTTCTAATTTTTTCTGCTCTGCATCAGCTTCTAATTTCTTCTGTTCTGCCTCAAATCTCCTTTCCTCCATTTGCATCTGCAATTTCTTAAGTTCAGCAGCAGTATCAGCTTCTTTTTCTAATCTTTTTTCTTCAGCTAGAGAGTACCTGTGGACAACAATAACTGTATCTCAAATACTGTGGGGACAAGCCTTACAAAGGTCTTGTATACCTCAATGTAATCAAAGATCACTTGAGTACCTGTGGAAAAAATATTTCCCTTTACCAATCACTTTGGGAGACAAGCCTTACAAAGGTCTTGTACATTTTGTTTTATAACAATAACAATCATAAAGTACTGATCTGTACTATACTATCAGTGTATACCACTATACGTCATATGTCAACTAAAGACATTACAAAGGACAAACAAGAAAAGACAATATGAACACATTTGCAGAGATCAAATTAAATTAAATAGGAGAAATGAAAAAAAATGATCACAGAAACCGTGATGATAACTGCAATAAAATAACAAGACAAATAACGCCACAGTGTATAAACATAAGGGTGTAAAAAACTGAAATGAAAGGAAAGATGAGACCTACAATTATACAAACAAATCAAACAAAACTAAGGAACACAAAATTATTACCAAAAACAACGAAGAAAAGAACACCTCATCACAACTAACAGAAATAGCAGCAAATTGTTGCTAACAAATTTCCAATTAAGAAAATGTGTACCTATAGAATACTAGTACCAGACCAATGTCACTCGGCATACCTTGTACTAGTCACACAGAACATAGACTAATTTAATACATAACAAATAACATGTAAGCATAAATAGCATATAGCATACAATATAATTTATGTCATGAATGGAATGTGTTGCAGGTATAGTGTTGTAAAGCAGGCACAGTTTATTTTAATACTAATAACTTGCCACTTTATTCAGTAATAGATTTAATTTTAAACTATTACACTGTCAATTTTTCTCTGTTGAGCATATGAAGATCCAACGATGAACTATGCACTTTATGTTCAACAACACTGTGATTCTTCTGTACGTTGAGAAATGTCAACAATACTGCTCCAGATATTTTCTACACTTGATACCACTGTCCTGTGTAATACTGTCTGTACAGCGAAAAACTGTCAACAAGCGCTGACCTAGATACAGCATCCTATCGGTAATACAGGTCAAGCTGACATCGACTGTATAGCTGTCCTACTGGTGTTGATGTGGTCAAACAAATGTTCTTTCAGCTGTAAACTGTGATTCTCAACACAAAACTGCGTAAGCTGGACCCAGGAATCTGGCTCGCCACTGTAAAGTTTCTTTTTTTCTGTATTTGTTTATTTCCCACTCTGTAAAGTGTCAGTCTGTATGCTCTGTAAGGAAGAGTGGTGTGTTGTTGAGATCAGGCATGCTCCAGTCTACCCAGCTGTAAATGGGTAACTCACCCTAGTCCTGAGTTAGGGAAGGCAAAGGCTCCAGGGGAAGCAGGCCCTAAACTTGGTCACTTCAACCGACGCAGGATGGTGTATGTATGAAGTAGAAGTGTAGAGAGTGATTACCGCGAATGGTGTACTGTTCGTGTGCTGACCAATATAACCACTCATACACTTGTGTCTACAAGGCACCAATGCAGACTGCTGGAATCTTTGTTTACTCAATTTATTCAGACGTACACACTGGGACATACGAGTACATCATGGTATGTTGACATATCAATTTGTAGGTATACATAGCAGATCTGAAGTCATGACACATTCAGAAATAATGGGCAGTACATCAAAAGTTCAATGTCATGATACATTAGGACCGCATCCCCCTATCTGACTAAACGCGTCAGTGAAGGCAGATCGGTAAATAACTAAAGTTACTTGACGTCCATAGTTTGTAGTATATATTATGAAACCACGAAAGGGGGGGGTTTCTAGCAAGATTGAGATCTCCCTGTCACTGTCCGATAATAGGATAAATAATCTGTTCTCTTGGCAGTGATCAAAACATATGATGACCGAAATCTAACATGGCTGCCTCCCTGAGTTGTCGTTCACTCATTCATAGGAAGGAGAATATAAGCCAGAGTTAATTTATAATGGGTATATAAATGATTTCATAAATGTTTCCATACAGCTCTACGGTGATCAGGTTAATTCACGTAGCCATAACCGCTGCAGGAAAGTCTGTCATCTTCGTCGATACAAAACACGACCCTAGCGATACGAAGCACAATGTTCCATCTAGGTCGAATCGACATGAGATCATCAAAATAGGGTCTGGCAATACATGGAGTCCGAATTATACATTGTACCGTACCTTAGGAGAGTCTCTAACATAAACTATAGTAGAGATACCATCTCCTTTAGAAGAAAAGCACTTCATGAATCATATTTCCTTAAGAATCTACCAGCCCTTTGAAAAGTGCGTACCCGCCATTATCACGGTACTTCGGAACTCATCACGACTTGTCAAGACAACTCATACTTCCGCTAGACCGGAATAACAAGAATCTAGTCCCTCCTACCCATCCAAAATATACAATATAGGACTGATTCTACTTGTACTAATAATATGTAATACATATGAATTCAGGCCATAAACACAATAAGCAAATTAATATATTTTCTGGCCCTAAAAAATAAGTACAAACGTAAGCGCAATATCCTTGCGCCGGATCAATATCCAGAACGATTACTCCTATAATCAAAAGTGTGAATCAAACATGGATTCTCTCGCTTTTACCATAGACAGCATTTTCATACACAAATGAATGAATGTCTATATTTTTCCCATATTAAATAGCCATATCGATTTTTGTAATATGTGCGTCAAAATATGCACGCAACACTTGTGGCAGTACTAAATTACAGCTGGAAAAGAGGAATTGTCCCGCAGTCATAGAAGGAAGCTATACTGATACCTATACCAAAGAAAGACAAGAACCTGAAAGAACCAAATTGTTACAGACCAATCAGCCAACTAAGCTGTGTAGGAAAACAGATGGAGCGCATGATTAATGCCTGACTGATGTGGCACCTATTAACCTCTCAACAAGCAAGATTCAGACAACACAGATCCACTGAAGATCAGATCACGAAAAAGCTCAGGAAATCGAAGATGCCTTCTAAGGGAAAAAACACGCTAATGGTTTGGGTAGATTTAGTAAAAAGATTTTGATAAAATATGAAAATAGGGATTGAAAGTCAGACTGCTAAGAAGTGATGTGTGTGAGTGTGTGTGTGTGATGTGTGTGTGTATGTGTGTGTGTGTGTGTGCGCGCGCGAGAATGCATAAATGGATTGGCCACTACCTTGAGAATAGAACCGAAAGAGTACAGCTACAAGGACAGACTAGTAAAAAGTTTATATTCGAGCAGGGAGTCCCACAAGGGGGAGCACTGTCACCTACACTATTCCTTGCATACGTAAATGAAATAACAGAAAATATTCCAAAAATAGCACACAATGCCTCCTTTGCATATGACTTAGCCTTGTGGATCTCTGAAGAGTATATCACTACTGCAAACACTCGGATGAAGTTAGCACTAACATGACTGGAAGAGTGGGCCAAAACATGGCTCATGAAGATAAATGAAGGGAAAGCAACGTACACAGTATTTTCCATCTCGCATAAACCACAGAGCTCCAAACTGGTGCTAAACGGAGAAAATCTACATTTATGTGAAAATCCAAACTATCTAGGCATTACTTTTGATCGCCGTCTGACTTGGAAAAAAACAAGTTGACAGGAACTAAATGAGAGCATGGCAAAGAATGGCAATTGTGAAAAACACTTCCGGAACAACTTGGGGTGCAGATGAGAGAGTGCTAAGGACGTTATACACAGGGCAAGTGAGACCAGTGCTAGAGTATGGCATGGCAGCATCGGCAACATCAGCTAAGCCAAACTTCGATAAAATCAGCAGACTCCAACATCAAGCAATGATAATTATAACGAGCGGCATGAAGATAACACCTATACAAGAACTCGAATAGATTACATGCCTCCAGCCGATGGAGGATAGAAGAGAAAACAAGCTGAATAATTCAAGAGACTAACAGACCATCCAGTGTGGAATAGAATAAATGCTCTTAAAAGGCAAAGACTCAAACGAAACAACTTTGTAGAATCAACCAAACCACCAATGAGAGCAGTTTCCATAAATGCAATATCAACTATTAAACCCATCTACACTGCACACAAGTTTCCAGTTTGGAAACAGCATCGTTTCCGGGAAATGATAGAAAACATTCCTGGAATTGAAAGAAAGAAGATCCAGACTGCAACGGAGATAAAATCCATAGCGACAAAATACATAGAGAAACATTACCCACTCAACACTTGGACCCATGCATACGAGACCAATGGATGGTAAGAGTGTTGTATGTTGTCGCTTTGTTACCCCAGTGTGGTATGTTGTCGCTTGATTGACTATGTTCCCCTGGTGTGGTATATTGTCGTTTTGTGGACTTTGTTGCTATGGTGTGTGGCATGTTGTCGCTTTGTTGCCCTGGTGTGGCATGTTGTCGCTTTGTTGACTTTGTTGCCCTAGTGTGGTATGTTGTCGCTTTGTTGACTTTGTTGCTATGGTGTGTGTCACAATATATATGTTCGACAAAATATTAAGTTGGTCACACTGAGAGTGGCAACATTGAGATAATAAAAAACCCGTTTGGTCAGTTGACTGGAAAGGAAGTGGGCACAAATTCTGGCGCATAAAGCTAGTTGACTTTCTGGCCATCGACCGGGATAGGTCGTTTTTGTTCCCTGTCAGCGATTTTTGCTGTAGTGAGTTGCCATCGTCGTTCTGATTTGATGCTGGATTTTTCTCCATGTGATATTTTTGGACGTGGTGCATTTTGCTAGAATGCTAATGTATTTTTCCTAGCGGAACTTTTGGTAGATCGGTGATGTGAGTCATGTATGGTTTAGTTTTCGCCTAGTCTTAGTACATAAGTTCGCCGGTGAGCGACAGTCATTGTGATGTCCATTCAGGATGGCCATACCAGTGGGTATTATACTTGTATATTAAGTGGTTATTAATGCAAGCTGTATTGGCAGTTATAGCCAGTGTATTTCACATGTATTATGAGCCGTGTGGGGCTTCATTGTGTGCAATGTGTTATTAAAAGGGAACTTACCTGTTAAAAGTGTTATGTTTAATTATTGTCAGCTATTGTATGCTGTGGTCGTATCCTTAGATGATGAGCCAAAGATTAAATAAGTGTCGTGTGTTAAATCCACAGTATAAATAGTTTGTCTAACATCTGGAGGACTCGTCCGATTTTTTGTGTGGTGAACCTATAGGCCGTGGGGGCCAGTGTTTCACAGTATTATATGATATTGGGCAGCAAGTACGTAGTGGCATTGTGTTCTATATACAGGCCAGAAATAATTTTGCACACACAGTGGTAGAAGGTTGTAGCCGTGTTGGCGCCTTCACAGTATTATTAAGTCACGGTAGTGAGCTACTTTTGGTTGTTTGTGTGTTCGTCAGTTAGCAGTAGCGACCTGTAGGCGGTCAAGCGGGACGCGTCGCGATACGCAACCTAGTTTTGTTTGCGGGTCACAGGGTACGGGTGTTGTTTTCAAGTTCAGAGAGTTTTGGACAGCGTGTTTGGCTTTGAGCTAAAAGTTAATTTTGGTGCTACAGTGTCGATTATTAGTAGGATGTGTGGCAAAAACAATCGATTCAAGTTACATCGTGCATCTGTCATGTCAGTTTGAGGTATTGCAGGTTTGTGTTGTAGCATAGTGATATTGATCCAGGTAGAGCAGAGGAGTTTGAGGTGTCCATAACATCTAGTATAGACTGTCCCAGACGGCAATTGGGTGTCAGATGGGAAATAGTTCGGTCAAGCTCGGTATAGGGTGGAAGGACATTGTTGATAGGAAGTTGTAGATGTTAGGAGGTTAATAGTGTGATAGGTACCTCAGGTTATTTTGCGATCCTCTTGGTTGGACATTTTCTTTGTCTTGATACTACCACACCGATGTGCCCAGCCAAGGGTAAAGATCAACGCCTGTGACGTTACCCTACCACGCAGATGTGCCCGGCCAGGGGTGAATACCTATGAGCAGTGAAGCCGACTGACCTGAGTGTGTCTGGATTACTGTACCTTGAAGTCTTCTGGTCTCCTGAAGATTGCTGTGATTCCAGGAGTACACTGTGCTGAGGACTGCTGTGATCCCTGGTGTGTCGAACTGTGAAGTAAACTTTTCACGTGATTTACATATCATTGTGCCTAAGGATTTATTTGGATTATCCGACACATAGACTTGTGAAACTGGCTGTTTAGCTGAACTTTCGTGTGAATATACAATCGTGCTGCTATTGTGAACAGTGCTGTGTTAGCACCGTGTAGAACAGTGTAGTCGTCGTGATAGAGGATACTATACCGTGCCAAGGAACTCTACTGTTAGTAACTGGCAAACAGACTTTCAGAGAAACCTGATTTCCTGGACTTGTTTTTTTTTTCGGATTGGATGTACAAGTGTGAGTGACGTTTGTTCTGTTTTCATCATTCATCACCAGTGCTGTGGAAGTTTTTTGCTCAGGCGCCGTTGGAACTTCAGCTAAGTTTTTGTTTGTAATCGTTGTATGATATCCTATATTGATTTTTCTTCTTTTTTCCTCTAAATTCTAAATTTCCTTTTCTGTCTATCTTTCTGATACTATCTATCGTACAGTCCGATCTTTTAGTATAGGAGGATAGGTTTATTTTTTTCTTTTCATTTGCTTCTTGAAGCTTGCTTCTTAGTTTGTTGTTGTTTTTCTTCTTTCCTTTTGTTCCGTTCCATTTCTCTACTTTCTGGGTAGAACTTAGTCTGTATGTATATATGTGGATAGTTAGTTAGATCAGACCTTTCACTGTGTTTTATTTCTTATTAATTGGAGATTTTGATATTATATTTTGATATGTTATAGAGTTAATTTTGTTTATAGTTTATTTAGTTTATTTTGACTGGAGTGTTTTGCTAGTGCCTAGTGAGGGGGATAGCTTCAGCACCTCATTGTTGACTGTAGTTGTTGTTAAGTCTATTGTATCATATTCTATTTGTTTGTTCAAGGGAGGAAGGGTGGTGAGTTTAATTCATTCTTGGCCTACTTGTGGGAAAAGATTGAAGTAGACCGAATCTTTATAGGGTGTTGCGGTTTATGTTTAGGGGTGGAGTAAGGCAGAGGGTTTTCCTGCGACTGCCCTACTTAACATTCCAAGCCCTGTTCGTGTTAAGCGTATTCGTGTAGTGTGTATTTACATTGTCGTGTACATTCAGTAATTCTTTTGTTGTGTTTAAGTGGTGTGTTCTCTTGTTCCATCTTTCTATGTTGTAAATACGTTTACAGGTATCCCTTGTTCTTGTTCGTGCGCAGTCACGCATTGTATATATACTGAAGCACATTAAAAACGCACCACTATTATATATACTGATGCCGAGAAGCTGGCAAAAAAAAGTGTGGGAATGGATTTTCCCCGTGTTTGCCATGCGGTAGAGAGCGAATGGCTGCTGGAATGGAAAGTGCAAGATTCAACCCATGGGTGTGTGTACAGACTACATGAAA